>JACSVZ010000014.1:12250643-12855150 GCA_014706295.1 Lycocorax pyrrhopterus obiensis | reverse complement strand
AAATTATTACTCTGCTTTCCTTAGACTAAACTTGGTACTCAGCCACAAAATACTAACACGACCCATAATGAAATATTAAATATATTGGACTGCCAATCTCCTATTTATGAGGACAACTTTGACCACCAGAATGAGAGGGAACAGCACCTGGGGCTTTTGCCACAGTTAGATTTCTTTTCAGCCAAGGGGGAAGAACGTGAAAGAGAAGACAATATTCTTCTGTGAGTCTAATTCCTATGAGATTTTTTTTCCTTCACAGACAGGGTGGTGTTTGGATGAGAAAGGTAGTTTGCAGTAGCAGAGTGGTAATATATGGCTGATACACTATGTCCTTTGGGATGCTGAAGGCAGAATGCAATTTTAAGAGATTCTTACTGGTGGACTTCGGAAGAAAGCTGTTCTTTGCTCCTGGGACTTGAACAATCTTAAATACAAATCTGAGTCCCTCATTTGAGGTCTTTTCAGGGATAGAGCAGACTTACACACTGATGTTTTTCCATGCTGCTTGTAGTTGATCATTAAGACAGCAAATTTACTTATTTCCCTCCTTCCCCTCCACAGCCATAGGTCACAGTCTGAGGAAATGTCTGAGGGTGTGAAGACAGCCACTTAAATTAGATTTTGTCTGTGCAGGGCAAAAATCCGAGCTTTATGTAACCCGTACAGAGAGCAAAGTCTTTCGCTTTATGAAAAATATTTGTGAAGAACTCCAAAGTCTCCTGAATTACCTGGCAATCTTATAACACTGTCTCTGCAGGAAAGCTTCATCATGACAATCCTGAAAGTACAATCTATGTGAAAAGCAAGTTGAGAGGGAAGAGGTTGATTGAAATGGAGATGGGCACACCTCAGCTGTCAAACTAGATTAAGACTGTAGCTAGTCCAGTAACATGCCTGCAGGAGTAATCAACACTGGTGGCCTCCCATAATTCCCTCTACAACTATCCCTAGAAGATACCTCTTGGCAATGTGCAGCAGTTCCTGTTTGTCCTAGAACCCAGCTGTCATTATTTTTGAAGGCGCTCACTTACAAAGAATCCCAACAGGCTCCCTGAGTCATGCCAGCACTGCAGCCCAAGTGCTGGCCTTCAGCATTAAGGGTCCCCCTAGCTGCGTCATTAGGAGTTCTTTTCATGATTACACAATGAATAATTTTAAAGACAAGAAAACAACAAAAAAGAGTAAAAATGTTTTTCCTGTTATCTGGCACTTTGGTGACTGCATCTTGACTCCTCTGTCCCCTCCCAGTCTCTCCAGTCCAGGAATGGGTGGTGTGTAGCCCCAGCCCAGTGCTTTTGGGAAGAGGAGAGCCAGGGCACAGAAGTACCAGAGGCCAGGCTGAGCGAGATGCCTTTGGTCATGAGAGGAGTGAGACAGGTTGCTCAGAGAAGCTGTGGATGCCCCATCCCTGAAAGTGTTCAAGGCCAGGCTGGATGGAGATTTGAGCAACACAGTCTAGTGGGAGGTGTCCCTAAATGACCTCTAGGGTCCTATTTCCACCCAAACCATTCTGTGATGCTATGATTTTATGTCAGTCAGAGATATTTTTTTCCAACCTCATTTTTAATATCAGGAAGTGACTTCTGATGCTAATAGTCACATAATACCAATCTTTGCCTTGTGACAATATTTCTAGATGAAGTTAAAGAAGGTCATTAGCCCCTTTCCAGAGCTCTCCTGTGAAAAGAAGCTTTTGAGGCAGTAGACTTGGACTGATGCGTAACTTAATGCGATTAATGCGCTGCACTGTGGATGCATTAGTGAGCATGGCACAAAGGGCAATGCGTGCTGAAATCCTGTGAACTATCAGTCAGATTTGTTCAAGTTTCTCACTTCTGTTGCACTGCCTGAAATTGTCACGCTTCACTCAGGCATGGTAAAGGCTGAGAGAGTTGTGCTGTAATGTTTTGCATAGCTGACATGAGTAATGGCCTTCAATATAATGGCATGAGGTAAAGCACTTGCAGTTCCCTGCGATGTGATGTTATGGTATTGCTCTGCATCTCATTTATCCACAGCTAGCCAGGCTGTTTACAGGGGGTATTGTACTGCTGGCTCTTGACTAGAGCAACTCACAAGAACCCATTTGCATGTCTATAAGCTTTTGCTACACATTAGCATGGAATAGGGAATATGCAAAGTATTGTTCAGAGGTTTGCACACAGAGCCTTCATAACGAAAGCCCTGGGATTGCATTGCTATTTCTCTTTTTATTTTATTAAATAAAACAAATAGAAGCCTATCTTCATGAACTCAACTGAGCTAAAAATGCTTTTTTCTCATCGTATAAGAAATAAACTGTATCCTAATAAAGATCCTTACATCTTGTTATCAAACAAGTAATGCTTGGCACGCCTGACCATTGTATTTCACAAGGATGATTCAAAATACAAGTCTTGGTGGAAAATCAACTTTCAGTGTAAATTTGAATCTCTTGGAAAATCAGCGAGTTTGAAAAAGTTTTAATGGTGGAGTCAAATTAGAGTTCTGCAAAAAAAAGCATCCAAAGGTGACTATAAAACTTACGATGAAACTAGGATTTTGATATGAGGGTTAAATGTCATATAGCTTTGGTTTTAACTGTTATGACTCATGCCTGAATTCTGTATTACAGCCCAGCTGCTCAGCTTGTTACAAGCACTAACACCAGGCTTCTGATGTGTATTTTTTTTTTCCTAATTTGTAATCCACACATTAAACTTGATTCCTCTTCTTTTTAACCAACTCCTCTGCAGTGATCACAAATTCCCACACAGTTTATACTTAAATGTCTTGTTTGATTTATTTGCCAGTGGTCTTTATGTATTCAGTTAAAGTAGAATAAAATAAATAGAATAGAACAGAACAGAAGTGATCTCTTGTATTTTTCATGCTGGCATTATGTTGATTTTATTTTTGCATTTCTAAAGAAGCTATAATGCAATGAAAAAATGTCCTTTTTGTTCTTTTAAATGTCTTACATCTTTAAATACTGGTATTCTTAATAAGGAACATTATTTAATATAGTAATAACCTCTTTTGTCTAAAAATATTACTGACTCAATGGTGCTATGATAGAATTTTGTAGCTTTAAACAATACATAGCAAAATTAAATCAGTAACTTAATCCAGAAAATTCTCATGAAATATTTAATATGTCATAAAAGGGCTGGTATCAGGTGAATATGAGGAAAATGTGATAAATGAACTGGAGAATATACCTCAAGATTTTTGGGGGGAGGGTAGGTGGTATTTTTGAAGCTTTATGAAATTTGCTCCCTCATTTTGCATTACAAGCAAACCAACTCCTTAATAAAAATATTTCTACCCTCTCATCATGTCAAAATTACCCTTTTCCAAAGCTTAATGTTTTCCAAAGACTAATACTTAAATTCTTAAGTATCTAATAAAAAAGTGCAACAGTTTCATCTATGAGATACACTTGAGACATAAGAGTCTCAGTTTTAATTCTTTCCTTTATTGAGAGCAGATACCACAGATTCATACTTGTTATTCCATATACCAAGAAAGTGTTCACGTAATTCAGCTGCTTTTCTCCTTAAATTCTGACCACAGACAGCATCCTAAATCCTAGAAACCTTTATCTGTGAAATGTCTTGGTTCTTGCAGAGTTAGTTTTGAGTGCAGTAATTCAGCATTCAATGGGAAAAGTGGCTAAAATTTCAAAATAGTGGATTTTTAGTAGTGTAAGTAGTCAGGATTTGTTTGGGTTTGTTTGAGTGGGTTTTTTTTCCTGCTCCTTGATCCAATTCTGTGGTCATATGCATAGTATGCTATAATGATATGTTGGGTTTTGTTCTCAATAATGATCAAAAGAAATGTTGCCTAATACATAATTTTTATGGCTTTTTGTTTTACCCTGGATCTGTTTTGGAAACCTTTCATTCCTGGGGTGAATGTATACATCAGGCATAGATTTTCAGTTTCTGAAATGCAACACGACCATACTTAGGGCAGTCACAGGAGGTGTAAAGCATTCTTTGAAGGTGAAAGTATTTTCCAGCTCAAGAATGGATCAGACATTTTCTTAATAAACTTGAAGATTACATTCCTTTGACTGGTTTGACTGCTATTGCCAAAGTCTGCCTCTGGAAATGTGTTACAGCACATGCCTCATGACATGCCTGTCTTCTGGGCCCAAGAAATTTAAATAAATTATTGAATTTACAAACACACATGCACGTCTTTAAAAATTATGGAGGAAAAAAATGCTTTCTGACCCTTTTCCAGATTACAGCTTTTAGGACTTTCCTGAAGGAAGCTTTTTGAGGCATGTTGCTCATTACTTGTTTTAGAAATTACTATCTCAAACAGAAATTTTTTACTGAACTTGCATCACATTATTCCCTCAGTTGGAGAGGGAAGTTTCTGGTCAATTGAGAGGACAGTGCTTGTTGTATATGTATCATGGTAAAAGATCTATCTCAGCTCCCAAAGATCCCAGGAAAGACCTGGGGTCATTGTGCTGTAGAACTGGCTTTGTACAATATTCTCTGTTGGGATAGCTCTTCTTTATACTAACAACTAAGAATTAATTGATAGGAGCATTAGTCTTAGAAGAAAAACTTCACTGGATTCTCACTCAACACATTAGAGCACCCTAATCTCTTGGCGCTTAGTTATTCCACAGTTTTCTGGAAGAGGCTCTGTTTGTTTGGTGGGGCAGAAGAATTGTAAAAGTCTAATTTTCAGATTGCTGCGGAATCAAAAAGTAACACAGAAACACGAAGACCCTTGCAAGTGGAATTCAGGGAAATGTTTGGTTTGTTTGGCTTGTGTGGAGTAGAAAATAATGATGACAGAAAACAAACAAACAAACAATCAAACAAAACTGAGATTTTCCTCCAGCAAAAGTGTTAGGGCGTTCTGAACCACTCAAGGTCCAGCCCCTCTTCTGCATGTTCTGCCAATCACCTGGGCAGACGAATCGGAGAGTGAGGGGGCGTCCATGGGCGAGGCCCAGGACTGACACCACTCCTGCCTCTCCAGAATGTTCTGTTTGGTTTGATCCCTTATTGGATGGTTTTGTAAAACCCCTCCTCTGCTACCCTGCGATTGGTCTATGTTCTTTGGATCCTCCCCTTGCCTGTTTCCCTATTTGCTATCCGAGTTGTACCGCCCTCTTACCACCCTCTTTAAAAGCGCACCAAACCCTGGCCCGGCGGCCATTTTCCCTCTCGCTTCCTTGGTGGAATAAAGCCTTGGGAGTTCGGAAGTGGCTCTCTCTCTTTGCTCTTTTATCTCTGGGATACCTGGGAGGAACAGACCACCTTGGTCTCCTCTTGCGGGGCGCGCCTGCTGCCGCTGTGCCAGCGCCGCCCGATCCACACGGCTGCCGAGACGCAACCCTGTCGGGGGTGAGTCTGCGGAAGTGTCGCTGCTGCCTACTGCGGGACGAAGCCCTTTGAGGCTGACCACCCCAGGGCCGGTGACAGGTTGGCGCCCGAACAGGGACTGGTCAAGCGCAGTCCCTGCAGACCTCCCTGGTAGCCAACAGCTACCAGGAGTTGCGGTTTTCGGCGCCGAACTCCCCTCGTTGCTGCACGCCTCGTTTTAGAGCGCGGTGCGCCGAGGGTGGAGCTGACACTCCTCGTGTCTTTTCTTGGATCTGCCTGCTGTACTCCACGAGGACCAGCTCCTTCCCAGAGGACTTCCTTCGTGAGTTTTATTTCCAGTGGACCAGCTTTTGGTAAGTATACCGTTTTGTGTGCCCCTGGGCTTCCCTGCTTGTCTTTTGTGCTCCTACTGGAGTGATTGTTACCCTTGGGCGAGAGCTCTCTGGTTTTACTGGGCAAGTCTGTTGATTTCTGCGTTTTGCCATGAAGGAGGGTAGAGGAAGGTGCCTTTTTTGTTGTAAAAATGGGAAATCAGCTTTCGGCACCACAAAGAGAGATTTTAATCCAAGTTGCGGGTTCCCTGAAGGCGGGAGGATTTAAGTTTTCAAAAGGGGTTTTAAGAAAGTTCGTTAAGTGGATCTTCTTTTATTTTCCTCGAGTCACAGTCTCTGATGTGACAAAAATCTCGTTTTGGAACATGGTGGGGAATTGAGTCATGGATTTACAAAATTTAAAAGATAAAAGCGTGCAAAAATTTGTCCCACTCCTAATGCAAATAAAGAATGCAGTTATTCTAGAAAGGAAAATAAAAGAGAGGTCCACGGATTCAGTTGTTGTTCCCGGTTCTCCTTCTCCCTCGTCCCTAAAAATCCGTTTTTCCTCTCCCTCATCCCCTAGGTGGAGCACATTGAGGAGAGAAAAATGCCAAAAGGCACAGGTCTGCCATCAGCTGCCTGGCTCTCCTCCATGTTCTCCACACCCTCGCCGTCACAGTGCTGGCCACACTGGGTCGGATTTGTCCCTAAACCCTGAGTCCGCTCCCTCTTCCCTAGTTACTAGTCCACAGTTGAAAGTAAAACATGCTGCGTCACAAAATGGCGGTGACCGCATGGAACCTTCTTCTTCCCGGAATCCTTTTCGCCTGTCTCCCCGAAACCCTTTCCTTTCTTCCCCGGAAGTTTCCCTGGGCTCTACCTTACCTGTCAGTCCTGGTTGCTCCTCCTCCTTGACGTCACGTAGGCGTGACAAGTTGCCACCCACTGCTCCTCCCTACCATGACATCATGGGGGAGGAGTCAGAGAAAAATTCCCACGCCTCCTCCGGTTTCCCCGCCTCTCTTCCGGCCCCCACCGGAAGAGACGCCATATTGGATCCCGATCAAATTGAGGCCTACCCGGCTACCGCTACTGCTCCTTTTGTCGCTCCTGTCTCTTACAATAGACAGGGTTTAAACCCTCAATGGAGGCCCTTTGATAATAACAATCGAAAAGATGTTTGCAAAGTATTTAAAGAATATGGGAAGGATAGTCAGTATTTTAAAAATATTTTTAATGCTACCTGTACAGCTAATCCACTTGTCCCTCACGATATTAAACATATTGTTTCATGCTTACTATCCTCTACCCAATTCAAATTGTGGCAAGGCCTCTGGAAGGAGCAGTTAATGGAAGATTTACCAATCATTATAAGGGATCCAAACCATGCAAACATTACCTTAGACCACCTATGCGGGGAAGGACAATTGTCCAAACCTCAAGACCAAGCAAACCAAATTCCAAGGGCGGTGTTGGAAATTATATGGGGGGTGGCTGAAAAAGTGTTCTTTACAATGCCCTCTAAAACAACAACAAAAATTAGCTACACTGACATCAAGCAAGGCCCGAATGAGGATTTTATGGACTTTGTAGATCGCTTAACAGCGGCAGGAGAGGCACAAATAGAGGATGAGTCTCTTCATGAGAGACTTATCACGGACTTTGCTAAATTAAACGCGAATGAAGCTTGCAAGGCAATCATAAAAACCTTGCCATTTAAGCCTCCTCCGTCCTTACTATTAATCACTGAGGCCTGCATGAGGCAAGTAGCTGAACCACCTGAAGCACAAAGAAAAAAGGGGGAATCTCAAGGGAGAATCATGGCACATCCTGCCAACCTAGAGGAAAGCAAAGACAGCAAACAAAATGACAGGTCCCAATGGGTGTGTTCCAGGTGCGGAAAAAAGGGGCCACACCGCAAAGTACTGCCGAGCACCTGCACCCATTCACACATTTCCCAGAAATGTCGTTACAGCAAAGCCCAGAGCTCCTGCACCACCAGCCGCAGGAAACTCGCAGGGAAACTGAAATTCGAGCGCGACAAGGCAGCCCCGCGCGTGGAAACAAATGGTGAAGCTGCCTCTGCACAACGAACCAAGATTAAACTACTGGACGGGACTCAAATGACGTATCAACAGGTCTACAGCCTTCCCTGCCACACAGACCAACTGATAAGTAACAACTTTATATTTACTTTTGGAGACCCTCACCAGAAATAGAGGTTATCCCAGCCATCAGCCAACCAGATGAGGAAGGAAAATTCAACTTGGTGGTCAAGTGTCATTTTCCTCCTTTCTTCCTTCCTAAAGACTATGACATTGCCCAAGCATTCGTGCTGCCGGCGACATTCCCAGAGGATGGCAGGTCTCCAGGAGCCTATTGGGCTGAGGTGATGGGAAAGGACAGACCAATGTTGAAATGCAAACTTTCCAACAATAACGATTCTCATTCCATTTCAGATATGATCGACACAGGAGCAGACGTGACAATCATTTCGGCAACGGATTGGCCACAGATGTGGGACAAACAGGCAAAGGACAGCCTCGTTTCGGGGGTAGGTGGATCTGTGTCTGCCCACCGGAGCAAAGATGTGATTCAAATAGAGGGACCCGAAGGTAGGATGGCATCTATCCGGCTGTTTATACTAGATTCGGGGTTTACGTTGTGGGGGAGAGATCTCATGTCCCAATGGGGGACCCGGGTGGAGGTAACACCAAAGCCCCGGGATTTTCCCTAGAGGCCACTGTGGAGCACGCCACTCAAAAGCTAAATTGGAAAACTGATGAACCTGTATGGGTGGATCAGTGGCCTTTGCCAAAAGACAAATTAAGCGCTCTGCACCAGCTCGTGGAGGAGCAGTTACAAAAAGGAAACATCGAGCCATCTAATAGCCCTTGGAATTCTCCGGTGTTTGTAAACAAGAAAACAGGGAAGGACAAGTGGCGGCTCCTCCAGGACCTGAGAAAATTAAATGATGTTATTGAGAACATGGGAACCCTTCAACCAGGAATGCCATCTCCCTCTATGCTCCCGAGGGGTTGGAAAGTAGCGGTCATCGATATAAAAGACTGCTTCTTTCAGATCCCCTTACACCCGACCGACGCTCCCAGATTTGCGTTTTCAGTTCCCTCTTTGAATAGGGAGGGACCGATGCAGAGATACCACTGGCGAGTCCTCCCTCAGGGGATGAAAAACAGCCCAACCATTTGCCAGTGGCATGTTGCAAAAATTTTAAGTCCCATCCGCAAATTAGCTCAAAAGTCCATCATTTTACACTACGTGGACAACATATTGATCTGCTCCCCTAATCGATCATACCTGGATTGCACACTGGAGCAAGTCACCAAAGCACTTCAGTCAGAAGGCTTTGAGATTCAAAAGGACAAGGTCCAAATCACCTGTCCTTGGAAATATTTGGGACTTTCGATCACAGACACCACAATAGTGCCTCAGAAAATAACTATTAATGAAAACCCCAAGACATTACAGGAACTGCACCAGCTTTGCGGGTCCATCAATTGGATTCGTCCGCTCTTGGGACTGACCACTGAAGATCTGGCACCGTTGTTTAACTTGCTGAGAGGAAATGAGGACTTGAATTCCCCAAGGACCCTGACACCAGAGGCGAAAGAAAGTATAGGCAAGGTACAGCGTGCGCTGGAATCAAAACAAGCCCACAGGTATGATCCACGACTAAAGTTCCAGTTTGCTATCTTAGGGGCTGTACCACACCTCTGTGGGTTGTTGTTCCAGTGGGATGCGGTGCGGAGAGGTCGCTTGATAATAATCGAGTGGGTCTTCCTCGCACACCTGCCATCCAAAAGCATCACTACGCCACAGGAACTCATGGCCAAGCTCATCATCAAGGCTCGGTCTCGCCTCCGAACCCTTGCTGGATGCGATTTTGCATGCATTTACCTTCCTCTGACCAATGAAGCCTTAGAGCACTTGCTGCAGACAAGCGTCTCGCTTCAATTCGCTTTAGACAGCTTCCCCGGACAACTCTCAATACATTTCCCAAAGCATAAATTATTCAATTAGGCCTTAAAAATCATTCCAAGATCTATTCAAAGTGCAAAGCCTTTGGATGCTTTGACACTGTTTACTGACGGCTCAGGAGCATCCCACAAGCCTGTTATCACTTGGAGGGATCCTCAGACGCAGAAGTGGGAATCTGACGTCGAAAAGGTGCCTGGTTCACCACAGGTGGCAGAATTAGCAGCCGTTGTCAGAGCATTCGAAAGGTTTCCAGAACCATTCAATTTGGTTTCAGATTCCGCCTACGTAGCCGGGGTTGTCGCTAGAGCAGAGAACGCAGTGCTCAAAGAAGTGAAAAATCCCCTAATCTATCGCTTGCTCTCGAAATTAGTGCGTTTAATTTCCCACCGGGAGCAACCATTCTTTGTAATGCATGTAAGGTCGCATACAGACTTACCTGGCTTTCTCGCTGAAGGGAATCGGAGAGCAGACGAATTGGCACTCCCTGTTCAAACAGCAAATTTGCCGGACCTGTTTAATCAGGCAAAGATGAGCCATGCCTTCTTCCATCAAAATGTCTCGGCGCTGACACGGATGTTCCACCTAACCCATGAACAAGCCCGAGCCATTGTGGCCACATGCCCTAACTGCCAAAAGTTTCAAGTACCATCATTAGGCAGTGGGGTCAACCCTAGAGGGCTGGGGAGTAACGAGTTGTGGCAAACAGACGTGACGCACATCCCGTCCTTTGGCCGACTCAAGTATGTCCATGTTTCCGTGGACACATATTCCGGAGCGGTTTTTGCATCTGCCCACGCAGGCGAGAAGGCCAAGGATGTGGTCAACCATCTAATGCATGCGTTTGCCACACTCGGAGTCCCCCAGCAGATAAAAACCGATAATGGGCCAGCATACACCTCTGCCTCTCTCAAGAAATTTTTACAGGACTGGGGAATTCGCCATAAAACCGGCATTCCGCACTCTCCGACGGGTCAGTCTATCGTGGAAAGAACACATCAAAGATTAAAAAGGGTGCTGCAACAACAAAATGGGGGAGATGAAACCACCAACCCCATCCTACGTCTCACCAAGGCACTCTTTGTGATCAACTTCTTAAACTGTTCCGTGGAGAATCCTGACCCGCCAGTGGTAATACACTTCAATTCAGACATTAAAATGAGGTTCAAACAACGACCTCCGGTTTTAATAAAGGATCCAGAGACACAGGCGACCAAAGGTCCCTTCCAGCTCATCACCTGGGGAAGAGGATTTGGATGTGTATCCACCCCTGCAGGCCCAAAATGGGTCCCAGGGAAGTGGATAAAGCCATATATTCCTCAGGATAAGGGTGAAAAAGACATACAGCAGAGAGAGGGAGTCACCTAATTTTCTGTCTAACACTTTACTGTTTTGTTATTACTTTCAGATATCATTATGGCACGCAATCTTCTTCTGTTGTTCCTGACCCTACCGGTCATGAATGGATGGATCGTCCCCCAACCCAAAGCCAATGTGTGGACCACCCTGGCGAGAGCGATGAATCAAACAGGCCTATGTCTTTCGATGAGCAGCGCGGAGGACCCTATGTCCACATGCCTAGTAGGAATTCCACTGAGGGCCAACGATTACCCCTTCGTGGGTAAAAAGCCCGATCCGGTCCGTTCCTGGGACTCGTGGACGAAGACATTGCCACATGCACCACATGAGCCACAGGAATTGACTCTTGTTGGCTCCTCCAAAGCAACTTACTGTGTAAATTTCAATTACAGATTAAAGGGAAAGGAATGGGTCTATCTCTCTCACGAGCATAGAGCCCATATCCTAAATGTCAAACCCCATAATTCGGTCTATAATATCCCAAATTGGTGCAATGACACAGCACTGACACCCGCTGAGTCCACGAAGATTCCCAGACAACTCCCCTCCGGAGTTTTCTTTATCTGTGGGGAGCGGGCTTGGGCCGGAATTCCGTCCCGTTTGTGAGGAGGGCCGTGCACCCTGGGACAATTGGCGCTTCTAACACTGGACAAAAAACACTTGATTGATTGGGCATCCTCCAAAAGGTCTAAAAGGTCAATTGGCACTCTAAACGAAGACTGCGACTCAGAACTTATTTCGTGGCCTTATTCCAAGAGTCGCAGTCTCCATTTTCCTCCCATGGGTGGCGGCCGCCAGGGCATTGGGCCAGATAGACCACCTGGAATGCTGGCTAGGGAAACAAGCAAATTATACCTCCCGAGCCTTGTCAGATCTCCTCGCAGACAAGGAGACTACTAGGCATGCCACCTTGCAAAACCGCGCTGCGATCGACTACCTGCTGCTGGCACACGGGCATGGATGTGAGGAGTTCGAAGGACTCTGTTGTTTCAACCTGTCATCACACTCAGAGAACATCCACACTGCTATTAAAAACATCAAGCAGCAGATCCAACAACTCAAGGTCGAAAGCAAGGACTGGTTTGACAATCTGTTTGCTAGCACTGGGACTCTCGCGGGTGGGGACATCCATCTATAAGTCTGTTCTTGAGTTGGTTTTTGTTATGTGCCTCTTCACTCTTATGTTATCCTGTTTTAAGCACTTTTTGTTCAAAATACTAAATAAAAACTGGGGAGATGTTGGGGCGTTCTGGACCACTCAAGGTCCAGCCCCTCTTCCGCACGTTCTACCAATCACCTGGGCAGACGAATCGGAGAGTGAGGGGGCGTCCATGGGCGAGGCCCAGGACTGTAACCACTCCTGCCTCTCCAGAATGTTCTGTTTGGTTTGATCCCTTATTGGATGGTTTTGTAAAACCCCTCCTCTGCTACCCTGCGATTGGTCTATGTTCTTTGGATCCTCCCCTTGCCTGTTTCCCTATTTGCTATCCAGGTTGTACCGCCCTCTTACCACCCTCTTTAAAAGCGCACCAAACCCTGGCCCGGCGGCCATTTTCCCTCTCGCTTCCTTGGTGGAATAAAGCCTTGGGAGTTCGGAAGTGGCTCTCTCTCTTTGCTCTTTTATCTCTGGGATACCTGGGAGGAACAGACCACCTTGGTCTCCTCTTGCGGGGCGCGCCTGCTGCCGCTGTGCCAGCGCCGCCCGATCCACACGGCTGCCGAGACGCAACCCTGTCGGGGGTGAGTCTGCGGAAGTGTCGCTGCTGCCTACTGCGGGACGAAGCCCTTTGAGGCTGACCACCCCAGGGCCGGTGACAGGTTGGCGCCCGAACAGGGACTGGTCAAGCGCAGTCCCTGCAGACCTCCCTGGTAGCCAACAGCTACCAGGAGTTGCGGTTTTCGGCGCCGAACTCCCCTCGTTGCTGCACGCCTCGTTTTAGAGCGCGGTGCGCCGAGGGTGGAGCTGACACTCCTCGTGTCTTTTCTTGGATCTGCCTGCTGTACTCCACGAGGACCAGCTCCTTCCCAGAGGACTTCCTTCGTGAGTTTTATTTCCAGTGGACCAGCTTTTGGTAAGTATACCGTTTTGTGTGCCCCTGGGCTTCCCTGCTTGTCTTTTGTGCTTGTCTTTTGTGCTCCTACTGGAGTGATTGTTACCCTTGGGCGAGAGCTCTCTGGTTTTACTGGGCAAGTCTGTTGATTTCTGCGTTTTGCCATGAAGGAGGGTAGAGGAAGGTGCCTTTTTGTTGTAAAAATGGGAAATCAGCTTTCGGCACCACAAAGAGAGATTTTAATCCAAGTTGCGGGTTCCCTGAAGGCGGGAGGATTTAAGTTTTCAAAAGGGGTTTTAAGAAAGTTCGTTAAGTGGATCTTCTTTTATTTTCCTCGAGTCACAGTCTCTGATGTGACAAAAATCTCGTTTTGGAACATGGTGGGGAATTGAGTCATGGATTTACAAAATTTAAAAGATAAAAGCGTGCAAAAATTTGTCCCACTCCTAATGCAAATAAAGAATGCAGTTATTCTAGAAAGGAAAATAAAAGAGAGGTCCATGGATTCAGTTGTTGTTCCCGGTTCTCCTTCTCCCTCGTCCCTAAAAATCCGTTTTTCCTCTCCCTCATCCCCTAGGTGGAGCACATTGAGGAGAGAAAAATGCCAAAAGGCACAGGTCTGCCATCAGCTGCCTGGCTCTCCTCCATGTTCTCCACACCCTCGCCGTCACAGTGCTGGCCACACTGGGTCGGATTTGTCCCTAAACCCTGAGTCCGCTCCCTCTTCCCTAGTTACTAGTCCACAGTTGAAAGTAAAACATGCTGCGTCACAAAAATGGCGGTGACCGCATGGAACCTTCTTCTTCCCGGAATCCTTTTCGCCTGTCTCCCCGAAACCCTTTCCTTTCTTCCCCGGAAGTTTCCCTGGGCTCTACCTTACCTGTCAGTCCTGGTTGCTCCTCCTCCTTGACGTCACGTAGGCGTGACAAGTTGCCACCCACTGCTCCTCCCTACCATGACATCATGGGGGAGGAGTCAGAGAAAAATTCCCACGCCTCCTCCGGTTTCCCCGCCTCTCTTCCGGCCCCCACCGGAAGAGACGCCATATTGGATCCCGATCAAATTGAGGCCTACCCGGCTACCGCTACTGCTCCTTTTGTCGCTCCTGTCTCTTACAATAGACAGGGTTTAAAACCCTCAGTGGAGGCCCTTTGATAATAACAATCGAAAAGATGTTTGCAAAGTATTTAAAGAATATGGGAAGGATAGTCAGTATTTTAAAAATATTTTTAAATGCTACCTGTACAGCTAATCCACTTGTCCTCACGATATTAAACATATTGTTTCATGCTTACTATCCTCTACCCAATTCAAATTGTGGCAAGGCCTCTGGAAGGAGCAGTTAATGGAAGATTTACCAATCATTATAAGGGATCCAAACCATGCAAACATTACCTTAGACCACCTATGCGGGGAAGGACAATTGTCCAAACCTCAAGACCAAGCAAACCAAATTCCAAGGGCGGTGTTGGAAATTATATGGGGGGTGGCTGAAAAAGTGTTCTTTACAATGCCCTCTAAAACAACAACAAAATTAGCTACACTGACATCAAGCAAGGCCCGAATGAGGATTTTATGGGACTTTGTAGATCGCTTAACAGCGGCAGGAGAGGCACAAATAGAGGATGAGTCTCTTCATGAGAGACTTATTCACGGACTTTGCTAAATTAAACGCGAATGAAGCTTGCAAGGCAATCATAAAAACCTTGCCATTTAAGCCTCCTCCGTCCTTACTATTAATCACTGAGGCCTGCATGAGGCAAGTAGCTGAAACCACCTGAAGCACAAAGAAAAAAGGGGGAATCTCAAGGGAGAATCATGGCACATCCTGCCAACCTAGAGGAAAGCAAAGACAGCAAACAAAATGACAGGTCCCAATGGATGTGTTTCCAGGTGTGGAAAAAGGGGCCACACCGCAAAGTACTTGCCGAGCAACCTGCACCCATTCACACATTTCCCAGAAATGTCGTTACAGCAAAGCCCAGAGCTCCTGCACCACCAGCCGCAGGAAACTCGCAGGGAAACTGAAATTCGAGCGCGACAAGGCAGGCCCCACGCGTGGAAACAAATGGTGAAGCTGCCTCTGCACAACGAACCAAGATTAAACTACTGGACGGGACTCAAATGACATATCAACAGGTCTACAGCCCTTCCCTGCCACACGGACCAACTGATAAGTAACAACTTTATATTTACTTTTGGAGACCCTCACAGCACACCACCAGAATAGAGGTTATCCCAGCCATCAGCCGACCAGATGAAGAAAGGAAAATTCAACTTGGTGGTCAAGTGTCATTTTCCTCCTTTCTTTCCTTCCCTAAAGACTATGACTTGCCCCAAGCAATTCGTGCTGCCGGTGACATTCCCGGAGGATGCAGGTCTCCAGGAGCCTATTGGGCTGAGGTGATGGGAAAGGACAGACCAATGTTGAAATGCAAACTTTCCAACAATAACGATTCTCATTCCATTTCAAGGTATGATCGACACAGGAGCAGACGTGACAATCATTTCGGCAACGGATTGGCCACAGATGTGGGACAAAACAGGCATAAGGACAGCCTCGTTTTGGGGGTAGGTGGATCTGTGTCTGCCCACCGGAGCAAAGATGTGATTCAAATAGAGGGACCCGAAGGTAGGATGGCATCTATCCGGCTGTTTATACTAGATTCGGGGTTTACGTTGTGGGGGAGAGATCTCATGTCCCAATGGGGGGACCCGGGTGGAGGTAACACCAAAGCCCCGGGATTTTCCCTAGAGGCCACTGTGGAGCACGCCACTCAAAAGCTAAATTGGGAAAACTGATGAACCTATATGGGTGGGATCAGTGGCCTTTGCCAAAGACAAATTAAGCGCTCTGCACCAGCTCGTGGAGGAGCAGTTACAAAAAGGAAACATCGAGCCATCTAATAGCCCTTGGAATTCTCCGGTGTTTGTAAACAAGAAAACGGGGAAGGACAAGTGGCGGCTCCTCCAGGACCTGAGAAAATTAAATGATGTTATTGAGAACATGGGAACCCTTCAACCAAGGAAATGCCATCCTCCCTCTATGCTCCCGAAGGGGTTGGAAAGTAGCGGTCATCGATATAAAAGACTAGCTTCTTTCAGATCCCCTTACCACCCCCGACCGACGCTCCCCAGATTTTGCGTTTTCAGTTCCCTCTTTGAACAGGGAGGGCACCGATGCAGAGATACCACTGGGCGAGTCCTCCCTCAGGGGATGAAAAACAGCCCAACCATTTGCCAGTGGTATGTTGCAAAAAATTTTAAGTCCCATCCGGCAAATTAGCTCAAAAGTCCATCATTTTACACTACATGGACGACATATTGATCTGCTCCCCTAATCGATCATACCTGGATTGCACACTGGAGCAAGTCACCAAAGCACTTCAGTCGGAAGCTTTGAGATTCAAAAGGACAAGGTCCAAATCACCTGTCCTTGGAATATTTGGGACTTTCGATCACAGACACCACAATAGTGGCCTCAGAAAATAACTATTAATGAAAACCCCAAGATGTTACAGGAACTGCACCAGCTTTGCGGGTCCATCAATTGGATTCGTCCGCTCTTGGGACTGACCACTGAAGATCTGGCACCACTGTTTAACTTGTTGAGAGGAAATTGAGGACTTGAATTCCCAAGGACCCTGACACCAGAGGCGAACGAAAGTATAGGCAAGGTACAGCGTGCGCTGGAATCAAAAACAGCCCACAGGTATGGATCCACGGACTAAATTCCCAGTTTGCTATCTTAGGGGCTGATACCACACCTCTATGGGTTGCTGTTCCAGTGGGATGCGGTGCGGAGAGACCGCTTGTTAATAATCGAGTGGGTTCTTTCCTCGCACACCTACCATCCAAAAGCATCACTACGCCACAGGAACTCATGGCCAAGCTCATCATTAAGGCTCGGTCTCGCCTCCGAACCCTTGCTGGATGCCATTTTGCATGCATTTACCTTCCTCTGACCAATGAGGTCTTAGAGCACTTTACTGCAGACAAGCGTCTCGCTTCAATTCGCCTTAGACAGCTTCCTCTGGACAACTTTCAATACATTTTCCAAAACACAAATTATTCAATTCGGTCTTAAAAATCATGTCCAAAGATCCATTCAAAGTCCAAAACCTTTGAATGCTTTGACACTGTTTACTGATGGCTCAGGAGCATCCCACGAGAGTCTGTTATCACTTGGAGGATCCTCAGATGCAGAAGTGGGAATCTGACGTCAAAAAGGTGCCTGGTTCACCACAAGTGGCAGAATTAGCAGCCGTTGTCAGGGCATTCGAAAGGTTTCCAGAACCATTCAATCTGGTTTCACGATTCCGCTTGACGTAGCTGGGTTGTTGCTGGAGCAGAGAACGCAGTGCTCAAGGAAGTAAAAAATCCCTTAATCTATCGCTTGCTCTCGAAACTAGTTGCATTTAATTTCCTACTGGGAGCAACCATTCTTTGTAATGCATGTAAGGTCGCATACAGACTTAACCTGGCTTTGTTGCCGAAGGGAATCGGAGAGCAGACGAATTGGCACTCCCTGTTCAAACAGCAAATTTGCCGACCTGTTTAACCAGGCAAAGATGAGCCATGCTTTCTTCCATCAAAATGTCTCGGCGCTAACACGGATGTTCCACCTAACCCATGAACAAGCCCGAGCCATTGTGGCCACATGCCCTAACTGACAAAAGTTCCAAGTGCCATCATTAGGCAGTGGGTCAACCCTAGAGGGCTGGGCAGTAAACGAGTTGTGGCAAACAGACGTGACGCACATCCCATCCTTTGGCTGACTCAAGTACGTCCATGTTTCAGTGGACACATATTCCGGAGCAGTTTTTGCATCTGCCCCACGCAGGCGAGAAGGCCAAGGATGTGGTCAACCATCTAATGCACGCGTTTGCCACATTCGGAGTCCCCCAGCAGATAAAAACCGACAATGGGCCAGCATACACCTCTGCCTCTCTCAAGAAATTTTTACAGGACTGGGGAATTCGCCATAAAACCGGCATTCCGCACTCTCCGACGGGTCAGTCCATCGTGGAAAGAACTCATCAAAGAATAAAAAGAGTACTACAACAACAAAAAGGGGGAGATGAAACCTCCAACCCCATCCTACGTCTCACCAAGGCACTTTTTGTGATCAACTTTTTAAACTGCTCCGTGGAGAATCCTGACCCGCCAGTGGTAATACACTTCAATTCAGACATTAAAATGAGGTTCAAACAACGACCTCCGGTTTTAATAAAGGATCCAGAGACACAGGCAACCAAAGGTCCCTTCCAGCTCATTACCTGGGGAAGAGGATTTGGATGTGTGTCCACCCCTGCAGGCCCAAAATGGGTCCCAGGGAAGTGGATAAAGCCGTATATTCCTCAGGATAAAGGAGAAAAAGACATCCAGCAGAGAGAGGGAGTTACCTAATTTTCTGTCTAACACTTTGCTGTTTTGTTATTACTTTCAGGTATCATTATGGCACGCAATCTTCTTCTGTTGTTCCTGACCTTACAGGTCGTGAATGGATGGATCGTCCCCCAACCCAAAGCCAATGTGTGGACCACCCTGGCGAGAGCGATGAATCAAACAGGCCTATGTCTTTCGATGAGCAGCGCGGAGGACCCTATGTCCACATGCCTAGTAGGAATTCCGTTGAGAGCCAACGATTACCCCTTTGTGGGTAAAAAGCCCGATCCGGTCCGTTCCTGGGACTCGTGGACGAAGATATTGCCACATGCACCACACGAGCCACAAGAATTGGCCCTTGTTGGCTCCTCCAAAGCGACCTATTGTGTAAACTTCAACTACAGATTAAAGGGCAAGGAATGGGTCTATCTCTCTCACGAGCATAGAGCCCATATTCTGAATGTCAAGCCCCATAATTCGGTCTATAATATCCCAAATTGGTGCAATGACACAGCACTGACACCCGCTGAGTCCATGAAGATTCCCAGACAACTCCCCTCCGGAGTCTTCTTTATCTGTGGGGACCGGGCTTGGGCCGGAATTCCGTCCCGTTTGCGAGGAGGGCCGTGCACCCTGGGACAATTGGCGCTTCTAACACCGGACAAAAAACCACTTGATTGATTGGGCATCCTCCAAAAGGGCTAAAAGGTCAATTGGCACTCTAAACGAAGACTGTGACTCAGAACTCATTTCGTGGCCTTATTCCAAAAGAGTTGCAGTCTCCATTTTCCTCCCATGGGTGGCAGCCGCCAGGGCATTGGGCCAGATAGCCCACCTGGAATGCTGGCTCGGGAAACAAGCTAATTACACCTCCCGAGCCTTGTCAGATCTCCTCGCAGACGAGGAGACTACTAGGCATGCCACCTTGCAAAACCGCGCTGCGATTGACTATCTGCTGCTGGCACATGGGCACGGATGTGAAGAGTTCGAAGGACTCTGTTGTTTCAACCTGTCATCCCACTCAGAGAACATCCATACTGCTATTAAAAACATCAAGCAGCAGATCCAACAACTCAAGGTCGAAAGCAAGGACTGGTTTGACAATCTATTTGCTAGCACTGGACTCTCGCGGGTGGGGACATCCATCTATAAGTCTGTTCTTGAGTTAGCTTTCGTTATGTGCCTCTTCGCTCTTATGTTATCCTGTTTTAAGCACTTTCTGTTCAAAATACTAAATAAAAACCGGGGAGATGTTGGGGTGTTCTGGACCACTCAAGGTCCAGCCCCTCTTCCCCACGTTCTGCCAATCACCTGGGCAGACGAATCGGAGAGTGGTGGGGCGTCCTTGGGCGAGGCCCGGGATTGAAGCCACTCCTGACTCTCCAGAATGTTCTGTTTGGTTTGATCCTTTACTGGATGGTTCTGTAAAACCCCTCCTCTGTTACCCTGCGATTGGTCCATGTTCTCTGGATCCTCCCCTTGCCTGTTTCCCTATTCACTATCCGAGTTGTACCGCCCTCTTATCACCCTCTTTAAAAGCGCACCGAACCCTGGCCCGGCGGCCATTTTCCCTCTCGCTTCCTTGGTGAAATAAAGCCTCGGGAGCTTGGAAGTGGCTCTCTCTCTTTGCTCTTTTGTCTCCGGGATACCTGGGAGGAACAGACCACCTTGGTCTCCTCTTGCGGGGCGCGCCTGCTGCCGCTGTGCCAGCGCCGCCCGCTCCACACGGCTGCCGAGACGCAACCCTGACGGGGGTGAGTCTGCGGAAGTGTCGCTGCTGCCAACTGCAGGATGAAGCCCTTTGAGGCTGACCACCCCAGGGCTGGTGACACTCATCATTCCCCCGCAAAAGATTGAAAAGTGGGGTGAGCTCCTCTGTAGTTATTCCTAGGAGGGGCCGGATCCAGTTAATGGATCCGCACAGCTGGTGAAGGTCTTGTAGCGTGCGGGGGGTTGTCGTTAATGTGCACCTCCTGGGGTACAATTGTCCTTTCAGTTATTTTGAGCCCCAGGTATTTCCAGGGGGCAAACCTCTGGACCTTTTCCTGTTGTAGCTCAAACCCTTCTTTGGCCAAGGCATTGATTGTCATGTCCAGTACTTCTTGCAATTGGCTGTCGTCAAGAGCACAAACCAGCACGTCATCCATATAGTGAAGGATGATGGCTTCTTTTGCTTTGGCACGGATTGGGGCCAGGATGCGGGCGACATACCATTGGCATATGGTAGGATTGTTCTTCATGCCCTGGGGCAGCACATGCCAATGGTACTGCCACATGGGAGCTTCTCAGTTGATGGAGGTGTCATAAAAAGGAGGCAACTCTTGGTTCTTAATTAAAATTGAGAACAGTTTATTAAAGGAAAATAAATGGGAAAGAAAAGAGCAATTAAGAAAATCAAAACCGGGTCCACAGTGATTAGAGACCCTTAAAACCGAACCGGCTAATTACCCAGGGCAGAGACCTGCGACGCTGGAGTGACTTCAGCTATTCCAAAGTCAAAAAGCTTACAGGAGTCTCTGGATAGAGATTCAGGCCCAAGAATCATAGCATCAAGCTTCACCAGCAGCTAATCTGTGGCGAAAAAGCCCCTCCTGTCTTCTGTCAGGTTTTATACCCTCTGGGTCCCACCCATGACCGCCCACTGTCCAGCCTCCATGCTCCTGGATGACTGGTGGTGCTTTGGAATGAGGTAATGTCCGTCTGCCAATGGCTCGTCAGCTGCTAGGGGACAGCTTCTGGATGATGTCATCTGGTCTCAAAAGGCGGGAAAGTCCTCATTAAAATTCCAGGTTGTCATGGAGCTCAGTTGCAGGGTTACAGTCATGGACTAAAAATAGTTCAATGACACTCAGGAAGGCTTACTTTCCTGTAAAATTTCTGAACTCAGTTAGAAATTTACTAGAGGTTTGAATGTACTTACAATTATTAGTAACAACTGGAGAAACTCTTAAAGAACAGTGTGATAACTCTCTTATTAACAGGGGGAAGAAAAGAATATATTATAAACAAGTAAAAGAATAGCATTCATTTGCTAACTCACTCATGTTGAGGGAAGGGAGACGATAGAAGGGTGCTTTGCCTCTAAAGAGAAACACACACAGAGAGCAAAATATTATAAGGTTCTTGCTATTAGATTGTCAGAAAGAAGACAATTCTCACTCCTGTAGATAATTAGAGACGTTTATTGATGCCACAGGAGTTGTCCGGAAAAACCCCAAAAGAAAATAAAAGTGCGTTTAAAAGAAAATCCCAGGCGCAGGGATTGGGCACCTGAGCAGCCGCACGACTGCTCTTGGCAGGAGTCTGTGCGGTGCCAAGGTGGATCCTTGGTGGTGGAGATCCGGGAAAAAGATTTGCGAGAGTAAAAAGGAGGCTGTGCCTTGACACCAGGCTCTTTGACTGCTAGCCGACCAAAAATGAGCACGGAGGGGAGGCGTGCGAGCCCTTAAATAAGTTATTGGCCCCTTCCTGGACCACCCCTGTCCCTCCTCCATGGCCCACGGCGATTGGTGTGGCCGTGGAATGAGGTAATTCCTTCCCGCCAATCGGCTCGCATCTCTAGGGGTGGATGGACAGGCTGATGTCATGCCTGTCCCAAGGCGGGAAGGAGCCTCATTAATATTCCATGTTGCCATGGAGCTCGGTGACAGGGATGGCTAAATTTAGAAAAGGTCCGTTGGAGCCTGCTGCCAAGACTGCCCCTTGACTTAAAGTGGATCTTCAAGAAACTTTGATAATTGGTCTGTAATTGGTTTAACAATAGTAAAAACATGTTTAAAACAGCAGCAACAACAACTTTGAACTTCTAAACTATTGCAGAACTGTTTAACAATTAACCTAACTTAATTAACTGATAACTCTTTTATTAAACAACCTGTCCCTGGTCATTCCGATGGGCCTTCTTTAGTCTCTAACCATGCAAAAAGCCACTTCGTTTAGTTCATATATAACAAGATGAACTTAAATTTTAACAACTCTAATAATTAAAGAGGTATTGAACTTGTGGATTTTCTAAGAATAGGGGTTTAACAAAGAACAAGACAATTTTCTCAATGATTAATTATATTAACAACTTCAGAACTTTTAACTTGGTCACAGGGCAATTTGAATATGCAAAGGCCAATTACTTAATTTCATATATAACATTACGGAGGAATTAATTTTGAGACTCTAAGACTAGTATTGTTCAGCTTTCTTTTGATGGAGCAAATGACTTGATTGATTTCAGCCTTCAGGAAAAGACTGAATGCCTTTCTTCTCCCATTAGGTGACTGATTCTGCATGCTGTCACATGCAGGCTGGCATTCCCAGAGATAGTAGGTTCCTTGTGCAAGGACAGCCAGAAATATTGCAAGTGAGAGTATTGTTAGCCCATTCAGTGGGCTAATGGGTGATTCAGAAACCTCTTGATGATAAGCAAAGTCCTGCCTCCAGTAGGGAACACTCTGTGCACATGCGCAGGACAGGTGACTGGTTTGGGAGCAGCTCTGCAAAGGGGACCTGAGGTCCTGGGAGACCCATGAGCGTGGATTCGGTAGTGTGCCCACACAGTGATAAAGGCTACATTGAGGACAAATGCTCAATTCTCCTTTGCCCAGGACTGGTAGGTCTGAATCTGGAACAGGGTGTCCAGTTTTAAGCTTGCAGTATGAGAGATACAAACCAGAGAGAATCCAGCAAAGGGCCACTAAGACACTTAAGAGGCTGGAACCTTAAGAGGGTGGCTGCCCAGGAACCTTGGCCAGTTTTGCCCAGACTGGCACCTGCGAACAGCTTCTCAGCACAGACAGGGTAATGCTGGAGCAGGAGTGAGCTGGTGCAGGAGGTATCTAATCTCACTGCTTCTTAAATATACCCCTTATCCAGATCCACTGTGTTTTGTTTGCTAGGTCTCTTCTGTATGCCTACTACCTACATTCTTGACTGCAGTTTCGTCGTCCTAAGACAACTGAGGGCAGCCTTTATTCAGACATCTTCTGGGCCTGAGGTTTAAGCACAAGCTCTAGCTATAGTATCACCTTCTGTAACTGACCAAAGAATGTTATTTCTCAACTTGTGTGTTTGAGGAAAGTAATTTATCCAGAACCAGTAGTGCTAGAGTAGCATGCAAAACACACTAAATCACAGATATCAATCACTTTGCAATAATGTCAGCAATTATTTCCATATGTCTTCCTGACAGCAACTCCATCTATTCTTTAGCTGTGATATTCATGCTACCACACAAAGTGATATTGACAATACCCATCAGATTAAGAGGCAGCATATTCCCCATCTATAAGCTATTACAAAGCATGTTGATTTTCCCATAGGTTTTTCTATAACTGCACCTGCATCCTGCACTGAGAAGGGAGTGCAATTGATTACTTGAAGCAATTTTGGCAAAGGGTTTAGAGATGCTGTCTGGACAGCATCAGGGCTGATGTATATCAGCAGTGCCATCCTGCAGGGCACACAGTGAGCCACAGCTTCCCTCTGATGCTGCAACTAGAAGGGTCCTGACACTCCTGCTTAGACCCTCTGTGACCACCCAGGG
Organism: Lycocorax pyrrhopterus obiensis; assembly: GCA_014706295.1. Taxonomy (NCBI): domain Eukaryota; kingdom Metazoa; phylum Chordata; class Aves; order Passeriformes; family Paradisaeidae; genus Lycocorax; species Lycocorax pyrrhopterus. The sequence continues at coordinate 12,831,170 of JACSVZ010000014.1, read as the reverse complement.
CTGCTCCAGCATCATCATAACCTGCGAGACATCTCACCAGTGACAGTGTGCTGCCTCTGTCATAACAGCCTGGCAGGTGCCCCCAGGCATTGCTCTGGAGCTGGCAGCAGGCATTTCTGTTACTCAAAGTTTCAAAGATGAGAAAATGAGCATTCCCATAGCCACTTTCTTTTTTGGAAAGCTGCCCAGGTGAAGCTTCAGTAACTGAGTTTTCTTATAAATCACATGTATAGTCATTTTAACCTTTTGTTTTCTGACCACTGTTTAGATAAACATCCTGCCTCAATGGGCAGGAAAGCAATTTTTTTCTAGTGCTGTTAGAATCCTTCATCCCTAGGAAAGAAAGATTCCTGGGATCCAGATCCTGATTTAATTTTTCACAAACCCATCACAGTTGCATCTACCCTGATAAATACAAAACCAATTAGATTTTTTAAAAGTGATTTTTTTTTACATTAAAAAGTTTTAAAATACACTTAAGTCATGTTCTAATATTCTATACCCAGCGATTTTTGAATTTGTAACAATGACAGTCCCAAGCTTAACTGATTACTGTGCTTCTAAATCCAGCAGACTCAGGAATTTAAATAGTAGGAATTGTCAAATCTAAAAGGCAGTGCATCTCTGCAACTGTTTACTGTATGTATGCTCAACAGGCTGCTTGCCTCTTCCACAGCACACCTCTGTGCATCTCAGCTGCTCCTCTGGACAGTGCACGTGCTCATCTTCCTTGCCTGTGCTGATCCACCACAGCACTCCATCATGGAGCTCTGCGACTGCACAGAGTTCTCATTGTCACTGTTTGTTTTCTAGACTGCACCCTTAAAACCTGTAATTCTGAAAGGTATCCTAGGTTTTAGTTAATCTAAATGACATTCTTTAAGAAAAATTAGGTACTCTACATTTTCCTAACCTTTTGAAATGACAGTGAGTTAATATCTGTTAATTAAACTGGTAACATACAATAACCTTGTTCATCAATGACTATTGATGACGATTGTAATTTGTTATGACAGTGTGATTGCAGTGTGTGAGCACACATGAACACATGGGGGGGGCTTAACACACACAGAAAGACTCTAAATATTGTTCTTTAAAAAGTCATTTATTCCTTATGAAGAAAGTAGAATGAGGATCTTACATAACCCTCCCATATTCGTAGCAGCTAATACAGCATCAGGTTGCTGCATTGAATCCCCTGTGTATAGACCACTATGAAATTACTCTGACTAGCAGGAAAAACACATACACCCAGTCATGAAGCATGGAATTTTACCCCAAATACTCGGAAATCCATTGTGTCTGCTCTATTTTAAAGGGCAAAACACACATACACTTAAAAAAAAGAAAAGAGGGATAAGACACAGAATTTTCATTGTGTATATTCCTCTGGATTTGCCCGTGAAACTCCCGTGTCCTGATTAGAACACATACAAAAATAACTAAAAAGATGAATTAATTGTGCAAAAAGATGAAAAAGAAAAAAAAAAAGAGATACTTTCTAGTTCATTAAAAATCCTAAACATCTTCTCAAATGGAATGACATAGCTGTGTTGATCATCACTCATGTATCCCAGATTAAGGGCAGTTACAACTGTATGTGCACCATGCAGTCATTTATCTAGGTACCAAGAAAAAATTGTGAGACACTTGAATTTCCATGAAGATAGGAGAAAAAAATAATCCCAGAATAAAGCAAATAAATGTACAGAAATCCAAGCAAAGTTTCTGAACATTCACCCAATAATAAAAACATGAAAAGGTAGAAGACTATGACTATCCCAAAAGACATCAATATGGAAAACACAACTCCAGCTTTTAAAATGTCGCTTTGCTTTTCATAAAAATATTTGCAACTGTGTGGAAAATTTCAAGACAGGTACAATTCACATCTGCAAATGGCCACAACTATTTGAAAAACTGATAGTGTATGCATACAATGAAGTCCTGGAGTACTAATGATTCTACTTAACATTTGTTCAAGGTATCAGAGGCACGTCCAGTACAAGCTAAAGATTTCAGTGCAACAGGAAGCAGAAGATGCTGAAGTCTGTCGTGGTTGGTTAATAAAGATCACAACAAAGAAACTATTCATATACAGCTGTTTGTTTGCTCCTAAGAATTTTGGACTGGGCTGACAATCTCCCTGCTATTTTTTGTCTGGACATTTTTTCTAGAAAAATACAGGGGAACTCAGTCTTTTGAAATCAAGAGTTACTGTCTGTCAACCTTTTACTGTACAACTTACGGTATGTTTTCTTTGGTCAGGAAGTGTCACTGTAAAAATCTCCACTGAACATATTTACTAAATGTGTGATAGGGCTGTGCTGATAAACTAATGTAGTGTTAGATACATATTTACAGAAGATATTAGACCATCAGATATATTGAGAAAAGATTGTGCTCTAAAGGCCCCTGGTTTTAAGAAAAAAACCAAACCAAACTAAAACAAACTAAATCACTCAGATTGTCCCTCCAAATCACTTCTTCATAGCAGCTGGAATCCAGGCAATCCTACTTGTACTTCTAATTCTTATACGTATAGTTGGAAGAATGTTAAGGATTTAAGTATGTGCAGTGAAATAAATGCAGGTTTGCCTTTTAGTTTTCCCTTCTGACAGTACTCTGGCAGGAAGGACAAGATTCTCACGTCAACTGAAATGCAAAACACCAAAGGGTTTATACAGTGCAACAATGCCTAATTCCATTACTGTGCATTTTTACTATTTGCTTCTTCCAAGAGCCACTCAATTCCATTTATCAATCCATCTAAAGTTGCAGCTACAGTGTCCTGCATCTGTGGAAAAAAAAAAAAAAGAAAAAAAGTTGATGTACTAGAGGTAACAACTAACAGGATCTAACAGTATTTTAGTATCACTCTGTGTCTATCTCTAAAGTCAGAAACACTCATATCAAATCTCAATTTTTATCATTAGTGTAAAGGTCCCTTAGACAAAAAAAGGTTTTATAAGAGTAAGAAAACAAACAAAAAAACCCCCTCGTATTAGGAAAGCTTTCACTCTTGGTATCAGGGTGAATTTTTTTTCAATTGTTCCATCAGCTATTCTGGGACGTAATACTTACTTTACAGATGGCAATCCACTTGAAAATTCTTCTTGTACCTCTTAGAGCAAAAAATGCTGCTAGCTTTAGACTTTTATGCATATTATTAACACTCAGATTTTGTAATATCCCATCCAGTGGCTGCTACAAATGGTACGTTGTGTAAAAAGCCTATAAACATTTTCCTTATGAAAGCAAAGGAATTATCTCAAATCAGCATTTTTTCTAAGTTATTCTTCAATACACAATGCACAATATCAACAAAAATTAATCCAGTGTGGCTGAACTATGCTGATAGATACTGTGCTTGACAAGCATAAAAAAACCAGGTTCAGGACCTCAGGACCTCACATCCTAGGTTAAAAACTGATCTGTCAAAAACTGAAGACATCACATCAAGCGAGTGACAGTAAAGAGTCTCCTAAAAATGTCCCAAAAATCTATCTTGTGTCCAAGGTTGTGACTCAGGAAATTTAGATTTAAATGAACTGAAGCTTCCTTACTCCCTTCAAGACCATCATTTGTCCTTCCTTACATTCTGGCTCCATCTGAAGTCTCTAGTGTGCTTTTGGGCAAGTCACTTAGCTCTTTTGTGTTCAGATAGGCTAATGATTCACCTTAGAGGACCAGAGAAACTAAATCCTCCACTTTAGCGGAGAGCTCATGTACTAGAGTTGAAAGCTGCACACTTGCTTAGGTACGTATGGTTCAGGAATGTGAAAGCCTAAATTACATTTAAACCACAGAGAAACAGAAAATAAAGGTTTAAGAGCAAACACCATCCAGGGCTGACGTAGCAGATTTAGTTGCAACTGATGTGCCACGTAAACACACGGAATTCTTTTCACACCAACGTGAGACACACAGGACAAAACCAGCAGAGGTCTGTTCGGAGGCCCGAGGGCTGGATCAATCATTGCCAAAATACGAGCCAGCTCCTCCTGACGATCATGCTCTAGGAAACAATTTTTAATATGAGTCTTAAGTATATGCAAATACAAGGTGTTTTCATTTTTGGTTGGTTTTTTTTGTTTCAGAGGTGATGAGAGAGAGGGCTGGAAAGGCCAAATAATCTTGTTCTGCTTATCACAAGACTGATTCATCTGCCCTTATGTTACACAGATATTGATGACATTTAGATGTTATTTAAAGATCTCCACAGATTCTACAGGCAGCCTATTTCAGTCCTAACATCAGAGTGTTTTCTGAGTACCTCACAGAGATCAAAACTGCAACAAGACATTCAGAAATACTCATACACTGCACAGTCAGCAGCTCTTCCCTACTGAATGCACTTTTCTCCTTAGTGTATCCCTTCAAACTTTTTTTACTTGTCTCTTTCCTGAGCTAGCCCCTTTCCTCCATTCAAAGCTGATGAATGTAAAGACAATTACCATAATTGTTATTTGGATTACCATCTTACAGGAGTAACCTGATTTAGACTAATTGCACTTTTCACTGTTTTCCTGGTGAAGGTTGTTTCTGGGCTATTACACCACAAACCATGTACTTTCAGGTTTCTCCTACACATACCCAAGGTTTTTGTTTATTTTGATTTGTTTTTTAATCCAGATAATTTCCCACATGTAATTTAGATAGCAACTGTATCAGTATGTGCCATAAACAAAACAAGGGGCCATAACCCCTAGGACAAGAGAGTGTCTGGGATAGGAGACCTCTTCAACAGGATAAGCCATGATGAAATAGCAGATTTTGAAAAGATCAGAACATGGATTTTGATGTAGTGCATATTCTTTGTAATCTAACACTCCAGTTATTCACGAAATATAAAGATAAACCCCTTACCTCTATGAGCTTCTGCATTGGCAACATAAATGAATCCATCAACTACTTCGCACACCTTCCTCACTTGAGCTATTACACTGTAGTGTACAGCTTGCTGATTCCCTACTATGCTGTTCTCTTGGTAAAACATCTTATTCACAGCAACAGCTTGCTCTTCCCTTGCTCTCCTCCTTTCCACACTGAAAGATATTTCAGTATTTCAGTAGTCAGGTTAACTGGGAATGCCAAAACTGAATCTTTGAAAGTCTAGGTGGCAGAGGAAAGGGACAGGAAAATAGGATGAGCCAGGAAAACAGTTTCACTTCTCCCTGCCCCCTCCTGCCCTGTTTTCTTTCTGAGTGCACATACAGAGGTGGTTAGCAATCTGCAAGATGCATATGAAAATACACTCCAGGGTGAGTATAGAGTGTTTTAAAAGGTACTCAACCAAGGTATCAAGAGGGATAGAGGCACCTGTAACGCACCTGTTGTATACCTTTGGTACGTAAACAGTTTGGAAAAGCTTTATTACTTCCATGTGAAAACTCAGAGGTTGAAAAAAGAAAGGAAAAGCAAAAGCATGCATTGCAACTTCAATTTATAAGGGATATCCATGCATGAGAAAGTGCATATGAAAGTCACATGACGAGATTATGAAGAGAAGTATGAAATAAATGAGAAACTGTACTTTTTATTTGGTGGAGAATAGATCTTATCTTACCTCGTGGTGGAATACAGTGTCACAATATTGAATTTTTGACTGTTGTTAAACTGAAAACTGACTCCTGATCCAATTCCTACAGGGAAAAAAACCAAATATATGAGATTACAACTATTTGGCTACTGAATACAAGTAAGTGGTAGTTCAGAAATTCCAGTGGTGCCACAAAATGAATATATTCACGCCTAGATATTGCTGCTAGGGGTAGCGGATTTACTATTTTACAATTAAACTTTATACATGCTCCAATTGACCAGACTTTTAATTAATGAAAATCAAGTCAATGGTATTAAAACCATTTCCATATTTCTGATTATTAGACTTGAACTTATAAATCTAAATCAGAACGGAGCCAGACTTGTGGTCATTAGCTGAAACTGGCATAGAAAAGGCTCCAGTCTGCTTATGACAAGCTGCATTGAAAAGGACATATGAGAGAAACAAAAAGCCCACTAAAAATAATTTCCATGCTTCCTATATATAAAATTCAATTATTCTAATTCTGCTATGCTGAAATAACCATTAGGTAAAAAGTAACACTTTTTTGTCTCTGGCTTGGACTGAAGACAAGTTAGACTTTCAAAGCTACTCTTTTAAACATAAAAAAAAAATCCCTCACCTGCTCTTGTAACTCTTCTAAATAAAATTTACATCATTTGATATCAGAACACTGAATCATGTAAAAATCAGCCTTGAGTTCCTGTATAAAATCACAAATGTGTTTTTTAGCCACTTACTGCAAGCAGTACTGAAAGAAAGGCCTATCTGCATTTATCAATTACAACAGCAGCTGTAACATGGAATTTTGGATGAAAATAGAGGGAACAAAATGATTCTTCTGACAATGTGCAAACTTAATCATAAATTCACTGAAGCTATTAGTTTGTCCCAAATGTTCACTGCATTTATCCTTCTGAACAAATCAGAGAGAAAATGGTTTGTTTTTACCATGATTCTACTGAATTTTAAGGATACAAAAAAAATCATTCCTTTTTTTCATTTCTCCTCCCAAGTTTTTTGTGTTATATCTATTTACAAGATATGAAGGCCAAAAGCCAAAACCATCATTACCATGAATTTGTCTATGAGGTAGGCCAGCTACTAGCAGAATTTCTGGGCATGTCATCATCTTTTGTACTAAAGAGTCATCCAGCTCTTCCAAACCTGGCCCAAACATAGCGAAGCGAGGTTCTGCCTGAGTGACCAGTGATTGCAAAAAGGAAGTCACAGTCCCATACCGGGGACGGCTCGATTTCAAACTTCTTCTACCCTGAGGACAGCTCCTTTTATATCTGTGTAAAATAGATGCAACTAGAAATTAAACACAAAATACAAAAGAGGTATTAATCAAACAATATAAATTGATTTAGGTCCCACACCTCTCATGCTTTGCTACTGGTACAACTCAAAGCACAGGTCAAAAATTATAAAGGTCCAAACTGATGGTTTCAAGCACCAGTACAAAGCAGGCAAATGTATCAGTTCTTCTGAAGTCCAAATGCTGACTTTTTTGACCTTAGTACACTTCTATCTACAGATCTTTCAGTTTATTAAAAAAAAAAAATCACAAATTCCCCATCCTCACTGAATACACAATATAGGCAAAATAACATAAAAGCAGAAGAGTCACATTAAAAATTAAATTTAAAAAATGAACCTTGTGAGTGCATTCTAAACCTTAATTAGACTGCTTTTGTGTTTTCGACAGGTAACCACCTGAAAAGAACCATTTTCCCTGTAGGTACAGAGCATGCAAGCTGTGGAAGGAGACAAGTGTTGTCTGCAAACTTATATGCTCATTTGGTGCAGACGCTAGAAGGCATGGAAAGACTGGTAACTGAGGCGAAGAGTAACAGTCAGACAGACACCCTAGAGAAGCAGCTTCAGTCTGCTTCTACAGACATGGTAGGCTGCTGCTGGACAAACCACTTCAAGGAAATATCAAATGTGTGCTCCTTAATACCCACAGTGAGATGCTTCAGCTGAGATCAGCAAAATCGGTAACTGCATGCAGACACAATGGAGATCAGTGACAGGGGGTTTCAAATAGTTGGTTCAGACCTAAACAGATTAAAATCTAATTTCAAAAGCAGTAGATACTTTGCACTTCAAATTCTGGGCGTATCGTTTGCATCTGTTAAGTGGGGTTGAAGGGCACAGAAATTGCACAAGTTGGTGCACTTACCACAAAGCAACGTATTAAGTACCGCCTTTGGAAAACGTAACCGCAAATAAATCAAAAATCCCAAACAAATCCACAGACCATTACTGCAAATTAAGGGGACTGAATGAAGTTTAGAAAAGAAATCACCACAGAGTAATCTACTTGTTTTAAGAGTTCTTCTCAGTCATCCAAACACATTTAGGGTGTTGCTATGCTTTTCAACTATACTACCTGAAACCAGTCTTTGTCTTACGGCCTTTGACAATCAGAGCTAAAACAATACAACTTGTTATTCTGTGCACATTTCTATTATTAGGTCTTCCACATAAGATGAAAAGAAAAAAGAAGATTCATTCCACTTGCTGCAGTTTGAAGACTTCTTGGTACTTTTATGAAAATGTTTGCCGTGGCACTGAGAGCAAAGAACACTTCTTTATCAAGATCAACGGTATGCAGAATTTCTGTGCCATAGCAGACATGCAGTTTACAAAAAGCTTCAATTTTTTATAGCACTAGTTTTGTCTTTTTTACAATGTTTTACGTTCTTTTTGAGTCCCGAACAGAAAGAGCTGACTAGACCATGGAACAACAGGAAATTGTGTTTCCAAAATAAACAATGGATTTGAGACACATCACAATTTAAACAGCAGCTTACAGCAGAGCTTTATTGCTATAAATATGAAAGATGCCTGGGGGCTGAGTATTACTGCTGCAGGCACACTTGGAGTCATGTAAGAGAATACAGAGATACTTACACTGCCATGTAATCATACAGTGTATTGTCGCTGACCTCTGAAAAGGCTTTATTAAAAATCTCCACATCTGGGAGTGATTTCCAATCAACAGATGTCCAAGAGGGGAGATCCCGCAGGAGAAAATACCTCCACAACAACGGGTCTTGCACAGCTGCCCTCCAGTAACAACTTGTGCTTCCTAAATGGCACAAATCTTGGGGCGAGAGGAAGGACATGATGTTCAGCTGCACGTCGATCTGAAAACCATTGAGAGCAGCGGTTTAACGACTCAGGAATTCAGCAGCGAAGAACGACAGGGTGGGATGCGGCGCTTTGCTCCCCCCCGCCCCGCCCTGTGACCGGCCGCTACTCACCGGCAGCATCTGCAGAGCGCTCACTGCCTCCGCGCCGTCCGGGGCCGCCGGGAGCGGGGCCGGCGCGGTGCCGCCGCGCTCGCGGGTGCTCCGCATCCAGCGCTCCCGGAGGACGCGCAGCCCGCCCCGCACCGCGGCCTCCAGGCCGGCGCCGCGCTGCTCCGCTCCCGCCGCCATGGCGCCGCCCCCGCCGGCACGGCGCCGCGCACGCTCCGCCGCCGCCAGCGCGAGCCCAAGGGCCACCGCGGGCCCAAGGGCGGCTGCCGCACCCACGGGCCAGGACTGCACTACACTTTGGACCTGGCGGCCACGAGTCCTTTGAATGCGCGTTTTTAATGCAACAGAAGTATACATTTTGGTTGGAAAAAGAAAAAGAAAGTACGACACCGAAGCAGAGACAACCTCCTTGAGTGTGCTCTTACGTCACAAGTTTTCTTCTGGCACGGACAATGCAGTGGATCTTAGTCGTGGGACTTCACAAAGAAATGCAGCATTTGTTTTGCAGTTGTTGTGTTCCACCCTTGACCTTTTAAGGTTCCCTCACAAACGGCCACATATTTTGTTAACATGTTTCTCCCTGTTTCTTGGAAATCCACCGATATGCTCTGTGATCTGCTGCCCAGGTCACTGTTGGACACAGGATCTACTGACTTAAGGCTTTCCTGCTTCCCTTCTCCACAGTGTTTCAGTCCCCAGTAGCACATTTCTCCACTGTACATCATTGCCAGTAAGTGAGTGTCACTAAATATACCTGCAAAAATAATTTAGATCGAGTACTTTACTGTTCTGCAATAAGCAAGTACAGTTTGTTAACTTTCAGTAACACTGGGGGAAAAAAAATTCCAAAAAGACAGTATAAGTATATAATTATATAAAGATATAATGCCCAGAAGAAAACCTAGATCAAGACCATGCTCATTTCTCTGTCCAGTTTGGCCCTCCATAATGTTAAAATCTTTTCAGATTGCCATGTAAATATTATTTCTATAATTTTGTTTGCCTATTTATCTCATAGAATTTCAGTATTTCTTTACAACCTGTTTAGCACAGGCATGACTGTACATATTTACTTTAGAATATTTCTGTGCCTCCCACAATTTAAGTCTAAAAGACACTGTTGGAGGTCATCTTAACTCAGGTTAACCAGCAGCAGCTTTAGTATTTGAACTGAAAGGCACATGTGTGTCTTTCACAAAAAGAAAAATCCTGCTAAATAAATCCGCAACTTGGGTTTGCATTATAGGAGCAATTCCGCTTTCAGACAAAATTAAGCAAGAAGATGCTCCATCCCACTACAGAGTAGAGCTGTATTTGAGTGTGCTCAATGTGGACACTGTGTCCTCAGCACCAGCTGTTTTACCCTACAAATCCCCTCCTACTGCATCACCCTACCTGTATAACACTGATGCAGCCTAAGATCCTCCTGTAAATGCTCAAAAAGAATGAAACCTATGCAAAGCTAAATAAAATGGTGACAGAGATAATTTGCCAAAACTAACCAATTCTGCATGTAGTTTGTACCTGCGTGAAGTCTGTAATTGTGTTTGTATCTGTGCTGCCGTAGTACTAAAAGGGAAGACCAGTATGTGAACCTCTGGCACCCTCTGCAGTCGTATTTGTGCCTTAAACATCTGTCAATTGTGAACTGGATGGTTGTAAAATACTGTGTGTAAACACTGCCAGTGTAAAACATTGCTGTGCACCAAACACTCATTGCCTCAGTTCACCTCCCTCCAGTGCACTCATAAACACAGGGAAAATGAGCACCGACACCTCCTCAAATTCATGAGTCAAAAAAAGAAAGGGGGGAGCACTGTTGCCTGCTTATTTGCCTCATTCATTATCTTCCTATTATAAAACTGTCAGGTCTTGAATACAAGTTAAGTCAAACAATAAAAAACACGCAAAAAAGCATTGCATAAAGCAGTTATTAAGAGGAGTGGGCTATGGGGTTTTTTGGAGTTGTTTTTTTGGGTTTTTTACCTTCGCTGAGTAATCTAGCTGTGTCTTTATCTTGAAGTGAGACATCTTCATCTAGTTGAAGAGGGCATCTAAAGCTAAGCATCTTCATCAAGTAATGAACTCCATCATTAAGACACTGAGTATGGTTAAAAAAATGAGGAAAAAATAAGTTCCAGTTAAATTAATGATAGGCAGAAATAATTCTTTCTATGAAGTCCCCAAAATCCTAATTAAAGAAAAAAACAAAACAAAACAAAAAAACCAGCCATATTTTAAAAGTGAAGAGTCAAACTTTAAAGCTGTATTCACAAGCTCATAGAACATTTTCATCTCCTTTACCTTTTTAAACGTGGCAATGTTTTCTTGTAGCCATTCACTCCTTTCTTTTGCTGTATGGCAGTACATGTAAAGCAGGGCTCCTTTTCTCCAGTAAAGACATTCTAACAACTCTGCACCAAGGATGCTGATGGGCTGAAATAAAATCCAACAAACTGGTCTAAGACAAAAATAAACCAGAATTATGCCTATGCACTGTCACATATGCAAACAGTGTGTATATCTCTTACTTTAGGGGCTGTGCTTGACAGCAACACTCAGAGAGACAAGCCTAGCCTAACCTAACATTGTAGGTGAAATGGAATCATCATTAACCGCCAGTGGAATCATGAGATGTTAGCAAGAGAAATTCTGCGCACACAAGATATTTGAAACAATGTTTTCAGGAATCACTATTTAAATACCAAGTAGGCTTGAAAATGTTTTTTAATGCAAAAATTCGGCCCACCAGAAATACAAATACTACTATTCCATTTCAGACTTTTTATTTTTAAATAATGAAATAATTCGCCTTCTGGCTACTCACTTCTTCATTTATGCTGCATTCCCTCACTAGGTCTTCTGGTTCTGAAAGAATATAAATAAGTTCTCTAAGTTTTTGCAGGGAAGATTCTTCTGGAAAATCTTCATCCACAAGCTGGTTTTCCTCAAAATATGTAATGTCTAGAACAGCCTATGAAAACAAGAACATATACAAAGTAGAAATGCTACCATCAAAATAATCAAATGGTGGAGTGTTGTAATTTAGAAAGCTTGTTAGTTTATAACACATTACAATTTTAAGGTATTTTTTAACATTTAGTTTACAAAAGGTGCAAGTTAGAAGTATTGAAGGATTGGTAAAGCCAAACCCGCTTCTGCCCCTAAAGTAAAAGTACAATTATTATTGACTCCAAGTTATCCAAGTCAAAAACAGCCCTGTGCTTCACAGACGCTCACCACACACTTCAAGAAGCAGAGATGCCTTTCTGCTCCACCCTTTTTTTACACCAAACCCTCTCCCACACCCTACACAGATCTTCTTAAAAGGGAATTTGATATCCATAATAAAGTACCTGGGTATAGAGCTGAAAAAGGGTGGAAGGATGTTCTTTCCCTTCGTTGCAGAGGTCCTTCAACTTGTCCAGAGTAGCAGAGCCTTTCGCTAAGAAGGTATCTGAGGGAAGAATACAATGCTCCCTTAGCGCTGATGAGCACTCAGTAGGAGCCTTACTCACTCTCCTTTTCCACGTGGTTTTATCCATCCTTGGGGCATCTACAAGAGCGGCTAAATAATACAGTACTTAAACAGGCCGGTCATCCTGTCAGACCGCACCTTTCACGATTAAATTAAGGCCACCTGCGGCCAGGGGTCTGATGCTCCCAAGCGCACACGCCGCCTGCGGAGATGCCCCACCCCGCCGCTACGGGCCGCCCGCCGCCCGCGTCCCGATGCCGCCGGTGTCCCGGTGCCGCCCGTGCCCCCGGTGCCTCCCGTGCCCCGGCGCCGCCCGTGTCGCCCCGCTCACCGCGGGCCCCGGGCACCCCGAGCCGCCGGCCCAGCGCCGCCACCCGCGGCCGCAGCGCCGCCACCGCCACCGCCATCGCCGGCCCGCGCGCGGCCCCTCCGCGCAGGCGCAGCGGCGCGGGGCTGGCGGGGCGGGAGCGGCCGCGGCTGCGGCTCCGTGGAGCGGCCCCCGCGGGCCCGGCGCTGCCGCTGCCGGTGCCGCCCTACCCCGCTCGGACACCCGGCCCGGGACAGCCCCACCCTGCTCCCACTGACTGGTGGGACTGCAGCTCTGGGGTTGTGTGGGCGTGAAAGCTCTTTCATAACAGACGCGTGTGGCGTCTGCAGAGCCCGGTCTGTCCCCGGGGAGAGTCCCTAGCGTGACCGTGTGTTCACAGAATTTACGGAATCAATGTACAGGTTGGAAAAGACCTCTGGGTCTAGCCTACGAGCAAACACCACCGTGTCGACCAGACCACGGCACTGAGTGCCACGTCCAGTCTTCACTTAAACACCTCCAGGGACGGTGACTCCACCACCTCCCCGGGCAGCCCCTTCCAGTATCTAACCACCCTCTGCATGAAGCAATTTTAAACAATGTTTTGTGAAATACTTGGTTAAACAGTATTACGTCCAACCTAAACCTCCCATGGCACAGTTTGAGACTATTTCCTCTCTTCCTGTCGCTGATTGCCTGGGAGAAGAGGCCAACCCCCATCTGACCACAACCTCCTTCCAGGCAGTTGTGGAGAGTGATATGGTCTCCCCTGAGCCTCCTTTTCTGCAGGATAAACACCCCCAGATCCCTCAGCTGCTCCTCACAGGGTTCGTGCTCCCGCCCTTCCCATCTCCATTGCCTTTCTCTGGACACACTCCAGGACCTCAGTATCTTTCCTGAATTGCAGGGCCCAGAGCAGGATGTGAGGTGCGGCCTCACCAGTGCTGAATACAGGAGGGCGATCCCTGCCCTGGTCCTAGTGGCCACACTATTGCTGATCCAGGCCAGGATGCCACTAGTTTTCTTGGCCACCTGGGCACTGCTGGCTCATGTTCAGCTGCTGTCACCAGCACCCCCAGGTCCTTTTCTGCTGCAAAAATTTTATTGGGGTTTTGCCCCTATCAATTGATGTTTTCCAGCCTCACTGCAAAATAGGTGTTGCTCATAAAACAAACTGAAAAAAAGGCAGCAAGGATCAAACCCACACTTACTTTTCAATAAAGATTTTTTTAAACGACATTTTAGTATTTAGTTACTTAAAATGCAGAAGTACAGCTTTGGAAGTACAGTTAAATCATCCTGAAATTACACACTTTTGGTTAGAGAAATGAAGCACTTGCTTCAACATTTTGTCCAGCAATACCCTTCATGAACTTAATAAATAATAAAGAGCTTCCATGTATGAGGGGAAAACAGTAAGTTTTCCTTTTATCTTTAACAAAATCTTGCTACTATATGACATTCAATCATCAAGTATTTTATATTGTCTAGTTATAAAAGTGCTACATTTCACTATATTGTTTCCCTAGCCTTCTTCATCTCTTTACCTGCCTGGAAGAAGCTAGCTCCTCAGTGCCTATTGCAGTAACGTAAAACAAACTTATACAATATTCGGAATGTTGTTAACTTGAATATTTTAAAAGAATAATTGACTAAAGACATTTTCCCCTTTTGAGGTGATAGCTGTTCATTCTGTCATTGACTGTGTTCCACCAAACCAACCAACCAACCAACCAACCAACCAGCTAACCAACCAAAAAAACCCCAAACCAAACCAACCAACCAACCAAACAAAAACCCATCAAACCCCACCCCCACCCCACAGAAAAAAAGTGTCATTTACTGGAGTACTTTAGAAGTGAAAAGCTGTCTACTTACAGATAGTAAGATATTTCCTGTTGTGTATCTTATGTCTTATGAAAAAAAAATAGAATATACAAAGCAAAATTGTGTTTTCTTCCCAAAATGGTTTGATTTATAGAAGAAGTCAATGTTTTGATTGGATATGTACTGTTGTTCATTCCTGCACAGTTGATAGTCAGATACAATTGTTCATCAAAGGAATAGCTCTGTTAAGAATACCAAAAGTATTCTGGTAGCTAATCTGTGAGTGGAGGAGATAGTGCTTCATGCCTTGAGTGAAATACAATGCTTTCCATGTTGTCAGCTTTGGGACTGAAAAAGGCTTGTGAGATTGAGACATCCCCTTCTCTAGATCCTTTGCTTGCTTGGTCCTTACTTCTCCTTTTCAACCCCCAGCTATGATTTAAGTGTTGCTTCTTCTCATACCTAGTCAAGTGGGCAGGTGCGTCAGCTCTCAATAGGGAACGAGATGCCACCCAGCCCTCAAGATGTCTCCTGTAGAAAAAAAAAAATTAAGAAGCCCCAAACAGTCTAAACCAAAAAAAACCCCACCAAATGGTTGTATGTTAATGCATTTGATAAAGGAAGTGGTATTTTTTCTTCCTGTACTTCAGACACTGCTGCAGCTTACTTTTGTTGCACCCTTTTTAAAAGCTAGATGTATAGTCACTATTTTTTCCCAGAAATTGTTACCCACTCTTTCTGTAAATACACAGTGAAATCGGTTTTGACCTTATCAGTTACTGAGATGGAAGAGGAGTGTTTCTGTTAATACCAAGCTGATAAAATAGAAGCTGGTACAAAGGTTAAAAAAGGGGGTGACATGCGCTTCTCTTGGAAGATTTCTAGTGTTTGGTTTTTTATTCCCCCCAACCTGATTTTATCATGAAATATGTGGGGAGCAGAAGACATCCCTAGTGGCATTTTTCTTGGCATTTGTTTCTCTCATACTCTACATACTCCCACTGGGAGCTGGTTTGTGAGGGATAGAGCTGACAGGACTTCTGGGCAAGCAACTGAGAGACTGCAGAGCCTGCAAGAGGGGCTGGGCTGAACCGGGGTGGGGTGCTGCCTCCTCACTGCAGTCGGCAAGCCCTTGGCCCAGGCAGCCTCTGCCTGTCTCCTGCCTGGATTGGCCTCTGAACAGCCTCATGCCAATCCCTTCCTCAAGCTGTATTCCCTTGGGCACTAAACCCCCAAGCTCTGTTTTGTAGTTCATGGGGCTGCTGTGCTAGCCTTTTGCCCACACCTTGCAAAATGCTTTGGTCTGAAGACTGGTGAAAGACAAGGTGTCTGATTATTTGAGGGAACAGTGACCTCAATTGCCTTAAGTTTTGCTTTTGCTTAGAACCTGTTTAAATAAAATCCCCCTCAGATATTTCAAGGACAGTGGCCCAGTTTGGGGTTTGCTACCTCTCACCGTTCTTCTCAGAGCTTGGAAAATTTAAAAAGCATTCAGATTTTTAGACCTTCACATGAAGGTGCATCCAATATATTTCTGAGTATTTCCATGTTTAGAAAGAAATACTCTCTCTGAGTGACACCATAAATTATGTTGAAGCAAAAAATGTTTCGCTTCATATTCTAGGGAATGGTTATGATAAAATGATCTCTGGCGGAGGAATTCATGTGGGATTTGTGCTCTTTCAGTGCCTCGCACTACCTGTTTTTAAGGCTACTGTTATCAATATGGATGGGGTACGGTGCTTACTGTTTAGAGACATGCTCTGTTCCTAAATTGATGGCAGAGTAACAGGAAGAGTGTTGTGTGTCAACAGTGTGGTTGATGGAAGAGGGAAAGCTAATATGATTTTGTCTTTCAGAGGCACTGCCACAACTGTTCTGATATTTTGGGTTTGTATATAAATATATCTCTGTGTGTATGTGCATATATGTATATGTGGTGCAAATGTAGAATAGATTCTGTGGATTGCTGCAGTAGATTCTGTTGCTTCTTTCCTCCAAACCGCATGCTCTTTTTGTCCTTGTAAGATGTGTGCATAAGTGTGTATGCTGCTAGAGAACAGGCTGGTTGTAATGATACACTCGGTAATTATTTTTGCCCTGTGGTATTCCCTCAACACTTGCTAACTGCCCTGATATATGTAACTGTGAAACTGTGCTAGCCTGACATCTCCAAATACCTGAAAACTTTGAACGTACTAGAATAAGTAATGTCTTGGATACACATAGTTACTCTGCTTTAGTAGCTCTGAGACATCTCTTATTTATATTGAAAGTTAAAGAAACAGTGCTTAAACACAAGAGAGTTGTTCCTCTGTGTATTTAATGTTATTTAAACTAGGGAAATGTCTTTGGCTTTAATCAAAAATACAGTATCGTCTAAGAAAAGCAGATTTGCACAGCAGTGACTGATAAATTTTTATCATTATTAGCAGCTTCAAGACTTTTTGAGTTGTGCAAATTTTCTTGAACTGTGACACTTAAAATAGGTAATATTTATAATAAGCTCATACAAATTCTTGGAGAAAGTAGCCAAGAGAGAAATTTTGACAGGCTCGAATGAACTGTATATATTCATAGAATCACAGCATATCTCAGGTTGAAAAGGATCCGTAAGGATCAGCAAGTCCAACTTCCTAATGTCCAACCTGAATTTCCCACGATGCAGTTTTATTCCATTGCCTCGTGTCCTGCTGCTGCTGGTCACCAGAGAGGGATCAGCACCTTCCCCTCCTCTGCCTCCCACACCCGGTGAGGAAGATGCAGACTCCTGGGACGTCCCCCTCAGACTTGCGACTGCTGGCTGTTTTGATCTCTAAAAAGAAAGCTAACTTGCTTCCAGCAGATTAGTCCTCTGACCAGAGGTTACGAAGCCTGATGATCACTGGATTTCTTACTGCTTGCTTTGGTTATAAACTGACTCCTAATGTTAAAAAAAAAAAAAAATTAAGAGGGGGAAAACTGGTTATGTGTGGAGGTGGAAGTAGTTAGTAATGGAAAAAAATGGAATTAGAGAGATAGAAAAAATTAGATCAGACCTGATCAAACAAGACTCAAAAAGGTTAGACTTATCCCTTATCTAGCAGATTCCTAACAGTTTTAGAGTCTGTGGTCAAAATTTGTGTTTAAAGCTAACAAGGATGGTATCATGGGTTTTAATACAGATGTATTCGGCTAGTTTAAGCTTGAGTTTGTAGCAAATAAAGCAAGTATAACATGCTTCAGGTCCTGTAGAAACTGGCAGAAGTTATAATACTGTATTTGGTACAGCATCTTAGAATGACACTGAATTACTATAATTTCAAAAATATATGCCCTTATTTTGCAAGCATGAATAATTAGTTGAGGAGTATAAGAAGTGTAGGTTATAAAAATACTTGAGAGAAACTAGATTTATTAAAATGTGCTGCAGAATATTTGGTCCTCCACCTGTCTTTCATCACTGTATTGTTTGAGGTAGATTTTTCTGCTCTTGAATATATGCAAAATAAATATTTGTATTTATGCCCAGAAAATATGAAACAGCGGTCTTTATTTATTGTATGTGAGCTTAATGAGTTTGTTGTAGCTAATAATATCTGTAATAATATCTGATGGTCAACAGTATGGTAATCACCTGTCAGACATTCCTCAAGTTCAAAAACGGAGATGTACGTTCTGCCTCTTTCACTTTGTGGCTTTGCAATTACCAGGGAAGGGGAGTACAAGTGGAACTTATTCAGAGTAATGTTAAAAAGGTGGAAAATAGTTACCAAAGATTTCCTTCTTGTTTGTGGGATTAAGGATTATGAAATGATTTCCAGAATCTAGAGTCATATGGAATAATGTCATGGCATTATTCATAATGTAATTATTCATGACATTATATAGGGCTGTATCAAATTCAGTCAGCCCTCTCAATATTAGGCTGTGTACTTAGTCTGAAATGTATCGAGTTCCGAGCATTTGATATTCATATTTTCAATGCCAAATGTACAATCAGAGAATAAGGGTGATCTGTAATGGAATTTTACCTTTGTTGTCAAAACATGTGAAATATATTTATTTTGGAGAGGTATGTGAATGCCAATGATAGTAGAAATTGCAGGTGTGTCATATTTCTGTTTGCCTGATCTTATATGGCTGTTCTTTGTTCTACCTGCTTTCTACTTTGTTTATAGTTCAGGTGGTGCCCTGACAAAATACAAACCAGCTGCTTTCTTACAGCCTGCTACTGGCACAGCATGGTACCAGAATCAAAATAGGTTCTGAACATAGGAGGTGATTTAGCAGTTTGACTTCTGGTTGTTAGAGTGGCATGCACTGAACTTTGATGTTGGAACTGCTCTCTGCTAAAGTGACCTTCCTAGAAGAGGGAAGCATTAAAGACTGACTTATAGGAACTTCTTGCCGTTTGAGGGAGATCTGAAGCAAGTTCTTTTCAAAAAGGAATCATAAATCTTCTGTACAATCTTCTATAAGTAATGAAATGGTTTACTTTCAACAGGCAAGGAAACATGAGTTTTTCTATTACATGGTTAATGAATGAAGAATGGTGTGTACTCTGTATGCCTTCATACAGAGGAATGCTCTGCCGGCCACATCATTTATTGGCTTCCATCAGTGTTGCTCTGGGAAAACTTGCATACATCAGTCTTCATCCTAGTCTCCAAATGTTACAGATCACTGTGTTTGTAATTTATGATATTATTCCACAATTGACTTTAAGCAAACACAGAAGTAATGTTCTTTAGTCAAACAGACTCTTGTCAGTTACTGCATGTTCCCATCTTTAATTGTATTAATTCTAGAGTCGTGTGATGGTTTGGTGTGCAATGTCAGCTCACTTACTTGGCTGAATGCTGCCCATTTCTTGCACAGACCTAGTGTGCAGCTGAATCAAACTAATCTGAATGTCTGTAAAATGAGACTGTAGCTTCCTTCTGAAACTGTTCTGTGTAGCGCACCCTGAGTGAACCTTTATTTGGCTTTTACTGAAGTTTTTTGCCTCTGTAAGAGGTTTTATACAGTTAATTCCCTTGGATCATAGCAAAATTAAATCCACTAAGTGGGGTATTGCATTAATCTACGTAGCACATAGCAATAAAGTTTTTCTTGTTCTTCTGGCGTTTGTCTTGAGGGAAAAAAAAACCAAACCAACCAATCAACATTCCTGAAAGGATCATGAAATGGATAAGAAAAAATGTGTACCTGGAGTACACACAAGACAGGTGTCATGCCTTAGTCTGGCGAGCGTTACTGTTGGAAGAAAATTAGTTTAATCAGCTGCTCTGCTCTCTTGCCCCTTCTTCCCACTTTTAAGTTGTGCTTATGGGATTGTATCTTTCACATGAATGTGGCTGGAAGGCTCATCTGTGTTAAAAGCCTCCCCACCCCTTTTCCAGTACTGCAGCTGGATGTTCAACCATGCAAATTGATGCACTCCTCTTGCTTGAGCAACAAGTCCCTGTTTGTTGTACGTTACATGTGGAGGAGGATGGGAAGTGTCTGTGGTGTTCAGGCTGGCTTGCGGGAAATCTGCTACTTGTAAGTGTGACTGCCAAGAGTACCCTCTAAATACCCCATCTTTCAAAGTCATAAGAAAATGAATATAAACATACTGATTTTGAAGACCTCATCTTGTCACAGGTAATTCCTCTGTTACAGTGCACAACTGTTGAAGTGGCAAACTATGATAATGATAAGCAAAGTTTTACCCTGTGAGGTAAATGAAAAATCCAATATTGTTGACAAATTTTCCGATTCCTGTTGAGCATAGCTTGCAAGCTAAGTGAAATTCTTCAAGTGCTTGCTTGAACTTATTAACAATATAAATGTGCTACAAGCACAAAGCATCATGTTTAGCACTTGGATAAATGATCTAGTTATGTGAATTACACATTCTAAAATTAGGTGGGAATCTTGAGACATTTTTGCCATTCCCATAGTAATTAGTTTCAATCCATTCTTACTGGTTACCATTGCTACTTAATGTTCTCTATGCCAAACTTGGTACAGAGGTAGCGCTTTATTGGGGCCTGCTAGTCTTAAGTGAGGACAGGCATTGGTGCTGAGAAGACAAATGTCTAAGACCTCGAAGCCATTTGTGTTAGAGTTCAGCAGGATGCCACGGGGTGTCACCAACGCGCTCAGTATAGTCCAGCTTTTAACCAAGACGACTCATGGAAGTGATGTCAATGTGAAACGATTGTGTTTACTGAAACTCTGCAAAACCGAAAACCAGAGCATGGAAGTCTTCAGCGAGCAGTTAGGGTATGGCTTCAAACTAGCTCCTGAAACAAACTGTCAGGATCTCTGATGAGATGCTTGGACATGGTGAAATTGAGAGCAAGAAACCCAAGAGCTTTGCAACAAGCAACTGTGTGCTGGTAAATGCAGGAAATCTGCTGCTTAGGCTTAGCAGGCTTCAGAGCTCCTTCTGAGTGTGTATTTGTAGAACCAGTTTTTTTACCAAAACCAGGGCATAGCTGAAGGAAAACATGATACTCTAAGACTAATGGATTCTAAGAGACCTTTTAAAAAGATGGAGGAGTGAATTGTAGGAGCTCATTTTAAATCACCTTCCAAAAAAATTAACAGCAAAGTTTCATATTTTGCCATATCTCCTGTGTGAAAGTTGTTCTATTCCTTACTAATTCTGTTAATTTGCTTGTGACTGAGAAATGAAATGTCACAGTAAAGGACTGTCTGCTTTTAGATGTGCAGGTTTTGGACTGTTGAGAATACTAACCAAGCCATTGATGAGCTTCCCACTGTAAGGGGGAAGCTGTTCTGAACTCCAGACAGCTTCTCCTTCTGCAGTTGGATGGACTAGAAGAATTAGGCAAAAAAATCAGCATCCAAAGCAGATGGAAGATGGATTGGCACTTGGTTTTCTCAGTGCATGCATAGAATTGTCTCCCTTGTCAGTAGATGATAAATTACAAGAGCTTAGATTACATGCATGAGTTTGCATGCTAGATTCTTGTAGACAAGAAATGGTGCTTTCCAATTAAGCTCCACACCCATGAAATAGATGGCAAAGTCCAAGTTTCAAAGAGGAAACCACAGTTGCAGGCGAAACCTGCCGACCAGGCAGGTGTTGCCTTTCTTCATTTACAGCTCTGGCAGCTTGGCCCTGTAGTCTTATTGTATAGCACTAGCAAGGTGTGGGATAGGCTGTGTGCATGTGATCTGTTTACTGTGTACAACCTCTGCAAAAGAATACCTGCATAATCTTATTAAGGCTCTGTATTTGTTTTTATATGTTGTGTATCAAACAGAAGGAATAAAATTGCTTTGCTAGCAGTTTTACAAAGTCTCCCTTGGTTCTGTTTTTACAGTACATTCTGTTGCTCTTGAGGTTTGTGTGAAAGAACCCTCTGCGGCCTACTAATGTTTGCATTGCAGAATCCAGAAAAGCCTGTTACAGTAGTGCTACCAAACATGAACTGACTCGCCGTGTGACAGCTGCGCAGGATTCCTGTTTTCCTGTTTCCATAGCCACTTCTGCTATGTTTACCCTTACAGCACCATTGGTATGGAGTGTAAAAAACCTAATTCTTTCAGTGTGACCAGAGGGTGTGGGGGGAAAGACTTTTCAGTTCTGTTGTGTTCTTGCAGCAGAAAATTCCTGGCAAATATGAGGAGTCAGAGGGTAGTAGCATTTTCTGAATAGGAATTTATACCATCCTCCATAAATATCAATACAAACATATGGAACTTGTGCAGCTGATGTCTGCAAATATCTGCTGAATAGGCATTTTGCGTTTTCCTCACTCATGCTGTAAAGGAATGATAAGTCACTTATCCTTTCTCCAGAACTATTAGACATACTGACTGTCACTGTCAAAGGTTATTTCACTTAACTTATTCAGACAATATTAACACCAGTTACTAAATGAGCAATATATAAACATGAATAGAAGTGCCAAGGATCATGCTGAGTAACAGACTTTGTGGTTCTATTTAAAGAAAAATGACACCTTAATTTTAAGTGCTGTATAATTAGACTTTGTAAGTACTGTGGTTTTGAATTGAGATGCAGAATTTGCAGTGGGGAGAAAGTTTGAAGTTCTGTCATTTTTTTTTTAAGACTACCAAATTGCAGTAAGTACTTAACTCTTGATTTAACTGCTGCTATTTCAGTGGCTACTTCTCAAGTGCTGTCAAGGTTAATAATTTGCTGCGGTAACTTTAATCCTCTAATTTTGCCCAACTATAAAATATTCTGTGGCTTCTAAGAAGTTCTTCATAGTTGCTTGTCTTAGCTTGTAATAATGATATGATAGTCTGACAAGATGTAGAAGCTTCTGTATAATTTATATGAAAGTAGGGCATTCTACCTAAAATATGAGTCTGGTATAAGGAAAACTGGACAAGTATAAAACAAACAAAAAAAAAGCCCCCTAAGATTGTTTTTCACAAACCTCATCCAATTAGTGGGTTTTTTTTCTTTGGTGGCTTGGTTTCATTTTTTTCAGTTTTATTTTAAATTTTTTAATTAAAAAAATTTCTTAATCAGATGAGCTCTAGTATTCTACTACAATATTCACTGTAGCAAAAATGTTTGAGGACTTAATATTATCTGCTCAAGAAGTCCTTCAGGGATAAAGAACTGCTCTTGCCAAAGGGGTGTTGGTTCTTCCTTATTATGTAGCTTCACTATTCTTTCAAAGCTTGGTATCCCTCTTTACCTTAAGATTAGGATTATAAGAAGAAAGTTAGCACAGAGATTCCTCAACAGGTCCAAGTGTTGTTTCCTTCAAAAACCTTGGCTCTGTGCTTCTCTCATTTGCTTTACATTTCTATAACCATCTAGAAAATGGCTTTTAGGGTTTGGGAGGTTTTGTTATTGCTTGTTTGTTTTCCAATTTAATTTTGCCTTTGGTAGTTTTGTTTAATTATGTTTGAACTTTCATTTGTCAAATCCCTGCTGACTTTTAACATGTATAGTTTTAATAAGACTTGTAAATATTAATTTTTCATTGTAATGACCTTCCTTTCACTGAAATCTTGTTAATAAGTTGAAAATTTAAGTTTCCATGGCTTGCTAGTGTGATCATTAGTCAGGCAGGTAGCAACCCTTTTGTCTTCCCCTAGTTACTTATGTCCGGTAAGTACTATGAGTTGATCCTAAAATTGTTGAATGTACTGCATGGAGCTCATAAGTGTTTTCATATTCTTGTCGTATTTATAATTATTTAATGCCTTTAGATCAGTATCACAAGTTTTATATCCTCCCTTTGTTCATTTTCCCTGTAGCACTCTATTGTCACAGGAATATGAGGATGCCATGAAACAGTGTTTCAATTTTCTTTGACTTGTCATCCCATATCAAGGGAATCAGGTTCATTGCACTTTTCAAAGATGTGTTGCAAGTGCTCTTAAATGAATAATATAAAAAATACTTCAGTATTTTGAGTAGTAATCAAAAGTACTGAACCACCAAACTCTTGTTTCAGAACTGGGACCTATTAACATGTTGAAGGTAAGTTTAGGTGTTGTCTTTGTGTTCTAGTTGCTGCATAGTTAATTGAACTTTCCCTTCTCTGTGGCTCCATGTATGGTTTTCATGCCTCACTAACTGAATTTTCCTGCCAAGTTCCAGTGGGTCTGAAAGAAAGGTAAATTTAGCTAAAGCCTAGGTCAAGTACAAATGAATTTAAGTAAAAAAAAATCATCTGGAAACAAAGTTCTTTACCTCAGAATTCCGGTTCCTGCCCCGTGCAGGTAAATCAAAGCTCCGAACTACCTGCTAACTCTTCGATGGCTTCTTTGGGCAGTATTATCTCACTGTATTGGTGTGCTTGGTAGTAGTACAAGTAAGCTGGTGTTATACAGTGTATATAATGATTAACCTGTGGTAGCTCCAGAATGTCTACCTGCTGACTTGTTTTGGGCACCAAGGGCTCAAAACTCTCCTCATTTGTAAATGCTGTTGAATTTGGAAAGTGTTTTGACTCACATTTACTGCAGTCATGTGATTTACTTCACTAAACAAAATAAGATACTGAAAAACTCTTGATCATTTTAGAGACTTGTTTCGCATTGGGTGCTTAGTTGTAGTTCTTGTTGCGTGAAGAACTTCAAGACATCTTAAAGAAAAAGTTGATATCTACTGTCCTTTCTAAGATACTCCAGAATAAATTATTTGATCTACTCTTTCAGTCATGTTTGGAGCTTTTCTAAGCCAAAATAAAATGCTTGCAGTCCAAAGCACGTGAACTTTGCAATTTTTTTAAAAATTAGTTTTACATAATCTTTGGCACCTGGTGAGGACAATTTAGTTCATAAACTAATTTATGTAAGTAGAATAACCAGTTTTGCATAATAGATGTTCCAAGGAGGTATTAATACTCATCACTATACCTACTGCATGCAGTTTGCCCCCTTCCTTCAGTCTGCAAGAAGGAACACTGTTGAAATCCCAAACAGTGCAAACTCCATGCAAAATACATGCTAGCTGGATATGTAACAAATACTCAACACTCTTTGGTAAGTTCTAGAGTGCACACTGTTGGTTTAAAGGAAGACAACTTACTGAACTGAAGAGAATAAACTTTCTTTAGACAAGTTTTTCTTAAGGAATTTACTTGTTTATATGAAATTTAGGTAGAACCAAGGTTCAGAAATCCAGTCCTGTGAAACTTTTCTACTAATGCTTAGTCCTCGAAGAATACAAGCTGTGCTGTTATTTTGGTTTCAGTTCATTATGCCCCTGTAATTTGTAGCTTTTTTCCCTTGGAACTGCCCCAGACTTAGCTGACTAGCTAAATATGGTGAATAACTAGAAAAAAAAAAACCCAAAACAACTGAAAACCTTCACGACAGTAAAGGTGTCCCCACCACACTTCACTGGTATCTGCAAGGTTTGCCTGTTACGTGAACTGTAAATACAGGAACCAGCATCTTTTTAAATGCTTGTATAAGAGAATGGCATGCCACAGGCCACGGACCACCACCAGGAAGGCTCTGAATAAAATGGACAGGTTGTGTAAGAACACTTTGTAGACCAGCAGCACATTCTGAAGACCTTGTTTTCTTTGTAACTTACCCTTCTGCATGTTGATTACCACAATGCCAAATTAGTGAGGCTGGCAGCTGCGTTGGAAACAGCCTGGAAACAAGACAAGGGTCAGCATGACCTGGCAGAAGTGTGACCTCCTGTCATGTGCGTGAGGAGAATTTCTCTTTTTCTGCCTCTTAACAGCTTCTCACATTTTTTCTGTGAATTCTTCTGTTGCATTGGGCATTGTTAGGGCATGCACTGATCATCTGGGGTATTTTTAGAAAGTGTAAATAATAGCAGAGGCATGCTTTGAATTTTCCTTCTAGCAGCAGCAGAAGGGCCAGCAGTTCACATCATGTGGCTGCTGCTTCAACAAGTATACATCTATTCTAGTAACATTTTCCCACCCAAACATAGCATCCCAGCGCTCTGTGGAGACCATGTGCTTACTGGAGTCTGGGTCACCCTGAGGACTACGTACTGGAAACTTAACCACTGAAAGCCTCTGCCCTTTCCTTAGTTCCAGTGATGCTAGCCCTAGGTCACAAAAAGACAGCACAGAAATTTAAGCCACCTTAACTTCACAGGGGAAACAGCTGCGATTTTACATCTGAGTTGTCCATTTGTGGAAATCGTGGAAAGGAAAACAGGAAAAAGGAAAGAAAAACAGGAAAAGCTCTTGTTTTCTGAAGTGATTGTAGCATTGTAACACTGAAGCGCCGCTGACTGATACCTTTTGCCCACTTGTGTTCTGCGCGGGTTCTGATGGTTTTTACGAACAAAACCGCTGACGATGGAGCGGGGTATCACTGGAAGCTATCAGTGGGGGCTGCTCTCTCCCGTGGGAAAGCGCCTGGGACGGGCTGCCTGTGCTCGGCAGCCGCGGGGCGGCTGGACAGCTCTCCCGGGTCCCGGACAGGGCCGGCGGCCGAGGGGAGCCCGCAGCGGCTCAGCCCTCCGGTCCCCCTCGGTCTGCGGCCCCGCCTCGGGCGCACCGACGTCAGCGCACGTCAGGGCCGAGCCCCTCGCTCTCCCTCCGCGCACGGGATCCGCCGTCCCGCCGCTCCCGCTTCCCTTGTCCCGCGTTGGGCTCCCACAGCCGCCGCCCCGCCCCGGCCCGGCCCGCGACCCCGCTCCGCTCCCCGAGAGCCGCGCAGCGCGAAGATGGCGGCGTTCAAATTCCTCCTGCCGCCCCTCGGCCGGCGCATCCTCCTCCCCGCCGCGCGCAGGGCTGAGGTAAGGGCGAGGGGCGGCGGGGAAGGCGGGTCCGAGCCCCTTCGCCTGGCCTTGCCTACCGGGTGACCTTGGCGGGGAGCCCACTCGCGGCCGCCCGCGCCGGGATCGGCGTGTGTCGCGGGGGGTGGCCGAGCCCCGGGTGGGCGGCCGCCTTGCGGCCCCGAGGGAGGCGCTTCCCGCCCCGCGGGATAGCGATGGCTTTGTTCTCGAGGGGTTTGGCCCGCGGGGGCCCCGCGGGCGGCGGGGGCGAGGAGGGAGGGCAGAGAGCGGCCCCGCTGCAGGCCTGGGCCCGGCGGCGGGTGGGGATGCGGTGACCTTGAGAGGCTTGCACGGAGAGTTGACTCTGAGGTATTTTTGGTGTTGTTTTTGTATTTTATTTTTTATTTTGTTATGTAGTTCCCCATAATTTCAGAAGGCAGCACAGTTACAGTGTGTTACTGTGTATTCCCACGTTGCTCTCACCGCCTCCTCGCCCGGCGGTGGGGAGCAGGTGTGCGCAGCTCTCTGGCAGCCCCGCCATCTACCGCTGTCCACAAACGTGCGCCGTGCAGCCGTGCAGCTCCCTCGCTCGCTTGCTGTGCCCTTCCTGTAGGAAGCTTCTGCCAAACCTCGCAGATTTAATGGTTTCCAGCCCACATGTAACCATAGCAAAGTTATTTTTTGTCTCTTCAGCCAGAAGTGTCTCTGTGGCTTTTCTTAATTTATTTTAGTTGAAAAAGCTCACCTTCTCATGCCTGTGTTTACTGCTTCTGATATCCTTATGTACAAATCTTAACACTTTCAGATTTTGTTTTACTAAGTCATATTTTTGCTTTTCCAGATAATATACTTTAATTCTGTTGATTGTTCTAGGAGCTCATCTGTCCCCATGTTACTTTCTTAGATCTGCCAGAATTGCTGCCCATTCCTGAGGCCTTAGCTTGCTGCCTCGGTGTGCAGGAAAGCATAGGTGATCCCTGGTGCCTCAGGTCCCCGAAAACCCATTGCTCTCAAACGACAGGGTGGGTAGGAAAGGGACTGAGAGGAACATATTTAGGATAGAAGGGCAGATACACTCATTAGAGACATCCAACCTGTGAACGCATGCTTGTGTAACACATGCTGCTCTGTTCACCAGTGTTGCACACAGTCAGGAAGATTAAAGAAAAGGTACCATGTGGCCTCTGAAATATTTTCCTATGCGTGGGTACAGGGACACAGCAGAGGCCTGGCCTCCCTCCAGCCCTGGCCCTCGAGCCTTCTTGCAGCCCTGCTGTACTGTGATTCCCAAGGCTGCCAGCACTTAACACTCCTCTGGACCTGCTCTGACAGGTCCATGTCCTTCCTGTTCAGAGGACCCCAGAGCTGGATGCAGTGCTCCAGGTGGGTCTCACTGATGCCTTAGGTTTTAACTTTTATATTTTTTAAACTCTGTACTGCTTAGTGTGCAACTTTGAAGCTTCTTGTAGCCTGTTACTTTCTGCTCTCTCATGCTAGTTAGACACAACAAAGCCTCTCCGGACTGCTCTTCAAGGACACCTGGACCATCCTGAGCCCAAGGGGTGTAAACCAAGGAGTCTCTGAAGGGGGGGTAGCTAAGGGGAATTACATCATTTAACTGGGGTTTTAATTGGAGAATTGACCCTGATATGCAAATGAACCAAACTTATAAAAGTGTGGAAAACTCATGACCTGTCGTCCATCTTGGGGTCCATCTTGGCAATAGCCTCTGGCTCCTCAGGGTGTACCTTGAAGGCCCTTCAAATAAATACCTACTTTTGTTCCTTTACTCTGTCTAGTCTCTGTGTCTAGGAGGCCTGATAAGGCATCATCACCAGGGCAGAGCAGAAGTGCAGAATCCCCTCCCTCCCTGCTGCCCACACTGCTCTGGATGCAGCCCAGGACATGTTTGGCTCTCTGGGCTGTGAGTGCCATGGCTGGGTCATGTCCAGCCTCTCACCCACCAGCAGCACCTATGAGTCAATGAGTTTTTCTCCCAGTCTGTACTCAGGCCTGGGATTTCCCTGATGCAGGTGGAGTTCAGGAAGGACGTGGAGATGCTCGAGCGTGTCCAGAGGAGGGAAACAAGGCTGGTGAGGGGCTTGGAACATAAGCCCTATGAGGAACGGCTGAGGGAGCTGGGGTTGTTTAGCCTGGAGAAAAGGAGACTCAGAGGTGACCTTATCACTCTCTACAACTTCCTGAAAGGTGACTGTAGTCAGGTGGGGGTTGGTCTTTTTCTCCAGGCAACTACTGACAGAACGAGAGGACACAGTCTGAAGCTGGGCCAGGGGAAATATAGGCTGGCTATTAGGAAGAAGTTTTTTACAGAAAGAGTGATAAAGTACTGGAATGGTCTACCCGGGGAGGTGGTGGAGTCACCATCCCTAGATGTGTTTAAAAACAGATTGGATGTGGCACTCGGTGCCGTGGTTTAGTTGCAGTTAGAGCATGGGTTGGACTCGATGATCATGAAGGTCTCTTCCAACCTAGTGGTTCTGATTCTGTGAGCACCTTGCATTTGGCCTTATGGAACCCTCTAAGATTCCCATGGGCCAACTTCTTAAGCTTGTCCAGATACCTCTGGATGGCATCCCATCCCTCAGGGTGTCAGCTGCACCGGTTAGCTTTGTGTTACCTACAAACTGGCCGAGGATGTACTTGATCTCTCTTTGTCATTGATGAAGATATTAAACAGTTATGGTCCCAATACCAATCCCTGAGGGACACCATGCATCACCAATATCCATCAGGACTCTTAGCCATTGGCCACTCTGCTCTGGGTGTGGCCATCCAACCAATTCCTTGTCCACCAAATCCATGCAATCAAATCCATCTCTCTCCAAATTAGACAAAGATGTTGTGGGGAACTGTGTCAAAGGCTTTACAGAAGTGCAGATGAATCCATAGCCCTTCCCTTGTGCACTGATGTGATCACTCCCCCACAGAAAGTCACTAGGTTGGTCAGGCAGGACTTGCCCTCAGTGAAGCTGGGCTGGCTGTCCTGAATCACCTCCCTGTCCTCCATGTGCCTTAGCCCAGCTTCTAGGAAGATCTGTTCCATGATCTTCCCAGGCACAGAGGTGAGGCTGACAGGTTGGTAGTTCCTGGCATCCTCCTTTTACCCTTTTTAAAGATGGGCACAATGTTTCCCTTAGGGAAGTCTCAAGGGACTGCACCTGACTCCGTGACTTTTCAAATACCATGGATCAGTGGTAAAACATTCATGGCATAATTTGGCATGCAGAAGGCTGTTGTAGTTTTTCTCACATGACATTGTTTCTTATGACCCACATACCGACTTTTTGTTGAGCCCATCAAAGCAGAGGAACATCAGTGTTTCCACTGGGAAGGAGGTAAGTTTCCATTCAGAAAGGTTTACTTAATATTCAGTATTAACTCTTGCAGGTTTAATTTTATAAAGAGGACAGCTTGTGTAATATTGAAACTGAGCCAAAAATTGTTGTCCTGATTGTAACTGTAGGTAACTCTTCAGGGAAGAATTGAACTATTGTCTTTAAAATGTGTAGATTACCTTGCTGATTTATTAATTTTTCTCCCTCTTTCACAATATAAATTTTTTCACTTTTGCTATCAAACTAGAAGTTGAAACACTAGTCGGTAGTACTTTAGCTTCCACATTTTCTAAATTTATTGAGACTGTTTCAACATAGTGACTTAAGTGTCAGTTTTTGTTCTGGTGCCTGAGCAAATGCTTCAGTAGTATTAATGCATTAATTATTAGTGGTAAATACTTAAAGAGGAAAAAAGGTAGCTGTGACCTAAGGACATAATGGTACATGCGTAAGTTGTGATGACTACTGTGTAATGGCTTTGCACTGTGAGGTCCAGGTTTGGGGTGATTTGTATTGATTTCCCTCTTGTCCTCCATATTTCATGCATTTCTTGGAGTCTTCTTGATTCTAAGCTGTTTTCAACAACACGGGGAGCTCTAAGACTGCACAAGGAAGCTGGGAGAGGGTTTGCTGTGTGGAAGGGTGTCCCTGCTTACCATACTGCCAGTACAATGCTGTCCTTCCTGTTGTTCCTTGGCTTCCACTCAAATTTTGTGGCAGTGTTGTCGTTCTCTCAGCAGTTTCTGTTTATGCTTAGTGTCTGGATGTCTTTGAAGCTCATGTAACGATATATAGGTTTAAGAAGTCTGTGGATGGCTCCAACTCATGCTGAGGAATTGCATTTGTAAATCTGTTCTCAGAAAGCCACAATTTGTCAGTAATTCAGGATGAAATTCTCTTGTTTCGGAGACCTGCACCATACTTCTCTCCCTCTTCCCCGCTGCCCCCCCTCCCCCCTCCGCTTAGTATTTACAGTAGCAATATCTTTTTTTTATCTATTTCCCCCCCCTATCTAGCTAGAGGCATGGTCTTCATTACAAAGCTACTGTATAATGCCTTTTGTTCATTCACTTGTTAATTTTATTGTTGTTGCAGATTTGTGGATGCTATTTTTCTACCAGCTGTCATCGCAACACCAAATTTTACACTGATCCTGTTGAAGCTGTAAAAGATATACCCAATGGGGCAACTATACTTGTTGGTGGTAAATATTTAAATTCTTTATGGATGCAGTCATGTTATGTTAATAAGATGCTTTTTACTCACTTACCTTGTTTCTTTTACTAATAACTATTTTGAGAATCCATGGAATTCCATATTCTTTTAAACAAGTGGTTTCCTACTCTGCTCATGAGGGGCATACACTTTCAGTGAGAAAATCCAGGTTGTGTCATAGGGGAAGAAGCCTCAGAAAAATAATTAGGTTTTTTTCCCCACTAGCAAAAATTGGACTTTATTTGTTTGAATCCAGAAAATGAGCTTGGGAATTTTCAAGATAACATTGTTATTTCACATGGTGAATAAATAAAAATTGGTTTGATTATTTTATGTTAGCATTCTCTGTATCCTTTGTCTGCCTCATTTCTGGGTCTCTGTGACCTTAAACAAATTACCTAACCTGTTTCTGTGTTAGGAAATGAAGATAATACTTATCTGTGTTACACTTAATGCTTATGCAAGGCATTTCCAGACGAGTCAAGAAGTTGTGTCATACTAACTTTCACTGTGACTTGAGCTTTTGGATATTGTAGATGCTTTCCACAATTTCCTGCTGTTCAATCTGCATTAAAAAAAAGTGATTTATCTGTTTATTAGGTTGTTTTAATATTGCAGAAGTAATTAATTGTAAAACATGGGAAACTTCAATGGAGTTATATAATGAGGCAAAATTCCTTCTGCAGGAATTTTGGGTTTTTGTTTGTTTGTTGTTGTTATTGCTTGAAGAAAAGAAGATTTGAAGCCAAGATAGGTCGGCCTTGATCTTAGGGGTCTTTTAGAACCTAATTGATTCGGTGATTCTGTGAAAAGGTAGTGCTTGTAGTGTGACATAGTGTTTCGTTTTAGGTGTACTGGATTCTCACATAATAGATGGGAGTGTGAGGCACTTGTGCCTCTGTGGAGATCTAGATTACTGTGATTCCAGTCAGACATCTTCCCAAGGGTGTTCAGACTCCCAGATTTTTATCACCTAATTACAGGCTAGGCCATATGCGATGTGCAGCAAAGACAGGAAGGTTAACTTGGTAGAAAGAGAAGGAGGAATAATGAGTACAGGGTTGAGGACACAAATTAGGAGCGCTTCCCCAAAGGCCCACTCTGATGGGTAAACAGCTTTCATCAGAACTTGGAAGCGTCTGGTGAGTGGGAGATTCCAGTACTAGGGGTAACTCTTTCCAGAAATGCTGATTTATTTAATTGACTAAAGAGCTTGTTCTACTCAAAAAGGATTTTTAATTCCCAAACTTCTGAACAATCTATGTTCTTTCAAACACTTGTTACATAATCAATTCTCTTTTATTTTGTGTAGGTTTTGGATTGTGTGGGATTCCTGAAAACCTCATTGGGGGTTTACTGAAGACTGGAGTAAAGGGAATAACAGCAGTCAGTAACAATGCAGGGTAGGTATTCATATGTCTGTGGTTTAATAAGTACAGACTAAAGATTCCAATTACGTGAAAATGCTGATATATATGAAAAAGTCTTTCTTTTCACCATCATAATTTTCATATTAACAAGACAGCTTGGTTAGAAAGTGTTATTTTTGGAAGAAGCCCAGGAAGTTCAGTACTATATATATACTCAGCTTTGTCTGGGGCCAGTTGTCATGCTGTAGAAAGTTGCAATTATGTTACTGTAAGTATTTATATTTAAATTTATATCTATTTAACTGGTTGACTGTAACTGGAAAGTCTAACTTAGATACTTTAAATGTAGTATCAGTGATTTTGTGTGTATGTGTGTGTTTTTGTGAAGTTCCAAATAGGGATATATTTTTTAAAACTCAGATTGATGCTTTCTGACCCTCTTACTGTATTTCTGTTACTTTAAAAAAACTCCAGGCAACACAAAAACTGTGGAAAATATCTATGATGAAAGAATGGAGAGCCTCTTTAATGGGTCTTGAAATTTTTGAATTTTTTTTTTAAATGTTTGCCTCTTAAGAAATTCATGTGGCGTTGACAGTGAGAATACTTCTTTCACTATAATTTCTCAGCTTCTCATTCAGGCTAGTTTTTACACAAGCTGTTCATTGTAGTAAACTCCACAATACCTAATGACCTCCGTATAGAGAAATAACTACAGCCACTTCTGTTGAAGTGCATTGATAAAAATATAAATGAAATTAAATAAAAATATTAATATGCAAAATATGAATTGCACATTAATTGGATAACAGATGATTTGTATTGGTATTTGGTACATACACAAACTTAAGCTCCTTAGAATCTTGTGGGAAATGATTTCTGCTGGATGATAATAAGAAAGAGACAAATAATTTTGAGTGGAAAGATCAAGCACTAGAGTAGAGATCATTAACTTTCCTCATAGTCTTAGTTTGTAATAACATGCATGTATTTGCAGATAGAGAGATTGCACAGATGTTCCTGGGCAGGGCAAAAGTTTGAAAATGAGAAAAAGTGGAAAGAGGAGCACTGTGGAATAGGATGAAAAAGAAGACATTTTGTATTGTATTCTGAGTATAGTTGGTGATGTTATAGGTTAGAATTAATTTTTATTGAAATAATGTTAACTTTCCTGAAAGTTCTTTGGATTTTGAGGCTGAAGTGATTTCTGTAAAACTCTTAGTTGCTGGCAGGAAAGCAAAATTTAATTCCTGTTTTCTTGAAACTAGTTTTCCATGAACATTCATGGAAACCTGGAGAGTTCCTCACAGAACAGTGTAGCAATTTGAAAATGCTTAAGGGCATCTAGAGTTTTTTTTTTAAGTCTAGTTTGTAAAAATACAAGTTTTACTCTCCTGTTGAACACTATAATTTATTTTGAAATTTAATTAACAATAAAATAACTGTTTCATCTATCTTTTAATTTACTGTATAACTACTATGAGGAACTTAGCCTGCTATAGTTTGGTAGCGTTTCAGAACCAGGTTAAAACACAGCTGTCGTCAGAAATAAAGTCAGAATTCTCATCACAGCAATTGATGCCATTTGCAGTCTTCTAATTAGCATGTCAAAAAGCATACTTTTCTAATACCATGCATCTTCTTAGCATCTTCTAATACCATGTTCAAAAGTGTAGTGGTATTATCAAGTATTGCAGCACTAATAAATGCCTTTACAGCTGGAGTAGCACAGCAGTCATACACACTGCAGCAGTCGTATTCAAAGGGTGAATTGTTCTTGTAATCTTGAGGTGTCAGGCACTTTGTGGGATGAGTAATTTGCCACTTTCAAATTGCCATATGGTTTAGTGTGCTTTTCTTTGGTGACCTTGTGCTGGAGTTGATGCCTGGCTGTGTTTCAGTTTCTTCACTGCAGCTGCTTTGTTTTCTCCAGCTCTTCCAGCAAATAGGAGGTAATTGGTTGTGGTCAGGTTTTCTCATCCTGCAGTGGGGTTAGAAGGCAGCTTGTAATTGGAGCAGGGAAGGAGCCGAGTACATAGACAGACAGCCTATTCTGGAGAGCAGTGCAGCTACATAGATTAAGTCACATGCCTTTCTATATGCAAGAACCACGGAATGTGCTACAGAGCTATCTGTTCATAACTAAAATAGCAGCAATGGAGACAGTGATTCGCTTACGTCTAAGGGAAAGCAGTAATTAGGAAGTCCTGAAGCATTCTTGCCTACTTTTCTAGCTGGAAACAAGATTCAGCAGAGCCTAGAAATGCTTAGCAGTGTCTGGAAATAACTTTAAAGGAGTAGGATGTTCACAAGTTCACATCCTACTTACTGTTCTGTGCTGCAGTGTAATTGGGAAGAGATTCCTCCTGCAAAAACTTGTTCAAATCATGTCATTGCTGGCAGGTGAAGTCCTGTTTTTGGCCTTTCTAAGGCTTTTCAATGACAGGTTGTACAGTAGTGTATGGGGTGCTCTTTGTCACACTGCTCAGCTTGCTGTCTGCTGCTGCGCTCACGCTGTGTGCTTGCCAGTGGAACAGCACCTTTAAGAGCAGTTACTCTTTTGCCAGGCCAAACAAGGCAGTGTTTGAAAGTGAAGCAGTTCAAATATCCAATACCTCTGGTATTTACACAACTTGCTGCGGGGGAAACTGAAGCTTGTGAACCAGGGCAATAGTGAAAGATAACTGCGACAGATAGGTGTGCTTCTGAAATACAGCCTCTCACAGCTTCCCTTGTAACTTGTTTTGCTTATATTGTTCATACTGTAAATAGTTTCGTTACACCGTGTTTTTGTAAGCCCTTTAAATTGAGAGTATTCTATCTCAGTAAGCTACCAAAATCCATTTTATTAAAGATTTTCTTCATTCTTGTTTAAATCTGGTTTGTTCCACATTTGCCAGTATTAAAATTAATAAAAATACATAAAAATAATAAATAAATGAAAATTAATGCATTGATAAATAAACGAATTTTTAAAAGCTTATTTTAAACATTGATTCAGTAAATTCATGACATAGTTGTGATTAGTATACTGTACCTTCTTGGCTGTTTTTTCACCTCCATGTAACTTCATGGTATCTTGTTGCATACTGATTTCAAGTTACTTGGAACTTGGGACTTGGATATTTTGGATCAGCCGATGCTAAGACTTCTGTAATGCAGGCTGTCAGACCTACTGTTTCGGGACCTGTGTTGCTAGAAAAACTGTCTTCTTGTCAACACAGCCAAATATTTGAAATGAAAGTTTAAAAAAGTGCATGAAATTATTATTTTTAATTAATTGTGCTTAATAAAATGGATAAATAATTTTGGCTATAATCACATTCTGAAATCAACATTTCATTCATTCATCCACCCCAATACGCTGAATTTGAGCAGAGTGAAAATGAAGCCCATTACTTGTGATAACTGTATGTGTGGTCTGATTGCTTTATCAGCTTTGGGCTTTGTCTGCTTTTGAGACTTAAAAATGCATCCT
The DNA here is from genome assembly GCA_014706295.1 of Lycocorax pyrrhopterus obiensis. Lineage (NCBI taxonomy): Eukaryota > Metazoa > Chordata > Aves > Passeriformes > Paradisaeidae > Lycocorax > Lycocorax pyrrhopterus. The sequence goes on along the minus strand of JACSVZ010000014.1, from coordinate 12,795,096 downwards.
TTTTGAATGCAGTAGTCTTGAACGAAAGGCTTTCGCTTACAGTAAAAATAGAGAAGTCACAGTTAAGATGTTAATTGCTTATCACCTGGGTGATCATCTGAAAGGATATTGACAGCATATGTCAGATTATCACTGGTTCAGACTATTCTTGTAAGGCATTACCAGCTTTTTGAACCTTTGGTCTCTGTACCCTTTTTGAAGGTCTTTTAATGTTACAGTGTTATACATTACGAAGGAGAAGATGGCTTTGAGATAAGCGTTTGCACTTTTGATCGTGATGCCTGAGTGCCATTACTTAGCTCTGTTAAGCATAATACCCTTATTTTCCTAATGGCCTGGGCTATTTGTGGTTCCCAAATCTCCAAAAGGCAGTACTCTATGGGATCAGATGCAGTGGTAAACTTACTGCACCCCATATTCTAAAGCACAAAAGGTATCTTTATATTCTTAGCAATTAAATATTTTGAATTTAAGACAAGTTTGATAAATGTTCTGTAAGTTAAAGTTCAAGGTTGTCTCTTTTTTCTAAGTCATTGCTTTGAACGGTATGTTTCTGTTAAAACCAAAATGTGTCTGCCATCTTCACCACGGATTCCCTGTGTTTTCTTGCATGTAACTCATTGGCTTAATTCCACCGTTATTGTTACTAAAATAGCTATCTATCCATCCATCCTTCCATCCATCCATCCATCCATCCATCCATCCATCCATCCATCCATCCATCCATCCATATATCTGTCTTTGTATTACTTACACTTATTAAAAACATATTCAAATGTAAATGTGTATATACCATCATGTAGAAATCACGTTCCAAATTCACAGAAGGTTGTGAAGTTTTTCTGTATAGTGTTAGGTATCAAGTGGTTTTAGTGGAGCAAATTTGATAATCTCTTGATTCAGAAAGTTAAAATGTAAATGAAAATGTCTGAGGGACTGGCAAGGAGGCTTGTATGTGCACAAAGATGGGATCAAGGTCATGCTCAGAGTGCCTTACCTCATGTATGTAATTTTTGTATATTCATAAGAAATTCTTCAAGTATCTCAAATTAAATATACTTTCAGAAATTAAATACAAGGTCACCAGTGACTCTGCCTCTCTTGGTAGAGAGAGAAGAGTGGAGTTACATAAAATCCTGCACATGGCAAATTACCAAGATTAGGAAATAAGGTATATATTTTCAGTGAATTTGATTATTTGAATTTGATTTTTTTATTTTTTATTGTCTGCATTCTTTATAAAGAATCTAATCAGATGCTTTGTTACAGCTGTTAAATTGGTGACACTGTGTGAACTGTAAATCCCTGAAAATCTGCCTAGGTCATCCAGCTAATTTTAGTGTGAAGGTTATTTAGGATATTGGCAGGGAAAATTGTACTAACTTTGTACTCCGTGGAACTATTGAGAAATCAGCTGTGGAGATAACTTTCTGGTTGTGATTACAAATGAGAAAAAAATAGGTATAGAACTCAGCATGGTTGAGGAATTGGTTATAGAAAAGTGTCAGTGAAAGTTAAACCTGTCTTTCAGCTAGGTGACTTTTGAAGTGTGATGCATTCATGATGAAGTTAGAATGTTTATCAGATTACTTCTATAACATACAACTTCTCTGTGAAGGAAAAAAAAGGTACATTTTAAAAGTTTTAAAAGTACATTTAAAACTTCTGAATAGAGTTTTTTTACTTGTCATAAAAACACAGGACACCTTTTCATACCAGAAAGGAGTGTGAAGAGAGGAGACCTTGCTGCTGATGTAACCATGCAATGTACAGTATTTGTCCCCTTCAGAAATTATCTGCCATGCATGGACTTGGCCTATCTGCCTGCACCCATCATTCTCACAGGAGAAGGGCATCATTTTTGGAGGAGGATGGTGGAGGAACAGTACTGCCGTTTTGCTGGGAGACTTGAGATGAAGTTATGAGAGCAGAGAGGGCAGAGTTCCCATGAGAAGGCTTCAGTAGCAGAGGGACAAGGGTGCAGTGCAGACCCTGCAGGGAAGGAGTAGAGGGAGATTAAGGCTCAGGCACACCAGTTTGCACATCGGGCTTTGTGATTTTCTACAGCTGTGGCCTTCCTGCCTTCCTTCCTGCCTTCCTTCCTGCCTGCCTCCCTCCCTCCCTTCCTCCTTCCCTCCCTCCCCCCCTTTCTCCCCACCTTCGTCTCTTTTTCTCCTGAACAGGACTGCCATAGCATATGGCAGAACTCATATTTTTCTCTTCCTCCTCTTTTCTCAGTCTTTAGAGAGCTTCAGCCTCTCTTTTTTGGTTTCCATTAAGCAATTTGCAATCAGACATATGTCTAGGAAAAGAAGGTGCCTGAAGACAGTGTCACGACATTTGGCTAAGACAAGAAACAACAAAGCAAATAAGCATTATATCTCTGAATAATTTACCTTTCTGTGAGCTGAATCTGTTTTTCTGTCCCTGTTAGTTAACTTCTACTCCTCATCTTGTTCTCGTTCTTTGTACCCTTATGGAAGTGGGGGACAGAGAAGGAGAAACAGAATGTCATCTGAGCTGGCTCTTTAATAATCTCCCAGTGTAACACATGGAGAAATTATTGTGGGACATAGTCTCGTTGTTGTGAGCCAGCTGTAAGACTGGGGAAGACGAGTTATGAAGAACTGTTACATGACTGATTGTCTACATTAATTTTGCCCTGGGTGTGCCTGCACTTTAGTCCAGTGTCTTTTGGCAAACACCATCTAGTAGGCATTTACTCATTTTCTGCACAAAGGCTGTTAAGGATCTCTTTCTGGGGCTGCCAGGATTATACTTTATTTTTGTGGATCTAAGAATGTGTGTCCCTAAGAACTCAGGTGGTACCTTTATCCACATAACTTTCGTGTTGGTAAAGTTTCATGCTACAGTCAGGCACCCCTGTGAGCCTGAAAGCTTAAGACTCTGCAACTAAGAAATGCCAAGCAGGTAGTGATTGATGCGTTTCTTTTAGTTGGGAAGCATATCTAGTCTTCCCTAGGAATTGTGGATCTGTCAGAAGACATAATTGCATGTAACTTGGAGCAAATCCTTTTGAAGACTGAAAAGCTGATGTTGCTCATAAAACCAGCCTCTCCTCTTCTATGTGGAGAATGTCAGAGGAAATTGTTTCCTTTCCCCACTCCTATCCTATTGCCAAGAAAATTTCTAGCTCTGGAACAGGTCCATCTGTTATCAAGTTCCATGCTTCGTTGTGTAACACTTGGAGCTGATAAATGCCTAAAAAGACTGTTCGTCTCTCTCCAGAAGCTGACCGGTGCCTTTACATAAAACGTTTTCCAGGAGTAGGACCAACCATTAATAATCATTTTTTTGCAGCAACAGCTAGTTGCAGAAACTTCAGTTTCTGCCTGAGGTGGAGCCTTGCCCCAGGATTCTTACTGCATTCTTTTCCTTCTCAATCTGTATCGGGGTGATGTAGTTACCCTCTTATCTTTCCAGTCCGCAAATTATGAGAGGAGAAAGAACAGGCGGTGTATCATGTTTGCTCCTTGGCCAACATGTTTTAATTCTCCAAATCTCAAGATATTCATGTTAATATTTCATAATCAATGACTTCTGGTCTTGTGTAATCTCCCAGGAATATCACCTTCTGGAGAATTTTTGGACAATGACTGTAGAGGAAGCTATCTCTTTAAGAAATCTAGAAGGAAACTCTAATTGAAGCTGCTTGCCATCCAATGAGGGCAGCCAGTCTGTTCTGACCACACCCACTTTTTTGTAGAAATAAATGTCTTTACAAAGGCAGAGAGAGAGGAAAGTTGTAATTGTCCTGTCATGTCTCCTTTACTCAAAAAACCCCCTAACAATAAGCCATTGTATGTTTTGTGCCAGAGTGTGACATTCCAAGTATCCATTTTTTTCTGCATAAGAATGCAAATTTCTATTTCCTGCTTCATCACGCTGTGCAGGGCTTGTTGGTGTGTGAGGCTTTTATCAGCTTGGAAACTTAGGTAATCGCTTCTTCACTGTAATGCTGTAAAATGTGTTATGCTTGAGCCACCAAAGAAGAAGGTCTGAGAGCTGCAGATTATTGTTTATCTGCAGTGGAATACTGACATACTGCCTTTGACTCCTTCCAGTATACTGGAGATGTGTGGGCTAGATCTGTCTGGGAGTCATCTTTGGCTAATTTTTTTGATTACAAAAGGCAGACATAGTTTTTGACAGGAAGGTTTTGTAGGTCTGAGAGGGACAAAACAATAGGAAGCAGTGTATTGCTAGACAATCAGACCTCTTTAATTTTTCTTGTCTGCATCAGTAGTTTGGGGAACTTGGGTCACCTACGTCCTTGATGAATACCTAGTTAGATCTCTTTTCCTATATGGGTTTCATGTACTTTGTTGATTTACTCTTCATCTTAATACAGAATGGGGAAAACTTCTAGACATCCAAACAATTCTGAGGGTAAAAGAACACATTCACTGTCTAGCACTAATGTGTACTTTCCCTTTTCTGCCAGCGCACAAAACAACTATATCAGCTTCTACCATGCCTTCTTCCTATCTAGAGCAACATGTTTTTATTGCATTTACCTCTGTTTTGATTTTTAAAGGACTGAACCCAGCTTTTGAAATAGGTGTACGGGATGTATTCTTTTCATGCACTCAGTAAAGGTTCTTTATTTCTTTTATGGTTGCTGTTTGACAGGCGGACCGTTGCCTGCAAGGCCAGTATTTTAGGGGTAACATTTTGAGGGTAAACATAATTAAAGCTGAAAAGTTCAAAAAGCTCTTGTGCTTAAAACAACACAATCAAGAAAGCAACAAAATATGGAAAGGGAGAACAAGTAACTTAAAATTGCCATAGAATTGTTGTATTGAAAGAATTTTCTGTAAGCCAGAGAGTTTTTGAAATTTGTAATCTGGGATAGAGATGTCACATGAAAATCAAAGGGTAGGGGAAATAGGAGTGAGAACAGTGTTTTCTGTGTGAAATGTTTGTTTCTTAGGATATTCAGATATAAGAGAAAAACAAAGGAAACATAAAATAGGCTGAAGTGCTCAAAATGGGTTTTTGGACGGAGATGAAAGCTGATGCATGTGAAAGCAAAAGGGTTGTTTTAGCTGGAAACCTGAATGCAGATTGCACCCTCAAAAAAGATGGATGGCAGTGTATTTCTTTAAAGAAATTTACATCTAAAAAAAACCCATATAAGTAATGGCAACAGGATTTTGTGACACTGCTCTGAAGATTAAATGCATGTGGGAGTTGAAGTAATTTTGTATTACCAGGCAGGCAGAGCCTCCTGGTACAATGACTTTTGAAAGGTGAAAGTCCTGTTCTCATTGTGCTAGAGAAATAAAGTTGTATGTGACCTGTGTGCTCAGTAACAGATCCTCACAGCAATTTTGTTTGTGAACAAATTGGCTGCATTTGAGGTGAAGAGAAAGAGTGATTTAAGAAGTGAAGAACAACTTGGCACGACAGAATAACCTTTGATGCCTGAAGCAGCCACCTAAAACAGAGACTAGACAAGAATAAGGGAATAAAGGAAGGTATTTATTTGAAAGGCCTTCAAAGCTGCACTCTGGGGAGTCCAGAGGCTACTGCCAAAATGGACTCCAAGATGGACAAGAGGTCACAAGTTCTTCACACTTTTATCAGTTTAGTTAATTTGCTTATCAGGGTTAATTCTCCAATTAAAGCTTCAGTTAATGATGTCGTTTCCCCAAGCTTACCCCCCCTTTTAGAGGCTTTGGTTTACACATTTTGGGCCTAGGACGGTCTGAGTGTCCTTGAAGAGCAGGCCCAGAGAGGCTTTGTTATGTCTACCTAGCATGAGAGAGCAGAAATTAATAGGCTACAAGAAACTTCAGAGTTACACACTAGGCAGTACAGAATTTGAAAAATATAAAAGTTAAAATCTGAGGCATCACCTTTGTGCAACTTTGTGTTTAATTTCTTCATAACTACTGAGTTTCTTTTCACATTTCTCACAGTAGTAGAACAGGGAATCAAGTGTATCCACATGGAATCCTGCAGGGTGACATGCAAAATCCTGTTAAGGACAACATGCTTCAGTAGCTGCTTCTGAGAATGTAGGAGGAAGGATTATGGATCTTAGTGAAATGAAGCAGAAATTCCTTTAACCATTACAAATCTGACCCTCTGTTGCCATCCTTTCTTATGTGAATGCACACTCAGTATTTCATTGTCTGCATGCAGAAGTGCTTGTTTCTGTTTGGTAACTTGCAAGTTTTGTAATGATCAGAGCAGTGTTAACCACCTGAATGATACACAGAAATTGCAAACTCTGGCTCACAAGCAGTTCAGGAAGCTTCCCCTTGTTCTTGCACTAGAAAGCACTGCAGAATTTTGTTTAAATTCTGTACTTTTGCCGCAGTGCTGTAGTTATACCAACCTGTTTAACTGCCATCAGATGTTGGCTGCTCTGTTACATTTGTTTACTGCCTTTTATAATGAGAGGTCAGGGTTTGATGGTTTTCATGTGAGAGGTAAATTGTCCTGCTTTGAATTAACCGATACAGGAGATTCTGGCTTTTTTATTTTTATTCTTTTTTGTAATCCCTTTTGCCCACAAGACTCCTCTTTCTTCTCTATTCTCAGCTCTTCTAGTTTCAAACTGCAAGATTTGTTTTCCTGCAGCGAATTAGAAACACAGGTTGTTTCTAGGCAACACACATTTTAGTCCCAAGGCTTTGGCACCACAACACTTTGGAAGTTGCATCGCAGTTAGATTTTTAGGGTTTTTTTAATAGGTCAGAGTTGGAGAGTGGAGCAAGCTTGTATAGTAAGTCACATTCTTTTGTATCTAGAGAACATAGAATAAATTCAGAGAACTAGACCAGAGAGGCTTGTTTCACTTCCTCTCATCCAGTTTCCAAAATGCTTGAGTATGCACTGAAGTGGGCCATCTCCTTAAAATAGTCCTAACCTTAAAATAGTGCTCATGATGCATGCAGTTGTGAAGGCGTTGTGACTGCATGTCTGTCCATGCAGCTCTTGGAGCATTGTGGTTGGAGATGAGGAGCTGGTGCTTGTCCTGCTCGCTCAGCCCCTCTCCCTTCACCTGCAGCACTGCAGCCTGTGCTGTGGCTGGCAAGCATTGCCACTTTTATATTTGAAAATGAATACTGCATAATAGTAAAGTTGTTGAACCTGGTCCTTTTTTGGAGCTCTTCTTCAGGAATGGTGTTTTCAACAGGATTCGTATATTGTAGGCATGTGTGTATGTTAATTACAAAGTGCTGAATACTTGATGTCTTAAAGGATTACTTTAATATTTTTCTATATTTCTTATCCTGAAATGTCAAGCCATTTTGTGGATAATTAAGTAATATTGAATTGACCCAACTAATGGCAGATATACATCATTTTTTGTGAGGTAGTTCTGGATCATGGCATCTTTTCTATAGAGGGACCGGAAGGTCTGAGTTCTCTGCTTATACAATGCAGAGACCAACATAAATGTGGAGGAGCTTCACACACATGTACCACTCTGCTGGCATCCTGCATAATGTGCTGGAAGAGTGAAAGAAACATGTCTTTATCATATCATCTATGTTTATTTCCGTATTTGTATATTAACCTCATATTTCCTCGAATTGAAGTAGCATTTTTTACAGAGCATCTTGATTGCAGGAGCTCTTGAAAAATGTTCCTAATCTAATAGTACACAATATAGCATGACAAACATCATGAAGGATATCAGCGTTTTAGAAGCACTGGCACAAGAAAAATGTTGTATAATATTTCTGGCATTTGCTTTCAGCTGACATAGACAAGAAAATCTTGTTTGTAGTGCTCAAATCCTTTGTTGGAGTAGGTGGTTATTTAGTAAGAAATTAAATTATTTACTATAATAACAAAATTTAAATACAAACATTCTCTTAACTCATATAGAAATTAGCATTATAAATACAAATGTGCCTTTCTCCTTGGGCTGCTAAGCAATCACTTGCCTTTTTCCTGGTGAGCAGGAGTGTAAACAAAAATGTATTCACTCAAAGCCATGTCTGACTTTTTATTAATTTGGTAAGGCTTTTTAAAGGAACAGATGCGTAAAATAATGCCAGTTGTCAAGCTGGTATTTTTAGCTGTTAACATGTGAAATGGCTTTAAAGGGAAGTTTTGGATGTATTCCGTGTCTTGGAGGAGATGAGGTCTGAACACTGAAATCTTAAATTTTAATTGTAGCTTTGATGCTTTTCCCCCCTAAAAGCTGGAATTTGGTTTTTGTCTTCAATTCCTTATGTGTGGGGGAGATAACTTTGTTCTTTCTTAAGTCATTACAGCTTATCAAGTGCTTTGTTAACAACAAAACTGTATTGTCTGGCTTTTTCTACACAGTGTTGACAATTTTGGACTTGGTCTTCTGCTTCAGACAAAGCAGATAAAACGCATGGTGTCATCGTATGTTGGAGAGAACGCTGAATTTGAACGCCAGTATTTATCTGGTGAGCTTGAAGTTGAGCTTACACCGCAGGTAAGGAGTGTCTCTAAGAGACTGGTGATTTCTTTCCATCTAAAATACTGAGTAGAATAATGCTTAAGTGCTCTTATAAAATTGTTTGCAGTCCAAATGTTCTGCTTGTGTGCAGAAGGCACTTGCCATCTGTGATGGGCTGACCCTGACTGGACTCCAGGTGTCCACCAAAGCTGCACTCTCACTCCCCTCAGATGGACAGAGAGAAAATATAACAAAAGACTCATGGGTTAAGATAGTAAAGGAAGAGATCACTCACCAGTTATGATCATGGGCACTCCAGACTCAGCTTGGGGAAATTAATTTAGTTTACACCAATCAAATCAGAGTAGGCTAAGAGAAGTAAAACCAAATCTTAACATGCCCTCCCCCTACGCACACTTGCCCCAACCCTCCCTTCTTCCTGGCTGTAACTTTATTCACAGTTTACTCTACCCGTCCCTGCTAGTGGCACAGGGTGAGGAGGGAATAGGGGGTTGTGGTCAGTTCATCACACATTGTGCTGCTCCTTCCTGCTCAGGAGGACCCCTCATGCTCTTCCCCTGCTCCAGTGTGGGTCACTTCCACAGGGTGCAGTCCTTCAGGAACAAGTTGCTCCAACTTTAGTCCCCTATGGGGTCACAAGTCCTGCCAGCAAACCTGCTCCAGCGTGGGCTCCTCTTTCCATGGGGCCACAGGTCCTGCCAGGATCCTGCTCCAGCATGGGCTTCCCATGGGGTCACAGCCGTCTTTCAGGCATTTACCTGCTTGGGCATGGGGTCCTCCAGCGGCTGCAGGTGGATCTGTGCTCCCATGTGGCCTACCATGGGCTGCAGGGGCACAGCTGCCTCACCATGGGCTGCAGCTTGGGCTGCAGGGGAATCTCAGCTCCAGCACCTGGTGCACCTCCTCTCCCTCCTCCCTCACTCACCTTGGTGCCTGCAGAGCTGTTCCTCTCACATATTCTCACTCGTCTCTGCTCTTGGGTGCACTTACATCTCTGCAAGAAGTTCTTTCTCCTTCAATATGCTATCCCAGAGGCGCTAGCACTCTTGCTGGTGGGCTCAGCCTTAGAAGCAGCTGGCACTGGCTCTGTGGACATTGGGGGAAGCTTCTGGCGTCTTCTCACAGAAGCCACCCCTCTATCTACCAAAACCTTGCAAACCCAGCACACCATCTTAGGGTCCTGCATCTGTTAAGAACTGGCTGGCTGTGTAAATTCCTTTAATGGAATTAATTACTTAATAATGCATTATATTCATTTGAAGTTTTTATATATATATGTACACACTTACATATATTTTACTTCTTGTAGAAGAAGGCATAAGGTATGCTCAGCACTGTGGCCTTATATAAAGGGAAGGTAGTCAAGGAGCTGCTGTGTTCCCATCTTGGTGGCAGTTTTGGGATACGTTGGGTGTGCGATGCCTGCCATCTAGTGGGCAGGAGTCAAATTAGGAGATACCGTTCATTGTGAGACAAAACCCTTTTTGGCTTGTTCATTAACTCTTAACGAAATTAATCTCTGCATACTGTTATGAGCCAATTTACAACTTTACTTTTTAGCACTATATTTTTAATTATTTTAGCTCTGCTCAGCTACTCAAATAGCATGAATGCAATGAGATCCTAAAATCATCAATATCAGTTATGTTCTATAGAGATCAACTTCTGTGAAGTGCTCTAACTTTACAGCCTACAGCATGGTAGTGTATGGCACTTTCAGAGGTGACACACAACCTTTGGGCTTTAAACAGCTATTCAAGTTTCTGAGAAAAACAACAGTGTTAAGTTTGTATTGAGAATAGTATCTTGAGCTCCCTCTCTTGTGAATCACAGAATCACAGAATGGATCACGTTGGAAAGGGCCCACAGTGAGTCATCTAGTCCATCCTCCCTGCTCAAGCATCTGGTCCAACCTCCCTGCTCATCCCAGAGCACACGGCACAGGATTGTGTCCAGATGGCGCTTGGGTATCTCTGGTGAAGGAGACTCCGTGACCTCCCTGGGCAACGTGTTCCAGTGTGTGGTCAGTGTCACAGTAAAGAAGTTCTTCCTCATGTTCAGGTGGATCTTCCTAATGCATCTGGTTTTGCCCATTGTCTCTTGTCCCATTGCTCGGCACCACGGGACAGGGCCTGGCTGCGTCCTCTTGGCACCCCTTGTTCAGATACTTATAGGCATTGACGAGGTTCCCTCTTAGTTGCCTCTTCTTGAGGCTGAACAGGCCCAACTCCCTCAGCCTTTCCTTGTAAGAGAGATGCTCCAGTCCCCTGATCATCTTTGTTACCCTTCACTGGACCCACTCCAGGAGCTCCATGTCTCTCTTGTCATGAGGAGCCCAGAACTAGGCACAGCAGTCCAGACATGGTCTCACCAGGGCTCAGTAGAGGGGCAGGGTCAGCTCCCATGACCTGTTGCAAATGCTCTTCCTGATGCACCCTGGGATACCACTGGCCTTGACCACAAGGACACACTGCTGGATCATGGTCAGCTTGTTGCTCACCAGGACTGCCAGGTCGTTTTCCACCAAGCTGCTTCCCAGCATGTCAGCCCCCAGCCTGTACTGGTGTATGAGATCACTCCTCCTCAGGTGCAGGACCCTGCATTTTCCCTTGTTGAATTTCAGAGTGTTCTTCTCTGCCCATCTCTCCAGCCTGCTGAGGTCCTTCTGAAGGGCTGCACAGCACTATGTGGTATTGGCCACTCCTCCAGCTTTGTGTCATCAGCAAACTCATTGGGGAGGCACCTGCCCCTTCCTCCAAACCATTGATGAATAAGTTAAACAATACTGGGCCCTCTATTGAACCACTAGTGACAGGCCTCCAACTAGATCCTGTGCCACTGATTATGATGCTCTGGGATCAGCTGTTCAGCTAGTTCTCAATCCACCTCACTGTCCTCTCATCCAGTCCAGACTTCCTGAGCTTACCTGTGAGGATGCTGTGAGAGAACGTTTCTTAGAATTCCAGACATGAATGGAAAAGTTTATTTTATACCCAGTCAGCAGACCTGAAAATAGCCAGACATTTGTCATGTCTATGTTTCAAATGTCACAAATCTCACAATGCGTTTTTTCCTTCCTATTTAATGTTCAGTACTTTCACCTAGAAGACCGTGAACTCCTTAGACTTGTAGCTGGCTTTGTGGGCTACACATAACCGATGTAGATCCAGCATGGAAATAATGGGTTTACGCTGTATAATGGTAAACAGTAAGGTGAATTAATTGCTTACTAGGAGATGTGGGGATTTGAAATATTTGTGTCAGGAAAAACAGTCTTTTTTAAAAAAGTTTGGTGTAACCTTAGGCAAAATTGGACTTTTGTATTATTGTTGCACTGTAAGGGAGATGTCATGGTGAGATCTTGAAATGCTAAGGCTTCTCAGAACACAGGACCCTGTATCATTGCATGGTTTGCATTTGCCTCTTCCCATCATTTTGAAAACCAACCAGAAGTCATTGTGCTTGTTGCAGGATAACTGGGGAAAATGCAAACGATGTTGTAGAGGCTGTTAAGCTGGATAATTGACCATGATGGTCTTGTCTTGCTTTGAATCCAGGAAAATATATTAAAAAAAAATCCAGGAAATGACACTAATGAAAAGCAAACACACATTTGTGGCTGTAAGTCCATAATTAAGGCAAATGAGGACTTTTTGCTGTTAGTATCTGTACTACAGCTGGACATAGAGAAGAGTGCAAACAGAGTGGTCAAACAGCATAAAAACTGCTCTGTTAGCTTTTTGGTATTCTTGGCACGGGCAACCCAGATCACTGGACTGTCTCTTCCTTTCTCAATCTGCCATGTTTGGCTGTTTCAACTTGGAGTGGATTCTGAAGTTTTTCTTGGGATGTTGTAGAATGAACATCAGCTGTTAGAGAAGAAAAACCTTCTAGGATATGTAGCCAGGTGGGAAAGAGAAAAAGAACTCTGTACTATGCTCAAGGATAATGGGTTGGGAAACAAACTGAAGGAGAGGAGATACAGTCAAGTGCTGGGGCCTGGGATTTGGCAGGTAGTTGTATGACAGTGTTGTCTCAAGCAATTTATGACTGTATGTCAAGCATTTCTTGCCATATCCAGTACCAGTCCCACATGGGAAAGCTAAAATGGGAGGAAGAAATAGATGATCCCATCTGTCTACTTAGTACAGAAGGAAAAGCTCCAAATGACATGATATAAAATAAAGTTAATTCAAGCCATTCATCAAAGTTTGATCTGTTGTTCCCAAATGATGATTTTTAAAATATGTTTTCCCGTAGGGTACACTTGCTGAACGTATTAGAGCAGGAGGAGCAGGAATCCCAGCATTTTACACCAGTACTGGCTATGGGACTCTGGTGCAGGAAGGGGGTGCACCCATCAAGTACAACACAGATGGCACCGTTGCCATTGCCAGCCAGCCAAGAGAGGTAAGAGGTCTGATTGCCATTAGGAAGCCTGCAGCTTTGAGAAATGAGTTTCTAACATATTTACAAGATAAACAGGAGTTTTAGAAGGAGTTAAGTTTAACCTTACTGTATTCAATTAACTGAATGTCTGTGATACCAGACACATTGGTTTTGCTCCTATTGCTTACTGCTGTCCTCTGTGATGTGTTCAAAACGTTTTTGAAGTTCTAGAGTGATTTAGCATCAAGAACTAGTCCAAGTGAAAGCCTGCCTTGCTGAGTTACTCTTCACTTGACTGTTCTCTGACCAGGTTCACTGTGTATTCAAACAAATTTTGTACCAGGCCACTGTAGTGCATAGAGCTGTTCGAGAACAATCTCCTCTTAGGGGGCAGGTGCTCTTTAAATACTGTGCCATGCAGTAAGCAGCCCTGCAGCTGTACGTGGAGCTTCAGTCTTGGAAGAAATGGGACATTTTCCTGTTAAACTGGGAAGAGCTCAGTTGACACAAATTTCAGGAAATGCATTTCCCAACCTTTGAAATGCAATTTAGTCTCAGTATTTAAAACTGCCAAGAAATAAAAAGACTGTATGTGGCTTTCAAGGGAGAAACAAGGGTTTCATTTTGAAATTGGATGTAGAATTTGGAGAAGGGAAGAGATATCTCAGTGCTGTAATTTTTCTTGAAGAAATGGGTGGGACTAATATTGTGTGTTCCAATTAGGCTGCATACAACATTAAATTTCACCTCAAGAACATCTCTGGGGTAAAGGTAATTCCGCCATAACACATGATTTTCATGTATGTTATACATGACTATTTGCAGTCTCTAGATATTGACATAGTCTTTTTTATTCCCTTAATTTTTTTACTGCATACATCGCTATGCTGCTTTATCATTTGGAGGAATGTTTTGTTCATGAAATAGCTTATAATTTTAATAACATTTTTCTTCATTTCTATTCTTTTGACGTTTGTGGGAAAATCTCCCTTACTTTCCTCAATCTAATAACTGAGGGGTGCTAATAACATGGCTAGCATGATTTGTTCAGTTCCATTTTCCACATCCATTTTGCACAGAAGTGTCATTTTATAAAGGCTCACATCTCCTTTTATAGTACTGGCAAACTGACTTACGTACACTTTTCTCATACTTCCTCACCCTTTCAGCAATTTTAAAAAGCTCTCAAGTAATATCTGCGTATACTCTCACCTTCTACATTGTTAACAGTGGTGGACTCATCTCTCTCTGTACGATTAAAAGACTAGCTGTGTCCCTGTTCGGTATTTTGGCTTCAGGCACAGTATCATTCATTGCAAATATTGATCATAAATGCAGGGAAAACCAAATTAAATTCAGCCTGTCAGATGACATGATTTGAGTAGTCTATCTCAAGCTGACTTTATTTTGGATATGGGGTTTCTGATGGTGGGCAGTGTTTATGAACTTTTTCAGTAGTTCTGCTTTAGCACTTCAGTTTTTGGTTAGCTGGTAGATATGCAGGACAAAGCATGTCTAATTCCAGTAGATGGAGCAGGAGGAATATGGATTCTCATGCTGTTTCACTAGAGACACTATGATAAAACTGGGATTTACACCCTTTCCATGCTTCTCTGTTATTATACAGTTTTTCAGTTAAACCTTTACATACTACAAAAAGAAGTCAAAATATAATAGTCTGCAAAATTAACCCCTAAAATAAGTATTACATGTGAAATCTGTTGGAAGAAACCTACATCTCAATTTTGTACTTTTCTCTGTAGGTGAGGGAGTTTGATGGCCGTCACTTTATTCTGGAGAAATCGATTACAGGAGATTTTGCTCTTGTGAAGGCATGGAAGGCTGATCGTGCAGGAAACATCATTTTCAGGTATGACTTGTTTACTCGTGGGAAAAGATTATTTTACAGTTTAGATAATGAATGAGAATGAGAATCCTGCCTCTTGTGTTATGGCAAAATAATGTTTTACTGATTTCACATTCTTTCATATTGCCTTTCCCTACTGTCAAATTACACTGCTATAAAACACCAAAATATAATTGCTTTCTCTAATGAATTTTGAGAATTCAAACATAGCTATGAAATAAAACATTGGTAGTTAAAAATGAGACACAGCAGACCAAAGTTGTTATGATGACTGTTGAGAAATTTAGTGACATTCTCTTCCTTTCAATTTTCATGTTAGTTTGGGTCCTTTTTCTTGAGCAATTAAAGGCTGCCCCAAGAAGTGCAGGTTCATGTATGACAGAAGAGAAGGGAACTGAGTCAGTCTTCTGGCCAGCCAGTGATGGGAAAACTGATTCTGTCTAAAGAAAACTGTGTTGAAGTTGATTTGATCTCAGTGGTGTAGGGAAAGGCATCGTATGAATTTAAACATCTTTTCAATGAAAAGTTTCACGTTGCACTACTGAGAAAATCTTTTATATGAGTTGCTCTGTTTGTGTTCTGGTTTGTCCTAAACTGAAGCAGCAGAGAGGTTTGCTTGTGTTTAATGCTTGGTTTTTATTTGTTTGTCTTATGGCTGTCAGATGAAAAGGTAAGTGTTGTAGTTATCCCTTGCAGTTTATTACAAGAAGATGCTGATTGAGAGTCTGTCTTTGTATGTATTAGAAAAAACAAGGAGTTGGAAAAGCAACTGAAAAATATGTGTAAAAACCAATACCCATAAAGTAATGCTTTTCTTTATGTATATATGTATATATATATATATCTCTCTCCACATAATTAATACTAAATTAAAATACTTGAAAATTAATAAATAAGTTTTTATTTTGCCCAACTCTTCACATCCTGACTTGCCCACTAGCAAGACAATATGGTTTCTGATTGAAAGCTGAACTTTTTTGTGTGCGTGCAGATGAATTTGGTGGCTGCTAAACTGCTTTCCTTGGGCTCTGGTACATTGAATACAGGAAACAGTCTTCCCCCTTGGCCTTGTCTTTGATCCTGAGCCACTGCTCTCTGTGCTTTTATCCTGTATCTGTTTACTGATGCATAGTACATACCTCTGAAAAGTTCTTTCATTCTCCACAGAAACAGACTGGTTGTGTTCTCCTTTTACCCCCTTCCTTTATGTCCTGGTGTTCTCTATGCCTTTCCTTCTTCCTTTCAGAAGTCTTCATATGTCTCCCACATTCACACAATACAACTGATACCAGATACTACCTCCATCTGGAGTGAAGACCTAAAAACCTTGACTCCTCCCTTCAACTGTAACTCATCAAAGATGGAAACGAATCATCATCTGGTGTCCTATTCCATATAGAATATTGCTAGCTCAAAGGAATTTGCTTATGATAAGCAGTGACCTATTCTGTTTCTGGATGAGACATGATTATCTGATGACACAGAACAGAGAAACATAGGCTCGTCTTATGACTTGCAGTCTGCTACCACTTTCACAGCAGTGTGGTACTATTCGTAGTGTGTTTCCTGTGACTCTGTGGAGCCAGTAGCAATGGTGTAAGTCTCTGCCAAACTGTTAATCACCCTCAAGCTAAGAGCTGTCATAAATTTATACGATGTACTTTAGGTACACGTACTTGGACCACAGGTTGGCATTAATTTTTTGCTATTCTCATCCATCAAGCTATACTGTTTTCCTGGAATCCAGAATGGCACCAACTTTTTTAGAAAGCTGTTTTTAAAACTGTTTGTTTTGGGGGTTTTCTGAAGTGATACTTCATGGGTCCTAGATCTTTTGTTCCATACAGCACGTTTTGGCTGCTTTCATTCCAGGCATCTTCATGCTGAATGGACTATTCTGCACCACTTATCAGTGGTTATCTTTTGTCTAACAAAGGCCTGTGTCTGACTCAGCAGGTAATAGCTTTTAGGTACAGTACACCATTAGCAAGACAAATAATCCAAGTCTCCCTCAAATATTATGAAATAATCTCACCTTGTTCCTATGATAACTGAAAAGATACATGGGCATTTTGCTTTGTTCATCTGATGCAGGTGCTAGTTCTACTTAGCTGAACAGAGTGTCTCCAGGTCTTAACCTCCCTTGGAGCTTTGCTCATTAGGGACAACATCAGGGAGTGCCACTGGTTCTGTTGATAGTCACCAGAGAATCCCAGAATGGCCTGGTTTGGAAGGGACCCTAAAGATCATCCAGTTCCAGCCCTAGCTGTGGACAGGAACACCCTTCACTGGGTTAGGTTGCTCAAAGCTCCATCGAGCCTGGCTTTGAACACTTCTGGGGATGGGGTATCCACAACTTCTCTGGGCAACCTGTTTCAGTTCCTCATCACCTTCAGTAAAGAATTTCTCCCCAATGTAAAATCTAAACCTCCCCTCTCAGTTGGGAGCCATTCTCCTTTGTTTTGTCACCACATGCTCTTGTGAAAAGTCTCTTTGCATTGGTCTTGAATACTCCCTTCAGGTACTGGAAGGCTGCAATTTGGTCACCCTGAAGCCTTCTCTTTTCCAGGCTTAACAATTCAAATTCTCTCAGCCTTTCCTTGTAGGAGAGGTTCTCCATCCCTCTAATCATCTTGGTAGCCTCTGGACTGGCTCCAGCAGGTCCCTGACCTTCCTGTGCTGGGACCCCAGAGCTGGATGCAGTGGTCCAGGTGGGTCTCACCAGAGCAGAGCAGAGGGGCAGAATCCCCTCCCTCCCCTGCTGCCCACACTGCTCTGGATGCAGCCCAGGACACATTTGGCTCTCTGAGCTGTGAGTGCCATGGCTGGGTCATGTCCAGCCTCTCACCCACAGCACCCCCAAGTCCCTCTGGGCAGGGCTGCTCTCGGTCTGTTCATGCCCAGCCTGTGCTGATACCGGGGATTGTCCCTCCCCAGGAGCAGCAGCAGCACTCGGTCTTGTTAAATAAACCTCATCAGATTCCCATGGGCCCCTTCTCGAGCTTGTCCAGATCCCTCTGGATGGCATCCCATCCTTCAGGTGTGTCATCAGCACCACTCAGCTTGGTGTCATCTGCTAATTTGCTGAGGGTGCACTCGATTCCTTCATCTATGTCATTAATGAAGATATTAAATAACACTGGTCCCAGTACAGACCCCTGAGGGACACCACTTGTCACTGATGTCCACTGGGACTCTGAGCCATTGACCATTAACCTCTGGATGGGACTGTTGAACCAATGCCTCATCTGCCAAAGAGTCTATGCAATCAAATCCATCTCTCTCCAAATTAGAGACAACAATGTTGTGGGGCTATAAAGCCATGTCAAAGGCTTTACAGGAGTGCAGAAAAATGACATCTGTAGCCATTTCCCATCCACTCATGTAGTCACTCCATCACAGAAGGCCACTATATTGGTCAGGCAAGTCTTGCCCTCAGTGAAGCTGTGCTGACTGTCCTGGATCACCTTCCTTGTCCTCTCTGTGACTTAGCACAGCTTCTAGGACTATGTGCTATGATCTTCCCAGGCACAGAGGTGATGCTGACAGGTCTGTAGTTCCTGGGGTCCTCCTCTATGCTTTTTTTAAAGATGGGAACCATCTTTCCCTGTTTCCAGTCACCTGGTACTTCACCTGACTGCCATTACTTTTCCAATATCATGGAGAGTGACTTGTCTGCCTCCTTTGGTTCCCCTCCCTTTTCATCTGGTACCATTCTGCTTTGGAGTTGTTCTCGCCCAAAGTACTTTGACTTTACAAGCAAACGTGTGGCTTGTTGGTGATGAAAACAAGACTGTTGTCAAAGGAGGAGGAATGTTGAAGGGATAACCTGAGTCAGAGCCTCTGCTGTCAGTCTTGTCAGGTTATCTCTTCATGCTTCAACTGGTTCTGCAATACATAAATTCAGCTCATACCTGAGGTGTCTCTGCACCGTTGTATCATTAGGTATGTAGTGGATGTAGTTTTTTGGTTGAGTCTGCTATGAACTAGTTTGCTATCTTTTGCCTCTGGGAGAAAAGATGCCATATCTTTGGGTCAGCTTAGAAATCCAGTGGAACAATGGAACTTTGTGGGCATTGCTGAATCTAGATGTCCAGAAAATTATCTTAAAATAAAAAGGCAACTTTGTCTAGCTACTTTTTGAATTTCCTACTGCTAACTCCTTAACATTATTCTGTGTTGGAAAATAAATGTAGCGCTTCTGGTTTTTCTCCTTCTGGACGATGTACTCTTCAGAAATAAGGCCTTTGATCCCATAAAACTTCTGGATGGTGTGTTCTTTAGAAATAAAGCCTTTGATCCCTTAAGAGACTGCTGCTTCTGAAACAACTTACTAAATCAAGAACAGTCTAAATTGTGGAAACTTTTATAAATTATGTCAGATTAGAGCCCACTAGCTCTTCTTAATGTCAAATTAATATTGAAATGTTTTCTTGTGGTTTTTTTCCCTATGTAAAAATAATTTTATATCTGTTTCTTTTACTGGCAGAGTAGCCACTACAATTTTGAGAAAGTCTCTTGCTCAGAAAAGTAGTCACATGGGATGAAATATTCAGTTGTTAGTTTTGTCATCTTCCTCCATCTGTATCCATTTCTGAGCTATTTTAATTCAGCTTTTGTAACTCCGTTTTTCTTCTCGTTTGCTCCTTTACCTAGTCTATGGTAGTTTTTCCTGAAACACTGCTAACTAGTATTGTATTCATCTCTCAGAGGAGAATGTAAATTCACGTGGGTTTTTTCCTTTTGTTTCTTATTCTTACATCCTTCTTTTGAGTCCGTATGGCCACTGAGAAGACCCATGGGCAGAAGATATTCTTAGAATCAAGAATCACAGCATATGCTGAGTTGGAAGGGACCCACAAAGATCATCAAGTCCAACTCCTGGCCCTGCACAGCACCATCCCCAAGAGTCACATCATGTGCCTGAGAGCATTGTCCAAACACATCTTGAGCTCTGTCAGGCTTGGTGCTGTGACCGCTTCCCTGGGGAGCCTGTTCCAGTGCCCAGCCACCCTCTGGGTGAAAACCCTTTTCCTGATATCCAACCTAAACCTCCCCTGACTCAGCTTCAGGCCATTCCCTCGGGTCCTGTCACTGTCACCACAGATCAGAGACCAGAGCCTGCCCCTCCTCTTCCCCTCATGAGGAAGTTATAACTGCCATGAGGTCTCCCCTCAGTCTCCTCCAGGCTGAACAGACCAAGTGACCTCAGCCACTCCTCATTTGGCTTGCTCTGAAGGCCCTTCATCATCCTTGTGACCCTCCTTTGGACACTCTCTAATAGTTTAATATATTTTTTATGTTGTGGCACCGAAAACTGCCCCCAGGACTCAAGGTGAGAATACCCCAGTGCAGATCAGAGTGGGACAATCCCCTCTCTTGTCCAGCTGGTGATGCTGTGCCTGATGCCCTCCAGGACACGCTTGGCCTTTTGTTAGAGGCTTCACAGCAGCTGTGTATTGCCAATAAATCAGCATTTCCCCAAGATATGTGCCCTTGGGCATCTCTTCGACCGCGTCGATACCTGCACTGGAGCCCTGTCAGAGCGGCCCGTTGGTGTCGGGCTTTGGCCACGTCCCTTCCGTGCGCCGGAGCCACGAGGGGGCAGCAGCGCGCCGCGGCTCGGAGCGGCTGCGGCAGCGCGCACGGTCCTTGCGCCGGGGGAGCGAGGGAGGGCCGGGCGCCGTGCCCGTCGGCTCTCGGATTCGCTCGTCTTAAGGGCTTTTTTCCCAGTTTAAGCGGTTCTGTGATTCTATGAAATACGGATGGTCAGGGGGAAAAAAAAGCTGCTGTGGAAAAACTGTGTGAGAAAGGAGGTTTTAACTTGTTTTGAACCCTGGTTTCATGGATTTTGATGAAAAATTTTCAAGAATTCTACTTTTTAACAGAGAAAAGTGCTGAGAAGCTAGCAGTGGAACACCACTAAAACCTCTGTAATTTTTCTTAATTATTAAATGTGCCACACGATTTTGTTTGGTTTCTGAAAAACGCACAGAGGGGCTGACACAGGTCACTTGTTTCCCCTGTGCCTACTAGGATCTTGGTGCAGATCCCAACACAGGTATACATGTCATGTGTTGCTTTTATTCTCTAGAGGTTCTTTTTCCTTGGTACAGAAATGCTGTATGGGAATACTTACGATGAATGCCAGAGTCTTACAGTGAGTGCCAAAACTGGCATAGTTTCGGGGTTTTTTCATTAAGAGAATTGGATTACATTTACTACTGGGTAAAGTGCTATCCCAAGTCCTAGTCTGAGTTATGAAAGCATACTTGAGAGATTGTTAGGCCTGGTGCTGGTCCCCTGTGGAGATTAATTTCATTCTTTGTACAGTGAAATAAAGGCATTGTACAAAGTCCAGCTTGCTGCTGCGTTTGGATCCAGTAAATGAAGATATCAGTAACATAACCAATTTCAATTAAACAGTGTGCTGATTGAAAGTCAGAAAAGCTGTAATAAATACTTTCTAATGTAGAAAAATATGATTTCATCTCAGATGCATCTTACACAATTCCGTAATGCTTTTTCCTCCCTTGTCCTTTTTTTTAATTAGTTCTCCAGCTATTTGGCAAAAAGCTTTGTGGTACTTACGATACAGACATACTTGTAGTAGCTTATCTCTGAAAAGTCTTTCATTGTACTATTACAGCCTTTAATATTTATTAATTTTCTTTTTTTTTTCAGGAAAACTGCAAGAAACTTCAACCAACCTATGTGCAAAGCTGCAAAGACAACTGTGGTAGAGGTAGGGAATTGAAATATAGTAAGCCCTATACTGGTGTAGTCAACATACCCCTTTATTTTACATGGTATTCTGGAGACCGGGTGGGGGGATTTCAGATAATTGCAGGATTTCAAATCAGGGACAGTGGTCTAACCTCTCTCCTTGGATTGCCTGCTCCTGACGCTGTGGTCTACTTTAGTGATTAATTCCTTAGTTGCTGTACATTTGATCCTGACCAGAACTTCGTGTTCACTGTGACCAGCCTTTGAAAGGGAAACACAGCAAGAACCTTCAAATTTGTTAAATAAAGTAATAGGTGGATGAAAGAGGAAAAAAGTAGGCTTAGGCTGTGCATAAGAAGATTCTCGTAAGACTTCATACAAAACTTCTTGAAAATAAAATCAAGTACGTAACAACATAGATTAGGCAAACCATAGAGCTATCACGGATGTGGTCTCTAAGATTTAATAAATTACTTAAATATCAGTCCAGAATGAGATACAGACATTTGGTTATGTCTTAGAAAGAGGATGGCCTAGCTGATCCAGAAGTTTCTTCCAATCTTTTTGCCCTTTTTTTTTTGTCTGAAATGATAATGTTTAAAAACATGAAGCAGACTACACTGGAAAAATATTGGTGCCTGGAGAGTTGCTAAGGCATAGCAATATGTAAAAGATAGACTGCTCTATTAGCTTTTTCTTCACTCTCTGGTAAGTTTTTTATATGCCTAATAAAAGCTAAATATGGTTCGGCAGTAAGATCAAGACAAACTCTTCTAGACTATTTCTAGTAGCTGGTTTTTGGAAGAGGCTGTTACTTTTTCAGGGTTTTTGGTTTCCTTTGTTTGGGGGTTGGTTTGAGTTTTTGTTTGTTTGTTTGTAAGATGTTATTTGGAAATTATATTTGTTATATAAGCATCTCTGAATAATACATTTGGGAACTTCAGTTATTTCTTTGTGCCTTGCAGAACTATGACAAAAAATACCATGGTATTTGCCACGTAACTTAGAGTGACAATGCAGCAAAACATTTTCATGTTTTGTTTTCAAGAAAGGTTTCAAGTATTTTTCTATTTAAAAATTAAATAAAGAATCTTTCCTTCTAGACACTTGTCCTTCATACCTTGTTCAGTCTGGCATTTAAAGAATTTAAGTAGATCAAAGCCTTCCACCTACATTCCATCTAATTCTCTCTTTCTGCTCTTCTATCCACATATGATAAGGTAGAATTTTCTTGTCAGTGAGCAACTGATGTGACATCGTTCTTGCTGTAATTCCACTTATCAGTTGTTAGTAGATCTGCTGTGAACTGTGTCCACTTTGAGTCTTACTGCATTTTCAATACCGTTTATAAAACTGTCAATCTTTTTGCAAGATGGCATATCAATAGTACTTTACAATTCTGTTTTTTATGAACAAATGAGATGAAGATGCAAAAGCACAGATTTAGGACAAATATTTTGAACCATCCTTGACTTAACTCTAAATGTCATTCTTTCAATCTGGAATTCAGAATGTTGTGTTTGGGTTTAAGAGTTCAAACCCAGGGAATCAGAAGGAAATATCTCAATATGGTGTCTAGTACATCCTCAGTACTGAACACTATAAGCCGTCTTAGCTCATCACTAGGGAACTGAGGCAACTAAAAATTTGAGGTTTGCCTGACTCCTTAGTTAATGTTGTTCAAGGCTGAAGGGTGAAATTCTCAATCCCATTTACAGGGAGAAAAAAAAGGTTTTTGTAGGGTAGTAATTCAGATACTGTCTTGGCTCCAGGGATTTCTAAATTCTGGTGTTTGTTCCCAGCTTTGTTGCTGTTTTTTACTGACTGAACATCTAACTGAATTTAAGGAGACAGTTCTAGTCTCTAGGAGTAGAGACTTGAAGCCAACCCTGCTCCTTTTCATCAAAATAGCTACAGGTCAGGCTTGTCTTCAAAGATAAAGTGATTACCTTTGGTTTTCAGGATTGTAGTTTCCCACTTTCTCAAGATTTACTTTAGTTTCTATCATTGATAAAAATATGGAATGACATTTGGCATAGTAAGATAACAATGAAATATAAACTACTGGAAATCCAATCTCAATGTATTTCTGAACTTGGGGAAAATAGGAAGTTAACTGAAAATCAGTGACATTCGTTAACTTGTCCTGCTAAGTTAACCTGAGGAGCTGTGAAATTCAGCATGCATACACAGTGAAAGACTTTTTTTTTCTTTACTTAATGCTGCTGTTCTCTGCTTTTAGTCTGTGTAGTGTTTTACACACTCTTATCTGAAGTACAGACAGACACTGAATATTTTTAACAGTTCAGAAGCAGGCCAATTTTGTGGATGTGAAGTATAAGAGAAAAGAAAAGGAGATAAGAGATAAACCCCACTTCTCAAACTCAGAGACTGATGGCTATTGTTTGCTTAAAAATTCGCCTGTATTGTGAGGAGCGAGATTGGCTGTGCATAGAGGCGTCTGAAGAAGGAGGAAGTCAGGCTATACTATTACCTGTTATGTCTGGGACACACAGTGAATAATTACTGATTTTTAAAATGTCAGATTAAACTATCTGACCTTCAGCCTTGTTTATATTGAATAGGGAAATGGTCAGAAGTAGCCATTCGGTACTCATTTTGGCATCAGAAATACATTGATTGTAAGCTTCTAATGAAATGCAACAAGTACTTACTGATCTGGTTGAATTTTTTGAACTGTTGCATGCATATCTTTTGTTTATCTAAGTGAGAGGGAGTATAACCTGCTAATAAGGTTATTAGGATAATCAGGATAATAAGGATGGGTTATCTAAGGAACAGATAACTGTCTGTAAAAACCCAACTGTGCCAAGTCCAATGGAATTTCTACTTTAATTTGAAGGTGACCCATTATTGAAGGTCAAAAAAAAATTTTCGACTAAATTGCATGATTCCTGTTATTTGGAGTTAACCTTTGCGGAGGCAAATGCTAAGTAATGTTGGCAGCATCAGTTGGTTTGGCTTTATCTATATATGAAAGCAAAATGATGCAGGGAGTTCATCTGCTTCTCACTTCAGCTTGCAGAACTTGCGGAAGTTAAGCATGCAGTCAGACCTGTAGCTTTGTTTGAACCTGAGCTCTCACGCCCACACTCAGCCTGAGGCTTTCAGTTGTTTTTCAGATCCATAAACACTTTCCTGCCCCTGTTGCAAAGATGGGAGAGTTGAGAAATTGGCTGATATAAAAGAAACCCAATGGTCAGAAGTTACATACAAGCCACTAGCTCTTGTAAAGGTTGAAAGGAAGAGCACGATATGTGATGAAACTTGAGAGGCTGTGTGGTGTTATAGATGTGGTAACACTTCCAACACTGTTGAATGAAGGTCATGCTGAATTGAGGAGGTGTCACTGCTGTCAGGATCCTTAACAGAGCTGTTGAATTGTGTGATGAGACATGAACTGCGAGGCAGCTTGGAGTTGCAAGGAGGCCTCTTGGATGTGTGCCTAGACTCCTCTGACGAGGGCTGTGTTAACAGGGTGTTTCTTAACATGTGCATCTCCCTGTAGAGACCCCTCTGAGCAGAGCCCCGCCTGGGCTTTTGGTCATGACACCTCTTTTTTGTAGGGAGCTGGGGCTACCCAAAGCCACAGGAGAAAACATGGTGTGGCCTTGCCAAATGTGAGTGTCATGACAGCATGGGGAAGGGTGATACAGGCTCAGGCTCTTGCTTTCTGCCACGGAAGAGTACAAAAACGTCTGTAAATGTCCCAAATGACCCATAGCTGTTATCTGTTTTCTTGTTATTCTCTGCTGTGAGACCTACTGAATATTTGTCCCTGGTGAAGTGCTTTGAAATCTCAGCCATTACCACTACCAGTGAAAGTGTTTGGTAGTGGTAATGGTCAATATGTTCAGAAATATTTATTGCCTGGCTGTTTGAATATCCAGTTTGAATAATTTTCTTGTTCAGATCGCAGAAGATGGCTAAATATATATTCTTGGGTAAATAACATTTACACCTCAAATAATATCAGGGGAGAGAAAAAAAGAGAATGTACTTTCTCATAAAAATGCATTAAATAAAAATCATTAAGCCCTGCATTTTATCTCTGGTTGCCTAGTAACAACACAGCCACATCAGTGAGCACCATTTTCTCAGGTACAATGAACTGCGTGGCACTAAGGGACAGAATCAGACTGAAATAAGCTATTTGTATCCTTTATCTGTGCTAAATCATGGCATTTGGTTTTATTGAGGAAACTGGAAATGAACCTTTTTTTTGTGTGTGTGTCTATTCCTTCAAATGCTTTAACAATAGCAAAACTTTCCTCACGTGCACAGCTCTGTTCTGAGGAATTCTTCAAGATTTTTGCACAGTGACAGTTTACTATAAAAAGCCTGTAAGTACCACTTTAAAGAGGAACAATAATCTGATAGATCTTTTTTGTCACCTGGATGCCCCAGCCATGGAACTCAAGAGTGAACCCTGGTAGAGGATGGCTTTGGGATGGGCACAGACTTTGCATTAATGTGTGTTTCTGTGAAACCACAGACCAGGATGAAGGACATAGAATTGAGGTCCTTCTGTGCAAGTGCTGTAACCACTGAGCTTTTGTGTTGGTACAGCCTTTTTTCATATTATTTAATTGCTCAGTGAGGAGTCTGTGTGTGCTCAGGCAGTGGTTGTGAGGGAGCATCCCATGGATCTGCAGTGGGGGAAAGGCTTTGTTTGTGAATCCCATTTGTCATAGGATGGACACTGAGCTTCTTAGTCCTGGTACATTACCAGCTGCTTTTGGCACAAGTGACAGTAGAATTCTAGTTGCCACAATATGCTTGTGTAATAAATTTTGCATATATATGTATGTATATTATAAGTATAGAAATCTTTGCATCTTGAACATGTAGGTGGTTAGTCAGGGCTTTTGACTGCAGAAGTGTATTTACATGCCTAGGCCTTGGCTAAATCCTGAGTCAGAGATGCCTGTGGATCTGTATTTAGATAACCCAAATATAGTGCATGGACATTACAGTAACCTTTCCCAGAGGAACCTTAGTTGAAGGATTTGAGTGAACATTTGTGGGAGAGCAACTTTGAAATGCATGCTTATGATCTTTAGAAAGTATAGGGAAAATAGCAAAATACGAGGAATGTCTCTTAGGAAGACTGATTTCATAAGCTCAAAGACTTGGACTGATGAAGCCTTCCGGGAGGTATAGCGAAGAAGAAATGAAGTTAGGGAAAGACTGTGTTAATGAGTTTGAGAATAAAATTTTCCTGCATGGAGAAAGTACTGGAAGAGCAGTAGGAGTTTGACCTTGATCACAGTCATTGTAATCTCAAACACAGAAAAGGAACATGATAGAAAGTGGTAACTAAGGTCAGATGTCTGAGGCTAAGCATTACAAAGCCAAAATAAACCAGAAAGCTTAAGCTTCTAAGAAATATCTAGCCCGATACAAAAAAAAGACTACTTGAAAGTAGCAAGAAATTGTTTTAAGAATACATACATAGTGGGGTGGGACACCAAGGATACGTCACTGCTCAGTGAAGCGAGTAAAATTATCAGTGCAGATTACAAGGAAAGCTGAAATGTTTAATGCCTTTTCTTCTTTGTTATTGAGCAAAGTTAACAACCAGTTTGGTGGCTATAATGATGCCAGTCATAGAAAGTTAAAGAGCAAGTCAGAGAATGACTGGAATTGAAATTCAGGGACTACTAGTACTGTTTTGGAAAAGCAGCTCTTGGAAACATTTGCACACCATTGCCACAGCAATTTTGG
This sequence comes from Lycocorax pyrrhopterus obiensis, assembly GCA_014706295.1. Taxonomy (NCBI): domain Eukaryota; kingdom Metazoa; phylum Chordata; class Aves; order Passeriformes; family Paradisaeidae; genus Lycocorax; species Lycocorax pyrrhopterus. Next base: position 12,767,929 of record JACSVZ010000014.1, on the reverse strand, counting down.
TTTGCCAAAAAAGAATCTCACCCCCAGACTTGAATACTCTTTTGCTGGTTTTATTTCCCTTCATTGTCCTTGATTCCGTGTTTCTGTGTGTGCATGTGCTTATTAAAAACAGAACAGAAAAACAAAACATTTGTACAGCTGTTGTGCTGACCATCTCAGAATGATTAGAGAAGTACTGGAATGTAAGTACTACTGGCCTAAGAGGCATTTCATATAGTAGTTCTTGTTACATTTAGTTAACATGCTTCTGATGCATAGTATGATTCTTGGGGTGTCCTCTGCAGGGCCAGGAGTTGGACTTGATGATCCTGAAGGGTCCTTTCCAACACAGTATATTCTATTCTGTGATTCTTTCTATTCTATGATTTTCAGGGAAATAAACTTCTTTAATAGTTAATTTTGCTCTGTGGGGTTTGTTGGTGTTTTTTGTTGGTATTTTTGTTGTTGTTCTTTTGTTTCCTGGTTGGTTTTTTCCCCCTAAAGTTGCTTTTCTTTTATATATAACATCTAATTAAATGGCTTCAGATTTGGCACTTCATTGCTGATGTAGTGAATATTAAGTAGTTAAAATTCATAGCAGATCAAATTCTTGCTGACTGCTGTTCAGGTAGTTTTACCTACTCATAATATAGTGCTGGAAGATTTGAATTTGTTTTTCTTCTATCTGTCTCTTATATTTTATTCCTTTCTAAATGATACTTTCTTGAATTCGTATCATGAGTTTTCTCAGCATTCAGCTTCAGAAGTTCATTGCAGATGTGAATATAATCTTCAATGAAAAAAACCCTTTTGTCCTTGTCACATATGTTAAGAACAAATATGACATTCAAAAAGAACAAGAAAAAGCGAGCTCGTGGTAGAAAGCAAGATCAGTAGATACTGCAGATTGCCAGGAAGTCAGTGTGCTGGAGAAACTGATGGAAAGCCTCTGCTTCTAAAGCTAAATTTAGAGATTTTTCTTAACATTTTGTAGAAAGCCTCATAGATTGTGCATTTGAAGTACATTTCACTAACTACTCATGTCTTCTATCATGAGAATTTGAAAATTAATAGGATTTACAATACTATAAATTTAACTTTTCGGCTCTGCTTTGTAAGACGTGTAAATCAATTGACTTACCTGTCATTGGATTTAAAATCATGCAGCATTATAGCACTGAAAAGATGGGAGAATTTTAGGCGTGATTCAATGAATCTGCAAGCGTGTCTTAAAGTATTAATTTGTTTTCTCTGCTATTAACATCTCTCATGGAGATTTCTAGTATAGGATGAGAAAGATTCAGATCCAAACTGAAAACCTTCCAAAAAATTGCCTTCTGACATGAAGCAAGGGCATTTTTTCAGGTGGTCAAAATACTGAGATTTGAAAAGCTGCAGCCTCATAACTTTTGCTGCAGTGAAAATTTTTGAGTAATTGAATCAGTTGCTCAGATTTTAGCAGCATCCTTTTAGCTCTTGCAGCATCCCTCCCCTGCAAATGCTATTGAATTACTCAGTAAAAAAAGTGAATATTTGAAGAGAAGTAGTGGGTTGAGATACCAAGACTGACTTGACTTAAATCATGCAGATTTTTCAGGCTGCAGACAATGATGAAAGAATGAACAAGGACAACAGAGTAGTTTTCCATTTCTGTGTCCCAAACAGTTGCGTAGTCTTCCTTTTTTTTTTTTTTTCTTCCTCCCCAAATCTTTATTAAATTCTGTTCTGGATAACTTGCACTCATGGTGTCCAGTGTGTGGAAATGCAATCCCATTTATATTCCCATGAACTAGATACTAAGATCCTTAGTTTACCACTTCTGATTCTTCTGGAGAAAGCAATAAGTAAACAAATCTTAAGACAACTTCATGTTTGAACAGGTGTTCCTGGGGTTTTTATTATAGAGAAACAAGCACGCCTCTCCTTTTTGTTAACCTTTGGAATAAGTCAAATGTATTTTATCAGTTTTCTTCTTGTTGTTGAAAAAAGTGAAGAAAGGCAAAAACATGAGCAGATGACCTCAGCTGGTCCGAGCATGGTGCTGGTAATGCCAAAGTTGTGGGTTTGATGTCCATATGGGTCACTCAGTTAAGAGTTGCATTCCATGATTTTTGTGGGTCCTTTCTGACTCAGATGATTCTGTGAAATAATCCTGATTAGAATGGGGGAGATATGTAGCCAATTGGCTGGGTAAGCAGTGGGATAAGGAGCACTTTTGCTAATGACAATATTTCACCATTTCTAGTGAAATCAGAATTTTCTCATTAGGCTATGATAAGCAGAAAATTCTATTTTTATAGTTTGAAGGACTGATTTAAATGTTTCTGCCAGCTTCAAATAATGATTTTAGTTCTGTAAAGCACTTTTTTCTTGAGGTTTTTTATTTACATATGTGTCTAGTGCTCTCTTTTCTAGGCAGCTTTTAGGAAGGATAATGATTGCGTGGAAGAAAACTTTAATTCTTCTTAAAATTTGCTGCTGACAATCTCTTTATACCCACATTTCTGTGGCCTGTTGAAAGTGTCCAAGCCACATCAATTGTTTTCTTTCTTTCAAATTTTTCATTGAAAAGTACCCTGATTACCTTCTTCCTCAAAACTTCAGAGAAGTTTATTCATCTTGAGTATTTTAGGGGGTTGGGATATCTGCCATGATTCTGAAGGTAAAATGGACCACACTAACTTCTTGTTGAGAAACAAAGTGGTAGCATGTCAAGTAGTTTTCAGAAGTCTTTGTAAATTACCGCTGTCTATAATGAGCATCTGAAATAAGGAGAACCAATAGATGTATGGGCAGAACATGCCATTTTGGGATGAAGTTACCTTTTTGTTACCTTTATTGAAATATGTGCAGGGTTTCTTTCTCTTACCAGAGCGAACCAGCAACATAATTGGCTATAAACCAGCTGCTAATACATTGTTTTACTGGGATTGCATTGCTATATGTCTTCTGCGGAGCATGCTCTGGTCTGATCCTTAGTTAGAGACATTCGTTGAACCTGAGGGTGGTGTAGTTACACTTAAATAGACTGTAAAGTACCAAAGCCACCTTCTTGGATAGTGCAATTAAATCTCTGACTTATTTTGATACATTTATTTTACTTTTCTACTTCTCCCTTCAGTATATAAATTCTATTTAGTTCATTTTTGAAGGTAAAGCTTAAATTTATCTCCTGACCTTTAAGTTACATTTCTTCGAATGCGTAGGATTTGATAGCTCTTTTAGTCTCTTTTCATTTGTTATTCCTCTGATGTGCGTAAGAAAATAAAATCTTTTGTTGTGATTATGGTTGGGTTTTTTTTTGGAGGTTCAATTATTGTTGGTAAAATGTGAATAATTTTAATTAAAAAGTCAGTTATTTTTTTTTACCTTCTAGTCAGTTCAAAGGTTTTCATTCTAAAGTAATTTGAAAATAAGTAACAAAGTACAGCAATAATGTATTTAAAGCAACATGCATTTTGTTTGCAAAAATGTTAAATTATATTGCACTAGAGTTAATATTGTTAGCAGCTATTCTGTTCTGGAGTGGAAGTATTTGGGAAGTGGTCAGTCCCCTTATTTGGCAGAGTACAGATTAAACAGGTTCTTCTACTATTAACTAGCCCTTAGCAAATGAAGACTATATTCACTGATTGTGGGTTTTGTTTGTTGTCTTCTGGCTCTTCTCCCATTATTTAATTCTATGATTGAAAAATAATTACATCATGCAGTCTAGAAAAATACTTTCCAAAATTGCCAGCTCCAGAAATGAGAAGGGGGTTTTATATGTATCCCACATGGATGGTTATGTTTTATTTTTTGTTAAGAACCTAGGTATTGAATACAAATTGGGTGCTTTAATCACCTCATTTCATCAAGAAAGCACAAATCACAAGATGTGATCACAGCCAGCAGGAGTTCACTGATGACTTACATCAGAGCAACCACAGGGTTTCGGAAGGAATCACTCCTTACGTGTGCCTGCTGCAGGAGGCTAGTTTGATTGGTAATGCTGGGACTGCTAGACTGCTGGATCTTAAAGTACTCTCTCATGCTTCCTATTCAGGTAATTTTACCATAAAATAATAGTGTAAAATCCAAAGGAATGAATTTAAGGAGATAAGAGATCAGCTATCTTCACTTTTTTGTGGATACAGAATTATATAGACATACTAGTGCAAGTCATCAAACAAGCAAGCCCATCAATTTAATGGAGGAACTTCTTTGAGAAATGTCAGTATCTTCAGACTTTGAACGTGTTCTTGGAACTTAAGACTATTGTGTATCCTCGCTGTGCTAATATGTGACTAGCTTAAAAATTTCTGAAGTGCAGTTCTGTGTGTATGGGAGAACCTCTTCAGAGAGTGGTGGTTAAATTTTTCATATTCTTTCATGCATGCACACAGCTTTACATATACATAGCTTTTGCAGATAATCAGGTACGCTTCCTCTTTCCTTTGTGGTGTTTATCCTGGAGCTGCTGTGTGTGAATACCTAGAGCAGGTAATTTGGTGCTGTTTTCTTCTCTGCTGTCGGCAGTACAGCATGGAGGAAGATGTCAAATGCATGTAACGGAAAGGGGCTGTTGGAGGAAACAGGCAGCAAGTGTGGAGAAGCGTGAGAGGAGATTAAGCCTGAGGCAACTACAAGTGGAGGTAGTAATTGAGGAGATTTAGAACAGAGAAAACAAAGGTGAATTGAGTATATTCTAGCAGGGGCTCCTGATTTAGGAGGATATGTAGCCACATGATGAAAATGTAGGAGATTTATGTCAGTTTTGCTTCCCTAGTGATCAGATATGACATACTGGCAGCAGATCTCACTGTTTTTCTCTGTGGTGTTTACAGAGGATAACAGTCTACTAGAAGGAAGGAAAACACATAAAGGTACATAGGATCTTCAACAGCATGGAACAGACAAATAAAGAACTGCTGTGTGCTGTTCCTGTATGGTACAGAGAAGGGAGCACACAGTGAAATTACAAGAGCTAATAAGAAATGTTTTTCATACTAGTTAAATTTAAGAAATGTACCAATAGAGTCTTTTGGGTTCAAAGAAAACTATTAGTTCCTGGCTCATCAGAAGCTATGAAGAAGGTGGTGTATGTCCAGCCTCTGACTGATGACATCCTGCAACTGGCACTTGCTAGCAGCTGGGAGAAGATAACCAGAAGTACCACACTGTCTTTTAAGATCCTGTTGCTAAGAAGAAGGGCTACTTGGCTAAGTGGACCTTCAGTGTGACCCAGACCTGGCTCATTATGTGAGAGGTTCTCTAACAAATATTAACTTTGCAGGTTTTTACTGTTCCCTGCCACTCAATATCATTATGAAAACATTTATATGAAGTCTGATGTGAGCATAATGTGGTAATTATTGACCAAGATGTGCCTTTATTAGGCTATTTGGTAGTTGCTTGATTTTAAAGATATAAAACTCTCTTTTTCAGGATGGATACTGACTGGCTGTCATTCCATTACTGTAGAATTTTGACTGGAGTAGAAGTTTCATGGTCTGTCTGATCTTAGAAAAGGAAAGAATTGAATTCAGAAGATCCTCTGTTTCATCTGTGTTCATGCAGGCAGAGCTCAGTAACCTGCTTTGCTTTTTTCTGTAGTTCAGTAAATTTGTATAGTGTGTTCTTAATTTCTAGTGAACTGTTTTCAGAGTGTATTTCACATTTTTAAAATATCAAAGCGTTTTGTGAAATTCAGTCTAAACAATTAACTTTTTTTCCCCTCCTGTTTGTCATTAACCATCATGAATGGTTGATCACAGTTTCTGTGATCTTGAATGCAGACATATAAAATTTATTCTTATAGCCCATATTATGTATTTTAAGGTTTTTTTAATTTTATGGTTTTATCAATGTTATAATGAATTTTGCAGTGACATCCGGACTCTTCCAGTAATGAACTGAAGAAGTGTACTGTTGAGTTTGTCTTGAGCATCTAAGAGGCTAAATTTTATTTCATTCCTCCTGTTGTTTAGGACATTTAACCAATTGTAATGTTTTACTTTATTAATGTTCTGCTAGGAATAGTCATTATTTCAGTTTGAAGAACTGAAGTGAACTAAGATAATTAAGATAGTGATAGAGAGATTTAATAAAGTTAGTGTAAAAATAAGCTACTTAAAAATGCATAGGTTTGTTAGGCTCTGATTGTCCCCCCATCTCTTTCTTTCTTTCATATGCACATGGTTTTGATTTTTTTTCTGTTACAAGAAATTATATTGTAATTTCTGGTTATAGCTTGGTTTTATGAAAACTGAGATTTAAAACTAAACCAGCTGAACACATTTAACATATCATAAAGTACATATTTAGGCTGCAGAAGTAGTTAGATGGAACATACTCAAAACAAAGGCCTTTTTATTTTTGAGTGTTTTCGCGTGAATGGTTTGTCATTGTAGTTTCCTTACCGATTTTTAGTCAGGAACCAGAGTTTTTTATTTTTCTTACTAGAAATCCATAACTATCAAGGTTCCCTCTTTCTCTCTGGAAGCGTTCAGAAATACTGAAATAAAACTAGAAGAGTAGCTGGATTTCTGTAAGGAAAAGGAATTCAAATTGCTTAAAAAGGAAAAGTAGATGTAAATCAGAGAAGGAAATGATACTGTGAAGCAAATGACCACTGCCTTTGTGAGTGCTGATATCAAAAGAAATGGCAGAAGGCTCTTGTGAATCATACTGGAGAACAGCTTTTATGTTCTGGGTGTACTTACAGATAAACCAGTGTTCAGAATAGACTGAATTAATTCAACCTCCTTCCATTGTCAGCAGTCAGAGAAGATTTGCAAGAACACTATCTCCAGGAAGAAACCTCCAATCCTGTGATACTCTTGGAACAATGAAGGGATTTTTGAATCAGGGACCAGAGCATTCCCAGAAGAGGGAAGTCAGCCCTTGTGGTCTGATGAAGTTACTTTTTAGCTCTGCCAGTATAGCAAAGATGTAAATATTTTCTGTCTTTTCACACATTGATGAAATGAAGATTTGAGATGAATACATGTGATCAAGGCAATCTAAATGGTACCAGAGGATTTTGATTTTCTAATTACGAAGAGTACAGGAGGTGGTCTGCCCTGATTAGTTCCCTCTCTATGCTTTGCCAGACTTGGTGTCTCTTGGGTGGGATGACACATAATGATTTTTGATGTTTACAAAGATTCTTCTGTACGTTACAAAATAAAGCCTGAGGCAGGGTGAGTACAGAAAAGAAAGAACAGAAGCATAGGTAGGGTGAGAGCAGAGCAGGATTAAAACTCACACACATCCTTTGAATTATTAATATGGATGCACTCCTGCCTTTCTCCTTGAGGCTTCGACTGCAGAGGTGTTACAGAGCCGACTCATAAAGAAATACGAAGCCTGAAAGGGAAGTGAATTCGCCCAGTGATGGGACTACTAAATTTGCAGTATTGTTCTTGTCTAGGAAGATACTTGGGCAATGCCTCGTGGTGGCCACAGGCGCTAAGATGCTGATTCCCATAGCCATCAGATTTCCTGGTGTCACTTCAGCTGGCACAGCTTCATCTCTGGCAATGCTGATGGCAGGCAGCCCATGCACCGTGCCTCATCATTGAGTTCCCTGGGAGAGAGAGCTGGAGCACTTAGACGGTGTTTGTACTTCATGTGCGTGAATTCTCCCTTTTCCTTGTAAACGTGCTGATTATTTCACTTGCAGAACTGGAACACAGTTAATTTTTCATACATCACATGCAAATTCTTAATCCCTTTTCAAAATTCCTCTTTACTGCTGTGGAGATATTTAAACATATTTAATTTTAGTTATATTTGATGCTTATTCCACATAATGGTGGAACATGGAAAGGTGTTCCAGTCGTCAGGGTTCCTTAGGCTTATCTAAAATCCCTAGGACAAAATACAGTTTGCAGTGTTATGTTCATTTAGGATAATGTTTGGAAATAATAGAGGAGAAGCTATCAGGCTGACTGCTGTGTCCCAGGAGACAAAATACAAACCAATTAGCAGAATGGCGTGACTGATAACAAAATCCAACAATTTATTGTTGGATGAATAATTTATTCTGTGTGTTCTGTGGGGGGAGAGACTCAGTGTGTCAAGTTTTCTGACAGCATAATTCTGTTGGAGTTTGTTGAATTGTGCCAAGATTTTGGTTTTCTAATCTCATCTGCTGCAGCAAATAAATGTAGTTATTCTGTGAGAAAGTTCAAATCAGGAGCAATTAGTATTCCCCAGGCCTAGTTTTCCATCTGATAAGTGAAGACAAATTTAATTAGAAAGGATGAATTTGGGAATTCTGCTGGTAGCAGATCATCTGCTTGCCTATTGCTTCATTGGAAAGCCTTGTCTCCTGCTTCTCCTTTTTGAGCATGTTCTGACAGTAGTCACTGCACCAAAAGTACGCTGTGCTTCAGGATCTTTTCATTTTACCATGTCTTTGACTTGGTCTCCATATTAATCTTGAAATGCATGTATAAAATAAGAAACTTCAAGTGAGATGGATGACAGTGTAGCATTTTTTCGTGAATACCCAAGTCAGAATTTTCAAGATACTGATTTGATTGTCTTCTCCTTATCTTCGGTAAGGGCTTTCTGGATGTGGGGCTCTGCTCTCCATGAACACTAAGGCTGGTGTTGCTGTAGCTGTTCTTGCCTCTTGCTTAGTATGCTTGCATTGCAGATTTCACAGCACATCCTCTCTGTCTCTTTAATCCAGGGCTTTTTTTAGGGATCATCTGAACCTGATCCTGTGACCTTTAGTTTTTTAGTTTTTCTTCTCCCTCTCCTGCTTTTAGGGTGGATTAGTTGGTTTCTTTGTTTATTGTCACAGTTCAAGGCACAGCAGGAAGGTAATTGTCTATTGGATGTACTATAGATTTTAGTATTGATCATATTGTGCAGTAGGATGTCAGATTGAGTTTTAAACTCTTTAATGTTGCTTTACTGGTGATAGCTGTTTAGAGCTTTACCCTTACCATACCCCGGGTCTTGTTTTGGGATCATTAGTCTTTGGACATCCCTAAGAGTTTAATGAATTCCTGGTGATAAAGCATTTTGGAAATTTTCTTTTAATCTTTGAGTACATTGTTAGGTCCTGTGTAGTAGGCTGTTGACTGTTATCTTTGCCTGTTGCTCTAACATTACATGTTCTCCCTGTGGTTGGAGCAACTGCAAACAACGCTAACATTAATGTCTGTTTTGTGGCAGAGTGAGGTGTGCTCTGTGTGCCTCAGACTTGTCAGGGAAAGCACCAGCCATGGCTGAGGGTCTGTGCTGCAGGTATCTGTCTGTAGCAGGGTCTCTAGCTAGACCACCCCCAACTCAGACGGAAGGAAACCCTTATTGTCTGTGGTGCTCCAGATAGGTGACATTTCAGATCTACTGTGTGTGGATGAGTGTCATTTTGTGCTGAATCTCTATTTCACTAGCTGTAAAGACTTCTAGATCTTCATCTTGCATCTTCTTTCTTGCAATCCATTATAACAGTTCAAATGTTTTTATTTTTGAGTACAGTATGGAAAACCTTTGATCTAACTTCTGTGTTTGTATCCTCTAAATTCATACTTCTGCATTAAATTTTGGTATTTTGTTAGCATATTGTTTTCCTCTGTTTGGGCAGAAATTATTTGTAGGTACAAACAACTCTGATGTAACTGTACATAGTATATTTCTTCAAGTTGGCCGTACAAATGGGCCTGTTAAAGCATAAATTACCTTCAATTTGTGTGAAGAAATATGCTTTGAAAGAAGAGGACAGATAAGCATGAAAGTTAACCTTTTTTAAAGACTATATCTATTTTGTCCCTTTCCTTAGTTTTCTTGATGTGATCTGCTGTATATTTAATATTTCATTTCAAAACTTCATTGGTAATAAAACCTTTCATTAAATATTTTTTTCTAAATATTTTCACTTTTCCTCTTCACTCTGTAGGTAGAAGAAATTGTTGATATAGGAGCATTTGCTCCAGAAGACATTCATGTTCCCAAAATCTATGTTGATCGTCTGTTACAAGGAGAGAAGTTTGAGAAGAGAATTGAAGTAAGTAGCTGAGCTTCTCAGTCACAACATTTTTCAGCTTGGGGTGTATTTATAATTTGCATGATTTTTACTCTAGCCACCAAGTCTTAGCACTGAGAAAATAGTGTAAGAAAGACCCATCGAGTTTTGCTAAAAATTGGAGCTTCAGTAGGTACTTAACGTAGTTAGATGGAGGCCTGAGGATTGAGCCTTCTTTCTTACACCTCAGGCTCTATGGTTAAGTCCCCAAATAATTCAGAGCAACTGCCTGTAGCCCTGGATGAATTTACTGCAGTTGAAAATCTAGTGGAAAATGCTACTTCATTCTCCTTCCCTCTCTCAGTTCACCTGCTGTAGGCATAACAAGAGGAATACCTAGACAAGGATCTGACTTTGGCAAGTAGCTACTTTCTTTTCCACTGGAGAGCTTTTGATGTGGGCAGGTAGGGCCAGCCTCAGTCCCTTTTGTGCCGTGTATTGAATTATGTTATGTTGCAAAGGTCCTGGAAACCTTTGTTCCCTTTTCTTTAATCAGGAACTTCTTTAGCTGGTGGCCTTTCTGGTCTGAATAAAATATGTCAATAGGTACTAAAATTGCAGCAATAATATTCCACCACTGAAAACATCCAAGAAAATTATGATTATGTAATTGTTCTTTGTTGTTTCTGTGGCTTTGTCACACTCAGGCTATGTCCCTATATTCATTTTGGTGATGACAATGCTTTTAAAGTGCAGTTGAAAATTCTTTATTTCTTCTGTGTCTTCATACTCTGGAGGTGGGAATTATTCAAAATGTCGTCAGAAAAGCTGGTAGAAGGGAAGATATATGACACAAGGAAAAGAAATCTGTGAGAAAAAAAGTGCAGAAAGGAATTGTAATAATTAAACTTTTGTTATTAAAATCAAGTCACAAAGTCCTAGAAAGTCATACCGTGTCTTTTCTCTGAGCATTCTCTTTTGTGAATGCTAAGGTTAAGAAGCTTTTTTCCAAATTCCATCTGTTCATTCTGCAAAAGCATATTGCATGTTGTTGAGTAATTGACTGCAAACAGATGTGTCAAACTTTTTTTTTTTTCCTCTGGTTATGTTAGGTTAGATTGCAATTAATGGCCTGTTTTCTTCTCCTGAATGGCTGCATTATCTCCCAGAAAAGCTTTTTACCTTTTATGACAGAAATCTTTTTTTCATTTATTAAACTATTGCTTCTACTCATCTTGGCTGCATAAGTGAGTACCTATCTAGTCAATACCTACTGAATTCCCGATGCATACCTACCCAGTCATCTGCCCCCTTCCCTTTATGCTTCAGAAAAAAAGTGGGGCAGGGGTGAGGGAGAAAGCTACTATAAACTGCCAAGCAAAATTGTAACAGAGATTAATTTCGATTATGCAATTTTGTAATTCTGGCAGTGGCACCTCTCATTACTAGAGGTATAGGAAAGAAATGGCAGCTTTATTTACTCTTCCGCTAAATTTTATATATGAACTGGCTGTACACAGAAAAGCACTGAGTAGGATAAGTGGTGAGAGAAGATGAGGAATGTAAGAAATAAAAAGAAGCTAGTCTGTCATAACTCTTACTGGCTTTAAATAGCAGTACTTGCCTAATATGGCTCCGAAGTGGTCTCTGTAGCACCAGCTATAATTTCTATCCAGCCTTCTCTTTGCTGTGTAGAAACCCTCTGTAATTGTTCTTACTTTATCCATAATCTACAAGTGAAGCAATTCTAGGGAAAATAGCCAAGGCATAAAAAGGAAGCTGATGGGAAATTCAAGAGGATTGATACTGACTGTTTCTGACTGCCTGAGGGGAGAGTGACTCTGCAAAAATTCTTTTGTAGTGATGAAAAGTAACAGGATAATTTTTTCTGATGTGTTAATTGTAGCCTGAAGTAGGAGAGGTATGAAGACATGTGGGGGTGCAGGACATGATGTTGCCCAGAGGAATTTTATATGCATAGGAGAAATATGAGAGAACATAATCTATGTAGACAATAATATAAAGAAAGATGTTACAAATTTCTTGAATGTCATGGCATTTTCACCTACATGTGATTTACAAAACATCAACTTAAGATGAGAAAATTTCAGGAAACAACTTCATGGAGGTGTGCAAGATTACAGAGATTTATGTTTGAAAACTTTGTTTCTTAGCTCCCAGTTTCTTTAGATGAATGGCATTTGTCTGTCTCATCTTTATAAATCTAGAATAGCTCATTGAATTGAATGAATGCAGAAAGAGAGCAGTATTTGTATTTTTGGCTGACATTTTACGAATCTATTTAGGTATCTCTGGGGTAATGAATCTCAGACTTGCTAGTATTTCCACTAATGCTTGGTGCCTTCTTCACCACTTCTCTGTGTATCAGGCTTGGCAATACAGATGAAGAAATAATATTTTGCTCTAAGGCTGTCATTGGCGATATTTGATGACTCCATTCGCTTAGATAAGCTTGAATGCATAAAATAAAAGGTTGTTTTTTGTAGAAGATGAATAAATAACTTTATTCTTAGAGCAAGTATCTCAGTGCAATCACAAATCAGGCTTTTGTGTCTTGAGAAGCAAGAATCTGGATTCTAATCTTTACTTATGATTACTTCTTATTTTGCAGCGCTTATCAGTCCGAAAGCCTGAAGGCTCAAAAGCCCAACAAAAAAAAGGAGACAATGTGAGGGAGAGGATCATCAAACGGGCTGCTTTAGAGTTTGAGGATGGCATGTATGGTATCCTTCAGTTGTGCTATAGGTTAAAGTGGTTGCTGGCTAGAATAACAAACGCAAATGGTTTGTTTAGAACAGGTTGATTAACATGCTCATTGTCTTTATCAGACCCTGGGGTTCTCTCATTTTATTAATACCCAATTGAAATAGAAGGGATGCTAAGACATAAAATATGTGGAGTTTTTATTTGTGGTGGTTTTGTTAGCAGTTAAATGTGTTGCAAGAATTTCTTTAAAAACTTGGAAAAGAAGCTTTATTTGCACGGTCTTTTTTTTTTTGTCATGTAAAAGATTTGACAGAATGCAATTAGACAGTCCAAATGGCAAAATAATTCATCACAAATATGAGGTATCTAAGTGAAAACAAAAGTGCTTGTGAAGGGAACAGTTCTAATCAACTCACAGTGCAACAGTCATTTTTTAAAATTGATTAGTTTGCAATAAGTGTTTGTGCCTTAACCACTTCTTTTCAGCTAATCTGGGTATTGGAATCCCACTGTTGGCCAGTAACTTCATCAGTCCAGATATAACTGTTCACTTACAGAGTGAAAATGGAGTCCTGGGTTTGGTAAGAATATCTCTTGGTCAGAATATATCTTATAGTGTTTGTATTTTGCTGTGGCTGTGTTTTATTTCCTGCCCACCTCCAGCTTGATTATTATATTACTAAAAAATCATTTTCAAATATGTGCTATATTACATCACCATAAAATTCTCATTGTGCTGCAGGGAAGTTTTTTAGGAACTGCTCATTTTATGTTTATGGTGCTACTTTGCTAAGGATATCCTTAAGTACATGTTTTTCTGGACTCAGAACCACCAGGAGTTTACAAGACCGAGCATTGTAAACCTTATCAAACATAATTTTAAATAAAGCTTAAAGCGAATATTATTTTTACTGTCTTTACTGTCATATGGCTTTATGAAGTTGCAGTTATGACCTTTTCCTGAAAAATGTCTGTCACTTTGGTTAAGAGCAAAAAAAAAGCCCCAAATCAAACAAACCTCTTATTTCATGGTTGTTTAGTAATTCTAACATCCTTGAACAATATGTCCATCAGCCCTGATACGTTACTTGATGTAAATCGTGGCTTGTAATGGCAGGATTTTTTCCTGATGAAAAATAGAATTCTGTTTAAAAAAAAAAAGATTAAAAAATGCATGTCTGTCATGATCTGTTTTCAGTGATAAGCATTAGAAATAATATGGCAATTATGGATTGTATTTTAAAGGTATTTTAATATAAAGTTTCACATACATCTGTATTCTTGTCAGGGTCCTTATCCACTTGAAAATGAAGTTGATCCAGATCTGATTAATGCAGGTAAATATTTTAATTAAATTTAATTAATGGAAAATGATTATTCATTGTTAATCTAAAAATTTTCTTTTGACACTGTATTTGAACCCAGCGTCCTGTTTTATTTGATAATAAATATTAATATATTTGTCCTTTAAGTGAAGGTTGGTTTTGATCAATGACAATGTTTAATATTCTAGTTAGAACTCATGCTTTGATTCATTTTAGTAGCTACTGGGGGAGACTCTCTTCCAGGCCAGTCAGTAAACGGTCAAATCATCCTTTTCAGAAGTGAGATTGTTTTGTGCAGCTTGTATGGGAATATGGGTTTGTTTTCCTGCTGCTTTTCACCTTGAGTCTTCTGGAAAATGGTTTTCAATGATTTATGCTTGGGACATGTTTTAGAACATCCTGTGTATAATGGCCTGGTTTATTCCCAGCCAGGAATATAACTCATTTGCATTCAGAGAGGGAGTGGTAGCCAAGGCAGGGGGAAAGAGCTGCCCAGCTGGGACCCTGCACTCTGAGGGCGCTGCTGCAGGCAACTGCTTTTGCCACTGTTAGCAGGGAATGGCAGTTCTCACATACTGTGGTTGCCCAGCTGTTTTGGGGCATTTCACCTCAGAAGCAGCTATGCAATGTAAAAATGTAAGTTTCTTATGATTTAGTGCACGTCTGATTTCTTTTTTTTCATGGAAAAGTTGTGCCTGTGTACATTCTCTGTTTCCATGTAAAAATACACTTAAATATTGCATTGTGACAAACAGAAGTAGGCTTTGGAACCCTGTTATTGATGTTAATGGTATAGGTTATAGAGCTGACATTTTAGAGTTGTTTTTTCATATGGAAAATATACACATTTCATATTTTTTATTCAAATATACACAGGCATACATACAAATACATGTATGGGTGTGTACATATGTATCCATACAGACAGTACCTTTCTCAGTGGCTGTTAGCAAGTACAACTAAACCCTGAAAAGTCAAAGGAGATAAAGCACTGACATAAAATAATTTTAATTTAATATCAGTCCAGCAACTGTTCACTGACTTGAAACATTTGCTGCCTGGCTCAACTAAATGATACTTATCATAATGCTATGTAACTGCCCCTGTTACTGTACTTTATTTTAAATGTGGAGTTATTTGAGGCCATTTTATGGTTTGAAATAAAAAATTATTAAGAAATCTAGTCCACCATTCCACCAGTATCTATGTAATTGTTTTGATACACTGTATGAAGGAATATGTCAGAGGTGTCACTGGAAGGAAAAAAATTATTTAGAAGAAAAAAAAATACTGTAAGTGTGAAATTATATGCATGCGCATTAGAACTTAAGTTTTAACATGGGCGTGCATGAAAAATGAACATATTAACAGAGCGACAGTGAAAAAATCTCCAATAACTTCATAGATTCTCTGAAAAATTTGTGCTGTAACATGGGAATCAAGATAATCTCAAATTGTTATTTACAGCTGATAAACATTTTTTAAGAGTTAATCTAGAAGGGATGAACCTAACATAAGAGGTCAGAATGCAACATGGAAGTTAGATTATTCTAGTAGTGGTAATTCAGTGTTAAGCAGCTTCACATGTCCCTCTGAAGCTGCAGTAAACAGGACATGGGATAGACTAACCTCAGGCCTACCACCAAAATAATTATTGCTATAATTGCTGAAACATTCACATGGTTGGATTAAGACCATTCTAGGTATTTTCCAGCCAAATTTGTGAAACCATGTGAAGAAAACAGAAGCTAAATGGCAGAGGAGTAGAAATTAATCTTGTTCTCATTCATTAACTGGAATGATCCAGTATCAGCCCCAAAGTCCAGTTTAAAGTCTTTAAAACATATACTTGGTTTGGGCTGTTGCCAAATTTCTCTCTGCGAATGTAATTGTATTGCTCTGAAATATATATGGGTTTTTCTCTTTGTCCAATTTTCTTAATGTCTCACATGAAGTATATCTTGGCTGCGACTGAAAGGTAGACTACTGTATTACAGCAGAAATATTTAAAAGTACTGACCTCCTGAGAGCATTTCCAAGAAGTGGGTAATGTGATGCTCGTTTTACATTATTCTGTGGTCCTAAGCCTGTGTGCGTTTCTTCTCATCATTACCTTACCTTGTCACTTTATCCAAGGCTTCTATCTCCATGTTGCTGCCTGCGAACCCTCTTATCTCTCCCACTGCCTTGGATGGGTGCCCTGTAGGGAAAGATAATTCAGGCAGTCTCAGCAGGTCTGGGTGATAGCATGGTGAATTCTTGAGAAGTGTGCAGGACCACTTGTATGGCATTAATTCTTTGCTATTCTGTGTGTCAAAATTTAATTTCCATACAAATGGCATAAAATATATATCACGTGAGCTCAATAATTTAAGCACATATGTTAGATCTCTGCTTAAAGTTTTATGCGCTGTTTCTTTCCCTTTTCCCATTATCTTAGTTAATCTCATTGGCTTTTTTCCTGTGTTTTCTGGAAACTGTTTAATGATGCCTTAATTCCCCTTCCCCTTTGTTGTTACACTGTTTCTTCACTATGTCACCAGTTGCTAAAATATTTTGGGTTTTTTTTCCTCTCAAGTTTACCATGCTTGTTTTATAATTTCACCTTCATCTGTATTTCTTCTGCCTTTTTAGAGGCACCCTGTGTAAATGTTTGTTGCCTAGACTGATTCAAAGCACAGGCAGAAGAGGAAGTAAAGGGGCCTGGACAGAGTCAAAATAAGACACTGCCAGGTGTGCTCCATTGCTTGACTCAAGCATTGTTAGAGAACAGTACAACACAGAGAAGCACATTTTCTTGTGCCCTTTAAAAAAGCAAGAATAGACTAGACCTGTCATTTATTTTTTTGTATTTTTCATTATTAGCACTATAAATTGTTCAGTCTGATCTGCTTGCTTTTCTTTGCAGCCTCTCCGTGTCCTGAAGACTTTATCTTTCTCTGTTTCAAAAGACAGTTAGTTCTCACTTTTTCTGTGAATGGAGCAGAAAGCTAAAGCCCATAGATATTTCTTATACTCTGGTGTTCATGATGGCTTGTCTGGAACTGCTGGTGGTCAAAGAGCAGGCAATCCTATCATTAGAAACCCTAACAAACTGCTTCACAATTCAATAGGATTGATTAGGTTTACATGTGATGTAGTAAGTGTAATCAGGTCCGTAGTTGTACTGAATCCAAAGGAATTTGATAAAAACCTCTTACTTCTTGGTAAATAGCTGTGACTTCATTTGTCAAAGAGACAAAATGCATACATACTGTAGCTTATTTCTTTTACAGGTAAGGAGACAGTCACTGTTCTTCCAGGTTCTTCCTATTTCTCTAGTGATGAATCATTTGCAATGATAAGAGGGTATGTAACAACACAAACCCTGATCTTTTTGAAACGGGAAAAGAATAAACTCTGTCAGTGACTGAACTCATTAGTATTTTTTTCAAATGTGGTTAGCATTTAACAACCTGTAAAATTATCATGGACTTAATCAGTGATGGTTTACAGAGGGTTAGGTCTACCTATTGGAAATAAAAATCCACTGTAACTAATAGATACCATGGTGATGTTTGTGCCTACCACCACCTGGCCATATATAAACACATTTATATCTATGTTTTAACAACTATTTTTTTGTCATTTCCAAGTATCTAATCTGTACTTGCACACTGTGTATTTTCTTTGCTCAGCTTGCAACTGTGATCCTCATTCCACCTCCTTAATGGAAATTCAATGTCCGCACCTGTTTTTTGTTTGTTTTGCGGAAAGGAGGTTGGATGCAAACAAACACTAGATCCTAATGGCTCTGAAAAGATAATGAGTGCATGTAAATATGTTAAGGAGTGCACTAAAAAGCACAAGTTCAGAGTTGATTGACTGCGCAATCAATTAACCAAACCAGGTAAATGTAGGAACATTTTTGAGGCTCAGTAGGCATAAAGAGACATTTGCATCAGTGATACATCTAGGGGGAAAAACCCCAACTGCATCTGTGACGAATGGTTGCTACCTCTGTCATATGCCACCATTTTTAAATTGATGTAATGAGAATGAACAAAAGCTTGAGATTTGTGGGCTGTTACTTGAACATGATATGCTAATTACACACTTTCTGTTGCCAGAGGCCATGTTGATTTGACAATGCTTGGAGCTATGCAGGTGTCTAAGTACGGTGACCTGGCCAACTGGATGATTCCTGTAAGTAGGTTTTTGAACTACTGTCAGTGTACTGTGTTTAGGATAACATAAACATAGCTGAGGATCAGACAGAGGAGAAAAGGGCAGAAGTAGAATGGGGATTGTGAAGCTAAAAGCACTAAAATAGAGGATATGTGTATTTTTCCTGTACACTGCTGGCACCAAGCAATCCATTATCAGAAGTCAGCCTTCTAAAATTATGCTTGCACATTGTGAAAAGCAAAACATTATTTATGCAAGCCTTTTTCCTGCCTCTTGTGTCCATGCCTTTCAAATATCATGGTTCTTTTGCTGAGGACTGATGCTTTTTCTTGACAGTGACGACTTTTGTATGGTTGTACTTGGAGCAGTAAGTTGAAGGGAAGTGTAAAACAGCATGTAGCTTATTACAAAATTATTTTAAAAGTCTGCATTATTTTTCTGTGTTTCTGTCAAAAGATTGCAGCATTGCCCTTTCAAATACGTTAAGAAAAAAACAATAATACTGTATTTAGCCAAACAGACCTTCAGGTTTCAATGATAGAAATATAAGCTAATCCCAGTATTATTTAAGCAGCTAATGACATTAAGCCATTCTTTGAACTTTATGTTTTAACATTAAACAAAATAAGTAACTTTTATACTGTTGACAAGTTTGATATTTTCAATGGCTTTCAATATGGTACTTTTTGATATGGTTTGTGTCAGAGATGTCTAGAAGCAAATTTTCTTATTAACCTTGTTTAAAGTAATGAGGCATATTTCTGTCTGCCTGAGGAGTGTTAAAGGGCTTGGGAAACTGAATGATTATAGGAGGACAAAAACCCAAATGGATGTCCTGTCTCTTGGAGAAGCATTAGTTGAACCCAGCAGTCTGTGACTTCTTCAGCAGACCTTTGAGCATGGAAGTCATGGAGCAGTGGCTGGGGCATAAGGTACTTTTATGGAGAGGGGACAGAGTCTGACATGGGAGTGATACAAGCAGGTGTGGGAGAAAGGGTTATGTGAATGGCTATTCCAGGTGTCTGTGTGAGCAATTGTGGGGCATGAGAAGGGGTTATAGCTAGGTTGAAATGTGCCTTTCAAGATCTGAAGTATCAAAAGATGAAGACAGCATTTTGTACTAATAAAAAGATTTGTTTACACATACATTTCTGGAAACATTGAAGCTAAGATTGGTTGTAATCTTTCTCAAAAAGGTGCAGATGTACATGTTCTTCCTTCAGTGCTTTATGTTCTCTAAATATACTGAGTTTAGTTTTGCATTCATACATATTGAGAAGATTATTTTTTGTATCTGGTATTCCTTATTGTACCTATGAAGTTGCCTCTCAGTTCTGTTCAACCCCAAATTTATGAATAACAAGTATGTTTTCAAAACAGGAAAGTATAAAATACAACTTTCAATACTGTTTGACTTTTTGTTAGCTTTGAGATGTATCTTGTTACTACATACTACAGTATACGTCAAATGGATCCTTGGGACTTTTTGCTGTCGTAATTTTCCACTCTTACTAATCTTTGGCTGTTTGCAAATTTCCTCTGCAGTAAGTTTGTATTAACTTGTGAGTAAATGTGCCCAACGACACTGCATAAATCCAACCAGTAGCCTTTCCAAGCAGCAATAATTTGTCTTTGGTTACTTTTATTGAGATCTGTTGGATGGATGTTTCTTAAGCTACTTTATTGATGTGTTACTACTATTCTACAGTACAGGTTTTTAAAATGGCATTAACCAACCCATAGATATTCAGATCTCCCTGCTTTTCCTGTAAATAAGATGATATATTATTGTCAGTTAAATTTAATTATGAGCAAGTTGTGTTTCTTTTTTAGTCACAAGATTTGTGTGTGGGTGCTGAAAACTCATGGTGTAAGGAAGCTGTAAGCTGTATTTTGTTCTAACATTTTTCAGTTTGCTTTTCAGTTAGTTTTGGTTAAGTATTTCTTATACACTGTAGCTTTTGGATTCTTGTATTGATGGTATTTGCCATTATTTCAGAGGCAAGTAATAACTCTCTATGTTTTGAGCAAGTACCATCATGCAGCAGTCCTTTCTGTCCCATAAGAGCTTGCTAACACTTGAGCCCTAGTGTGTGCATGTGTGTGTTTACTTGCACTTATTATTAGGAACTGAGCTGAGGAAGTCTCATAGCAGTAATTACAGCCCTTTCTTTGCTCTTATCTGCTGACTTTTAATGGAGAGAAAAATCCCGTGAGTAAAGGAAGAAGAGGGTGTGAATATTTTAAGCACATGCAGTAAACAATGCTGTTTGCTTAGGCAGAATTTACTTCCTAAATACTGGCATTTATTGGTAATTTTATTCCATTAAGCACTACTACTTAATGGCTTTTTGTCTTCCTCACTTTGGTATTTCTCCAACTAACAAGAGGGTTTCTGAGGAGGGAACGGAGAAGGAGGTGGCAAATTTCTGTGAATCCCCTGGAAACAGAGTGCAGTTGGGAGAAGGTGGCCAAGAGAGGTTGAAGAGAAACACTGAGGTCATGGTCATGGAGTAGGGCAGATAGGCCAGAACAGATAGCCTGTAGCTGCTGGTTGCTACTGGATGGAACCACATTTCATTTCATGAGTGCAGAACACAGTATCTGACCTATCTGTGTGTCTCAAGCTAATGTCAGATATTGTCAGAATAGCAGGGCAGCTTCCCAGCAGGTACAGAGTAGCAGCATTAATTGTCTCACATGGGTTTTTAAAAGTTGTGGGACTGACTGCACAAATCCTTGCATGTACTTGCTTTGTTTGAGTTCCTTTCTACCAGTGTCTTTTTGAAACCCTTGGAATAGAAACGTTTATGAAACAGTTTCTGCTGCCCTTCTGCAAGGGCAGAAGCTTACTACAAAGTTCTACAGCTACAGCTTGCACAAAGTACTGCTTTATTTTCCCCATTCTTCCTAATGGAAGGCATGTAACTATGATTGCTGTTGTGACGTGTATCAGAGGCTGGGCATAGGTCAGAACAAAGCACCAGAACTTCTGCCGTGTTCCCCTGTGACACCAAGGCCTCTGTCTTTTTAATACACATTTCTGAGCATCCCGTAACATTAAACAACCCTAATATGACTACTGATACAGCTGACATGCTGTACCAGCAGAAAAAATTATTGAAACAATAGTGGAGGATCCCTGCAGCTGGAAGTTGATGAATCTGAAAGCACAAAATGGATGAAATGTCCATGACATTAGATTTCACTACGCAGAAACTTCTTACCAAGGAAAAATATAACTGTGCAGTAAATCATTAATTACAAGGTAGCATTCTCAGGAGGACTACAAGAATGTCATGAGGTTATGTAGGGAGAATATTAGAAGAGCCAAAGTCCTACTTAATTTGGCTACTGCCATTGGAGACAGTAAAAAGTGCTTCTGTAAATACGTTAATAACAAAAAAAGGTCTAAGGAAGTTCTCCATCCTTCATTGGATGCAGAGGGAAACATAGTGGCAAAAGACATGGAAAAGGCTGCGGTACCTAATACCTTCTTTGCCTTAGTCTTTTATGGTAAGACCAGTTTTCTCCCAGGTACTGAGCCCCCTGAACTAGAAAACAGGGACAGGAAGCAGAATAAAGCCCCCACAATCTGGAGGAAATGGTCAGTGACCTGCCACACTACTTAGACACACACAGGTCTACGGGACCAGATGGGAGCCACCCCAAGGTACTGAGGGTACTGGTGAATGTGCTCACTGGGACATTTTCCATCATTTACCAGCAGTCCTGGTTAACCTGGGAGGTCCCAGGTGACTGGAGGTTGGCAGGTGTGACGCCTGTCTACAGAAGGGCCAGAAGGAGGATCGAGGGAACTGCAGGTCTGTCAGCCTGCCCTTAGTGTTAGGGAAAGTCGTGGAACAGATCCTCCTGAGTGCCATCATGCAGGACATATGGAACAACCAGGGGATCAGCCAGATGGCTTTAGGAAAGGTAGGTCCTGCTTGAGAACCTGATCTTCTTCTATGACAGGGTGACAGGCTTAGTGGATGATGGAAAGGCTGTGGATGTTGTCTACCTGGACTTCAGTAAAGCTTTTGACATCATTTCCCACAACATTCTTCTGGACAAACTGGCTGCTCATGGCTTGGATGGGAGGACAGTTGGATGGGTAAAGAACTGTGGGTGACCGGGCCAAGGGAGTGATGCTGAATGGAGTTACATCCATCTGGGGCTGGTCACTAGTGGAGTTCCACAGGGCTCAGTATTGGGGCCAGCCCTGATGAGTATCAGTTGGTTTGCAGGTGACACCACATTGGGTGGGATCATTGATCTGCTGGAGGGCAGGAAGGCCCTGCAGAGGGATCTGGACTGGCTGGATCCATGGGCTGAGGCCAGTGGTGGGAGGTTCAACAAGGCCAAGTTCTGAGTCCTGTCCTTGGGTCACAGCAACCCCAGGCAGCACCACAGGATGGGGCAGAGGGGCTGGAAAGGCACCCAGTTCTGGAAAGGCACTGAGGTGCTGGAGTATGTCCACAGAAGAGCAACAAAACTGGTGAAGGGTCTGGAGGACAAGTCCTGTGAGGAGCAGCTGAGGGAGCTGGGGGTGTATAGCCTGTAGAAAAGAAGGCTCAGGGAAGACCTTACCACTGTCTACAATACCCTGAAAGGAGGTCTTAGCCAGGTGGGGGTCAGCCTCGTCTCCCAGCAACTGATAGTACAAGAGGAAACAGCCTCAAGTTTTTTCAGGGCAGGTTTAGATTCTATATTAGGAACACTTTACTCACCAAAAAGGTTGTCACGCACTGGACCAGATTCTCTAGGGAAGTGGTGGAGTCAGCATCCCTGGACGTATTTAGAAGATGTGTAGATATGGCACTTAGTACCAACCATAGAGAGGACTGTGGACTGATTAATAAACTGGATTTGTGTAAGTTCACAAGGTCAGACAGGATACATCCAGAGGTGCAAAAGAAGCTGGCCATTTCCTAAGGCAACAGGCTCAAAGCCTAGTGGCCAGAAGTTAACAAGCAGCAGCCTCAGAGATGGTATAGGGCCTGACACTATTTAGCATCTCTATTCTCTACAAACAATACAAACCAAGAAAATAAACTTTAGCTTTGTATATTCTTCAGCTGGAGTCTAAAATTAATGTTTTGATTGCTATGGTATTGCAGTTAATTAGCACTAAGAGAAGAAGAGAGTGATGTAATTTGTGCAGGAGGTGCAGTTTGGATACATAAATCTGTATCATTCTTGGGAAGAAAAAAATACTTAAATTTTAGAATCAGTAGCCTGAGATTTTAATGCTCTAACTTGGACTAGCCAAACCTAGAGGATTAAAACATTAAAAATTAAATAAAATTACACAAAAATTCTAAGCTTTATCAAAGAAGATTATCTGAAAAGCCAATTCAAATTCAATAATAAATCTTTTAATATACAGTCTGTAGAGGTTAGTATAACCTAAGGCTTTAGGAATATAATTTTATACGTTATTGGTAGTTTTTCTACAGAGCTTCAAAGTACATATTTTGCACAGTTTTGGAAACTTTGACTATGAAGTGAACTTGATTTGTAAAGACATTTTTAAAATAAAGGTTAACTGGCAGAGACCAGCCTACTCTGTGTCTGCATGATGGTTTTTTGGTTTAATTTTTGCCTTTAGCTACTATTTGTAGTGCCAAGCCTGGGAACAGAGGGCTCCACACCAAGAGTTTTTCTTACATAAAATTATCATTTTTAATGATGGAAGAAAGGACAGGTATCCCAGAATGCATCACTGAATGCCTGAGAGCACTGTAGGTCTTCTCTGAGGAGCCCTGTTGCAGCCTGTTTGTCACTTTGCTTGAGTAGGAGTGTCTTTGCACAAGGCATATTTTCTTTGAATCTAAGCACATTGTCTAGTTACTCTCCTAGTTCTCCTAGTATGTCTGTGGTACTGAATGCAACTCTGTTTTGTTTCAAGCTGTACAGCATTGCAAGAAAGGCATTTTATGTATTAACTAGGAAATGTATGAAGGACTACAAATGGGCTAAAATCTGTATGAATGGAAAATACGCACGTTAATTATGCTCAATGACTGGGTTTCTCTCAGTAGTAATATCAAGTTATCTGATGTCTAGGACATGAGTAAGGCTACATCAGTTGTCGAACAAAGGAGAAGGATGGGACTTGCAGTTACCCAGAGTCTCCTTGGAAATCTGCTTTTCAGCGGGATATCAGTTTAGCATGAAGATGTATTAGGTTTTTGCAGACACACATCTTGAAATTAAGCCTACAGTAATATATTGGCTTACTGCTTATCTCCCAGCAAACATGTGCCTGAAAGCCCTGCAGAGCCTTTGCAACACATAATTATCACTATTGCAAGAGTCCTGCAGCCAAAAAGGAGAAACTGAGTGTATTGTGTTGGTTCTACCTCTTCCACCTTTTTGAGGGCTTTTTCTATCAATTTTCTTCATGTTTATTTCTCTTCAGACTGCATGGAAGGAA
Source organism: Lycocorax pyrrhopterus obiensis (assembly GCA_014706295.1). Taxonomy (NCBI): domain Eukaryota; kingdom Metazoa; phylum Chordata; class Aves; order Passeriformes; family Paradisaeidae; genus Lycocorax; species Lycocorax pyrrhopterus. The sequence goes on along the minus strand of JACSVZ010000014.1, from coordinate 12,743,328 downwards.
TGTAGGAGCTCCCTATTGGTGTTTTATTCATACTCTTAAATTTTCAGTGTGGGAAGTGGCAGCTCTGCTTTCTGTGTAATGAGAGCAGCTGAAGAAATTCTGCCTGTCTCAAAAATACAAGCATATGCCAAAGGACTTCTGATCTGTGGGTTAGTGGTGAGAATTGTTACTACGATATGGAACCATCACTTTTGAGTGAGACTAGTATTATGTTGGCAGTAAAATTTAATTATATTGCATGCTATGCTGTGTGTTTTGGAAGTGGTATGCAAAGGTAAATGGACAGCTTAATTGTCCCATTACACTGAAATAACATTCATCACTTTAAAGCAAATCCATTTCAATGAAGCATGTCACAGACTGTTTTGCATTGCTCCTGAGATGCAGTTTTTCAGTGTATTCATTTGAATTTTACTCTGTCATTCAAATCTGTTGCCAATGGTTATTTCAAGTTAGGTTCATGGGACAGTGAAGGAATAAAATTTGTCTAGCTTTCTTTGCACATATTTTATGCACCCCTAATTTTCTGATTATGGAAAATAAGAATATAAATATAGTTAGTGCACATATTTGTGTATGTTACATGTTAGGGAAGAGTTATTATTACATTTTGCCAAGAAAAAGAAGTAATTCAAGAACTTATGCTCCATTCTTTCAGAAATTAGACTTACTTTTTAGTTTTGCTTTTCACTATGCATTTGCATGTGTGTTAGGAGATACCTGGATAACATTCTTCAAAACCAGGCCATTTCTTGTATGGCTAAACCATATAACCAGATTTTTTTTTTGTATCTTTAAAAAAAAAAGTTTGCCCTGTTGTGATTGTAGCGTGTGTTCAGTTTTGTTGTATTCAGCCGGTATTTGCTTTTTGTTGTGTTGTTGCATTACCCACTCTACTGATTGAAAAATCCTGTTAATGACTTCCCAGTTTTTTTTCTCAGAGTAAAATCTAATCTAGCTGTCCTAGTTGACAGTATAATTCTCTAAGTGGGACATATAAGGACATAAAATCAGTGTAAAATAGAAGAAGGAAGTATAGTTCAGAACACTTGAGCTTTATCCATCTTTTTGATACAATCTTCATCCAGTCTTTTTCACTGGAAAAGTGGAAAGTGAAATCTGAAGAGTTGTGACTTTTGTTTTAGAATCAACTACAAATATAACTTGAATAAATCCTTTAAATACAGGACAGGGCTGTTTGCAACAGGCTAAGGAGACATCTACATTTTTATGAAGTTAGAGTAGATATGTGCACATGTATTTTTTAAATATTACCTTCTGATTGTTGGTTTGAGGTAATATGCACTTCCCCAAACCAACCAGGTGTAACCCCACTTCCCCAAACCAACCAGGTGTAACCCCACAAACAATTGAGATAGTTATGTATGGCTCTGAGGATCTCCTTCCTTGTGCTGTGCTGTTTGGTGCTGACACATCTGTGCTGGCAGGCAGGATCTATACAGAGGGCAAGGAGTCGTAAGAGGGAAGTGGCTTGGTTCCGTTCCAAGCAGGTGTACACTTTCACCTTGCATGTGCTTTGATCCTCAGTTTTAAAGGGAATTATTCAAGATGCATTTACCTCTGACAAGTTTTCATTGTTTCTTAAACTCATCATGAGCATCTGCTCTGCTGTACTGTCGATGCAATACCTGTTTGTCTCAAAAGATTATGTTATTTTAACTTAAGTAGAACACTTCAGGTGCGTTTTGTCGTACGATATTGGAAGTAGGTATAAAATTCAGTTACAGAAGAGAAGTCCTTCCCCCTGGGAATGTAGAGGAAGGTTTTAAAACACCAGCATGGATTCAAGACCTTAATAGTGTTAGAAGGCTGCTGAGTTTTTCTCTTTTCTCTCAGCTATCTCTTCTTTATCTATTTATCTGCTTGAATTTTCTTATAAATTGTTTCCTGCTTGCTATAGCACCTTCCTAGCTTGCTTGAAATACCATTTAGGCAAAACTTCACATTCTCTTGAAAAATATCTTGACTGTCTTGCCCACATTGGAGTACTCACAAGTTTCCACTGGAATGCCAGGTTGTCTTGGGTGCCACATGTGACCAAACAAACACAAAGGTTTCTGTTTAGTAATTACTATTAGGCTAAATTAATTCCTCAGGCTCTTTCATGTTGTATTTTGACCACTCAAATAATGTTCAGATATAAACACATCAGATGAGAAAACATGTACCCTTCTCTCATATTTTCTTAATGATGTCCCATCACCTCAATAACAAAACAGTTCATTTTGCAAAAAATAGGCATTATAAGAAATTGCACTAATACTGTGTAGGTTTATGACCTACACAAAGAAGCAGAAGAGCTGATGATCTCAGTTAAAAAAACTCAAAGCATCAGGTCCAAAATTTCCATGTCTTGCACTCCAGTATTATTTGGACTGAGACTTGGAAAAAACTGCTGATGCAAGCACAATTGGAAAAGAAGAATTCCCACCTTGTATTGTAACTGAGAAGCTGCAAGGAAATTGTCAGCTCGTGTCTGTTCTCTACCCAACCCTCTGTATAAAAACTGCCAACATTGGACCTCCCAGGAAGTGCATGGCTAATTCAAAAATCTCTTATTCTTACTTCAAGCTCTTTCTGATGAAATGGGTTTTATAACAGTGCTTCAAATTACCAGTATTCTACCGCTGCACTAAGTCTTTCCTTCTGAAAGGTTTCTTGAGCTGGCAGCACCAATGTAATTGAGAACTAACAAAAATAATTTTAAATAAATAAATGGAGGGAGCAGGGTGGGGCAAAAATGAGCAAAGTGTCTTTTTGGAATCACCTTTTAGTCTCAAATATTTTAATTCCAATTTATCATGCAGCTGTCCCCTTTTCCAGTATGGTGTGGGGGAAAGTGCAAGTTGTGGTCGTTTGGTAGACGCACTGAGAGCAATACAAATCTCTTATGCTTTGGATATTCCTCAAAATAAAAGCATGGAATTACTTGGCTAGTTGCATTTAGTGCTGAATTGATTTGCATTACCAGTCACCACCCGATAGTGTTGAATATGTTTTCTAAAGAGAAGGAGCAGATGAAGCAATTTAAAATCCCTAAGTCCTTCTCTTCAGCTTGCATTCTTCTCTTTCTTCATGCACAGTGGGATGATGTCTCTTCTCTCAGTTCTGGATGACAGCTTCTCCACTAGAACATTTGTTGTTGACCTTCATCAGCACTTAGTTCCTCAGGAATTTACTTGTTCCTGTGGGTCTTTTGTAGTTAATAGAACTAAAAGGCCTGGAAAATGAGATAATGGCATTGTCAGGATAGTTATATTGATACCATAATCCTCAATGCAAACAGATTCTGAGTTACTGGGGAGATAATATGTCATCTTCAGCTACTCTGCATTATCTTGTTGTGGAGTCTCTGGCAGGCAGGTAAGAGGTCACTGTAAGAGCTCTCTATTTCCAGGCAGGATGGAGAATGATCTGAGCAGTGCCAGGAAGTTAAGGACAGAGGTAAATCCTTTTCACATTTGTATTTGCAAAGAAATACTTAGTAGTAATGATAATTTATGTGATAAATATTAAATATTAGTCTGACTGAAGAGTTCCAAAAGGTTTGTTTATAGATTTAGGAAGATGTGATTTATTCTTCACTGTGCCAACAGTAGGAAAATAAGAAATTTTTTTGGGGGGTGTGGGTGTGGGGTGTGAATACTACCTTCATTATTTAAGAGACCGTAATGATCAAGAGAGTAACAAGTAGCTGGCCTGGCAGTTTAATGAGACAAGCCTCTTCCACATGTTTTTTATCAGGGACCATAGGTACTTGTAAGGTATGCAATCACATAGCTGATAAAAGGAAGCATAAGAGAAAAGCTTTGTACGAGGAAGTTTTCCAGGCATTTAATCATAAACTTTTAGGTTTTATATCTGTAACAGTATATGCTATATTACTGTCCATATAACCAGTCAAAAGCAAATGCAAACCATTTGAGACAGAAATTAATTTATTTTAATCTGTAAAATTGACAGAATCACAGAATCAGAATATTCTGAGTTTGAAGGGACCTACAAGGATCATCAGAATCCAAATCCTGGCCCTGCACAGCACCATGCCCAAGAGTCACATCATGTGCCTGAGAGCATTGTCCAAATGCTTCTTGAACTCTGTCAGGCTGGTGCTGTGACCACTGCCCTGGGGACCCTGTTCCAGTGCCCAACCACCCTCTGGGTGAAGAACGTTTTTCTGATATCCAACCTAAACCTCCCCTGACTCAGCTTCAGGCCATTCCCTCGGGTCCTGTCACTGTCACCACAGAGATCAGTGCCTGCCCCTCCTCTTTCCCTCATGAGGAAGTTGTAATTGCAATGAGGTCTCCCCTCAGTCTCCTCTTCCCCAGGCTGACCTGACCTCAGCCACTCCTCATATGGCTTCCCCTCAAGGCCCTTCACCATCCTCGTTGCTCTCCTTGTGTCACATTTCGTTCTAACCTCTCCTGTCATGCAGATGTTCCACTCCCCTTTCTTTCCTCCTTGGCAACTCTGGATTGGTATGTGAGGTTGTTGCCATCTTTGATTATTGGGGTCTAGTGCTTGTTCAAAAACAATTGCTCTGCTCATCCTCATAGAACTTTGTACTTCTGATCATTTCCTGTCAGTAGTGTATCGTGTCTGGACCTCTTTCCCTTCCAAGATCAGATATATCCAGTTTAAGGTGATGGAAGCAGGCAGGGTTGAATGCCATAGCATTATGGAAAGTAAAAATAGAGGTAGCTGAACAGCAAGTCGTAAGACACCTGCTGTGATAACATGTGCAATTCTAACACACTTTGAGAGAGGAATGAGTCCAGAGGCTGAAAACACTGCTTGGTTTGAGGGACAAACAGAAGTGAGTACTGAGGCACATTTATATATTTGCTCGTACTCTGAAATGACCTCTACAGACATCTGGAATAGGACAAAAACAATTGGTTTGTGCTGATACAGTGATACAAGGCATGGCTTTCTAAAGTGGCAAGAGACTTTCAAAACTGTCAGGTGGATGTGCAGTGCTCAGATGTTCTTGTGGCTGCATTTCATAAGCAGAGATTTCTTTTGAGGAAGTAATGGCATTTCCATCAACAGGAAGATGTACACTTCGCTTTTCAAGTGACGGAACCATTGGAACTAAATTCATTGCTCCTCAGCATCAGTGCTTCCACTAAGCTGATGATACTACTCAGATTTAGGTTACACCCCAGGGCACCAGCCATGGCAGTGGATCTCCTTATTCTGCTCATCATTCTTCTCCTGTTTGCGTCATATAGAGCCTAGAATGAGACAGCTCTTTTCACTCTGTTGGTGTTTGAATACTGTGGTTATGAAATAGGTGGGTGTTGATGCAGGAAAAGGTGACTGTCTTGTGCTGCCACTTGCAGCCACAATATTATCTTCTTTTTTTTTTAATGATAATAAATAATATTACATTTCCATTAAAATTTTAATTTTAGGGTAAGATGGTGAAAGGAATGGGGGGTGCCATGGACCTGGTATCCAGTGCACAGACCAAAGTGGTTGTCACCATGGAGCACTCAGCCAAGGTAAGGCTCTGCCACTTCTTTCTAAATTAGTGGGTTTTGCTGCACCAGAAAAAAGAAGTAAACAGGAAAAAAAGGACATGTTCATTCTGCTGCTTTGTGAGGATTTGACAGTTTTGCTGTTAGTTATTACGGTGGTGCAACTAGAGGCTAGGTTAGTATGGTTCCTTTCCTCTTGTAAGTGAATCATTCACCATGGGAAAAAGAATGAAATATTAACTTCATGTTTAAAAGCTGCACACATTTTTTTAGCTACTTCATGCAAATTTAATGGGGGTGGCCATTGCCAAAGCTACAGTAGATGCTACTCTACTCTTTGCCTCAGAATAATTTGAAAAATGAGGTTTCCCATAGTTAAATACTCGTTATGATGGAAAGTTATTTACCTTTGAAATTGCCAGTCAAATTGGTACTGACAGCTTAATAGAATATATTTTTTTGGCATGATGAGATGCAGGCTGCCTTACATCATTATGTGTAAGTGGTTAATCTAGAGACTTCTTTGTGGGGGTAGTGATAAAGGTATATGCTATAGATATAAATCCCCCCCAAAAGGTCATAGGAAACTTTTCATTTGAAATTTCTAAGATGTGAGAAAATCTGTACTGAAGGAGAAAAATCTCTATCCCAAATGTTTAAAAATTTACTTTTTGTTTCATTTTTGTGTTTCTGTTATTCCAAATTTGTTATATGTCTGCAACAAGGATTAGTTTTGTATTGTTCAAAATAATATCTCTTGTGAGAATTTGCATAGTAAGCTATAGTAAATATGGAAATATGAGAGTAAATATATTAACAGTTGTGTGTTTTTTTAATGAGAATTGAAGAATTAATTTTCACTTGAAAATAAAAAAAAAAGAAAAATATAGTACTTTCACAATTTCTACTAAACTCTGATCTCAAGGGGCACATTTTGAGTAACAGGGCTGAGTTTAACCCAATAGTTTTCATGTTCATATGCATAAATAAGTAATTGAGAGTATAAAACATATTCATCTTTATGACTTGCATCACTATCACACAGCCTCCCAAAAACTGCAGTAACATACGTAGTTATCTGTTTGCTCAGACACACACTTCAGGTATTAATGTGATCTGAATAAATATTTATGCTAAATGTGTACTTACTGTGGAATTTGGTTAAGGCTTAGAGTCCACACACAATAAAATTATTCAAACCAGTTTTTCTCTTAAAATATTTTTCCAAAACAGTGTTTGGAAATTGTTTGCTGGGTTGTTTTTGTTTGTCTGTAGGAGTACTGAAACAGGATAAGAATGAAAACAGAGATAGGTTCACTGTTATGAACAGGTCAGGCATAGAATTACTTATTTTGGCATATGTATACCTATTTTGGGCACTTTTGTGCATGGTCTGCCTAGTGTGCACTTCTGGAGAGCCAGCTACAGGTTTTCATAAATTATTTCTTCTGCTTTTGTGAGAACGCACTGCCAAATTAAACAATATGCATCATTTTTATTTTATTCTTATTTTAAAATGTCGCTTCTTTCTGGGGTCTTCATATCAATGCTTCTTGCTTGCTCAGATGTGAAGATGATGAAATATAGATATCTAGTATGTAGAGATCAACACTGCTGTTAGAGTTTTCAGGTACTCTTCCTTTTCTTTTCTTTTTTTTTTTTTTAATAGACATGTAAATATAGCACTGATGAGGCCAGTTCTGAAAGTCAGAAGCCTTTTGTTGGGGCTGACCGCTTCTCACAGAGCTGATTTTCTATTTATGGCTTCTTAATTCTTTACACCAGATATTTTCTCAAAAATTTACTGCATCTAAATCTCCACATCAGAGGAGGAATCCTTCGTCCTCAAAGCCCTGAGTGTTCTACTGTGCTCAGTGTGCTACTGAGTGAAAGAAATGTCTGCATGTACTGAGACAGTCTGTTGTGTCTACTGCCTCTTTAGTAAAGGGATATTTTTGTAATCTTATTCTCCGAATAAATAAGAAATCTACATCAGACATGAAAGTTTCCTGTAAATTAGCAGCGGTCAAAATTTGATGAATGGAAATACAGTGGAAGACATGGGCTATAGGCAGTGCCTTCAATGGACGTGTTCAAGACGTGCTGCAATAGGTAGTTCTTGTGCTAGTTTTGTTTGATTCATGATCTTGTGAAGGATCTTCTAATCCTTTTCAAGTTTGGTTGTTTGCTTTTTTTAATAATAATGATGGCTTGTTAAACATTAAAGTAAGTTTTCTAAGAGTTTAAAAGCCCTTCTCCTTTCAGTACACATGTTGCACTTTTTAAACATAGAAATAGACTGGGTACTTGCAGCACAGGCAGAATATAATTTACACTAAATTATGATGGTGGAACTAGTAACTGTCTTACCACTCAAGTAAATACTCAAGGAATTTTACTCTTTTAAAACTCTGATATGCAGTATGTTACAAATACAAAATATGCTCAGTCCAAAGTTAATGACACTTTTAATTATTCAAGTTTTTACGTGTAATGAAAACCAAAATGTACAGAAGATAGATGAGACAACATGAAATCAGCTTTGTAGAAGAGTCTTCAGCTTAAGAAATGCTACTGAGGAAGGGTAACAAAGAAGTACACTAAATAATGAGGGAATGGAGAAGGTGGATGCAGAATTGCCACTGCCTTATAAACAAAATAGGGATAACTAACTGAAATTAATTGAAACAGTAAGAAACACTTTCCACAGCCAGCTAATGAAGTTGTGGATGATAGCAGAATGATGCAAAAATCTCAAGGAATTAAATCTGTATAGGAGGGACTAAACTATTCTATGAGGTTGAGTTCATCAGTGACAGTTAAATACGACTGCCTGGAAGCAGCCTCTGCACAGAAAATCTGTGCATTACAGCATATCAGGAACCATGAGGGCGTATCTGCAGAAGGGTATTTCAGTTTTTGTTCCATGTGGCCACTGTGAGACACTTGGCAAATGGACCTTAAGTCAAATTCATTAGGTCTTTTTTAGTGTATTTTTTGATAAATTACCTCTTCTTTTATAGCCATGAAGAAAAGAGTAGTAGAATATAAGCTTGTTATTTAATGTCCAAACAGTCCCTGTGCATCTGTGTCTCATTTGCTAAATACTGCCTGAGGGAATTAGAAGTCAAGTTCTGACCCCCATACCATCATTGGCATGTTTTGCAAAACATAGTAAAGTAATGGCTGGTAATTGTTCCATGTTGTGAAATGAGTTGTCTACACTATTCAGCAAAATAGAATGGAGACTGGTTTTAAGCACTTGATTTGGGCATGACTGAAACATGAAGCACTGAATTGAAAACTCCTTTCTCATACTGTGAAAGTTCTGATTTTAATACGTTGTGGAAGACGAAGGACATTTTTGTTTTTCAACAACAGAATTTTTTATTTAATGCAGACTGGAACACCTAAGGTTTTATGTATCTACACAGTAGTTTTTTCCTTTAGCTGAACAAATATATAAATCTGAATAAATTCAGATGGTAAAAATCATGCAGTTCCATTTAAATTGCTCTTCTTGTAGTGCCCTGACAGATGTCTTCCAAAAGTCACAGAATCATTAAGTTGAAAAAGGCCTCTAAGATCATTGAGTCCAACCTTTGGAAAGATCAGAAAATGCATTACATCTTTAAGGCTAACTGGTAATACAGTAATCTTCAGTTCAAGCGTTAAGAAGCTCAAATGTATCAGTTCTCAGGGTCACAGGAGCCATTCAGGCTGTCACCTCTGCAAGTCCATGCGTTTCAATCTCAATTAGGTACCAGGAAGAGACACTTCATTTCACAGGGCTGAAAAGTATATCTGATATGTTGCTGAAGATATTACAAATAGCACAGATTAATCTTGGCTCTTAGGCAAATTGCACAAGGACATTCTCAAGATGGACAGGATATAAGTAGATCAGTTGAAAGCAACTAGAATGAAGAAATAGTTCCTCACAGAGAAAGATAAATTGAAAAGCACATGGATTGCTCATTTCGTTATCACGCAGGAGTTAAACAGGCTGTTAGATGGCTCCTGATTAAGCCTTAAGATAAACTGATGATTCTAAATTATTTAAGTATTGCATCCAGATGGTTAAATGAGACATGTTCTACTCTGAGAATTTTGAAATTAATAACCAAAAATTGATAATTAGACAAAAAAATAAAAGCGTAAGGTAATGGGAGAAGTGTGCACTTAATGCTGCTTCTGTAAAACACCTAAAAATTCTGACCAAAAAATGTAATGATCCATCTGCCTTATATCCATTCAGAACTCTTGCAGCCTCCATTAACTTAGTGTGATCTAGAGCCATTTGTGAACTCTTTTTGCATTTTTAAAAAATGAAGAAAAAGGAAAAAAAAAAACAAAGACTTTCCCAGAGACACAGTGGGAATGGGAATTCACTGTGGGTAAATAAACTGGATTTACTGTTTGGAGAGCATGAGTGTGCACTTGAACTCTGGGGATTTGAATTTCCTCTGTGTATGGCTGATCCTGAACGTATCATTTGTGATAAAGGATAAGACAGGGAAATATGTTGTCCATAATGTTGTTTCCTAATTTTTGTCCTTCATGTGTCATCAGTGAGGTTCCGTTTATCTCTTGTCGTCACATTGTAGCAGGAATGGCAGATTATTAAGCAGCAGTGTGCAGAACTTCTAAACTCAGGAGTCCACTCAGTGGTACAGTAAAATTCTTACTAGTCTGCCATAGAAGTGAATTTGAAGAGTGTTCTGAGCACACTGAATGTTTAAATAACACTGAATGGCTACAGCTGTGATTTTCATAAACATGTTTGAGTTTTTTAAAAACTGATGTTTGCATATTGTTAAACACAGGGCAATGTCCATAAAATCCTGGAAAAATGCAGTTTGCCACTCACTGGGAAACAATGTGTTGACCGCATCATTACAGAGAAGGTAAAGTACTTTTCTTGACTCCTTGTTAATAATTTCCTCCTCTATCCCTAATAACAGTAGAAAATCTTAGTAAAAGTGAAGAATATATTCAGCATCTGTTGCCACTGAAGGGAAAAGATGGCCTTGGAGTTCAGGTCCAGAGGTCTTGGGGCTCATATTTTTCCTTTTAAAGCTTTGACATCTAGCATACTGAACTGTACCCTTAGAGTCCTTCAGAACAAAGATGCTTCATATGACAGGCATGAAAAGTGTGTATCTCCTTATTTTTGCCAAAGTATTTCTGAAAAATTGCTGTGAGATGCAAATTTTCTAATACAGCTGTAATCACAGCTTGGAAGGCAAAGGGGCGTTGCTGTTTGGTTTTGGTAGGGTTTTTTTGTTTGTTTTTGTCCTTTTGTTTTGTTGGGTTTTTTCCCAACAGAGCACCTATAGGTTGGACAATTGGCATCTTCTTTCGCGTATACTACATACTGTTTCAGAGAAACCTGTGGCTATAGCAGAGCTTTAGTTCTCTTGTCCTTACTTGATTCCATTTGTGAAGCAATTTATTCTCCAGTAGAGGTACATATGCGCATCTGATACTGCTGCTGCTCAAAGTACATTAGTGGATCTTTTAACCAAAGGATAAGTGACTTAAGGTTTCTTGCTGTAATCATACTCCTTTTATTATCAGTGTTTACATTTTTAGGGACTTAGAGTAGTCCCTCTGTGAGCCATCTATCATGCCAAGTAGAATGCATCAAAGGTGCTGATGTAGAATTTGCTTTCTCATGGTGGGATATTGCTACATCTAAAGGATTTTTCTTCACAAAGTAAGGGAAAATACATTAAAATGTGGAAGTTTTCTTTTTTTTTTTATTCGTCGTCTACTAACTGGCCATATACAAATGTAAGGTACAAAGAACATGAGAGGGAACAAGGACTAATAGAAAATAAACAAGTAGAAATATCTGTAATATTCATCAATTACCGGATCTTGTGGTTTTATCAGGAATGACACAAATGTACAACAACATTTGGATAGTGTTGCAAATTCTTTTCCACGCTAGCATCCTGGTGTGTATGTTCTTTATGCCCAGCTTCTCCTCTAAGACTTAGAGAACCTGTCCTTTTTCAGTCCCATAAAAAGCAGTTTCATGTGCCCAGAGGACAGCTAGACTTCAGTACACTTCTGTGATGAGCTTAAGACTTCACTTTCATTTCAAGTTCAAGCTTCACTGGTCTTTTGCTACTAAACTTTTATGTTTAAGGAAAATTACTTTAGACCTTACGGTTTCCTTGGCAACTAGCGAGCAACCTGTGTATCTCCCTCTGGTAGGCACTATTAAAGTGCACATTGTTTTACAGGTGTTTTTATTTGATGCACTTGCAGGTCTCAGAAGTGGAGTGCATATCTTATGAAGACATCAGACAGAACAGCCTTTGCTCCTTTGGCCTCTTCCTCTCAGGCTTTCTTTTAAAAATACTGCAGGAAATCTTGTCTTTCACTGCTAGCTTCTGAAAATTCTAGCATTTGCATTGGGTGTGCAATAGCTGTTGGAGAAACTTACAGTCAAAGATGATCTCACTACTGGTCTTGAAATAAAAGAATGATGGAGACATTCTCTTCCCCCGTTTCTTTTGTGGTCTCTTGGTGGACATTGTCTTGCAGCAAAGAGCATCTCAGGCCTTTCCTTTGAGCCTCCCATTCTCACCAGATTGGAGCAGCAGGCATGGTCCTCATTTCCAGCTGTGCTTTTTACTCAGAAAACTAACACATACTAGATTCTAGATATTCTAACACAGTCTAGATTCTTCTTCTCGGTACAAATAAATGTAGCAGAAATCTTTATTGTTCAGTCATGAAAGTGGAAAGTGGCATCTTTTGTTACTGAAGGAGTGCTATCTACTTCAGCACACCATTTTGTACAACGTTACTGCATTTACATCCTCATTTTCTCCTTTAATAATAAAAAAATAATTATGTGCTTTTTGAACTTAATAGGCAGTGTTTGATGTGGACAAGAAGAAGGGATTGACCCTCATAGAAATCTGGGAAGGACTGACTGTGGATGATATCAAGAAAAGCACTGGCTGTGACTTCGCAGTAAGTAATTTTACAAACCAGTAGAGTTTGGAGTCAGAACAAATATTCTCCACAAATACTTATCACATGAATACTGGTAGTTGAAGTAAGTTTTGTCTTTATAGGTGAGGACTGAACAGATTACCTGTGGATTTACAATGAAAGATAATTTGCAGCTAATGTAGTGTGATGATGTTGGAAGCATCAGAAGCTAGGAAAACCAGGAGAGATGGAGAAATGACTAAGAGTAAAAAGACAAGTGGAAAGTAAACTTCTATGCTTCAAAGATGGGTGCTGATTCATCTCTGAGAGATGGATAAATATTTATTTTTTTCACTGTATAAGTTTACCTAACTCTGTAGCTAAGTTTCCATGCTATCTTTAGGTGGAGTTGTGAATCTTATTGACAGGAGTGACTACTGTTTTCCCCTTTGTGTTAGTAGTGCCAATCAGTGAACTGCTCTAAGACTGCCTTGTACAAATGGAATTTATGCTCTTCATTAATCTAGAAAGCCCCTGCCTTTTGACATTCACATTCATGCTTAAGTCTCACTTAATGCAAACACAAAACTGTCTTATTAATGGAAAGCTGTAGCACTCTAGAGTGTAACTGAATGCATGAGTGGTTGATAATACAGTTTCTTCATGACCTGTCCCTACATGAACATTACAAAATCTTTTCTTCTGTGTTGTGAAGTCTTTTGGGGCAGTTCAGCCCTCCTTTGGCAAGGGCAGCAAGTATGACAGTGTACAAATTGTGCTGTAAAAATAGTTCAGGAATACTTAGTAGTGAAGTAAAATACTCCTGTTGGCAGAGTTTCATGGCATGGCTATGGCACCTAATTCACAAACTGCAGAGCATTTAGTATGTGCAAGGGTTTTTTTATTAAGGCTTTGAGCATATTCTTGGTAGTAAGGAAACTTCCTGAGCAGTGAACCTGTGAAATTTAATTTATTTCTTGTGTCCATAAGACAGCATTTCTGATAACTAAATATGACTGTGTATGTTTCTCCTTGGATATTTTAAATAAAGATCTTTTCACTGCTGAAAATACCTTTAATTATCTGAGAGAAAGATTTTGGATTGAAGACTAGTGCAGGAAGCTGCTACAGAATCACTTTGCTGGGTTACTAATTTTCCATGTAATATTTTAGGGAAGTCATTATTATTTTTTAATTTAAAGTGGAAGCAACCTTCCATATACAGCAGTTCTGTGTGGAAATGAAATGACTCATTCAGCTTCTGACTTTGATCTAGGAAAAGATTATCAATTTTTTAAAACTTTGGTAATGTCAAGACTTCTTTTTCTTGGGCTGATCTGCCTGTCAAGCAGCTAGCGTCCAGAATTAAAACATAAAAATGATCTTTGTAGGTTTGTATCTATTGCACTCAGTCACTTTGTTTTGTTCTTTTGTATTTAATTTGAGGAGTGACTTCATGATGAATTTGAAGGTGCACTGTTTAGTAAGCACTTAAATAGATGTAAACTACAGAAAAGGACTTCTGTTTTCAGAAGACACTGAAAACACTCCTTAATTATTCCAAACCTGCTTGTTTGAAAGGATCCTGGGGTTTTTTTGGTTGAGATGACCAATAGATATATATTCAGTTAAGTGTGTTTTTCCCAAAGTAAAGTCCAGCTGCCTATGCTCAAGGCAGTGAAAGCAGAAGCAAACAAAAATTTCAGAGAAATAAGTGATAAGGTTAAAATGATGGGCTATGAGATTAAGCTCTGCAGCTGGTATGATAGGGCAAGACAGTTAGGTCCAAAGAAAAGATTAACACCACCCACTATTCCTTGGTGCTTTCCTGGAAATGTTACAAAGGAGTGATATAAACTTCAAATCTTTAGTGTAGCCTGAAGTTGGGAGTTGATGAGCGGTATTGGAACAATGCACTGTCTGGGATATGTCTCTCTAAGATTAGGAAGGGACCCTTCACAGGAACCATTTCCTAGTTCTCCAGAAGGCAGGCTCCAGCACAGTCTGCTTTGTTCTGTTGCCGCAGTCATGCATGAAATCCTGAGCTGTGGGCATGAAAAATGTAGATGCTTCTTGCTTCTTGGTAAGATGTACTTATGTTGAAAGCAGTGGCTTGCATAAAAGTTTGCAAAGCAATGCTTGTTTGCAGAGTGTGTACCTCTGTGTAGTGGTTTGGTTTGAAATATCTATCACTTACTTATTTTCTTTTTGTGAGATAAGAATTAGGAGAAAGCAAAGCAGGCACAAAACTTAAAAGAATATAAAGAAGTTTATTAACAGACCTAAAAGAAAGAAAAAAAAGTCAGACTAAACTTTCAGAACACTTCTTCTTCCCACCTTTTTCTCTTCTCTCACTGACAACGTAAAAAGACAACCTTTGAGATTTTCAGTCAGTTTACCACTTTATATAATAATCTTTTTCAGTTCACTTAGGGAGAGGAGTTCCTCTTGCTCATGCTATGGAGACATCTCCACAAGAAACAGTTCTCTCGTGGCTTCAACGTCACAGCAAGACAGCCGCCCGGGATGGTTCTCTGCTTGCATGTGAAAGTCTCTTCTCTCGACTTATTTTCCCCACAACTGCTTTCGAGGGTTCAATCTTAGCTAAGGGGTATCATTTTAAGGATGAGCTGTTCAGAAGCAAGAAGTTCTCTTTACTTATCTTTGAGAGCATCTTCACCTCTAGGAACAGAGGCCTTCTTTTTTCTGGGAGCAAGGGTCTTCATCACTTTAATCTCTGTCTGTTTCTTATCAAATCACAGCTACTTCAACATTTGCTTGTTGCAGCACAGGTACTTTTGCTCACAATTA
This sequence comes from Lycocorax pyrrhopterus obiensis, assembly GCA_014706295.1. Lineage (NCBI taxonomy): Eukaryota > Metazoa > Chordata > Aves > Passeriformes > Paradisaeidae > Lycocorax > Lycocorax pyrrhopterus. The sequence continues at coordinate 12,728,056 of JACSVZ010000014.1, read as the reverse complement.
CAGTTTGAACGCTCCCCCCCCCATGCTTTCATGAAATTACTACGGGTACTCTGATGTATCATAGTTTATCACTACAGCTTTACAACAGAATTTCAGCTTTTAGGTTTAAAGAATCTCTTCTTTCTCCTCTCTCTGGGCTTCAGCTTTTCTTTCACTGACTTTGGTGTCTCTATTGTGTTTTCTTCACGTGCCTTCACCTTTCTCTTCCTTTGACTTGGGAGAGGATTGATGTCTGCAGGCTTCATCTGTTCCGGAAGAATCTTACAGCTCTAAAAGAGTTAATCTGACCCAGGCCTTGCAGCTGGAATTCGCTTATCTCTGTTGGTCCCATGATCTTCTGCCAGGCAGCGGCTTCAGATGATTTTCCAACGCACCAGGTGAGGGCTGGCCTGGCCGAGCCGCACCAGCCGCAGGCCGCCTGCACGGAGCAGGGCTGGGGGGGCCGGCCCGCACGGAGCCGCGGGTGCAGCAGGGCCACGCGGCTCCGGGGTGGCTGTCTCGTGGCTGGCCCGGCTTGCACTGAGGGGGCTGTGCCGGGTGTCGAGCGAAGCAGAAGCGGCTGAGATCTTAGCCAAGCTGACCGGGCCAGGCCGCACCGAGCAGAGCCCGGCCACAGTTCCCCCCCAGTTACCTGTCCAAAAGCCGGAAGCAAGAGAGCTTTCCCGGGGTTTGTTCGTTTTTAAATGTGGATCACAGAGGCATGTCAAGCTTTTTAAGTGGCTTAAAAAAGTTGCTAATATTTAAACTAGCTAGTTGATTGGTTCTCTTGCATCCAGAGGAAGCTGTAAGTGCTTCTTTGCAAAGAATCACTTCTGTGGCTCATGGAGCCCTTTTAACTAAAAACCCAAACTATGCTAACCCATGGTACTCTGCCAGAGTACATGCGGGTATCACTGATGTACGGATGGGTCCTTACAAAAGTGCCCAAAATCACTACAGCACTGCAGATTAAAAGCATGACATGACCCTCAGTTATTTGTGTATTAAACCTGTGGCATGGAAATGCACTAGCTTGCTTGCTTTCTTTTCTTTCTTTTCTTTCTGTTTTTTTCTTTTTCTTTCTTTCTCTTTCTCTTTCTTTTTCTTTCTTTCTTTCTTTCTTTCTCTCTCTTTCTTTCTCTCTTTCTCTCTTTTTCTCTCTCTTTCTCTTTCTCTTTCTCTTTCTCCTCTTTCTCTTTCTCTCTCTCTTTCTCTCTTTCTCTCTTTTTCTCTCTTTCTCTTTCTCTCTTTCTCTTTCTCTTTCTCTTTCTCTTTCTCTTTCTCTTTCTCTTTCTCTTTCTTTCTCTTTCTCTTTCTCTTTCTCCTTCTCCTTCTCCTTCTCTTTCTCCTTCTCCTTCTCTTTCTCTTTCTCTCTCTCTCTCTCTTTCTCTCTCTTTCTCTTTCCTTCTCCTTCTCCTTCTCCTTCTCCTTCTCCTTCTCCTTCTCCTTCTCCTTCTCCTTCTCCTTCTCCTTCTCCTTCTCCTCCTTCTCCTCCTTCTCCTTCTCCTTCTCCTTCTCCTCCCCTCCCCTCTTCCCCCATCCTGTAAAGAATGTTTCCAGGCCATAGTGTCCCAGTCCTCCTGTCATTGAAATCCTTACCAAATCTTCTGTTGAAATCTTTGACAGCAACACTAGGTTGCCGTTGTGTAATATTGGACCCTTGATGGCCTGAATTTCATATGTAGCAAACAACTACAGGTTCTTTGCTTAGTTTTGAATTTCAGAAAATAGGAATTTGAGCATAGTGATAGGCATTTATTCAGACTGCAGCATTCTTGGTCCTTTTTTTCCATGTTTCAAAACTGCCTCAGGCTTTCTTGCAAGAGTAACAGTTGTGCTTGTGATTATTTATGTTCACTGAATGAGACATCTTGGGTTTATTTTTATCGGTGACAGGAGCTTTAGTGATACTGTATTGCCACAATAAAAGCAGGATCATATATTTTCCTGGTTTGAAACAGAACTAATCAGGGGAAAATGAGGAGCTGACCCCTTTTTCTAGCAGCTTTTTTTCAGAAGATGCAGTGTATGATCTGAACTAGAACAAATACCTCTCTAGGTTCACTGGAAATGAGATTTTAAGAGATGGCTGTATCTTTATATGTAACTGCCTCACCCCATGTAGACTACTCCTGTTTGGAGAGGAGAAGTTCATGGTCTGTATGGCCATATTTGAGACACATTTGACTATACAATTCCATTTCACTGCCTGCTTACTTGGAAAAACATCTCCTGAAGAACATTTGCAACAACAAAATGTCAAAGGAAACATGATTTAGAATCAACAATCTTCATTATAGACTGGCATCATTTAAAAAATAAACAATTCACCCTCGATTTTACTGTACTGTGAAGACAAAATGTTGGCTTGTCTTGCATGCTTAAATAAGATTTGCTGTAGCCTAGCATATAGATCACCTTGGCAGGCAATCTGTTTGGGCGTGTACTGCCTTATGCCATTGATGGGACCATGGCAGAACATACTTTTGCAGATGTATTTAATTATAAAAATAATCAGCATAAGTCACAAATCCCCACCACATTTTTTTCCCCTTAACCTTAGAGCTTGTTTTTTCAAAATGTTCTTAAAAGATAATATGGAGTATAGAAAAAGCACCTGCCAAGGCTAGTGTATGTTTGAAAAGGAATTGTCGCTCCAAGTTCAAGCCACTGAGTTCAAAATGATACAGGATATAGATTTTATTTTCTGGAAGTACATTTTCCTTTGAGGAACATTTTCTTTTGAGGCTGTTGCAAGACTGAGTTGATTTTTAAATGAATGGTGTGGGGTTTTTTCTTGATCAATCACCCCTGCTGCAAAAAACATTAAGAAGAGATTTTTGTATCACATATACATATATATATTTGATGTTGGAATTGCGGTTTGCATTCATCTGAAATTAAACAATAGGTGTTAATAAGAGATAGACAACTTTTATTAATTGAACAAATAACGCTGGCTTTTTTTTTTTTGAGGGGCTCATTTTAAATTTTTGAACAGTAACTTGCTGTTGCATACTTGTTGAGGTCAATAGAACTTAACAGGATTCAGCATTATTCAGAATCAGAACCTGAAGGAATGCTTGCTACATAGGAATTCAATGAAATAAGCATAGGGCTGTTTGTGTAGCTGAAAAGGGTACTTTGGGTTTGGGAATCCGAGATTCAACAGGCTTGAATTGCAGCAAGCCCCAGAGCCCGTGTGTCTCTTACCACAAGAGGCCACGTACTGGACTGCACAGGCAAACTCCTCCCAGAACACCTACCTGTCCAACATTAGCAAAGTATTTGAAGCTTCCAAGATAAGATGTTCTTCCTGTAAGTGAAATAATATTAAGAAAGTGTTGCTTAGGAGGTACTGTGGGAAAGTAGCAACTCTGAAGCTGTGCACTGTGAATACAGACCGCATTAAGCCCCTTCAGCCCTTACCAAGTGCTGTGCTGTTAGCACAAGGTGATACTGGATTGACTGTCTCTACTGGGATTTAAAGCAGTGGACTCAGGGGCCTTTCTGCATTTCAGACTTGATTACTCGTTTTCCAAGCACAAACCATCCCTTTTGTTACATTGGCATTTTTCTGCTTATTTAATCCTATTTTAGTTGCAGCAAAAGTTGCATTTGAGTCCAGTTCTGAGTGGTGCTGGGCTCTCACCACCTCCATTATCTTGAGCAGACATTATGGCACATCACACTCACGGGCACCAGACCCTTCTGAAGTGGATAGTGGAACACACAAATGACAGCTGTTAGCATCAGATGTGCAGACATCACATTTAATGTAATGTGCTCATCAAATGTAAAATGCTTGATGTTTTGATGATATTGAAATCTACAACATCAGAAAAAACAGTAATCTCTCCGGTCATTGCCTTTGTCATTGTTTGCAGAATACAGATTTTAGTGGTTCTATCTTTGTCCTCCAGTGTTTACCTTTACTTCAATGGAACCACCCCTGGCTGCGGCAGAAACAGGCCCAAATAAAGTGAGGCACATGGTAACTTGGACTCTGAAATGTTGAAACATTTCTGGAGTGAATCCAGGAATGCTGATGCATTGTACCTATTATATCTATTTATTATCCTAGTTCACACACAACTTTGAAAAAATCAATGAATGGTTGCCGTCCACCGAAACATTTCATTAGCATTTGATACAGTAAACACATTCTTCATGAACTAAGTTTTCCTCAGTGGCTAGTCTCATAAGGTTATAAATGATGATACATAGTGGCTGGAGGAAAGATCACTTAGAAATCTAAGTGGTACAGAAAATACAGCTCTGTACCTCTAAAAGAAAGAGGCTTTAATGCTTGAAAAGGCACTTATATATTATTCTTTCATGAGTTAGCTTCTTGAGTACCATTAACTGAAAAAGATGGGTTAAGGAGGCAGGAGGATGCAGTAGGTGATGCTTCCATGTGGCACATTAATCAACTAGGAGCCAGATTGTCCATGGAATTGTTTTTCATCCTGAAAAAGTAAGATCACAGGAGTTATTTCTGATCTTCATTCTGGGACATCTCTTTACGTAGGGCTGGAAAAAGGAGATAATTAAAGAGGCTTGGATCTTCTGTGGAGACCTATTCCTCAGGGGTTTTGTGTAGACCTGGAGTGAGAGTTCAAGCAAATGTTTACTGCTGCTCTGCAAAGTCTTCTCTGTATTGTTCCTATTTACACCTTCTTTCCTCATCTAGCTTCCTATTTAGGCTTACTGTGTTTTATTTTTGGTCTGCTGTATATCTTATAATATCACTAATTGAATTTTGTGAGTGAATGAATTAAAACAATAGAATACATAAATGCATCCTTACACAAAAATGAATGTGAATGGGAAAAGGCAAGGTTTTTTTAAAAAAGCAAAATTAGAATTATTAAACCATATAATCATTAAACAAATTGAATGTGAATGGAAGAAGGACATTTAAAAATGGGAAATATAAATTTGATATTGTATTATATCATCATAAATTTGATATTGTATTATATCATCATCAAACAAATAATCACATCAAATGTATCCATATACAATAGTTGCAGAGTGTTTATCATACACGTATACCTTTGATTGTATATCCCCTGCTAACATGCATGTTCCAAAACTCAGTGACTGTTTCTGCACAGAGACTGTGCAGGGGGCAAGTACAGGTTCATCTGCCCAAGCTCAATATGCTTGCTTCTTACACCAATGACCTATTTCAAAACAAATGAAGTTGGGAGTCTGGATACTAGCACCACACATATTTTGCGTTCTTGCATCAGAAAATTTAGTTTGTGGTAGTGTTTATCTCTGACATACTGCAAATATGGCGGTTTAAATAAGTGCAGGGTCTCTAGTCCAAATGGTACATAGTTGATACAGATGGAAGTGAATGGTGGGTTGTGCTGCTAGATGTTATCTGTATGACAACTGTTTTGGTTTTTTTCCCTCCTTTTTGCTAGGTTTCACCGAAACTAATACCAATGAGGCAGATTTAAATGTGAAATATAGACTGGGCTTAACGTGCAAGAAAGCTTGTTTCCAAATGGAAGAAATTGATGACTGTCTTGCAATTTTACTTTTTTTTTTCCTTTTCTTTTTTTTTTAAGGGCTCTGTAAGTAGTTTTCAGGTAGTTAAACTCAGGCTGTGACTATAAGCTTAAATTGTATTCTGCTTTCATAACATTACCAATTTTAATGGAATGGTGAATATATTCTGTAAGTTTTGAATCATGTTATAGTAAAATGTTAATGATCATTGTAAAAAAGAAAAAAAAATGCCTTGTAGTCTCTCTGCCAAATACTAGGTTTTTTACACAGAACTAGAAAACAACCATGCAAAACTTATGATTGCCTCTGTGTTTCTTGATACCTGTTGCTCTGGAACTACAGCACTTATCGTGTCCATTCTCCTGTGAAGGTGTGGGTTTTTGTTTTCTGGAGTGGTCTATAACAAATATATGTATCTGTAGAGAGATATTGGGAATATGGACGTTCCTTTTCCTGAACTTTTTCATCAGTCTGTAACAAAATTGTTTAAACCCGTGGAAATAATTGGGATCTAAAAGTACCTACTGTTTCCACAGTGTGTGTCTGTTGGTATTGAGAGGCCCTCGCTTCCCAAAGTCCAACTGCGACCCTTTATATTTCAATTATACAAACTAGAACGGGGCTAGTGTGAAGGAGGAAGATTAAAAAGTGTCCGTCCTCATGCAGACAGCTAGTAGCTGCACGATTTCCCACATGAACTGCTCTTATCCTCCAGATATAATGCTTCTCCCCAGCTACCAGTCAAAGGCAAATGAATATTGTTTCTGGAGTTAGGTCTGTCCTTCCAGTGTTGCATAGAGAAACAGGGGAAGAGAAGGTTGTGGACACCTTGAAGATTCTTCTGAAGGGAATACAGATGGTTAAGGGTAAAAGAATTATGCACCACTTGTCAGTCAAGGCATCAGCAAAATCTAAAGAATTTGGAACCCAATTTCATGATAATTTGAGACAATCAAAATGAAAAGACATTATCTCAGAATCATTTTGATGGAGGTCTTCTTTTCCCTATTAATTACAAAATCATTTTTATATTTTGTTACCTTTGCAAGCAGGTAGTATGACAGCTTTGGATCTCACATACCAAATCAGTACAATATGTCTTTATTATACAGAGCATGGATTGACTGGAAATCAACATTTACTAAAATACAGTGTTCTCTCCAATATAATGGTTTCTGTCATTTCTGTAATTTGTATAAATAGGAGCACACAAAACACTTCAGTTAAAATAATTCCTGACATAATGTTTGACATCAGGACTGGAGCATATTAAGCGAGTGAAAAACAAGTAAAATGTAGATGCACAAGAAAAAGTGTACATAATGCCTATCATACATGTAATAAGCATGTTAAGCACATGACATAGAAAGATAGTCTAATACTAAGTGAATAAGGGATTCACCATAGTCAATGTGTATTGTGGAAGGAATGTAACACATTTCTTGGGGAGCCAGACAGAAAAATCATGCAATATTTAGCTCTTGTACCAGCCTTTGTACAGAATTTTTCCATTCTAATATAAGAAATGCTTCTCCTTCATGGAAGAGTTACAAAATTTGTCTTGATCCACATGTGGGTTTTACAGCAGTAAAACTACTTCAATTTGAGGTATTATTTTGTATAGTTGCACTTAGTCTAAACAATTCTTTGTTAATCTCTTGTCTATACCACAACAGGCTACCCTTCATCCCAGAAAGAAATAAACAAAATGCCTTTGTAAACAACGTTATGCCAGTACAAAAGTATTCCCATAAGTCTAAGCTGTGACTTGAACTCGTGGCTGCTAAGTGTTGGTATGCCATTGAATAGCCTGAATCTGTAGGCAAGACCTGATGCTGAGCCCATGGGAAAGAACTGTGTTGTACAAAGACCTGTGCTAATTTAATGATTATCGTATACATGTGATTTGGTTGATAGGTAATTTGCATTGAAGACTTGAAACTGCATTTATTGTAGTGCTCCAGTACATCTGAACACAGCATGTTAGTTTTCACATGTTTTCTCTGTTTAGGCTATTTAGGTGTATTCCCCGTGTTACTCGCTGATTCCTCACAAGTTGTTTGGCCATTTTTATTGCTGTGGAGGTGGACTCAAGTTCTGCTCACAGAGGTTTTGCAGATTAAAAATCTGTATATAATAAAACCTTACTATTTTAGCTCATTGTAAACAGTTTCACTTTTGGATAGAGCAGCCCAGAGGCCTCTTCCCTAATCTGTGAAGACACTTCAGTGACAATTCTAACCCTTGTGGTGATGTACACAGCAAAAGGTGCCTGTCTTTGCCTTCAGGGCCAGAGATGGGTGAAGAGCTACTGTGAGGGGATTGGTGTCGTCGCTGAAGGTGTTTTGTTCATCTTCACTCAAAGCTCTTGTAGAGAGTACCCAAAATGGATGCTGGGTTTAGGGGAGGATTATAAAAACTATTGTACAGGGGAAGGCAGTTGCTATTAACTTACCCAGAGGAAAAATAAACCCACGAAAACAGAACAGAAAGACCAAAGACCACAAACACTTAAATAGATGGCAAGTCTTAAAGAAATCTATAAATTAAACTGTTGATCTATTGCATTACCTATGCTACGTTAGTTATAGGACTGATTAATTAATTACAGTCTACATTTACACATCTATGAAGTACAGGAGAAGTGTCTGAGGGCAGGATCAGGTGTACACTGCTTCTGTCATAGAACTTTGCTTTGCTGGCACACGCACAGAAGCCATTGTTGTCATTAACACATGGCTATAAAAAGACTAATGACCTAGTAACGTCTGGGAGTTTAGCACCTTGGTTTCTGAATCAAAGAATTAGGACCCAAGAACTCCTGATTTCCAGCTTTTCTGGTTCTCCACTTACTGCCTTGTGGAACGACAGCTGTGTTCTCTGCCTTGTCTCCTGTTGCTGGAAAAGGGGATGTTTTTCTTCCTACCTCACAGGGATGTTGTGAGGAATAAGAAGCTAAGGTCCATGCAAGAGGTTATTTGTTTCTCTTCAACTTGGGGATCACACTTGATCAAGAGTGTGGAAGAGTACTTGAAGATTGTCATATGTGCTGTACATTCAAGTTCTGTGTCTTATTTGTGTCAGTGTTAGTGCAAGAGAGCAAAAGTACATGGTGCTGAAAACTGGGGATAAAAGGAGAACAGGCTCTCTCCATATACAGCAATGATGCTGTAGCAACAGGAGACAAGATATGTATGTCACACGTGAATTTTTTTATCTTGAGGACAAAAGATTGTGGTAAATTATTGGTATTGTTATGAAAATGTCATTGAGTCCGCACAAGCTAATTGCAACAAGCTTTGAATCCACTTTTTAGTTTCATTTGTTAAGCAGGAATAAAAACTAAAGCACTCCTAAGTATTTCTCTCTCTGTGGACACAAGTGTGGTTCATTGGTAAGGTATACTCTGAGCAGTAGTTGCAATAGTTGGTATTGCAGGGATGAAGGTTTACTGGGACTGAAATAATTCCCTGCTTGACAGCACTTCACAAGACAAGGACAGTTGATACTCTTTGTCCTGAAGAAGATGATGATTCTACTATATTATCACATTGGACTTCACTTTATATTTTATTGATTTTTTGTCCCTGAAAAAAGAAAAAAATATCGAAAACGTAGTTGTACTGTAAACTCTGCAAACTAAACATCAAAATCCTTTAATGTATTTGCAAAACAATCAATAAAGTAAACATTCAAAATCGCAGGTTTTGTCTATTGTTACAATTTTTTGTGGTGTTCTGTTCTTTTAGGAGAAGTAAAAGTTTAGCTTGTGTTCACATCAGCATGTCACACCTCAGCACATGGCAAAACCTCAGGGTCTTGTCTGAATGTGGATGGGTTTGATAAACAGAAATAATGATGCTCGAAAATCAGTTAACAGCTGGATTCTACATGTTCTCTCTTCTCACTGATGTCTCTGTTGGGTCAATCTCAAACATAATTATCACATTCATTTTCGAAATGACTTGTTTTTTCAATCAAGTTAAATAATGGACTGCATATGTAGTCCTTAGAGAAGTGATTTTTTACCTTTTGATTAAAACTGCTGTAGAACTGATCACATTTGAGATGTTAATCATCGATGTTAGCGTGTGGCTGCACTCTGAAAATTGTAGTAGATGACACATGAAGACAAATTCCATTAACCACCTACTGAATGATAAAGTAGATGATTGCAAAGGGATGAAAATGTCTGTGTGTAGTGGGGTCATCCTTCTATACCTGTCATAAGGTCATGCATAAATGTGTCATAGAATCATCTTCTCTTCAGTATCATCAGAAAGCAGGTTGATAAATGTGAAGAAAAACATTTACAGTCATTAAAAAAAACCCTGATGTTTTGTTCTGAAATGAAACTCTTCAGTAATTTATATGTGTGGTCAAAATCCAACACCCCTGTAAAGGGGGCTCCAAGGTAAGTGTCAAACCCACTGAGAGAATACAGCAGCCTTGCATCTCTAAAATCCACTCATACAAATGTGGAAGGTTATGTTTTCCTCTGACAAGAGAAGAAAGCTGGTTACAGGCATATCTGAGAAGTTTTGTGGTCCCTTGTGTGTCTTCTGTTGTTGCCTATGGTGCTGGTTTGGCTTGGGTAGAGTTAATTTTCTTCACAGTAGCTCGTATGGGGCTGTGTTTTGCATTTGTGCTGAACACAGGGTTGATAATGTAGAGATGTCTCCCTTATCCTGAGCAGTGCTTGCACAGAGCCAAGGCCTTTTCTGCTCCCCATCCCACCAGTGAGGAGGCTGGGGAGCACAGGAGCTGGGAGGGGACTTGGCCAGGACATTATTTCTTTGCTGCACAGCAGTATTCCGAACCCCTCTTCTGCACATATCCATCTTCTCCTGGAGACCAGGGATCAGTTCTTGACATACCTACACCACAGTGTGTTTGGTAGCTTTAAATGGAAGAATTTCAGAGAACACCAGGATGGGGAAGGAATTCCTTTTCTGAATGTATTTACATAACATCAGGTTTTGAGGCCCCAGCAAAGATAAAAGTAGCTATTGTGTCTTTGTTATGAAAACTTGCTCTGCTTGGCTCACATGTTTATGTACATATTTAGAAGAAGTAAGGGCATGGGAGAAATCCTTGCCTTCAAGGTGATTGGCTTCTCCATCTGCCTCCCATGATACTTTGGTTTTATTGATTGTATTTTATTGGTGTAATGGCTTGCAAAAGCAAGCAGAACATTACTTATTGGTGGGAGCAGTAGAGTCTAAAACTAGAATTTTTATTTCCATGTTCTTAAAACGGTCCCCTGAGCATGCAATCCAGAGAAAAACTGTTTAATTTGTGTAAAGCTTTGATAGATGATTAGACTGCAGCTGCTGCAGTGCTTTTGGGCATTGCCCCTGCTGCTATTGCACAGGTAAGAAATGCTGCCTTTGGTGCAGTTCAGATCATCACACTTGTCTCAAACCTGTGTCTGTATGAGGTTGACATGCTGGTGTCCACCCACCTGGCTGCTGAAAGGTCTCACCATGTATGTGGATTTAATCTGTTTTCAACATAGAAGTGGCACAGCCCCAGCTCCTTCTAAAAATTGTCAAGATGTTTCTTTCCCTGTGTTAACTCAGCAGGGAGAGTTTCTGTCGAGGTTCAGCTCCTAACCCTGTCCAGTAAGCTTCAGAGCACATCTTGCTTGTCCCAGGAAAACACCTAACCAGCCATGCTGCCCGGGGAGCTGGGTGAGAGAGCTGGTTTAGGGAATAATGTCTTACTTTGTAGAAAGGATAGTAAAAGCCACAAGGCTGTGAATGAAGTCAAGAAGGAGTAGGAGATGTTCATCTAGTGTGCAAGTAATTCACCGAGCAGTGGCAAGGCTTGAATTATCCTTCAGAGAATGGCTCTTCTTTTATTAACATGCGTTTTCAAATGTGTAAGCAACTCACTTCCCCTCTTTTCTGGTTCTCCCATGTGTAGGCACCTACCTGCATTAACTCAGATGTTTCAGGGCAAACACATAACAAAACTGTGAAGTCTCTTACAGAACTGGCAGGTCAAGCAATGTAGTGCTGTGGCAGCTCAGTACAGCACAGAGCGGGATTTTCCCTTTTAAGATTAGATTGTCTAAATGAATCAAACTCATTTGTAGATGCCCATGCCAATTACTTTTATTGTTTGGATAAATTCCTAAATGTTCCCTTTGGTTCTGTCTCTGGCAAGTACATAATACACAGGTAGAAAATGGAACTGAAAACTTCTGTAAATGCAGGGAAAATCTGTTTCAAGACGAGCAAAAACTGCAGCCAGGAGGAGAATTAGTTTGCAGAAACTGAACAAAAGCAACATGAAAAGCAAACTTATATGTTACCACCCAAAAAACAAAGGCAAGCCACAGAAGTAACACATACGTGCCACTTAAGAAAGGATACATTAATTTTAAGACAAATTCTGTCATCTTTTAAGCAGCGAGTGAATAAAGACTATTAATTGGATCTGATGCCTATATCCTGCAAAATCATGTTTTGCCCACTCCTTTGGAAAATTTGGCTGTATGAGCAATTAACACTCTCACTCAGATTTGTCCAAAACCAAGGCAAGCTATGTGATACTATAGCAGGCAAGGCTGTCTTGTCCAATAAATATCCCTAAAAATACAAACTTTAACCGGACACTCTGGCTTGCCAGTCATTTCTGTCTAGTTCCATCTTGCATTTGCTGCAGTAAAATCCATCACCCATGCTTTCCTCTTTCTGGCACCCTACTAATCCTAAACAAGTAGCTCCCTCTGTCCAAGGAAGACTGCTCAAATTTCATCACTTTTCCTGCTTGCCTGGGCTTGTTCTTAGGGGGAGGAGAGGAAGAAGAATTGTGTGTGCCTGTGTTCAGCTGAGCCATGGCAGCAGGGCAACTGAGACCAGAATAGCAGAGCGGACATCGTGGGCAGAGATGGTGCTGGGCAATGGTGTTAGAGGGCCACTGCTGAGCATCAGCACCTCTGGTGTGCTGGCCAGCTTGTAATGCACTGCCACTCACACATCTCCTGTCAGAAAAACCCAGATGCACGGTATGTTCTTCTGTCTGTTTGTCATTTTATTTCAGCTTGGAGATCACGAGAATGCTCTGTTTGAAAAATTAAAATAATGAACTCCAGTGAAGAGGATGAATCTGAGTGAAGACCCAGGGGCTTGGCTACCCAAGCCCTGGGCATTTTCCAGACTGCAGTGCCCACTGGGGCAAGAAGGAAGACATCAGGCTTGGACATGGCTCTTCTCAGATCCTGGATGCTTGTTCTGTGGGCTGTGCTTATACAGTGGTGGGGGACAGGGCTGAGAATGGCTCTGGACTTCTTTGGAACAGAAGGCAGGAGCTGAGATCTGGGACTGATAAGGCACAGAACCATTTTTCTGTCCTGCATGGCAGAACTCTGCTGGAACTCTCAGTTCCACCAGGGGATGCCTCTCATGGTATTGCTAATACTTCTTCAGGATTTTGGGCTGATATTGCTGACCTTCTGCTGCTGTATAGATTAATACTGAGATTTTCAGATTTTTCTCTTTTTCAGGCAACCTTTGGCCTGGAAAAGGAAAAAAATAGAAAAGCCAACTGCATAAATCTGCTAGCTATAAAACTGAAGGATGGTGAAATTATTCTGCAACAGCATATCCATGTTCTAATTAAGAGCAATTCAGCATTTTTAGGACATGTTAACTGCTGCAGCGAGAAGAAGCTGCAGATCAATATAAAATAAACCACAGCCTCACAAAAGCCAGTTTATAATTTCCAAAGTACTTTTCCTCAGTGGTGCAGGAAAGTCATCGCTGGTACACCAGTGGGGCAAAGTTACAGAGAAAGCCTCAGACCACTTTGGATGGGGAGTTGCAAAACTCATCCAATCTGAAAAAAAATCTCCATATTGTAATGACAAAAACCTGGAGGTAATCTGTCACAGAAAAACAGAGAGGGGAATGATCACTGATTACTTCACTTCAAAAGTGGAGAGGTCATGGCTGATAATTAATTATCCAAATCACGCCGTGTATATCTCTACCAAACAAGCTATCTGACCTTCTGCAAAACAATCCCTCTGAGAACGCAGCAACCTGAGACCTTTTTCCATGGGGATGTTAATTGTGCAGCAGATTGTTTTCACAGTGGAGCTGAAAGGGGTAGAGCGACCAGGGAGCAGCACCATCATATCATGGCACTGCTGGTCCTGGGACAGCAAACCCACCCACCAGGGCCATGGCTCCTGGCTCTTGATTTGGATGGGATCCTCTTTGGGGTGATCTCTACAAGTGCATGTGTTATTTAAACATATCTTCAAATCTAATCAGCTTTAAGCGTGCCCTTGGGGACCTCCAGGAGCACCTCGAGGAGCGTGAGCTCAGAGGTGAAGGTCAGAGGAAGTCAGACACCAGGCATTGCGACCTGAGAGGGCTTTTTGGCTCCAGCAGAGCGTGGGCAGGCAGGACCTGCCAGCAGATGGGGATCTGCAGTGTGTGCCAGACACGCTGCTATCCCAGAGATGGTGGGATGGGAAAGCTGGGAGGTGCTGTACAAAGCTGATTCTCATCTCTGGGTCTGGTCGAGGCTGTGCAGAGCTGCGTGACAAGGGCAGACCCTTCAGTGGGCTTTGCAGAGATTTCCTATCTTTTCCCAGACATGCTGAGTGCTGAACCCTGGCTGGGTGGGCACATCTGAAGGCTTTCTGTATACAGAACAGTGCTTCTGACATGGCAAATTTTGGCAGTACCTGACAATTTTACCCCAAAGGGAGACCAGTTCTTAGTACAAGACAATATGCACAGCATGATGCTTCAGCTGGGGCAGGTGCATGGGGAAAGTGTATGTGGAGGTTGCCCAGAGCAATTTTAGCTACTTAAGCATTAACTACTAAACGTGCATTAATTTAGTGAGATTTGGCCTAAGGATCCTAGGATTACTGCTCCCCAGTGTGGGCTTTCATCTTTGAGTACACAGCAAATGTTCTAAGTACTTGGCTTTCAAATATTAAGAAGGGTTGCACTAAAATCTAGAAATAATCTAATAATAATATAATCTGAAATAATCTAATAATAACGGTGTAACATAAAACTAAATTTAATGTAACAGGTTCTGTAAAAATGTAGTAAATGAAGAGGGTAGAAAGAGAACAGCTTTCCTGTGACTTTCTTGCCACTTAACACTCCAAATTTTGTATATTCACACAGTGCTTCACAGTTTAAGAGAACTTTGGCAAATCAAACCCAGCAGCAGACATTCATCCTCATAATTACTGGGGCCAGAGAAGAGGAAGCAAGCTCTAATTTCACCACCACTATTCGCAGGTGAAGCCTTCAGTAATAAAAATGAGTACAGCTCGAGTCCCACTAGTTATACAGAATCTTTAAGGTGGGAAATGAAAAAATATAACTGGATTTGCTGAATAAATCAGCACTGCCATCCCTGCTGGGGAATGTGGTTACCTGTGTTACAGCTGGAGGAAGTCCGTGTTCTGCACTCAGGCTCTGTGCAATTACCCAGGGGAGTGATGGGGGGGCTGCAGAGACAGCTGGAAGTGGTGCACTCAGCACATCCTCCTCCACTGAAGGATAACACCCAAATGCACTGAAATGACAGGAGGAAAGGTCAATTCTTAACTGTTTTCTGGCACTAAAGCCAGGACTGCAGAGAAGGAAAGCTGCTATGTTCTCTTAGGTGAATTAAGCTGGTGGTCTAACATGAGCACTGATTCCTCCCCAATGCATGATGTGCTGGGGTGGTGTGAGCCCCAGGGTTTGGTTGCTGCCTCAGCTGTGAGGCTCTGGGTGGCAGGGTGCCAGCCAGCCCCCACCAGCACCTTCTGCCAGCTTTGTTGCTGTTACTAATTTTTAAGGCATCACAAAACATTAGAGGTCCTTAAGCATGATATGGAGCTGTGGCTGAGATATTATTCAAAGAAGAGGGCTTTAATTGCTATTTGAGTGGTTCACAGTAAGATTGCAGAGGTATTTGCTAATCCTAGTAAACAAAAAATCCCTGCAGCTAAGAACCATCTCCAGAAAGCACAGGCAAGGTTGGCTCTCCCACGTTGTTCCTCCACTGTTTTTCTTCCCCCTCAGTCATGTACAAACACAGTATTTTTCACCCTTTTCCCTGTGTGGGGAAAAAAAATTGAAATTTTTTCTTACGACAAGAGTTTTTTTTAAATACCTCTTCTTCCACATGTTCCTAACAGGATCCTCAGCATGTGTACATCTGTATGAGTGCAAGATAAAGGGGGAGAAGATATCAGGCAAACATGTTACAGTAATATTAAGTGGAGTGGGACTAGAAATACCACAGGATAATTTAAGGATAACTTAAAATCTCTTTGGCCAAGTCACTCTCTTGTTGCTAGTCCTGGAAAAGCCATTGTGCATCTAATTAAAAGCCGTAGTGCCTAAAAATCCTGTGGCCACTTAAAATGAGGGACGAGTGAGACAGCAAGCAGGTGAAAGTTTAACTTTTAGAGCCTCAGAGCTTTTTAGATAACTGAAGAGCATAAAGTTTACCAATTTGTATTTTGGACAGTGTTAGAACTGACAAAGCACATGAAGTGCTGGCAGGGCAAGATCTGACCTCAGTAGTGGAGATGTGTATTACTTCCCATGGATTATTGTATTACTTCCCATGGATTATTTTTGGACAAGTGAAAACAAGTATTTCTGATTACAAAATGGGGAATGTGTGTGATGCCAGAGCCAGGGTACTGATGCGAGCCTGAGGCCACTGCTGCCCTTGGAGCAGCTGAGCCTCCACCCAAGGACCAGCTCGGGGCCGGGGCTTGGGGTAAAGGTGCTCTGTGCATGCTCAGTTTGGACTCTGGCTTTTAGTCAGGCTCTGGAATAGTCCCCAGAGGATCTTGGTACAATGAAAGACAAAGGAAACTATAAGACTATCTAGAAGAACCAGCTCATTTTAAAATTCACAAGTTTTGGAGAAGAGCAGTTGCTGTGCTTCCAAGCACAGGAGAATTTGTTCCTTGCCTATGCCCCCTGGCTGGGAAAAGTGAAACTTGTTTTGAACAGAAACTTTTGGCCAATAGTGGTAGTTTTTCTCTTACCAGAAAAGTTATTATTTTTTCTGCCATCTGACAGCATCATTAAAAGTTCATCCTTTCCTTTAACCTTCATGTCAGCTGTTACTGAGTATAAAGTAGGTATGACCATCTGTACGTTCCCCCTATTAAATGCCCTTTTCATAATTAATTATACAGTAACTCTCCCAGGGTGGCAAGGCTGGCAAATACTGGTGTATTCCAATGCAAACGTTCTTTTGATGAGGGTAAACCTGCTCCAAAAGAGCAGGCACAAGGGACAGTGCAACCTTCACCCATGTCCCTACAATGGGGTCATTTCTCTGGTGTTTGTGGTTAAAGGGACTTGCAGGATGCTTTTGTTCAAGACAATTTCCCAGGCTGCTCACAATGGAAGTCCTCAAGTAACCCTAGAAAAAGATGAGGATATTACATGACTATTTTGTGGGATTTATCATGCTGTGTAGAGTATTGCGGGGCCAGAGGGAAGTGCTGCATAAAACGTGGGGAGAGGCGTGTGTTCCCGAATTATCAGCAGGGCAGGTTTCCTGCTCTGCCACAAGATAACATGAGAAGAAAGTGCTCTAGTCTGGCAAACGAGACTGCTCTTAGCAGGAAATGCAAAAAAAATCACGATTTTTTTCTCTTATCAAGGTTGAAAGCCTTCAGCCCTGCTGAAGCTGTGCTGCCTGGTTTTGGGCACACACCCACCCACCCCAGCATGCCTGGAGCCCCTCCACCGTGGCATCTCAAGCCACTCCAGCCAACACTTCAGCAAAAGAAATGTTCCCCCTCAGGGAAACTGCAACCCTGGCAAAAGCCTGGGAACAAGAACTGAAAGCAAACAAATGGGATTTCAGACCATTTTTTTCGCTTTAAGTAAGGGTCACTGGAGTGGCTGAGCACCCTCCCACCAGCTTTCAGAGCAGCTGGTCCAGGACCCTCCTCCGTCACCCTCCGCAGGGCTTCACCCCTGTTCACTTCGTGGTCGTGCCGCAATGGTGGTGGTTTCAATTTTTTCTCTTGGCAGCCTTTCATGAAATTATATTATTTATAGTCCTGTGTCCATTCACATCATCATTACTCTCTAACAATAAACTTAATAATGCCTTTGCAAGCCTTTGTTATTTGCTGAATGCTGTGGGGTGCTGTGTTTCGGAGCTATCATGCACTTTACAGAGCCTATGATTTGTCTCTTGGGTATGTTATCTTGCTATTAGCTGTAAATAGGGATCTAGATAATGTTTTACATCTGTACCATTAAGAAGCAACAAATTAGACTCTTCCCTAGCCTCTTCTGCTAGCTCACTAATCTTTGTTAACTTCAGGAAAAATGGAATAAAAAAAATTCACTATTTGTAAAGATACTGAGAAAACTCCACAATTCGTATGCTTGAGACTATAACAATTGAGATTTTTAACCAGATATGGTTGAAATTCAATACTCCTTTTCCTGGGAAAGCCCCAGACTGTTGCTATTTGTTTTCACAGCAACATGAAAAGGAAGCCCAAAGCGTGAAATCTCCTTTACAAAATGAGATAAATATTAATTCTAAATACACTATTTAGAACATTTTGTTTCAATGAAATGCAAAATAAAACAGTTCAGAATAAAAATTCACTTAAAAAAAGGATAAAAATATTCCTTCTTAGTGCAACAGAAGCATTTATTTTCAATGTATTTGCAAAATAAAATAAGCAGCTTCTAGGTATTCTCTGGGAAGTTGTTTTCAAAGGCTGACCAGACAGCAGCTTTCAAGTTGCAGACAACTGAGCAAAAAATGCTCCCTCCCCAGTGCTGGAGAGGTTTTGATCAACTCCTACAAGGCAGGGGAACAAATGCTTTTAAAAAGTTTCTTTCCACATTGACAAAGAATGAGCCTTTTGGGTTTTTTAAAGTAGTGATTCAGTAGCTGAGGCTTTGAAGCAAAGAGCAGCTTAGTTTTGAACAAAGGGGCTTTCCAGATGGATAGCCTGTGCTGGACAGTGTGCTGAGGTGGTAAGACAAACAAACTGCTTGGATCCCTGCTGGCCCCTCACCCTCCTGCCTGCTTTGCCTGGACTCTCTTTAAAGGGTGCATCCCACTCAGTACAACATTTCCAAAAGTGATGTGTTCAGAGGTTTGAGATCCTGGCTGAACACTCTGAAACAGGTTTAAACAGCTTGGATAGTGTTTAGACACCCAAAGGGGTCAACATCATGTCATTCCCTGGACACCAGGAATCTCCCCACAGGCAGTTCTTTGCCTTTTTCTTACACTCTTGATTTTCCATCTTAAGTTTTTCCTTCCTGGGAACACTGTCAGCACCTGACACTAATGGAATGGAACTTGGGAATTCACTGCCAACCCAACTGCATGAGGAGACCATTGGAGCACACAAGATATGCTGTTTCTTCACCAAATTCATGTTTGTCTACCTCTTAACATATTGACCAGCTTCACGAGCCAGCCTCTCTGCTTACAGAAACAGAGTGATTTGTTTTGTTGGAAACCATCACCAGGATGGAGAGTGGACCTGTCCACAGCTGATCAGACACTGGTGCCTGTGAATACCTCGTTTGGGGGTGGTGTTTAGAGTAAAGGGAAATCTTTTTATCACAGGATCAGTGAAATAATGTGAGCAGGGCCATGATTGCCTGAAGTAGGTTAGAACATTTTCACAAGATCAAAGTAGCACAACTTAAGACTTGGGGAAAACTGGAGTTTGGGAGGGATGTAGCTGCTGATGGGCACCACACGACATAAAACTCCACAAAACACTGTTCTCCTGATTTCTCATGTGAAGGTATATGGGGTTCAGCACAGCTTATCAGCACCTCACAGTGGTAGGCATTCCTGCAGTAATGCATTTACAGCCAGAGCACAAAAAATGTCATCTGGTGACGTGTAGGATGGCACTGTAACAATGACCGATGGAAGCAAATCATTGTATGGAACATTCATGGCTTTCTTAGCTGCTCCCTTTCTACCTCGAAGTGATCTCCTGACACACTGAGCTAATTCTGCAGTGTTGGTTTCACTCTCTTCCAGTTCTCACTGCTGAATTTCACCTGCTCTTTCCTCTTACTCCACTGCTGGGCACTGATCCTGGCCCCAGGGTACGACCTCCCAGGCACTTGGTGAAGGGAACTGGCTGCTTCTCACTGGATATTTGCTAAGGGAGACTCACGCTCACTTCAGGGCTTTCATTCACTTACCCGCTGCCCCTTGCTGCCATGTGCTCCAGCACAAGTTTCTCTTTATTTACTTCAGCTGTGCACTGTGCAATTAAGAACAAGACCAAGGGATGTATTTTCAGTCCCTCTTCTTTAAATTCTCGATCTTCATTTATCTCTGGGGTAATGGGTGATTTCTACTACTTGATTTTCGGTTCATAAAAGCCAGCAGTTGGAAGGGTCATCTGTGATTTCAATCTCTTCATGTACACAGAAATGTTTCTAGGAGAAGCAAGCTAGCATTGTGGTATTGCATATCTGCAGCAATAACAAAAAAATTGATTTTTCTTCACAGAAATACGGGCTCTTATAGATCCACAAGGTGAGTTACTGCACAGTAAGAGACTGCTGTGGCACCAAGTTTGCAAATGTGGAAACCGAAACCATAAGTTTGGATCCTAGAGGAACTCAAGCCCAGTTCTGGATGTCAGCCTGTAATTGCTGGATGTGTAAGACCAGGAGGGACTGGGCAAATGCTTCCTTTATTTTAATACATCCAAATAGCCTTCTTCAAAAGGATGCCATAGAACATCTCAGGCAAACAGGACAGGTACATGAATAACCTGAGGGTCAGGTACTGCGTTGTTCTGGTATATTCAAATTAAGGGACATAAATTCTTCCTGTCCTTTGTCTTTTTGTGTATCCCACCCTGCCACTTTTACTCTTCACCCCACCTGGTAAGGAATTAAAACATCCCTGAGAGATCAGAGGAGCAAGTAAAACCACAACAAAGGTTAAGGCATCAGCTGGAGGCTGAAGCATGCTGGGATCTAATGGAGGTGCTGAGCCTGCCTCAGCCTCAGTGGCCTGTGATGAGAGAGGCAAACTGTCCCAGATGTCGCTGCTCCCCACCAGCCTCTACACCCCAGTCTCTGGAAGAGACTGCTTGGCAAGCCAAAACAGCAGGAGGTACCCCAGGGAAACTGGTATTTCCAGGTCTTGCAGGGGTCCCTTGCAGAAGGCATCTGTCTTCCATGGCAGGCAAAAGAGAGATCCTTCTTTAAACTTCGATCTAAACCTCAGCCACTTTATTCTCCAAATCAGAAGTTGCACGCTCCTGCACATCCAGGTGTGTCAAGGCCATGCCAGCGCATGGTGAAACAGCAAGGAGGTGGTGCTGTCTCCTAGTGTACCCCTAAAGGGGCTCACAGGGGCACCCAGGCAGATAGACAGTGTTATTAGGGAAACAAATGAACTCCAAAGAGGATTTCAGGCAGACCAGCTGTATAATGTAAGGGTAGTGGTGACACTGAGTGGGTGCAGCAGGGCTGATGTTGGAAAGGCCCCGGGAGAGGTGTAAAAAGATGAATGGGTCAAGCCCTGCTGTACTTCCTGCAGGCATCCCTTCCTCTGCAGCTGAAAAAGCCGAGGGAAAGAGAAGCAAAGACTAACCTAAACTCACCATCTAAGGCGTTGCCTTTACTGGACAGCACACACTGGCAGGGCCATGCCCAGACTCTGCACTGACATCTGGGCTGCTAAATTCCCAGACTGCTCCATCCAAGCAGCTGCTCCCAAGGGCTGGGCTGACTGGCGGGGATGTGGCACAATGGCAGGCACCTGCTGGGAACAGTGTTAGATACCTTTCCCAGTGTTTGGGGAAGGGCTGCTGCAGCAAACTGTGAAATCTCAACCAGTGGCTCCCCATGAGTCTTAGGGATGGTGGGGTGCTGTGGGGAAGCTGACAGGCTTTGCTCCACTGCAGGCACAGATTTATCGGGGAGGGCAGTGAGGCTGCAGCCATCAAGCACACTGCCTCCACGGCAATGGAATGGAACAGTGCTTGAGTGTTCCTGCTAGCCCCTGGGGTGGAAAGGCAACCTGCAATGGAGGTTAGCTGGTTAGCTGGTTCTCTGTGGTTGGTGTCATGAAGACTGTTTGCTTGTGTTCGAGTCTTGTTTTAAGATAATTCACAGAGGCATTAATATTTGGAAAGAGCAAGCTTGAGCAAAAGACAAGGTGTTGTGCGTATAGTCTGCTAATAAACCTACAAGCAGAATCTCAACTGGTCAGGATGACATGGCTCAGGCACTGCAGAGCCTGCACACACAAAGGCAGCCTTCCCTTCTTGCTCTGGGGCCTGGCACAGGCATCAAACGCTGCTGAAAAAACCTTCATGCAAGAGGAATTTTGGATTGCTCACAGCAAATGGCACTTTCTAGTTCTTTGTATTCTTTCATCCATGTCTCTTACAGTTGGACTCGATGATCTTAAAGGTCTTTTCCAAGCTAAATGTTTCTCTGATTCACTAGTTTAGTGGGAAACACATTTGACTGGCCACATGTGAAGGTGATGGAAACTGACTTTTATAGTTGTGCTAAGCATGAGCTGAGAGAGAGGGAAGCTACTTTCTACACTGCCACATGTTAGAAAAGCTTAAACTGAAATACTTGTGATGGTGATATCATACCTATCAGCTCCTTCTTCATGCCTTGGGCAGCCCAGAGAGAGTGTGCAGTCTCCATCTCTGAGGATATTCAAAACTTGAGTGGATGCTGCTCTGAGCAACCTGCTCTGGGTGACCTGCTTGAGCAGGGACTTTAGACAAGATGACCTCCAAAGATGCCTTTTCAAGTCACACAGCCTGTAATATTGCAAATCATGAGCTTTTAGAACCTTTTGCATTCTTTCTATTTCTTAAGCTCATTCATATTGCCTTTGAATGAAAATGGAACGGTCTGTGGATAGATCCCCTTTTCTTGATGGGCCTTCAGCCAGTGCCAGCTCTGAGGGCAGCTGCAGCACCACTCCCTTGCCACGGTTGCCAAGGACACCAAAAGGCTTTGAACCCCAGGGCCTGAGCAGCAAACTGAAAAATTGATGAAAAATCTCAAAGTGAGACAGAATAGAAATGAGGGTTTAAAAGAAAGAAACAACCAAACAAAGCCCCCACCAAAATCCTGTTGGTCCCTGCTGCACCCTGCAGTCTGGTCCTTTCTTCCAAGACTCTGCTCAGTCTACAGTGGCTTTACTGGTTTTCCGCAATCTCCCATGCTCCTGAGTGAGTGACGGCCACATCCCCCAAATGTGGCCTGCCCTCCCCTTTGATGGGATGTGCTCAGCTTGACAAGAACATTTCTACTGAGGACAGGACTGTCTGCAGATAAATTCAGGTATTTGGAATTGGGCAAAGCTGGAGCTGTATTCCTGTCTGGCAGGGTGTGTGCCTTTGCACGTGGACTGCAGGGAAGCTATTTCCATTTATCACTTTTCTGTCTCTCACCCGCGGCTCGCAGGCATGGTCATGGGCAGGTGCTGCAGGAGGGTGCTCATGACAGGAGACCTACAAAAACCGGGGAAAGGGGCAGAGGAGAGCTGCCTTCTGGAGCAGCATTAGCTGCAAAAATCAGGCTACGCTATCTTAGGGGCTTATCTGATTTTAAAAGAAAACAAAAATCTTAAGAAAATACACGCATTAAAGACTGAAATATTGATAGTAGGGAAGATCAACCTTCAGTCCTTCAGAGGAAAGAAATGTAACAATTTCGCTCTGTCTTGCTTTAATATTGTTTTAAATCACCTACTTGGAAAAGAAATTCATGTATTGCAATTTCCCCACAGTGTGGGGCACTGCTGGAAAAATTCTTTGCTGAAGGAAAGGATGTCATTAATGTGAAGTGAGAAAACAGTTTGATTGATTTTTCCTAAAGCCTGTTTTAACATGTCTAAATTATAGTGTTTTCTGGTCGTTTCTGTCATTTCTTAGATGACAACCATCAATTGACATTTTTAATCATTGATTTTTCACCTAAGCTGCCTGCTTATGAAAACTCTGCTTTTCACAGGAATTGGCTTTGAATAATGTGGAGTTTTAGCCTGTTTTCTCTAAGTTATATATCAACATTTTTCTTGGCATCATCACATGAGGGAATTCCTCTGTTGTAGCACCTCTCTCAGATAAATCCCTTTGTGGCTGAATAAAAAGCAGATAATCTTTTTGCTACTCCAGGATATTTCCTCAGGGATTCAGGAGCTGTATAAAATTACAAGCTCTTCCAACTGCAAGGTCTTCATTGGCCCTTCCTACTGCTATTGGGTTCTTTTTCAGCAGGAGTGAAGGAGATGAGAATCATCCTCAATCACACAGTAAATGGTGCATGTGAAACTCTTGCATGTGTTCATGTGCTGTGTCTGGCAGACTTGGGCTGCTCCTGTTGTGACGAGGAGTTGGGAGGCTGCACAGGGCTGTGATCATGACCTGTGGACCTGGTGGTGTTCAGTGGCTGGAGCTACACATGCTGATGAAACCTGGGTCCACATTTAAAAATCCTGAAATGGAAAATATTATTCAATGCCAACAGTAAAAATGAGGCAAATGGATTAAAGGAGTTGTTGCCTTTTAGAAAACAATTTCTGTTCTTCATTTGTTAGCTTATCCTTGACCTGCCATTTGAATTTTTAATGCATTAATTGTGCTGTGTATATTGCTGGAGATTTCTGAAAATGTCAGTGAAATTAGATTAGGATTTGAAGAGAACATAAAGGCTAATTTAATTTAAAGTCGTATCATCTTCAAACTGAAGTCCTGTGTCCAGGTTATATCCTGTTACTATTTACTGCTTACACTGTCAAGGTGCCTTGGAGCCCAAATCCTCCCTGTGTGAAGGACTTTGGGAAAAGGGTCCTCTCTGCCTCTCTCTCCTCATCTCTTCCTCCAGGGACCTGTGCTTTTCTTTTGCCTATGCACGATTTACAGGCAAGACAGATACCACAACAGCTGGAGGCAGGATTAACCCAGTGAGGAAACAGCTGCAGGGATGTATCCCACAACACATAGGCCAAAGAGGCTGAAAGAGTTGGGGGTCTTCAGCCCGGAGAAGAAAAGGCTCTGGGGAGACTGTGTAGCACCTTCCAGTATCTGTGGGGGTGGTCTACAAAGAACCTGGGGAGGGACTTTTTACAAGGGCATGTAGTGACAGGACACAGGGGAATGGCTTTAAACTCAAAGGAGCTAAGTTTAGATTAGGTATTAGGAAGGAATCCTTTACTGTGAGGTTGGTGAGGCACTGGAACAGGTTGCCCAGAGAAGCTGTGGGTGCTCCATCCCTCGAAATGCCCAAATCATG
Source organism: Lycocorax pyrrhopterus obiensis (assembly GCA_014706295.1). Taxonomy (NCBI): domain Eukaryota; kingdom Metazoa; phylum Chordata; class Aves; order Passeriformes; family Paradisaeidae; genus Lycocorax; species Lycocorax pyrrhopterus. The sequence goes on along the minus strand of JACSVZ010000014.1, from coordinate 12,703,259 downwards.
CTGGATGAGGCTCTGAGAAACCTGGTCAGGTGGAAGGTTCCCTGCCCATGCCAAGAGGGTTGGAACTAGACAATCTTTAAGGTCCCCTTCCAAACCAGACTATTCAGTGAGTCGATGATAAATGACCAAAGCCTGGTCCTGGCACGTCCTCCTGGGCAGCTCTAGTACAAATTGCCTGGGGTGGCCCCTTCCCAGGAGCGGTGGTGCACATCAGCTTGGGCAGCATGCTACAGTGAGCCACCTCCACTTATCTGCATAGCACCCTTCAGCCATGTGGTGACATTTGCATCTTCATCTATCACTCAGTAAATGAAAATACAAGCATTTGTTTTGCTGCAACACTTGTCTTCCATGAATGTCTTGACATTTATATACCACCAAGAGACGTGACGTTATGCCAGGATTTTATTCTTGTGGCATTATCTACACTAATTAAAGCTGTCACTACATGGCTGAAGCAGGTAGGAAAGTAATGAAGTTGATTGAATTTCTGACTCTGTTGCAGTTGCAATGAAGGAGGCAGCTGATGCCATGGGGATGGGCACCACGTCCCTGCAGTCTGTCTCAGCTCCTGCACAATGCCTTGGCATGCAGCAAAGTGCTCCATCCCAAAGTGTTCAGAGCAAACCTGTGTCCTCAGCTCTGGCTGATATCCACGTTGTGTCCACAAGCTCCAGCACTGGAAGGGGCACTATTCCGGAGCACGTATGCATCTCTTTCATAGATCAGCTACTATAAATCAAAAGAATCATGCTTTCTGGAAAGCTAGGAAAGACCAGGCTTCAATCATCCCGAGCAGCGGGAAAAGCACTTGCCATACAGATGAGTGCAGGCAGTGTCCATGAATACACAAGCCTTTTCTTTCTTGCCCTATCTCCCTTTTCTGGAGTGCAGCCTGGACAGGCAGTGGGGCAGGTAATAGACGAGGCAGCTCTGCGGTGACACCCCAGGCTCTTGTGTGATTCAAGTGTCGCAGCACCTCCTGCAGACAGCCCAAATGTCATCTGGAGCCATTTGTTCACCTCCAGCTTCTGCGAGGAACTCTAAGCTGCGTGGTCTCCTGTAACCTCCCTGAGATGTACCAGGACAGGCCCATAAGGCCATGTACAGGATGTAAACTGTGTGGTTTGCCACAAGAGAGATGTCGTATCCCATTAGCATATCTTTGCTCATGGATGAAAATATAACAGTAAGTCTGGTAAAAATGTACTACAGATGAGGAAGAGAAATAATTTCCTACAGCTTTTACGAGCTTTATCAGACTGCAGGGCAAAGACATTTTTCTTCCTCTATGCAAATGGAAGCAGTTTCTCCAGCATTTATAGAAGAAACTTAGTCCTGGCTTCAACTGGGATAATTTCTTCTTTGTAGTTGATACAGTGCTGTGTTGTGGATTCAGTATGAGAATCCTGTTGGAGGCACACTGGTGTTTTGGTTGTTGCTAATTAGTGCTTACTAAGGACATTTCAGTGTCCCGTGCTCTGCCAGTGAGCAGGTGCACAAAGGCTAGGGGAGCATGGCCAGGAGAGCTGACCCGACCTGGACAAATGGATATTCCACACACAGACTGACATGGCCAGGGTATGAACTGGGGGAATTACCTGAAAAGGGGTCAGCTGGGTACTGGGGACAGGGTTTGGCATCGGTCAGCGGGTGGTGAGCAATTTATTGTGCATGACTTGTTTTCTTCTTGAGTTTTGTCTCATTTTGGTATTATTGTTATATTTTGCTCTTTTTCAGTTCTCTCATCTTACACGTTTTACTTTTGATTATCCTTCCCATTCCAGCAGGGGGGGCCGGGGTGTGGAGGGTAAGCGAGTGGCTGTGTGGTGCGTAGTTGCCAGGTGGGCTTAACCTGGCAGGCTCTTACACAGACACGTATGATCTGTCTACATATAACACATTTCTTGGACACACCGAGATGTTCTAAGACTCACCATGACTTCAGCACAGTGACACAGCGAGGGTAGAGTGTTCAGCAGCTGATGAATCCTTCTTGCTGGAGTAGGTTTCTGTTAATGATGTGCCCCTCACCTCTGCAGGGCTCCAATTTGAACAGAGAGGCAAATGCCTCAAGGGTGCCCTTCTGGGGCCTCTCCTCCCAGGCCCTGGTGAGCAGTGTCATGTCCCAGCCACAGCTTCATGTCCAGTTAGTTCAGCCGCTGACTTCTTGGAGGAGACTGTCATTAAAATCAGAAGCATTTTTTCTGCTATTCTTTCTTGGAAATGAAGTGTTTGGCATATGGACTGCTTCTGGTTTAATGGCAGGCCCCTTCCCCACTGTGGGGTCAGATTTCGCAGTTAATTTTTAGCTGCCATACAACTTCTGACATGTCAAAGGAAAAACCTAAGTGTCTTAAAATCACAACTTGGATAAAGAAAAGAACCCAGGACTTGGGTTTTTTTTTTTTCAAAAAAAGATTGAAAAGAGACTTGATTGGATATGAAGCCAAGTGGGTCTAATGGTGTGTGTCAGTGGAAAACAAACTCACTAACAACCTGTGGAACAGTGCTCTGGCACAGCCAGTGTTCTGCCTCCTGCCACAGCTCCTGCACTCCCTGCCTGTGCTGTGGCTGGAGGTGCCTCCTGAGATCCACACTGGCAAAGACCAGAAGACATGCAAAGAGCTGTTCCAGCTGGAGGCTGGCTGGATGCTGGACAGGTTTCATATTGTGGAGTGTAAAGTGAATTATCCTTATCTTTAGTAGAAGACTTGTTCATTTCTGTGTCTCGTGGGGAAACACGTATTTGGGAAATTAATGACTGTCTCCAGCTAAAACCTCTAAGGCACCTTCCCATTTTAATTGTTACTACTGAAGTCCCCTGACTTTGTAGTCTCTCTATTCTCTCTTGTTAGCAGAACTGGTAATTGTATTTTAAAATAATTACAACATTTCCTCTGATGAGCTTATCTCCTTTAGCCAGGTCGAACAAAGGTCAGAGGAGATATAATATCTCTTAATAAATATGTTGGGTGGTAAGTGCTGAGGAGAGGAAAAAAAGCTTTTTGAGCTGAAACATAATATTAGCTCAGGATCAAATGACTATGTGTTGGTTATGGATAAATTTATACTTTCATATAGAAGACAATTTTTGGGTATCTGAAGAAGCAAGTTGAGAAGAGGTCGTTTGGTCATGGAAGTGGAGGGCTTGGACTTGTTTTAAGATGGAGCACCATGGCCCCATGCGAGGGGCAGAACAGGTAAAGGGAGGAATTCTTGGAGAAAAGAGATGAGGTTTGTGCCTCAGCTAACACAGTTTTTGTACTGTCATTACTTGTGTTCGAGCTCTCTGGGGTTCTGGGAAGGACATTTCTCTTTGACTTTACCCAAGACAGTGACTGGTGAACCAGGGCAGTGGTAACACGCACTGCTACTGCTGGGGCATCCAAAGGAGTCTCAGTGCATGTTCCTTGTCTTGCTCTGCTTAAACCTCTGTGATGGTTTAAACACCAGCAGGAAAGAGCAAAAGCTGCAATAGCACATCAATTTGCAGTTACTGGAGAGCTCGTGATGCCCCCCGTCTCTCCTGTTCTTTTCCTGTGGGTGAATCTTGATTTAATCATCATAGGCTCTGAGTTTGCTGCAGAGGTGAATGCTCTGTGGCCTGAGAATGTCTTGGCAGATGGGTGGATGTCCTGGGGTCCCTCTGAATTTGACAGTTGCTGCCTGGCAGTCTGTCATCATGACAGTGCCCCTAGCTTGGCATTCGTATCTGTACTGAGTACCACTGCCCACTGTCCTGCTAATACTCTGAAAAGCAGGAGATGCTACTTTGTAAGGCTTTTATCCCAGGCTGAATTTCCACAAAATTATCATCACTGAAATTACTGTCCTGTATCCATCTGCTGTGCACTTTTTTCCAGCCTTCATATATGAAACAAAAAAGTTCTTCAAGTGAAGTTTTTTTGCTTAGAATAGACTTTCTTTTCAAACACGCTAACTCTTATCAACAGGGCCTGTGATAGCTCAAAATATAACATCCACCAAGTGGGAATTATTTGCAAAAAAGCTGCTTGTTTAACTGTCTCTCTGACCTTCAGCAGTGTGTTGTCTTTGCCTGGGACAGAATTCCGGGGTTGAGACTTCTCCCACAGCAAGTCATGGGACCTGCTGGGTGCAGTGGGTGTAGCATTAACCGTGGAAGCTCAGTCCTTGGGAACAGAAAAACAAGTTTTAGCTCTCTTCTTCTGTTATATTCTTCAAGGGTAGGCAAATGTGTCACTGAATAAACAATTTTGCCAAAAAAAAAAAAAAATTGGTAATTTTGGCAGGATGTTAGGTACACACAACGAAACAACACTGAATTTTTTGAGAATTAAGGGTTTCTGGGAGAAGGTGATGCAGCATTGTCTAAGAGTATGGTCTGTCCTAAAAAAGCACGTTCTTTTTGTCTTCTTCTGCACTAACTCTTTGAATGTCTTCTGAAAACTCCATAAATAACCCACTACAGATTGAGAGTCAAATCTCAACAGGGGTGCAGCACCTACAATTTCCAGGACTATGAAGGAAGGTAAATGAGGCAGCATGTCCCTTTTCCTGCTACTCCTGCTGCTGCTGCGTATACTTTGCTTGCTCTGCATGGAAAGCAGACACAGGCAAGCTGTGAAGCTTCCCATGTGGCATCAGCAGCATGCAACCCTGCTGGGGTTTTTTTGTTTGGTTGGTTTTTTTTGGTTTTTTTTTGTGCATGGTAAGAGGATGAAAAAAAGTTTGACTGTGAGGAAAAATTTTGTGAAAGCATTGATTCAGTATCTGAATCTCACATCAGTCAATAGGTCTTCAGCTCCTCACTGTCTAGCTCTTTCTCTCCTGTGTTGCAGCAGGGTACTCTAGTGATCACTTTTGTTTAATAGAAGATGAAAGATCAAACTAGTTCATCTGTCAGGGAAATTTCTTTTGGAAATGCCAGCAGGGTCAGACAGAAAGTGAGAGCAATGGCCCAGCAAGGAGACAAGTCTCTAGGCAATTCCAAAGCCCAGAACTGAACAGACATGTCTGTGTATGTGCAGACAGGGAGGTGTGGTGTGTCAGCGGCAGCAACTGTCCTTTTTTCAGAACAGTATTTCCTACTGACATTTTTATCTTTCAGTAGAGATTTTTTTTTGTTTGTTTGAAAAACACAGTTTGGAAATAAATGTACTTACTTTACATTACAATCTTGGTTTTAAGCATTTTACCACGCGTAAACTGGTAAAATTATCACAGCTAACTTAATAAAGAAATCCAATAGGTCAATAAATTGTTCATAACTGTCACGATCCCCGCGCTTGTCAGTGCCGGATGGTGCCGCGACCTTCCCAAAAGCGTCTCCAGGGCGAAGCCGCTCGGCAGGACCACCACACACTCACACACGCGTGCACGCACACACGCACGGATAGCTCCTTAAAATGGGCCGATGGCAAAGAGACACGAAGGGTCTTCGTACAGAGTTCCACGGACAGGGTTTATTGCAGCCACACTCGTGAAGGGCTCCAGGGACGAAGACAAAGAACATGGGAAAGCGCAGGTTTAAGTACGGGAGCGGATCGAGCATCAGAGACCAATGATCTGAGGGCATGAGGGCGGTACGCAGGCGGGACTAGGGGATGGGAGCCAATGGGGAACTCTGAGGGAGTGGTGATGGGGCAAGGGCCAATGGGGGTACCTGGAGTGGAGAACCTTCTAGGGCATGGGACATATAAGGTAACAAGGGGCGGGGAGACCAACGAGCCAACCAGGAACGCAGAACTGGGGTACATTAACACAGCAGGGCAAAACATCCTGAGTGGAGCCTCTTTTGCTACCCTAACGTGGGGAGGAATCTTTGGTATTAGGGACTGTCTCACCAGTGGACTCTCTTTGTCCCTTGTACCACAGGCTTACTGACTGCCCCACATAGCCATGACTAATAATTATCTGTAATCATAGACGTGCATAGGACCATCTGTAATGGAGGCCGTGGGAGCCTGGCACATTGTTTAGGCATCCTTCACAAAGAGTCTGCATAGAAATTGTGACCAAGGATTATAAAAGCTGCCCATTTCACAACCTGCCACCTCCCTCAATGAGAAGCATGTGAATCTGTAATGACAGCATCTTCTGCAGGGGTGCACTGTCACTTCCATGTGCGCATGGGACTCTTGTGTCTTGAAACAGCAGAAGTTGCTGTGCAAGGTGAGGTTTTCTGGACAGCTTTGTCATTGTCCATAAGCAAAATCAAACCAGTCTGATTTGTTAGGAATATTTTTGTCACTCTTCCCAGTCTGCAGGAATCCTGCACGTTCACTCCCTGCAAGAGGAATAATTGCCTTGTCTTTTGAGGACATCCTTTCATTACACAGGAGCTACGGTAGGTATGCTAGTAACTCTCAAGATGTAATTCCCTCTTTCTACTCAGAACGTGCAGCAGTCATGCTGGTGGTGAAGAACACGATCAGTGCCATCACTCAAAGTGAAAATGAAGGCTTCTCTAGACTATCCAGGCATGAATGCATCCAAGGTTACTTGTTTATTCTTCAAAATCGTGCAGTGTTCATGGATGTTTAGTCTGTCCCACACTAGTCATGCATGAATGCATGTACTCTCTGCTGCTGATAATTTTAAGTCCTTGAGACCATGGCTGAGCAACAGCTTTCTCACTTGTTATGAAGACAGAGGTTTTGCTGGTCCCATTGAACACCCCAACTCTTTGTAGACACCAACGCAGCAAAATCCACATAGTGCCCAGTGCTGGGCCAAAGCAGGCTGTGGGATGGTGCTGTGAAACACCAGCAGGCTCCTACAGTGATGTGGCTGCAAGGATATTTCAAAAAGCCCTTGAGTCTACAGAGTTGGACTGCTTCATACAAGAAACAGCAGGCTTGTAATTCATTCTTTTATAATATTAATGGCATTAAACAATCTTTTCCCCAATGATCTGAACAGAGATTGTTTTTTCTTTCACCACATTTAGATTTACACCAAAGAAAAAACTTTAGAAGGCACTACATAAAGCAATTTACAGTGTGCCCCTGCAGAGGCTCTAATGCATAGTATTAACATCTCCCTTCTGTGTATGCATTTCTAATCAGGATTGTACAGATTTTATACAGGCTTTTACAGAACCCCCATCAGTGTAGTATCTGAAGGGTTTCCATAGTGCTTCAGTCAGATATGGGTCATTTTGTAGTATGCCTTCAGAGAGAAAAATGTAGTTGTGTAGGAGAGCATTTTACTTTGTTTAGATTTGAACCATTTTGAGTTTTGGGTTCTATTAATGGCTACAGTTCTGGTGGCCTTAATAAAAAGCTGTGAAACTGGGGCTGAGTTGCATGTGATGATTGAAATGAACCTCTTGCAGAGACAGCAAGGATAAAAGCACTGTTCATTGATGCCACCCGGCATCAGCACCATGAAAAACAAAGCAAACTTCAGACTGAACTTTGTCTGCCTGCAGATGCGCAAATAGAAGTCCAGCCTTCCTGAGCTATCAAATACAGTCTCCCACTATCCCTGTCTGTCACTTTTTGTTTTCCTATTCACATGTCTACCAAGCCCACTTCTGCATGTCATCTTGCCCGTTGTCCAGGCTGAGGGACTGCTCCAGAGACTCTGCTGGCTTACTACTGTCCTCTCACTTCCAGCCTGACACTATTATTGGCAGTTTGCACCTTTCGCTGTAGTGCCAAACACACACCTCTTAGCCTTAAAAATTCCTCTTTCTGTTGTTTAGTTTATCCCTAGTCTATTTCAAGAGAAAAATTCCACTGCTCTTTGCCAGTGGTTTCCAATGACTTGATTTCCAACTGCTCCTGATGCCTTAGGTTTTAACTTTTATATTTTTCAAATCTTGTGCTGCCTAGTGTGTAACTCTGAAGTTTCTTGTAGCCTGTTAATTTCTGCTCTCTCATGCTCGGTAGACATAACAAAGCCTCTCCAGGCCTGCTCTCCAAGGACACTCAGACCGTCCTAGGCCCAAAATGTGTAAACCAAAAGCCTCTGAAAAGGGGGCAAGCTGAGGGGAATAACATCATTAACTGAAGCTTTAATTGGAGAATTAACCCTGATGTGCTAATGAACCAAACTTATAAAAGTGTGAAGAACTCGTGACCTGTCGTCCATCTTGGAGTCCATTTTGCCATTTTGGCCATAGGCTCTGGCTCCCCAGGGTGTACCTTTGAAGGCCTTTCAAATAAATACCTTCCTTTATTCCCTTATTCTTGTCTAGTCTCTGTTTTAGGTGGCCACATCAGACATCACTCCAGGATGTTTCATGCCCTCACAGGGACCAGCCACCCATTTAGTTGTGTGCCTACTCTAATCCACATTAATTTGTACTGCAGACAAATGCTTTTTTTGTAAGCCATTACATTTAAATTCAGATTATGTTAGCAACAGTTTTTTCTATTTCATAATAGTGTTGTTTAATGTTAGTCCCTGGATGAGGTAAGACCATAATCCAATGGATGTGAGCTCTGACCACACTTCCAAGCATGGTCACACTTGCCCTCTCTTCACCCTCAGGAGTATTTCATTACCCTTTACAAAGTGGTGCCCCAGGAGAGCCCATAGCTGATGTTTTGGGCACCCAAGCAGGTGCTGTGTGCTCACACCCTTCTAGGTGAGGTTTCCTAGTGTTATGGGGAACTGGGCAGGCCCTTGGGGTCCACAAGGTCTTTATAGCTGACAGCAGGGACACAGAGTGCTGATGATCAAATGTGGCAGGTGAGGAGGGAATCACCAGGGTTTAAACTGGTGACTGCATCCTGGAATGGCAACTGGGACAACTGGGAGGTTTTAGGGCTCCAGTGATGCAGTATGCCTTGAGCCATTTCTGGGGCTCCTGGACACCCAGGCCAGCCTTAATGACCCGGGCACCATCACCCACCTCTTCTGCAGATTGCAGGGAGCTCAACCTGTGGCTCCCTGACATGGAATGGACAATCTCTGGCTAAAAGGTATGGATGCCGGGCCAAGGATTTTTGTTGCACCATTGCCATCAGGAGGGGGAATATCACTGAAACAGGATGAGCAAGTGGTTTGATGTTACCTGGAATATTTTTGTAGAAACCATGGAAACAGACTTTCTCAAAATTAACAGCAGCTTTGCTGTCTGGGAGCTCATTCTGCACCTGCTTAAGCTGTTACTGGTTGCTAATCCCTTTCCTGTGGTAAGGCTGCCGGGGCAGGTGAAGCCAGGCTTCTGAGTACTTGTCTGTTTGGTCATTCCACCACTATGGCTTCAGAGTAACAGCAATTTTGTCAGTGAAATCTCTGCGTATACTATGAGTGTGTATGTAATTTCCAACCAGATAATTTTAATTTATTCATTTATAAAAGCTCTCACAGTTTGCTGTTTGTCCTGCATTGTTCTCATACATCGACAAATCACTCTTCAGTGTGTGTCAGAAACAATTATTTATGGCCTGGTGAAGGACTCATTTTTCATTATATTTTATCATTTTGCTTCATACTAATTACAAACTGGAAGTGTTTATTTACTCAAACCACAGGGGCTCAGCAGTATTGCTAGGTACTCTGCATGGCAATGTGAAATGCAAAGAAGAGAGTTGCTCTCTGAGTGGGCTTGTTTTCCCCATGCACAGGGCTGCCAGCATTATGGATGCGTGGCGGGACCCACACTTCACGTATTCTGCCAACTTGTGTGTATTAGTGCTATTTAATATTCACTGTGAGGAGGACAGTTTGGAGGACTTCTAGGGATCAGTTTAGTCTCAGAGCTGTTTTATTTGATGAGGTCTGTTTTGGTTTTTTTTTGATGGGGTTGGTAAATAGCATCTTATGAGAAGCTCTTTCAAGAGCTTCTCTTGTTGTACCCCGGGGCTGTTTTGTACCTTGCGGGCTGTGGCAGAGCATATGCTGCTGTGTGGTGCTGCCAGGCAGACGTGTGGGGGGAGCTGGGCAGTGCTGTGACAGCTCCTGTGCTTGTCACCCAGCTCCCACAGCAGGACCGAGTGCAAGGGGAACGCTCCGGGTAAGGGGCTATGATGCTTCCTCCCTACTTTGCTGCAACTTCCCAGGAAGCTGATCTGCTCTGCTTCCCTGAGGGTGAATAACAGTAATTGTCATAATATGACACTTTTCCCAGAGATTTCTGAACTGTACTATCATAATCAAATGGAGGAATAATTAATTAAATAAAAAAATTTCAAGCATTGAAGCCCTATACTTCTTAAGGATTTTTTTATTAACATGAATCAGTGAACACTGTTATTAAAATAAAAACCAGTGTCCTAGTTGCTGCAAACAGAGCCAGTGTTTTATGGTGGAAGTTCTTTTAGCTGCAGTTGTGCAGAGCCTGATGCTTTTTATTGAGTCAGAGAGAGAAAGGATTTGAACAATATATTAGAGCAAAAGGAAAGTCTCATAATTTTGTAGATTGATATGGTGATCCATCTGTAATTCAATATCATTCATATATCAGATGGTAATAAAATCACTGTGAGACAAGGTACAAATCTGATGGTTATTTTTTTTAAACTGAATGGAGGCCTTTTTAGCCTTTTTTAAGGGGCTCTCCCTGCTAAGAGTACATAAATTGCTTTTACTTGATTCAATTTCACATTACTACAAAAAGTAAATTTCATGCTACATTTAATTTTCAGATATAGGATATAAAACCATGAGCTACAAAAGAAAGTCGCGTACTGCTCCTATCCCTTGTCTCATAATTAAACAAATAAACAAACAAAAAGCATGGAGAGAAACAGAGAGTTTCCTAAAGAAAAAAGCCCCACCACACAGGGGCAAAATCAGGATCCTGTGTACCTTGCTATATAATGTGTTATGGCTTTATTTATTTAAGGGGCAGTGATTTGCACAGTGGAAGGTCAGGAGTTCACATGCCCTGCCTGCCTTGGCTCCTGCCTGTGGTTCACACTGAATGCATGATCTGTCATTCATTCCTCTGGTCAGCTGACTAATCAATATAAATGCTGGAAGACACCTTTCGTTACTTAGTCTGACCCACATGCCACATGCTATAAAGCTTCACCCTCACTCATTGATCTCTGTATGATTTATCTTCCAGAAAAATACCCAGGCTTGATTTAGAGAGACCAAGTGACAGCTGAACGTCAGTGTCTCTTGGTGCTTTGTTCCAGCCGTCAGCATCCTCACCTGCCAGACTTGGTGTCTTCATCTCTCTAAGGTGGAGATGTCTGCCATCCGTTCTTGTTACTCTTGTCTGTGACAGAGAAGGCTTGTCTTTAATGGTGGTTGTATTTCAGCAGGTGGCAAAAGGAGTCCTTATTCACCTTCTGAGCTCTATAGTTCTACAAAAACCCTACATTGTTTTATCCAACCCAAAAATACATAGCACTTTTTAAATGATATAATTAATATATTATGCTATGGCAATCTAGCCATGATCAGAAGCTTGCCCCTTATTTTTGGCTGAAGATTAAACCTCAGAAGCATATCTATCACCTAGTAAAGGACAAATCAGGTAATTGACCTTTAATTTGAAAGTCTTGAGACAGTACTTTGCAGAAAAAACATCATCTGAGAATTTTCAAAAAATGCAGAAGAAAATTCACTGCCAGAGAGATTATCATGTTGATACACTGATGAAATACCACAGAACCTGACCATGTCAGATGCATTTCTTCATGTATTGGTTTTGCATGGCCTGGCTTTGGTAGCAGGAGGGGCTACAGTGGTGGCTTCTGTGAGAAGCTGCTAGAAGCTTCCACCATGTCCGGCAGAGCCAATCCCTGGTGGCTCCAAAGATGGAGGTGCTGCTGGCCAAGGCTGGGCCAACTGGATATAGTCGTAACGCCTCTGTGATAACGTATGTAAGAAGAAATCAAAACAAAAAGTTGTGCAGTTTTAATTCCAGCCAGAGCAGAGTGGGGCTGAGAACACACGAGAGGAACAGCCCTGCAGACACCAAGGTCAGTGGAGAAGGAGGGGGAAGAGATGCTCCAAGCACTGGGACTGGGATTCCTCTGCAGCCCTGGTGCAGCCCATGGTGAGGCAGCTGTGCCCCTGCAGCCCGGGATGAGCCCCACCCCAGAGCAGGTGGGTGCCTGAGAGGAGGCTGTGAGCCCACAGGAGACACAGGGAGAGGGGCCCAGCTCCCAGGCTGCAGCAGCCTGTCCTTGAAGGACTGATCCCAGGGAACAGTGACCCACTGCTGCAGCAGTGTGAGGGGGACTGGTGCCCATGAGATGGACACACATTGCAGCAATTTGCAGGGAGCTGTTGCTCGTGGGATGGAGCCACCCTGGAGAAGTTCATGGAGAACTGTCTCCCGTGGGAGGGACCCCATGGTGCAGCAGGGAATGACTCCTCTCCCTCACCTGCGAGAGGAGCCCTGGGTGCTGAACTGACCACAACCCCCATTCCCTTTCTCCTTCCACTGGGGTAGGAGGTAAAGCTGGGAAGGAGGGAACAGAGTGGGGAAGGTGTTTCTAAGGGCTTATGTTACTTCTAATTATCCTGCTCTGATTTTATTAGTAATAAATTCACTTCATATCTCTAAGTTGATCCCGTTTTGCGTGTGATGGTATTTGGTGAGTGATGTCTCCTGGTCCATATCTCAACCCATGAACTCTTCATTAAATTTTCTTTCCCCTGTCCAGCTGTGGAGAGGAGTGAGAGAGTGACTTTGGTGGGGGCCTGGCATGTGCCCAGGTTAATCCACTACAATTCAATGGCCCCATTCTTCCTTGTTTTGTGATAAGTATGTTAAAAGTAGGGGGCAAAAAACACCGGAGATCACCATCCCTGGAGGAAGCTCGTTCTGACTCAAAGTAAGCACAGCTGAAAACTCTTGATGTCTTTCTGTGTTGCCATTGTAACAGCTATATAAATAATCTCTTTCTCAGGCACAACTCTATCAGGCAGATCCTAACTACTGTAACAGCTCTGTGTGGCACACAGGTGATTAGTCCTGCCTGACAGTTATGCTTGCAGGGTTCTCCTGTTGTTTCTAAGGCAAAATTATAGTGATTTTTGCTTAGAGGTAACAAACTCAAGAAATGGCCTTACTGAAACTCAGATCTGCCCTCACCCAACAGAAATGCAGAAGGCTGTTCGTGGTCTGCTGCATCTCTGTCCATAGCATGGGAGATCAAGAGTACCTACACTTCCGTGGAAAGCTGTGTCTGACCCACCATCTGCAAACCTGTAATATCAAGGTGTGTTGTAGACCTTATGTGAGGACTTGAAGATCTCCATGCACAGAGAGAAAACTTTCCGGATGCTGGTTAGACAGACACTTCTGGTTATGTAGGCCTGTATGTTACTGAGTCACCCAGGCTCTATTTTCCCCACTTTGTTCCCTTCCCTCCCCTCCCACTGTGCATCCTCAGGGCTGTGAAGCAAGACATTTATGCCATACTTCTGTAGAGATGACAAATAGGTTTCCTTCCCTTCCTTTTGGCAGGAACCCCAGAGCCTGGAAATTCTAAACCTATGGGACGATATGCAGTTGATGGAGCTTTTACCCAGACAGGACATACATAAGCATTAATAGTTTTGTACCAGTTTTAGGAAGCACTTAAGGATCCAAACTCATCTTTTAGTCTCACCAGTATTTTGAGCACCTGAAAGCAGGCTACCAAAGTAAGTATAGCACTGTGTTCATGTTTTGTTCAGGAAGTTTCCAGGTAGTCCAGAAATTTTCTTCTTATCTTGTTTTTCCAGCAAAGAAACATCTCTATCGATCCTTATTCCTGTCATGTCTAGTATATGTTCTCACACCTGCTTTTTCCTCTGCCTTACTATGAATGCTGTGAGAAGCCTGTGATTGTACAGCATGCAGCTAACATGTCTCAAAAACAACAATGGCCAATGTGAGCAATTCAATTTCATATGAGAGTTCCAAAACCCTCATCTTCATTGACCAAGTCACTGCCAGAATAATCATAAGCTTTCTGCTTGAGGGACTTCTCCATCATCCAGAAAATTCCACATTCCAGGGAAGACAATACTTCTGGGACAGGTTCTTGAGATGCACAGGGAGTCTTCAGTTGAGTATCCCTGTAAAAGAGGGAAGAGTGGGCTGAGCATAAGCCTTGCTGTGAAGGGTATAGCACATTCTTCAAGACCAGGGATTGGTATTAAAACCAGTACCATGGCAGAGGTGTTGAAACTACATCATCTCTGAGGTTGCTTCCAACCCAAACCATTCTGTGATTCGAACACATGCAAAAAAAAAAAACAACCAAGCCCAAAACAATAAAACAAATCCAAAATAAACAAGACACCAAACCTCCTTCTATATATGTTCACACTCTGCAGTAGGGCAAGGAAACAGGCCAGGCAACCAGGAAGCAGATCTTACGATCAAGTTGCTGTCCCCAGGCTTTACCTCTAGGCTTTTCCTGTTCATTTTTTAAATCTTTCGGACCTTGCTATCTCATTTGTAAAATTACGGCTTGAAATATTGCTTTTGTCTTTTATTCACATAAAATTAAATTATGCCAATGAATGCTTGTTAGGGACAGGCATAACATAATGATGGGAAAAATACTACTAGCTTTTGAATCTACAGTCCACTCAGATAAAATCAAACTTCATGTGTGAATATCAAAGATTGTTTTCTAAAATTAAAAAATGTTGGACAAATTCAAAATATGTTTAATTAGAACTCTTGGAGCATCTTGGGTGAAAGTCACCATAAAATTGTTCGTTCTCATGTTTCTGTACTGGATTAGGGAGTGGCAGGTTTCCCATTTTTCTCATTCAGCCTGTCTTTCTCAAGAAGGCATATTCAATGCTTTGATACTGCCTCTTTTGTAAATGATAAGACCATTGTTTCTAAGAAATGGCACAAGTCCAGAGCACATGTTCCACTTGTGTTTGTCTGAAAGGTTACCACGATGGTGCCACACTGTGCTGACAAATGTGACCAAGCCATTGCTACCAGTAACAGTCCATGCCTTGGTTAAACCTCCGGTAATAACTGCTGCTGAAAAATGCAGAGCTGAAGAAACCACATGCTAAAGCTGCTTGTCAAGAAACAAGCCATTAGCTCTAGTTTTACATGTAATAGCACTAGCAAGGTATTTCAGGTCTGGTATATGTTCAGCTCCTTTTATTTTTTCTTGGAAAACCATGTTGTAAGAAATTGCTTAGTCTAGCTGAGATTTAACAAAGCAGTTCTATTACATTTTATGTTGTGGAAAATGATGTTGAAAGAAAAACATATTCAGCAGGAAAGAGGCTGTGCCCTTTCCTAATGGTTGTTTCCCTCAGGAAAGAGGCTGTTGACTGCAAGGACTTGCCATTCCACAGCTCTCCAGGAACCTTGGGATCATGTTTCTAGTTGCTGTTAATTAATGGGAGACACTCATCTGTGTGAAAGCAAGTCCTGCTGACAGCAGGAAAAATACAGCTAATTCCTTTTTTTCTCTTTCCTTCTTCAAAGTTTTTGTAATTTTATGAATGACTACAATTACTATTTTTAAATCAGTAAGCACCAAAGATTTCAGGTTTCATATAGACTACTGTTATTAAAAGGAAAAAAAAAACCCAACTGTAATAAGTACAGTGGTGTGAAATGAAATCAGTTGTGTTACTACTGGAAAATGTGTTGTGATTATCAAGCAACTAGAATGTCTGGGGATTTTTTTCAATTAATTTGACATACATGACATTTGACATACAAGACATTCATTCCCTTTGCTGTACACACAGCTATTTGCACAGTAGCCAATAAAATCAAGCTCTCCATACACCTGCAGGCTTTGCTCTCATATGCAGTTTAATTTGCCAATAAGAATAATGCAGTTTCCTGAGGATAAATGACTCAGGGCTTGCTGGCTCAAGGTGTGCACAGACAAAATCACACCCTTCTGGTCATTACTCGCTGGGATCAGCATGTTCTGATTATTGCTGTGTAATTAGCTAATAAGGCCCCTTTCAAAGTGGAAGAGAACTGCTTTCTCTGAGCACAATGTGCACTGCATCTATCATGGGTTTATTCATTACAGATGAATCTGATTCCCATTTAAGAAGATGTATTCTGGGAATGTAATATCTCTATTGTAATGTTTCTGTTGTTTCCAACACTTCAAAAATAAAAGATGGTGACAATTATCAATTATTTTAATCTGAAGCAAATTTTTAAGAAGTAACTTAAATTGGGCCCAGTGTTTTGGCTTGAGTGTAAAATCATACAGGTGAAGGGGAAAACTGGTATTCCAGAGTAAGAGATTTACACGTGGGACTTGGAGAGGATGACATATATTCTGAACAACATATTTTCACTTTCTGTTGTCCAGAAACTGAGATATCTTTGATTTAGTGTCTACTATTAAATTGCTATTCACTATTAAATGTATTTTTGAAAAAATTGCTTTGAGGAGTAGCTAGTCCTGAAAAATAACTGTCTTGAGTTGTGTTAATTTAATGCATATGTTGCATGGCATTTAAGTCTAAGTTGCCAGGCCAAGGGTTTTGTAACTCCCAGCACCTTAACATTAGTGCTTTCCTTGTCAGACCATAGAGTAAGTTAATTGAACAGAATATTCACAAATATTGTATTCATAAATAAAAAGAGACCCCATTGTGATCAGGTGAAATTATTGTACAATCATAAATGAATATTCACAGACAGGATGGCGGTGGTGGTGGTTGGTTTTAGTTGTTTGTTTTGTTTTGGTTTGGTTTTTTTTGTCCTCAGCAGTATTTGGCCCAGATTAACTGATCAACTTCTCAAGTTAGAAAACATATCCTACTCATTACTCTGCAAAAGTTCAATGAATTTATGCCCTGTCCAGCCAAAATTGCCTCAATCCATAATTAGTAGCAGCCTGACCTTTTTCATTATTGAAAGGGTCTTTTACAAGATACCAAGACCAACAACCATCAGCATCCTGAAATGGAAATTATGGCTCCCTTACTGATATTTATTGACCAGTGGAGCTGTTACAGGTTTGTATAAGCAATGAACACAGTATCTCTCTCCTAATACCATCCGATCAACAGTAGTCTGTTTTAAATTATAAATCTCTGAAATTAATGGGAGCACCTTTTTGGTCTTTTATGGAATAACAAAACCTGAAGAAGAGGTTGAGTGGGGAGAGTGAGCCTGGCAAGGGGAGCCTGACAGACTGGACTGCTTCTGCCTGAGGAAGGGAAGGCACCTCAGGGCCCCCTTCTGCCTCTGGGCAGGTCACTGAGAAGATGGGGCCATGCTTTCCACAACAGTGCAAGGCAGCAGGATGAGAGAGTGTGTGTCTAAGTTGAAACAGGAGGAGCCCACATTATGTACAAAGTGAAGCTTTTTCCCAGGTAGGGACAGTCCTGTGCAGAGCAGGTTGCTAAGAGAGGCAGTGAGGACTGTGTTCTTGGAGCTTTTCAGGATTGGTCTGGAGAAACCCCAAGCCACATGATCTGACCTTCTTGCTGCTGCTGTTTTGAGTAGATGGCTGCACTGGGTACCTCCTGCCATCTCTTCCAGACTGGGTTACAAAAGCCCTTTAGAAAAGAGACCAGGACACCTCTGTGCCATGACTATTTGCTTAAAGCCATGGAGTCTCTTCCAGTCCTAGCCATGTAAGATTCTTTTCTATTTATTCACTCTGTTTTTTAAACCAATTTATAGTTTGAAAACCTTGCTAGCCCATTTTCCACTCAATGTCTGACTCATGCAGTGACACACTCATGTCATACTTTTCGGTATCTCAAAACTTCCTTAACAACCAGTTCTCTCTCAAAAGCTAAGAAACTCAAGATGTTTTATGAGGTACTGCAAACGGTCTTTCTTTTTACATATATATATATATATATATATATATATACACATATAAAAATACACACACAGATACACACACCTCACTGACTAACTATTCAACATGTTCTGCTTTCTTTATATGTATCGGAGTGATCAGCCTTTAAAAGTCAGCTGCATCCCTGGGTGCCACAGAGCTCATAATGTAAGGTTGGTGCAGTATGTATTTGCATTTGTAGTTAGGGCAAAAGAGTGTTTCTTCTATGATTGAATTTTCACAGCTTGGGGATTACCTCAGTGAGCCTTCTGCTGTGCATTTCTGCTCTCTGCTGATTTCTCAAATGCACTGTATCTTGTTTACAGTCTTCTGCTGCTATCATGCAAACTTCGTCTGTAATTGAGTCTGTTTCATGTTTTAGCTCATTGCTTAGGTTACAAGCAAGCTGCTGCGCACTGGAGCTCTAGCAACTACAGCCGATGATGGTTTTTTAGATTTCAGGCAACATTTTCCCCTATTATCTTATGAGAAACATTCCAACACATTAGCCAGCACTTTGAAGATATTTTAGAGCACTCATTTTTCAATTGCAACTTTGCAAAGAAGAGCCAAGTACAATTTACCACTACCATTCAAGACTTCAAGTTATCTTTACCTTCTGCCACTCAATTAAATCCACTGTCTGGCAAAACTTGTGTTCCAAGTTCAATGGATAACCTGTTTCTCCAGCTACAACTAAAGAGCATTGACTCTGGAAAATGGAAGAAGGAGAGGAAGGAGCACGGAGAATACAGAAATCTGGGGGTAATGCCACAAAGACCTTAACCTTTGAGATTAGCTGTATCTTCTTGTTGTCTGCAAAGCAAAAAAACTTCACTAAGCGTTTGGGCAGATTAAAGAACAGCATTGGCAGATGTGTTGCCATGGTAGATGCAAGGTGGCTCATTTTCTGTCGGCTGAATCTCCTACAATTGATTATTTGATTTTCCACTATTTTGCCTGAGATTGCTATCAAATTAAGCCACCATCTGTCATTCTGTTTGCTCCGGCTGAAGTGTGGACAATGTTGCAGCTCTTCCAGGCATCAGACATTTTCTCTGGCCTCTGCTAGAATCTATTTTCTATATAAAATCAACTGTCTAGAACATTCCACAGAAAATTTACTTCCTGATGTGGGAAAAAGTTACCTGGCCCTGTTGTCTCAGGTGTTTATCCACTATAAGCTTAGTGTGCTTCTTCTGCTGGCCTGGGAATCATTTCATCTTTGTCAGGAAAATACTTCAAGTACCTCATCTTGCCTTTTTCCAAATAAAAAGTATTAAATTATTATATAAAGGTTGCTCCTAATGAGAGAGAAAGAGGTGTTCATTAAACAGGTGCCCTTCTTGATTTCATTATTTTCTTTTCTTTTCTTAAAACATTTAAATGGAAGTTGTTTTGTTCTTTGCCCAGCCTGCCATAAATCTTTATGTAACATATTAACTTCTCTTATTACACCTTTCTATACTCTGAGCTAGAAAACACATTAATTTTACCTATTTCTCCTTGTTTCTTTTTTGTTTAAATAGCTTCTATCTGGTCTGTATTTATTTAACAGGACTGTTTAACCAAAAAAATTTCTCTGCCTCGATTGTAGCTTTTTGACTATCTAAAACTTTTCTCAAAGAATGACAATATCCATTCTTGTTCCTTCTCTTTTGTCTGGGCCTTTCTTTCAAATGAAGCTGCCTAAAACTATCCTCGTACGCAATAGAAGAACTGTCTCCTTTTTATCACTGTCACTGTCACTAATCCATGAATCTTGCCTTACAGGATTCAGAAAGAACTGGAACAGGTAAAACTGTTAGACCTTGAAGACCTCCAAGTGGGAATGTATACAATGAAACTTTGGGGAGAAGAAACCCAACTTGTTTTCAATTATCTGTTAACACAAAATAAAGTGTGTGAACATTTACAGAAAGCTTCACCACCACCCCCCCACCAAAAAAAAAAGCCCCACAAAAAAACCCCAAACAAAACAAACCCAAAGGAAACCAGTTAGCAGTCTGAAGGGGTGAACAGATGGGATAGGAACAGAACAGACAGCATCAAGCAGCATCAGGTGGCATTCAAGTCAAAGATGCAGATAAGACAACAGTCTAATTTTCTACCTATATACTCTTCTCATTGGTTCACAATGGTCAATCTACTTGTATGTGTCAAACACGGAAAAAAAAGAGAGCTAAAAAAGGAAAATCAAACCAATTCAGAGGTGATATAACTAATGTTCAGTCCTTTTTTTTTTTTTTTGTGTGTGTGTGTGTGTGTGCGTGCGCTCTGGACTGTAGTTTAAAGTGTCTAAGGTGAGCAGCGGTTCCTGTGACACATGCTGTAATTGTTCCATCTGTGTTATACCTGTTTTGTCTCTCAACCAGGTTAAAAGCAATGCTTTTAACCTTCTAGACATGCAATTCCTCCCACTAGTTGTCTGTAATGTCAATTATATTAAGTGTCTTCTTTAAAATAAGAAATTTCCAATTCTTTTTGCATCTTGCTGCAATTTCTACCAATTGGAATGCTATTTCTTTGCACTTTTTCTGTCATTGTAGGTCAATTTGTTTATGATTTGCTGAGTTAATGTCGATATTATATTTGTCTCTTTTACATACTCCCTTCTGTTTTTAAAGCCTTCACTAAGCCTTCCTTAGTGCTCCACTTCCCTTCATTCCCAATAATTACTGCTGCAACACAGGAAATTCTGGTCACCCAGTCTAAAAAAATCCTTCTGTTTAAGGCTCTGGGAAAACCCATTTTGCTCTATTAATATGACTACTGATGTGTCTCCCTTATTTCTATCCCGTTCCTGTCTCACTCTTGGGGACAGAAAACATGGAGCCAAGTTTTTTTCTCCTATCTGTCTAGTTTGGTTTGACATCGTATTGGTCACAGAGTGGACCATCACTAGCAGTGTTTTTCTGGATGTCTTCATAATGCTGTCTAGTTCATGGAGCTCAAGTAAAAGAGTCAGCATTTGTGCTTTTCTCCTCCAAAGAGACTGCATACACTCTCCTATTCTTGAGCCACTGAGAGGTAAGGATGCCCATTAGGTAATGTCCTCAGCTGTTAACTGAGTTTTGCTTCTTCACAGACAAGTTTCTTGGCAGCTGATTTACCAACAACCTGGTAACCATATGATTTCTCCAGCCATATTGAAAACTGTTTCTTCTTCTCATCTTTTCTAGCAGTCTCCAGTATGGACCATACATGAGTACGAGTACTGAGGCATGTCAGAGAATAGTGTGGTTTTCATCCAGCCTTGTGGAAATTTCTGAATATCACCAAGAACTTGAAGTGATTTTATTCTGACATTTAAATCAATCGGTTTTTGAAAGGGTTATTTGATCTGGACCAACAGTGCTACTTGCCTAGCTTTGTAGAGTGAAGGATTCTTTAAGACCAATAAAGGTCTCAGCTGAAGCTCCCTCGGTTGTATGGCTGGGGACAAGAAGGTCACAATGTTTTCCTACAGCTTGAGAAACATAAGGTGCCAGTGGGGTTCCCCCCATGAAACTGCAGAGCACATATTTGTTATTTATGCATAAGCAAACACAGAGATGCTAGCAGAGTTAAAAATCAAACCATATGGTGCTATAGTGATATTTTGTTCTTAATATTTTGTTCTTGACAGGGGATAAAGCAGTGCAATCAAAGGCATGAGAAATGTTGGGAGTTCGTATATTTGGACAATGACTGATAAATAACCTCCAGAGAAAATACTTCCTTCAGATGAAGGGACTTCAATAATTGCTTTTAAGATCCATGCAGGGCAATTTTGATTTTAGTTAATCTGATGACACCTCCATTGAACTCTGAGCTGCATCTGGGTTTATGAGAAAAGGCTGGAACCATGATTATTTTGTAAGCAAATGATGATGTTGCAGCATTATTTGTGAGGTGTGGTCTTGAGCAGCAGAGAAGTGAAAGGGAGGAATTGAGAATAAATGAGTATAAAATGGGAAGAGCCCAAAATTACACTGTGAAGTTACATTTCAAATGTGCAAGTCTGTGCCATGTATTTTGAGTGATAGCCTGTGCCCCCTTTCACACAGGGGAAGGCAGTATGTACACCTGATGCTGTAACTACTCTAAACTCAGCATCTTCCTGAGCTACACTGATGCTCTGCCAGCTTCAAAGTTCCCAAAAACTTTTGGGGAAAGTGGAGGAAAGATGGAAGGAGAGGGATGAAGAGAAAGAAGAGGAGAGGAAGGAGAAAAGGTACAGGAACTCTCTAAGAGCTTGAAGCTTATCCCGAAATGCTGGTGTGAAGACTTCCTCAGGTGCTTGCTTAGGAACAGATCACAAAGCAGCCTCTGTCCAGCCCGGGGTCCCTCCTGGACCTCAAAGCTGAAGTGAGTCACATCCCTCTGCCTCAGGGCACCAAGCGAGCCGAGCTTTCCTACCTGGCAAGCCCTCGATACTAAAGCAGAGACAGAGGCCCAACGGGACGCGGTCTCCATGGCCCAGAGGAGCTCTGACCGCGCAGGGACCGCGCAGGGACCGCGCCACCCCGACCCGCACCAACACCGCCGGGGCGCGGAACAGCGGGGTCGGAGGGCGCGCAGGGCTCCGGCACTGAGCTGGGGTGGTGCTCAAGCACCGCCTAAGGAGCTCAGGCTTGGTTTCCACTCGTCGAAAGTCCACGAGTCCAAACTCGTCCACTTTCCGAAAGTCACGTCCCCTGCGCGCGCCAGAAAGGACGCGGCGACCCAGAGCGAGCGCCCGCGGACGCGTGCAGGGGTCCGGGTCGCGGTGCAGGAAGCGCCGGAGCCTGGCGCTGCTCAAAGGAGCGAAAAGTGCCGGAGCCTGGCGGCTGCAGAAACACCAGCTGTGTGAGGTGCGACCAGGGGGACGATCTGCTCAGCCTGGTGGCAGAGCTGAGGGAAGAAGTAGGAAAGCCAACAAGTATTAAAGGAGTCTGAGGAGGAGACTGGCTGGTGGAGCCTTACTGTACCGTCCCCTAGACAGGCGCACCCACCGTCTGCATCTCAAGAAGTGATGGATCTCCTACCCTCTCACCACCAACCTGAAGGAGGGGAACTCAGAGAAATTTATTGGTTCTAAACTTTTGGAAGACATAGTCACCAGGAACAATCTGTTCAGTTAATAGTATTTCATAATAAATCAGTTTTTATTGAGGAATATGATTTGATAAGCTATTTTTTCCTTTGTGCACAGCAAATTCAAGGTAATTTATCAAATAAAACTAGTCTTAAATTCTGCTAGATGTCATTTATCTGATTCCCATTTCCATTTAAATGTTGCTTTGATGTAGCACAAATATGAAGTTTCTTAGAGACAGGGCACACAGTGTTTACATTTGTGCAGGCAGCTATTGAACTAGCTTAGCATAGTTAAGTGGCCTTATTTAATCTTGTGAAGACATTGTATACATCCTTCTGTTAGCAAGAATTATAAAATATAGTGATGGAACTAGAGAAGTGAAAGACCTATAGCAGATGAAAATTCACATCTAATTATAGCTTCACAACATAAATAAACTTTTCATTAGCAAAACAAAAAGAGAACAAGAATAAAATGCATGACAACACGAGTGAATACTTCTTTTGTGGTGTTGGTATGGTATTTTACATCCATTCATCCTGAACATACCACGTAGATCAGGCTTTTGACTTCGTTTGGTGTAATTTGAGCATTATGGAATGTTATATACAATAAAACTGGCACGGTGGGGTGTGTCTTTGCCTTTGCTAAGTGAAATGCACTTAACACTTCTAAGCAGCCAGAACGCAGCAGGAGAAACAAACACTGGAAGTTGCGGGAAGAAAGGCGCTAATGGAGCTTGAGTGCATGTCCATTTTCACCAGGACGTCCCACATCAGGGAGCTGCCCCTCCCACCCCGGCACAGCAAGCACAGGGCTTGCAGCCATGCAGCAGTGGGTCGTGGTGCCGCCCGGTGTGCACAGCCCCTGAGCAGTGTTGGGTTAATGACTGTGCTGAAAACCACTGCAGGTCAGAGCCCACAATGATACCAAATTGCTTGAAACAAGCTGTTCTAAAACTGAAGAAACTTTAACCTTCATCTCTGATTAAGCCAGTTCTGAGAAAGTACAGATGTAAAAGTAGCTGTTACCCTGATTGTGGTCAGAGTCCGTGCAGCCCCCAGCAGTGGTGCAGGGAGTGAGCCAACAGCAGCACTGCCCTTGCCTTCCTTTGAGTTTTAACACTGCAGGGCTGACTTGGGCCAGGGAACAGCACGGGGTATGCTCTAACATATACAGCTTGTAATGTTTCTTACAGAGAGTGTACTCTGCTCTTGTTCCAGCTGGGGAATTGGATGTAAGTGGCTTAAGTCTGGGGTCTGTGGCATTAAAGCTGTCTCTTGCTCCAGGGAAAACTCCGGCTTCCAGAAGGTTGGGTTTCTGGCCTTCTCTGACACTAAAGCACTGTTCCCATTGCAACAGGTCTGTCCTGATTCTGATTAGTTGCCTATAGTAATATCAGCAGTCATTAAAACACAGTACAATGTAGGGGAGAAAACGAAAAGAAAGAAAACCTGTCAGAGTTTCTACCATTATATTTTTCCTGTCTTTATCAATATAAAGCACTGTGGCTTTCCAGCATGGTCACCAGGTGAAAGCAGGAGCCTGGCACTCAGTTTGGTTGCTAGCACTGAGGGCTGTGCCATGCTGTGGGGCGGTTCAGTGTTGCATCACAACTCTGTTTGTTAGTCCCTGCCAGGGATTCAAGAAATGAGGGGAATCATGGGTCACATGCTGGGTGGCAAATATCTTCACTCAGACTCTTCATGTCCATGGCTGGAGATAATCACAGGCAGGATGTCTGCCCCTGAATCTCTTCAATGAAATGTTGTAGCATTAAAGCATGAGAATATTGCACTTCAGACTTAACTCTTCCTTAATGACAAAAATCCCCAGTGAATCTGTTCAGACTTAAGCAGAAACATCCAATGAACAGTGTTTTAAAGTGTTACAGAAACACATTGAAAATATATTTGCATGCATCTTCTGTCTTCCTTTTCATCCATTTTCCTTTCCAAACCCAGAGTGACAAGAACATTTCCTCTGTATTGTGAAAGCACAATAGCCCTACGCTGCAAGACAAACAGTGCTAGGACACTATTTGATATAACTATTTTGGAGATGCTCTTTGCTTCTGCTTTTGGGTGGATTGAAGAACAGGTGTTTTGAGGCAGGGATCAGTGCCTGCATTTAGGCTGGTGGTGAAGGTTGTAGAGAGGGACAATGCAGAGAGGGATGTCTTGACATAAGTTGTGCAAAGAACAAAGTGGCTCGCCTATTTTAGTTTTTGAGAAAGAAACACAAAAAGACGTTTCTTAATTATACGAGTAAGAGTATGCATATCCATAAGTACATAAATAAAAGTCTTGAAACATTCTTAAAAACTCTTTTCAGGGAAGAAGAACTTAACTGGAAGATGCTGGAAATTAAGAGGAAGAAAAGTTACGTGGCTGTTTAAAATCCTAAATCTCAGTTATGGCCTCTTTTAAAATAGACTGATTGAATACGTGAATGTTCCTCATAATAAATAGATGTATTTTGTTGTGCTGTCAGATTATCTCATGGGAAAGATACCAGACTCTTAAAAGCAATCACAATCTGGTTATCAGTTGCAAACACTATTGATTTATTTTTTAAATGAAAATGTAACTGGGAAGGTACAATATTTGCTTTTAAAAGATGACAATTTTACTGTCTTGTGTGGGCTGAGAATAAAAGAGGAAGCTGATGGAAAGTCTGCAAATCTGATTGAAGAATCAAACAGAAAATTATTCTTGCATGAGCTGAAGCATAGACAAATAGCCCAGTTTGCTGTGTTTATGATGGCTGTTAGTTGATCTGGGACCAGAGAGGGAGCAGGGATTAATAATGTTTTATTGCTGTTTAGGGAAATTTTAAATGGAGCCATTGTGATCCTTTACTGGTTAAAGCTTCATCAGCGAATGAGAAATTACTCTTTTAGATAGTGAGTAAAGAAGGAAGAGCTTACAGGTGGGTTTTGGATGTCAACTGGGAATTGGTACCTCTAGGGCTAACCTCTAGTGTTTATGGTGCAGACTCAGAAGACTATTTCATTAGGCACTTTTTCAAGTCACATAGACTGGAGAAAAATGTTCAGGAAAGAATGTGTATGTCATTGAAAAATTTTGCAAATCTGCAGCACAGTTCAATGAAGTTAAAGAAAAAGAAAAAAACCAAGACAAGCCAACCCAAAACCTTTCTCCCCCCCAGCCCCCAAACTGCCAGATACATACTTAACTGCTGCTAGAGGAGCTGGAAACTCATCTCAGAAATGTCAAGCACAGACATTTCACAGATGCTTTTTCATTTCTACGACAATGAGAAAGGAAGGAAAAGCAGAAAGTGTAGATTTTGGGACATAAAGAGTCCAATGTTGAGCTGCCTTGAAGGGTTCAGAAGCACAGACTGCTCACTGTTTCTTTCCTGAGGTGTGCTGAGTCTCTCTGGGAGGAGGAGTGTTTCTCTGCCATGATCCCATCTGACCTTTTTTTGGTCCAACAAAGAGAGGGGACATAGGACAATGGTCTTCTCTTGACCTCTCCCCTCATAACAAACCATAGCTTTGTGGATTTACGAGTAGGGGAAGTGCCTGGTGGACCTTAAGTTTGGGAGTTTTGAGGAGAAGAGCGGGAGGGATATGGAGAACGTGTATTTTAGAGTGGACATCCACCAATCTGGAGTTTCTGGCTGGTGCTCGGGTCCCCTGATGCTGCTGTCCAGCCCTCTGGGCCACAATTTCCATACAAATCTTGTGGCTGTGTCTGGGTTGCTTTAAACTCATCTTCCTCCCAGGCTTCTCAGATGGTGGATTTAGTCATTACTGTTTTGCATCAGCTTGCTCCTAGAACTGAGGTGGTATTGCAGCAGTTTGTTGGAAAAGACTACCTCCAATTCTTCTAAGAGAACTGCAACATGCAGACTTGCTGATGGCCTGTTTCATTGCTAAATTTAATTAGTTCTACAAGGACTGGTATAAGGCAGTGCCGAAATCAGTCTTTTATTATCCCATAGTCGGACTTCTGGATATGCAGCACTAAACATAGACTGAAAAGCCTCACTAGGACACTGAAGAAATTGGTATTTATGAACAAACTAAAGGGTAAAAGATTAAGATAAAAACTTAGCTCTAACAATCTCAGGGTGCTTATTGTAATTAAAATAATGAACAAAAACAAAGGGATGCAATTTGAATCGAGCTTCCTAGAAGCAAACAAGTGCACATGAGACATAATGGCTAATGAAAAGGATAGTCTGCTAATGAATAATAAAAATTTTGACACTTCTAGCTCATCCTTTAAATATTCCTGCAGGAGGGATTATCAAAGCAAAAAAAAACCCCAGCCACCCAAACCAAATGTCTGGTGCCTTGAAGCACTTTTTTCATTCTTTTAAGTGTAAGAAGCTGTAATTGAGGGAAAGCATAAAAGAGAGTTTTACTTCCATTGTGATACTTTCAAACTTCATATTAAAAGTATATAAAATTTTGTAAAAATACAGATAGAAATAATAAGCACATAAGTATTAAAACAACTGAAATGGGTTTGTATTTTCCACCGGTCTGGTACTCCTTTAGCAGAGGTTTTATACCAGAAAACCTTATTCATGTCCATGTATTTGCACATACAAGAGGGACATTCACATTTTCCACTTTTCTTGAAGGACCTAAAGACACTTTGGGGACCATTTGGGAGACCCAGATAGCTTTTCCTTGTGCTTTAGAGAGAATCAGCTTCTCAATTTTCTTACCTTGTGCCATTTTACAACAGGAAGCAGCCTTGCCCCACCACAGAGAGTAGGAGACAGGTGCATGCTATAAAACTGAATCAGAATTTGCATCTCAAATTAAGGAAAAAGGTATTTGAGCTTGTTGACAGCATCAGATGTGGAGGTAGTCCCACGTATTTGGTGATACTATACATATGATTAAAATTCTTCTGTAGCTCATAAAATAAATTAGACCCATGTTTACTATTTTGTAGCAATAGGGCCAGTTAGCATTTCTTGAAGCTCCTAGGGATTGCTTTTTGATGTAAAATTCTGTGTTTGATTACATTGGGTAAAAAAAGGGAATGGGAGAACAAGCCTGATTTTGGTCCTGTTCAGGTCTCAAAGAGGTAGTGTATTTTCTTTTTGAATATTGAAACTGGCAGTGAGACCTGATCTACAGAAGCAGTGTCAATGGGAGTGTGTATGTGCAGACAGCTAGCAAATCCTTAAGGTTTTTTTCATCCAATACTGATCATAAATCCAGGCTTATACTACTGCAACAATTTATCACTTCAGGTCAAAATGTTATTAAAAAAAAATCAACATTATGCATTACAGCTTTATGCTCTTTTTAAATTAAGGAACAGCTGCCAGATGATGAGAATTTTGGTAGAGTATCATAAAAATATTTCAGTGAGAGCTCTCCTAGAGAAGGTCTAGAGAAACATGACATTTAAATTCAGGACAAATATATGAAGTAAAGGGGGATGGTCTAAAAAGTAGGAAGTAGTCTGCAGTTAGACTGCTGTTCCTTTTCCAAAATGATGAGGCCCAAAGACAAGCCCAAGAAAAAAAAAGAAAAAGGAGGAGGAAAGCCATTTAGCACAAACATATTGAAAAAAACCCCAAGCAATTTTCACAAGTACAAGGCAAGGCGGCTATTGCCTAATGTGCCGAAATTAGGTTGGCTTCAGAGCACAGCTGCTTAGGTAGAAGCCCAGGAATTGAAAACTTCAAAGTTTGAAGGATGATGGCAAATTGATTTCTGCCTGGGAAAGGCAGGAGCTGTGTTTAATTGGTTACCAGGCTGGGATGAACCCTGACCAGTGCTGCCAGTAGTGATACAAACCTGGCCCCAGCAACCCGGCTCTCAAGAGACCTTCATGCACCCACACCATTGCTGCCATTTTGAAGCTGATCCCTAAAAATGAGGGCTGGTCTAGTGGTCTTTACCATAGCAAGCCACAGATGCCAGTGTTGCATCCAAGCCACATAAGTGGGAGGCCCTGGCCTGTGGGTATTTTCCATTTTGCAAAGACCAAAAAGAAAACACAGTAAGTTCACCCTGATGCTGACATGGCAGGGAAATGCCAGGAAGAGGTGATGATCTCTGCCCAGTCTTCCTCTGTGTCAGGGCTGGCATGGGCAGCATGTGCTCAGAGGTGTGACACATGAGTGCACTGCTTCCAGCACCGGGGAGATCCCAGCATTACAGAGTTTTATGGATTTCCAGTACGAGTAAGATAGCAGTGGGGATTAAATGTTTACATGAGGGAGGCTTGCTTGCTTTCTCTCTTTCACCCACAGGTCTTAGCTCTGCACCTGAAAAGAACCTAAAAGGTATTGGCTTGGGGGGACTGATGCATAAACTGCAGCTTTTGCTCATAAAACCTCAGATTCCAAAGTAAATTTCACCTTAATGAAAACTGTAATTTTTTTCAGGAAAATAGTGCTGTCATGATTGCATTTGGCAAGCCTCACTAGCTTTAAAGTTGTTATTTAGAGACACAGTGTTTGCCAACATGATACAATTGTAGATGCAAGCCTCTTGACTTCAAAGAGGAAACAGCTTTGAAATGGCAAATTAAGTTTGGCAAATTTTGGCAACTACTTCAACAGTGAATTATTACTGATTTTTTTTCTATGCAATTACTCTGTTTTTCACAAGAGCTCCTGCTGTGCAGAGACTCTGAGAACTCTCCTCTGAGCTCAAATACAGCAAACACAGTGGTACCACTTTCATAAGCAAAGGCAAAACCTTGGAAAACTGTTAAGACACATCTACAGCTGTCTCCTAAATGCTGACTGATTTGAAATAGACTACTCTTTGCATACTGAGCATTTGTCAGGCTGAACTTATATGTTTAGAATATTTGATTTATTTCTTTTTCTAGGAAAACTCCATGTCTATTCGGTCTTACCTCCTGTTCAATGCCAGGGATAGGTATTTGGGCTCCAAAGTTTTCTCTCAGCCCCCTCCATACATTGTGCCTACAAGAGCTGGCATTGCAGTTTGTTTTGTTGCTTGGAGACAGCTGCAGGAACACACAGTGGCATAAATCACACCTGACTCTGTTGCTAAGGAAATAAAACCATCTCCTGTTTTTTCTTCAGACCTAGTAGTAAGTGGGGAAAGCAAAATTTATATTCAGGATATTTAAAATATTGCTTTAATTTAACAAAAGGAAAAAAGGAAACTACATAATGCATATCTGTAACAGCTTCCCTGGGGAACAAATACTGAATTTTCATTCTTCTGGAGGTGATCATTGGAAGCATAGAATTTGAGCAGGTTGTGTAATAGAGGATAATAATTAGACACAATCTGGATTTGGGGCATAAAAACTCCATAAACTTTTTTGAGGGCTTTTAAAATTGCAGAGCAGTGCCTGCTGCTCACCCTAATGTTTATGGAGTTTCAAAGAAAAGAAAAAAGCAGGTTTTGGTACTAAAAACTTGACTTTGGCAAAAATTAAACTTGAAGCAGTTGTAATGCATGGGGTTCACTGACTAGCCCCCTGGATGGATCTTCATCTACTATGTCTTTTGCCTGGCCCTCAAGTTCCAGAGCCTCATACCAATTGTTTTAGGGCACCTGGGAAGGCAAGGAGGGCTGGTAGGGATTTGTCTGTCACTCTGAGACCTGTTTCCATTCCCTCCAGCACCAGCACAATCCATGAGTAAAGTCAGTCTCTCTCTTGCTCCAGTGAATGGTGGTGTGGTCACCTCTTGCCTCTGTGGTTATAAACAGAGATATATTATGCTCCAATTATAAACTGAAGGAAATTTTTGGTCAGATTACCTGATTTAATTTTTTTTAAGACCTTGTGGAACATGATAGAACAATATTATGTCAGAGAGGAGATGCATGCAATAGTGCTAGTCTGCAAACTCCAACGTACAGAACAGTATTTAATAATAAGCTTAACATGACAGAAAACAATAAAATTATTGATAGTGTGCAACATTAGATTTAGAATTCCTGCTG
The DNA here is from genome assembly GCA_014706295.1 of Lycocorax pyrrhopterus obiensis. Classification (NCBI taxonomy): domain Eukaryota; kingdom Metazoa; phylum Chordata; class Aves; order Passeriformes; family Paradisaeidae; genus Lycocorax; species Lycocorax pyrrhopterus. The sequence continues at coordinate 12,672,559 of JACSVZ010000014.1, read as the reverse complement.
TTGGCGGTGACCAACTGAACAAAATGTCCCACCACTGATGTTATCCATCTTTCTTCGTTCTTTCCAAGACATGGTGTATCTCTTCTATACCAGGATGAATGGTGATTAAGTTCTGTGTCCATTGCTTCAGACACGTTCCAGCAGGCAACACAGGTTGTCACGCTGTAGTTGTTTTTTAACCAGTGCAAGGTTCATTCCAATGGGGGTGGGCAGTAAATCTTGACAGGATGTGTAGCTAGATTGCAGCAATTCGTGGGTTGTGACAGAATCATCTAATTTAAGTAAAATTATGAATGCAGATGTTTGCTTATTTCTGTAGGGATGTTGTCTCTGAATACGGAATCAGGAATAATTCTCATACAAACACATCCCTTTCCAATGTATACAAGCACAGTTCCAAGGATTTCATCAGGATGTATTTCAAACTGACAAACATTTTGTTCAATGTCAAGACAAATGTCTTGGGCCTTAATGGTGTTGCTTTCACCAATAAAGCCTTGTTGTTCCCATGCAATGCATGCATCAACATGGATGGGTTGTTATTTGTTCCTGTTTTGCTGGACCCACACTCTGTGCTATATCAGATAGGGAATAATTCCACAATGATTTAACCCCAGTGCAATGATTGGGTATGTGACGTATGCTGAAGCACTGTGTATTATTAGAATAAAACCTTTACTAGCTGGTAGGGTGATAGGTGAAGTTAACTAGATGCTACCAAGACGGAAATTCTCTTTGAAATTTATTTGCATTATCCCAGATTACTTTACAAATTTCAGTGGGCAAGGTACATTGCCTTCCCTTATAATTGCTGCTGCAGGAACTTGTATCCACAATTGAGTTTGGATACAACTAATAGGTATTGGTACGGGCTGTACCTAGAATAGTCATTATATAAGTTGACAATCCTTTTCATCAATCCTTTCCCATTGAGGTAATATACCTGATAAGAGCAATTGGTTTCAACTGGAATAAAACACTTGGCACTGAGTTTATTTTGTTTACTAGGACTTCAGCATTCGTGCTCTGTAACAGTCCTAATGCTGTCCCCAGGATACCAGTTGCATCTCTCCTTGATCATTTTGGAGAGGTGAGGGTCAGTCCACAGAACAGTGATAACCATCCTGTGTAAGATGTGCTCAGGAATGATGAGTAGACAGGTTTAATTGCAGATATTAATCTGCACTGATAATTCCACTTGTTTGAGGGATCACAAAGGACTAAATAGCACTTTTTTCGGCCTTGATATTTGATCACACAGGGTTCAATTTTGAAGTTTGTTGAGATAAGGTTTCAGCACTCTTAACGGGAATCTTGAAAATTTTTACTTTCAAGTAAGACAGGTATGAAGAGGAGCTTTATCAAAAGATAGAGGTGATCAAAAAAAAAAATTACTGGACCACGAAAAACTGTATTCAATTTTCGTATTGAACTACAGTCATCCTCAACTCTGTACCCTCTTTGTGTCACTCCATGACTAGGACCGTCACAGAGCAGAAGGATTAGGATGCTGCCATCAAGGAATTCACATCAGGATCAAGTTTCTCACTCACAGCACTGACATACAGCAAGTCGAATTAATTGTGAATTGTGACTTGATGAGCACCTGGTAAAACTATGGTCACATGCAACACATGCAATGAAAACATACCAATACCTTTAGGGAAATGTTTAACTCTGTAGAGCCCTCATGCTTTCAATCTACTTATTAGTCTTCTGTGCAGTCACCGATAAAGCCTCCAGAAGCAAAAAGTCACAGATTCATGGATGATTGACTTCTATGAGGCAAACATGACTCTTCATGAGCATAAAGAAGCATTGAAATCTTCTGACATCAGGCAACCCTGACATGCTTTCTTAGCTTGCACAAGTGTGCTTTGAGTCACAGAATCACCTCTGTATGGCTGAGGTGAAAAAGGACCTCCAGAGGTCAACTGGTCCAACCTCCCCTGCTCAAGCAGAGCCACTGAGAGATGGTGGCCAAGGACCACCATCACACAGCTTCTGAGTTTCTCTAAGAAAGGAGCTTCCATGAGCACCCTGGGCTAGATCTGTGAGTGCTCAGTCACTGTGACAGCAAAAATGGTTTCCTGATGTTCAGAGGGAAGGTTTTTGATTTGCAGTGTTTTGCTTTGTGCCCATTGTCACTAAGCATCCCTGAAAAGAGCCTGGCTCAGTCTTCTCTGCACCTTCCCTTCAGGTATGGATATACCTTGAAAAATTACCACCTTTGGAGTCTTCTTCAGGTTGAACAGTCTGTAGGCAGCACTTTCAACATTTCTTAATAGGGGAGATGCTCTAGCTCCTTCATTATCCTTGAGAACTTTCGCTGGGTGCTTGCCCATATGCCCACCTCTCTCTCGTGAGGGGGAGTCCAGCAATGGACACAGTATGCCAGGTGTGTCCTCCTCAGTGCTGAGCAGAAGGAGTTGGATCAGAGCTGCAAAGTCAGCAGAGTAAGAAATGCCTCGAGATGGTTTATTTCTAACAAAACCTAGTGCTGGACATGAATGGTGAAGCCTGTGACTTTATATAAAATATACAGCAAGGGGATTCTGCTTGATAGTAAGGCAGCCTAGTGAATCTGGGAAGCTTAAGTTCCCTGAGGCCAGAGCTTGTGTCTTCTGTGTGTAGTTCCTGAAAGCACTGTGGTGTCACCAGAAGTCATTGTGACATGTGTGACATCAATCCTTTTTGCAGTGTGGGGCAACCCTGAAGGGCCAGAATGCCTGCCCTCCTCCACTGGGGAAATCTACATTTGGGGGAGGATTTGCTGTGCAGTGACAGCAGCAGGACCTGGGGAGCTGGTCCCAACCTGATGCACTCCCAGGCTTCAGCTGCTGTTGCTGAGAGGCCAGAAACTGCTTTCACACCTTCACAATTCCTGCTTGCACATGTCAGAGAGGTCAGTCACTGCCCTGCCCTGAGAGCTGTCACATGCAAAGACAACTCTGGTGTAATCTGTCTACCCCAGGATAGTCCCTGGTAATTGTGGCAGCTCAAGCACAGCCTCGAGGTAGAAGAGGCAGCTCTTCAGTGCTTGATGTGGACAGCTTGGCTGCTGTCTGCAGACTGCATCTCTGGATTGTGTCTCCGGGGCAGGCCAGGAGCCTCATGTCTCTTTGGTTTGCAGTGCCAGATGGCGTTGGAGGAGGGTTACTCAGAAGGCGACATCTCTTCCTCTGCTGCCAGCCACAACCAGGTGCCCCTGGCTATCTCTCAAAGAGGTTTCGAATGCCCAATCTGCCTGGACACCATTGAGGATGAAACCTCCGTGAGCTGGTGTAGACACGCTTTCTGCTTTCCTTGCATACTGGAATGGGCCTGCATCAGACCTGTTTGCCCAATCTGCCAGGAGCCCTTCCAATACCTCTTCCGCAAGGTGGGAGACAGTAACTATGAGGTGTACTACACCAACTCCCCCAGACGTAATCGAGGAAGGAGGAGGCGTCGCCACTCTGCAGAAAGGAGGCGGTATCATTCCGCAGGGCACCAGCAGCGCAGATCTTCCAGCAGAGAGCACGGCAGTGGCCGTGCCAGGGACTGGGACAGCGACCAAAGCAGGTCCTGGAGGCGGAACCATGATGGTCACAGCAGGAGTCAGCAGGCCTGGAGTTATGACCCCTCAAGCAGCAGGAGATGGCAGCACAGCAGTGCTCAGGACACGGCTTCTGAAACTTCTCATGGTTGGGACCAAGCTTCAAGGCATGAACGGGATGTCCCAGGCCACTCGGGGAGGAGTGAGCAGCGTCATCGGGCACAATGGGTCCCCTCCAGGGAATTATGGGCAACAAGGAGCCGATCTCGGAGGAGGTCCCACAGCACTTGGCGCCAAACACAGAGGGAAGAGCACAGGAGGAGGGATCATGACGAGGGACAACCTGCAAGGCCTGAATGGGATGTCCCCGACTCGTCAGGAAGGAGAGAGCACCGTCAGCAGGCACAACAGGCTTCCTCCAGGGAAGCCCAGGAAACAAGGAGTCAATCCCATCAATCCCAGCAGACATCCCACAGCCCTGAGGGGCACAGGCGCAGGTAGAACACCCTACCAAGAAGGGTACTACTGTTGTATGTCCTGCTACTAGTGTCACAAATTATACCACTCTACACCAAAGCGGGTCCTACTAAGAATCCAAAAAATAAAGTCAGTTCCAACCATCAAGCTTGGAGCACAGAATCTCTTCTCCATCATAAAACACATCCAAAAATCTGGAGACCTATGTAAGGTAGTAAGGTGTATGACCTAGGTAAGGTTAGGAAGATAACAAGCTAGAAGGCAGAAGCTAGAAGAAACACCTTGATCTGGTTTGTTTCTAAACCAGAATGTAGTGCTGGGTATGAATGGTGAAGCCTGTGACTTTATATAAAAAACTATGGCAAGGGGATTCTGCTTGACAGGAGGCAGTCTAGTGAGACAAGCTACCTGGGAAGCTTTCGTTCCCTGAGGCCAGAGCTTGTGTCTTCTGTGTGTAGTTCCTGAAAGCCCTGTGGTGTCATCAGAAGGTCATTGTGACATGTGTGACATCAATCCTTTTTACAGTGTGGGGCAGGCCGGAAGGGCCAGAATGCCTGCCCTCCTCCAATGAGGACAGACATCTGTGGGTGGGGGAAGGATGGCCCTCCATCCCATTGGCTGCCTTCTGAGGGCATAGAGAGAATTTGCTGTGCAGTGATAGCAGCAGGACCTGGGGAGCTGGTCCCATCCTGCCACATTCCCAGGCTTCAGCTGCTGTTGCTGAGAGGCCAGAAACTGCTTTCACACCTTCACAATTCCTGCTTGCACATGTCAGAGAGGTCAGTCACTGCCCTGCCCTGAGAGCTGTCACATGCAAAGACAACTCTGGTGTAATCTGTCTACCCCAGGATAGTCCCTGGTAATTGTGGCAGCTCAAGCACAGCCTCGAGGTAGAAGAGGCAGCTCTTCAGTGCTTGATGTGGACAGCTTGGCTGCTGTCTGCAGACTGCATCTCTGGATTGTGTCTCCGGGGCAGGCCAGGAGCCTCATGTCTCTTTGGTTTGCAGTGCCAGATGGCGTTGGAGAACGGCTTAGCTGAAGGTGGCACCTCTTCTTCTACTGCCAGCAACAACCAGGTGCTCCAGGCTGAGTGTCCACATAACTCAGAGAACCTAATGTGCCCAATCTGCTTGGACATCATTAACAATCAAGTCTCCGTGAGCTGGTGCAGCCACGCTTTCTGCTTTCCTTGCATACTGGAATGGTCCCGCAACAGAGCTGTGTGCCCAATCTGCCGGCAGCCTTTCCGATACCTCCTCCGCAAGGTGGGAGACAGTAACTATGAGGTGTACTCAATAGGGCACTACATCAGCTCTGCCAGACTTAATCGAGGAAGGAGAGGTCATCGCCACTCTGCAGAAAGGAGGTGGCATCATTCCACAGGCCACCAGCAGCACAGATCTTCCAGCAGAGAGCGCGGCAGTGGCCGTGCCAGGGACTGGGACAGCGACCGAAGCAGGTCCTGGAGGTGGAACCATGATGGTCACAGCAGGAGTCAGCAGGCCTGGAGTTATGACCCCTCAAGCAGCAGGAGATGGCAGCACAGCAGTGCTCAGGACACGGCTTCTGAAACTTCTCATGGTTGGGACCAAGCTTCAAGGCATGAACGGGATGTCCCAGGCCACTCGGGGAGGAGTGAGCAGCGTCATCGGGCACAATGGGTCCCCTCCAGGGAATCGTGGGCAACAAGGAGCCGATCTCGGAGGAGGTCCCACAGCACTTGGCACCAAACACAGAGGGAAGAGCACAGGAGGAGGGATCACGATGAGGGACAACCTGCAAGGCCTGAACGGGATGTCCCCGACTCGTCAGGAAGGAGAGAGTACCGTCAGCAGGCACAACAGGCTTCCTCCAGGGAAGCCCAGGAAACAAGGAGTCAATCCCATCAATCCCAGCAGACATCCCACAGCCCTGAGGGGCACAGGCGCAGGTAGAACACCCTACCAAGAAGGGTACTACTGTTTGTCCTGCTACTAGTGTCACAAATTATACCACTCTACACCAAAGCGGGACCTACAATTAAAACAATTTAAAAAATAAAGTCAATTCCAACTTGAGATCAAGGATCTATTGTCCATTACAAAATACACTGGAAAATTGAAAGAGACCCTTGCAATGATGCTGAAGGTTATGAGGGTAACAAACTAGAAGATTGCGTGCTGCTTTTCTCACCCTGTTCTGTGTTACACTTATCTGTAAGAGCTTGTACTGAGTATTTCCTATGGCTGTGTCTTTTCTCACTATATTGCATTTCCATACTATGTTCAGCTGAAAATAAGAGAAAAATCCTTTCTGCCCTGGTGCCAACAACGCCAATGTCTTACTGGAAACCATCTTGTTCCTCCACATCATCCATTTTTTACACTTTACCCCGAATATTGCCCAGAATATCTTCTCCTCCTACCAGTCTTCTCACAAGGTGGCAGTGAAAAGTGAAGCTGGTTTGCAATTACTCTGCTATATCACAGACTGCCTGGTATGCTCTGTGTAGAGCCTCACCTTTAATGCCCCCAGTGGCAGTACAGGATACATACTCCAGATGACATCCCAAGACTACCAAAATCATTGGAAAACAAGGGTGGACCCAGAATACTGTTGTTTTCAAGTAAGACAGAGGTGATCCAAAAAATTAATTACCGGGCCAAGACAAACTGTTTTCAATTTTTTGTATTGAACTAGAGTTGTTCTCTGCTCTGTACACTCCATGACTAGGACTGCCACAGAGCAGAAGAGTTCAGAATCACACAGCAGAATTCAGATCAGGATCAAGCTGCCTACTTGCTCACTCACAGCACTGACGTGCATCAAATTGCACTGGTTGTGAGCCGTTGACTGTTGCAGTCACTTCATCATAGAAGGTCACCAGAGTGGTCAGGCATGATCTGCCCTTTGTAAAGCCATGCTGTTTGTCTCGGATCACCTCCTCGTCTCTTATGTGATTTAACAGTGCTTCCATGAGGATCTGCAGCATTATCTTCCCAGGCACAGAGGTCAGGCTAAGAGGTTTGTAATTCCCCACATCTTCCTTACTTCTCTTCTTAAAAATGGAGCAATGTTTCACTTTTTCTAGTCACCAGGTACTTGGCCACACTGCCATGACTTTTCAAATATTATGGGAGATGCTTGGCAACAACAGCACTCAGTTGCCTCAGGGACAGGATTTCCTCGGGATGCACGTTGTCAGACTCCATAGACTTGTGGTTGTTCACTTTCATCAAGTGGTCCAGGACGTGCTCTTTGCTCACAGCTTCAGTCCTCCCACCTAAAGTTCAAGAACTTGAGATATTTGTATGCCTGACTATGAGCCAGTGAACATTGAGGTGAGGAACTCATTGAGCACTTCAGCTTTCCCTGTATCTGCTGTTACCAGTTCTCCATTCTCACTCATAAGGGGCCATTATCTCCTTGGCCTTTCTCTTCTTACCTATATCCTTAAGAGAATTCTGTCTTGTTATTCTTTATATTCCTTGGCAAGCCCAGTTCCATCTGTGTCTTGGCTTTCCTTATGCTGTCCCTACACATCTGAACCATATCGCAGTACTCTCCCCAAGTCACCTGTCCCTCTTCCACTGGCTGTGCATTTTCTTCTTTCTTCTCAATTTGAGGAGCATATTTTTGCTCAACCATGATGTTTTCTGGCCTGCTTTGCAAGATTTCCTACACATCATGATGGCAAGCTCTTGTGCTCTAAGAAAAGTGCTGCCAGCTCTGGTCAGCCCCTGTGTCCTTAAGGACAGTTTCCCAAGGGATCTCATTCACCAACTCCTTAAACATGTGGAAATTTTCTCTTCTAATCTTCAGGGTCCTGACCTTTCTCCTTGCCAGGCCCACACTCCTGAGATGACAAATTTCACCAGGGTATGGTAACCACAGCCCAGGCTGCCTCCAGACTTAACCCCTCTAATAGAGCTCATCCGTATCAGTGGGCAGGCCCAGTAATGCTTCTCCTCGGTTGGTCTGTCCAATACCTGGACCAAGAAGTTGTCCTCTGCACACTCCAGGAGTGTCCTGGATTGCTTACAGCTGGCTGTATTGCTCTCCCAGCAGATGTCCGGGTGGTTGAACCCTCCCATCAGGATGAGAGCTGGTGAGGGTGATGTGCCCTGAAGCCAAAGCAAGAAGGCCTCATCAACAAGCTCCTTCTGGTCAGCAGCCTGTAGTAACCTCCACCACCTGGTGTCCTTTCTTGGTCCCCCTGCCCAGCCTGTTCTCCTGCTCAGCCCACAGAACTCACCACTGTTACTGCTCCCCTCACCAACAGAAGATTCCTGTGTCACCGAAATCTGCCGTGGTTGCCCGTGGCAACACCCTTGGCACGTCACCCTGCTTGAGAGAGCTGCCTGCAGCTCTGTCAGCTCTTCAATGAACTACAGAATCTCCTCAGTTGGAAGGGACCCATCAGGATCATTGAGTCCAGCTCCTGGCCCTGCACAGCCCCATCCTAAGGATTGCACCTGAGAATGTTGTCCAAACACTTCTTGAACTCTGTCAGGCTTGGTGCTGTTCCAGTGCCCAACCACCCTCCAGGTGAAGAACCATTTCCTGATATCCAACCTGAACCTCCCCTGACACAGCTTCATGCTGTTCCCTTGGGTTCTGTCACTGGTCACCACAGAGATCAGTGCTTGCCCCTCTGCTTCCCCTTGGGAGGAAGCTTCGGGCAGCTATGAGGTCTCCTCTTTGCCAGGCTGAACAAGCCAAGTGAACTCAGTAGCTCCTTGTATGACTTCTTTAGGCCTTTGCTTGGGTGTCCCTGACTCCAGGAACCCCCTGCCCTGCTCATTCTCATGCTCAGCCCCCAGAACTTACTGCAGCTGCCACTGCTGTCCCTGCTGTTGCTTGTGCCTCACTGACTGTCCCTAAGCCTTCCTCACTTTTACTTCCTCACAGTTACTTCCTGTAACTTTTGAGATACATTTTACACTTCCCAAGCTTTATCAGACACAGCACAAGAAATATTTATTCCTTCTTATGAATCTTTTAAAGACATTAGCTTAAATGCCCATTGTTTATCATTCTGAGAAATTTTGCCTTCCAAATTCAGGAATGGAGCTGGGCTTCACAGGCTTGATCAGAATATCTTCCTTTGGGCAAAACAAAAATGTTAAACAAGCCAAATCTTTCCCAGTAACTCCTCCCCTCTTGTGCAGGGCAAGGCTGGTGGCCTTGCATGGCTGGTCCTTGTGATGACTGGCAGAAGTTTTAGCGTAGTGGGTTCTGCAGCTCTCCCCACTCCAGGGGACTTGGGAGCTGTGGGAGCCACCAAGCTGAGGTGTAGAAATTGCAAAGCAAAAGCCCACCAAAGACTTCACATGCATGTTTAACCACGTGAATACTAGTATGCTAATAATTCCTTCTTGTTAATAACTTCTATTGCGTTGATGAGTAGAGGTTCCTATTAGCATGTCACTGTGAACAATACCTGAGCTGAAGAATTCACTACTTTAGGGAAAAAAGTGAATTGGAAGGAAATGGAAAAGTGAGGGAACAGTGAGGGTACTTATTTCTGCCAGAGCATCTGCCCAACCATTGCAAGGTGTTTTGTAGGTGCTGTGCTGTAAGTAAATGGATTACAAGAATGATTTAAAAGAAATTACTGTTCTTTCTCCTTCTTCCTGCCCTCTTATCTCTCACAGACACAGACAGTTTTAGCAGAGAGATTCATTGCCTTTTCATACTAATGTTTTCAAACATTTTTTTATGTGTGTACATAAAATGCCAGAATTTCCTTCTGCATTTACCAAGACTTCCTTTTTTTTCAAGTATTGGGTGCACAGTAAAAGGACATTCAGATTATACCAATCTACTTTTGTGAGGATTTTTTTTCCCAAAGGCATTATACTTCAATCAGCAAACCATTTATCCACTGCTGGCACACACGCAACTTCTGAAATCCTTTGCTCTCATAGTTTTCTTAATTATCCTTCTTCTTTGCCCTACAGTTCCTCTGCATGCAGCAGAAAGAAGGTGGCACTTCAAACCAATCTCAACTAAACTTCTCTAATTTACTGAAAGTTGCTCAAACAGCTTCTCCCTACAAGGAGAATTTCTAGAATGTTTTATAGAAAGGAGTATTGGAAAATAGAGTTGTGGTGGTGACTAATAGGTGTTATTCTCTCAGAGTTTTGAAACCCCTTTAGTGCAAGTGGTGAACTACATCCAGCTGGACTTCCAACTGCACATGAGTGTGCCTGAACCATGTTTTTCAAAATGCTCTTTCTGGCTTTGCTCTTCCTGGGGGCAGTTTGGTTTCAAAGTTTTTCTTTCATTTCATGTATTAAGGGCATGTGTCTCCACACACACAAGAAAATTTTCAACCTGAGGTCCAAAGTCTGGTTCCAGGGAAGAAAATTGATGTAGATCAGTATTTCTGACTGTCATTTGCAATAGATAAAGCAGCTCGTGCTTTTCCTTCTCCTTCCACAACACTTGGTCTGTTTAGCAAACAAAACGATGTACAAAGCTCTTGCAACATTGCAGGGAAAGCCAAAACAGCACTTGTGCAGGTTGGCTGTCTCGCATTCAGCCACAGAGTCTCCCATCAACTTCAGAGGGAGGAGGATTTTAACCACTGTGACTCCTCAGTCTGTGTGTGAGTCAACTTATTTATCATCTAGACCATTCACAAACCTCCCACTGCTACTTCCCTTTCAGCAGTGGAAAATTCTTCCAAAAACTGAATTCTAAAAATGGGACAGAGTTTTGGTGTTTCTTTCCCTTCATATGGCTTGTGGAATAGCACATCAATGCTTGTGTTTCTCAGATGGTATAAGTTTAACATAACAGTGAGGAGACTTTAGCATTCTACCTTTACAGTTTAGCTGCTGCTGAATCATTTCCACACAGAGATTTCAAACAGAATACTTATGCCTAGAATCAGTGTACATTTTCTTTTACTCATAAATATGTTTTCTGATTTTGACATGATCACAATATGCACACTTGCAAAAATCTGTTGGTTTACACAGAACTGCACTGCACTTCAACTGACAAAGAATCCTGTGAAAACAAAAGACTACTTAACAATCTTCAAATTGAACCTAACACTAATTAAGTGCAATAATAAATACTTTGTTGTGTTCTGCCACTGTGCTCTGCTCAGAAAGGTTTTTTATTTTGTCTGGAGAGTAATGAAACCAAACACTGGGCTTTCATCTCCAGCTTCTTCCAGTCCTCCAAGTCCATCTGAGCCTTCTTTGTTTCACAGTGCCTTTGGAGGCACTGGGGGGGTTGCAAAGCTGTTAATTACCATAAGCAAAATACCTTGGATCTCCCCCAGGTGAACAAAAACAGCATGCTCACTGGCTGAATTAAGTTTCTGTTTTCCACAGCAGCAGAAATTGGAAATCTGTTGCTTCACACACACAAGAAAGAATATTTTAGTGAGGTCTGTATGTCTGAGTGCAGATTCCTGCAGAATTCTTTTGCTTTTCATTGTGTTGTCTGGCTGAGCCCCTACTAACCTCCAGAGGGCCTGGAGCCAATGTGAAGAAGAGCAGACACTGCACATTATAGCACAGTCATGCTCCAACCTGTCCAGCCCTTGCAAAAATTCATGTTAAAGGAGCTGGTTTGTGGACAGGACTGGGAATATTTATTTCTATAAAGTATTGCTTTTCTCTATTTCCCTTAAAACTTGTAACTAGAAGACTGAGTATGTGAAAAAAACCCCAGAACAACTCAGATGTATATTCAGGCAAAGTGATGGTACGCTGAGTTCAGTCTATGCATCAAGGAAAGGAGCTTCCCAGCACTGTTGTGGGAAGCACTAAAGCTTTGTTTTGTCATCGGGATAATGCTCTGTATTTGCAAGTGAGCCTTGAAATTTAGACTCCACTTTTGATGAGAAATCCTTCTCCCTTAAAAAAATACAGTGGATGACCCATAGTGCTTGCAGTAGTTGTTTTGGGGGTAAGGCAGACACAGCCATGCTCCCAGCCCCATGCTAGTCCTGCTGGCAAGGGTGCAAGCACTGTTGTTTCCTCCAGCTGCTCATCTCAAATGGCCTCATCCCTCCCTCTGCTGTGCTGCTGGGATCCGTCCTCCCTGGGCTCTGTTTGACTCAGTTCATGGCCAAAGACATTTAATTTGGCCAATGTGTATATTTCAACAGGACTCAGGATGTCAGGAAAACGCAACCAGACTTTAACGTCTTGAAGTCAAAAAAGCAGGTGCTGAAACCCTCTTTGTTAGACTATAATCACAGTAGTGCTTCAGTGGATGAAGGCATTATTCTGATTACTAAGCTACTGCATCCAATGAAAAAGGGTAAAAAATTGTTAAAATGAGAAAACACTGAAAATAAATACTGTCAGGTTGTCAGAAGCACTGTGTTAAAGCTGCAGCCTTTATGAGTTGCTGGAATTGTGCAGCATATGCAACACATTGGAGGGTGCGTTACAGGCTCTCCTGCCTGCTCATGTGCTCATGAGCAGATGAAAGAGGCTGGTCAGAGCAAGACTGCACCTTCTGTCCTTTGCATTGGTTTATGGTGCCTGTGGGCTACCTGGGGAGACGCCTCTGATCCTATTTAATCCCTCAGCCTATTTAATCCTGATTTTTTCCCCAAGAAAACTGGGCAAATAGTTTATGGCCTAGAGGCTAAAATGTTTGCCTTTATATTGCAAAGAATAATGAATTTTAGTCTTAAGGGGATTGTACTCGTATTAGGAATTCCTGATATCTTTTATTCACTCAATGTCATATGGATCATTACAAACTTAATTATCTTAATAATCCTGAGCTGCGCTGCATTTAATGAAACTGTTTTTAACAAGAAGCAAGTCGCGATGAACAGCAATTAGGGCCCAATCCTGCTGGCAGAAAATTCTTTCAGAAACTGATGTTTGATTTCCAATCTCTAGCTAGAAATACTTACAGACTTTTGGAATGGTTCACTAGGTACAGTGCAGACATGAAATTAAGATCTTAGGTGCATAATTTAATTTGCCATGAAGGCCAAGGGTGAGGCAGCAATTCAAAGCAGAGAGACGTGGAGATGAGTCCAGAAAAACCAGGAGGAGTTAGATGGCAGCAGAACAGACACTCTCTAAAGGAAAAGCAAGACCAGCTCCTCCACCCCATTGTCCCAGAGAATGGACATTCAAGGTCAGAGATAAATCCCAGAACCTGGTTTCTACACTCTTGGTGATACCACCAAGATGTCAACTTTGATTTGGATAGCAACTTTTTCCATGCTTTTGTGGGACTCCTTTCCTTTCTTTGTTACCACCTACATTTTCCATTCTCTTGTTCTATCTCCTATTCTCTCTCACCCTATTTTCTTGGGCTAGAAGAACAAAAATCCCTGGTTTCAGGTAAGAAGTTTTATGTTGTTGGACCTTGAGTAATGACCATGAAGTGTTCCATCACATCACAAAGTGGAGTGGGGAAATGTAGACCATACAAACACTGACTTCTCACACATAATTGTTCTCTCTTTCTCTAGCATTTGTGCCAACCTCAACCTGCCTCTTGCCCTACAGAAGTCAGATGCACCACCCTTTTGTCTGGGGTTGAGACACTGCCCTGCACCCTCTACTACCCAACCTGCAAATGCCAGGCTGAAACAACTGCACTGCTCACACCCGATCGTGGGGTGCATGTAATTAAAAAGGAACATGACCTCTCATCCACTGAGCAGGCACTGACTGCAGCCTGTGAAATGTGGCTGGCATACTGATTTGAGTCATGTGCTAAAATCTCATTAGTCCTGCTGACTATTTTCAACACCTTTTGGGAGTGCTTCATTACCATGCAAACAGCAAGAGCTTGTTTGGAAAGCCTCATCCGGGATGCAGACATGCATCTTTCATGAAACATGACTCCAGTTGCCAAGAGCAGTGATACACAGGACTCCTTTAAACACAGGACTCCTTTAACATATGAAACACAGAACTCTTTTAACATAGGTGCTTTAGTATAAAGTATAGATTAATAAAAATTGGGTGTTGGCTGCTATGCTCGACCGCAACTGCTTTTGCAGGACAAGAAGCCTGGCCCTGGAAGGGGCTATGATGATAAGTGAATAGGAAATGCTATACCTAAGGCTAACTGCTCTTTAAAACAAATCCGAGCGGACTAGGATGATAAGGGAATGGAATGCGAGCTAATGGGTTTGGCTCACCCCTTGTCTGCTGAACAAAGGCCTAACCCCTACAGGCTAAGCAACGAGGGGGATGACAAATAGAAGAACTGTCACAAAAGGGTAGAAAAATGTAATAGGAGAACAGGAATATAATCAATACACCGTTATAAACGAAGTATAACTAATATACCAACAAAGGGTGTAATAGTAGAACTAAGTATGTATTAGCAAAATAGATGTGATAAATCTATTAAGATTAGTGTGCTGTGTTTGTAACTCTAAGATAAGGAAACCACAAGCCATGTAAGACCCCTTAGGGCTGTAACTTTAAATAAATGACCAAAACAAGGGTGGATGATGAACTTGTAAATGTATAAAAAACCTCTGTAAGATGACCATGGCGGACACACACATGATGTTAACCCTTGCGTGCTCCCGGCCTGGCCAATAAAGGTGTGATTTACTTTACAGTACCTTGCTGTGGAGTAGATTCCTTTGACTCAGGAGAACTGACCACTGCTAACACTGTGGAGCTCCTGATGGAAAGTCTCTGTGTCATCCATCATCTTTTCTATTTAAAAATAGAAAATACTTTTCATCTCCAGTGTCTTAGAATATAAGTAGGTGCATCAGCTATTAACCAACCGATACCAGTTTTATATCCAGGGGATCCAAATTCAGTGGAGTATTTTCATCATCTCACTGATTTTGGTCTATTCTTCAACAGGCACAGAAATAAAAATACTTAATTATTGCCTAATATTCATTGCTTAAGCAGTCATTATACATTTGTTTGCTTTCACTGTTTTCTGATTTAATGCAATTCCCATTTCTTTCAGGATATTTCAAAAAACATTTACTACAGATCATGAACTGTTTCACAGATGTTTGCTCTTTTAAAAGTAATCATACAGCAAAGAGATGGGAACTATGTAATGGTACGTATGTGCTGCTAGCCATAGCCAAGATCAATTACAAAATGCCACTCTGAATATCTTGATGGTAAAGAAATAGTTGTAAAACCTGAGAGTTTCTTTTCATAGGAATTAATTTCCATACCTTGACAAATTAAAAAGTATTTTAATATCTATTTAGAAACACTATTTTCCTCTTTTCTCTCAGTTTCTAAATACTGTGCATGGTAGTTCTGAACTACATCCTAAATGGCTTACACATGCAAGCAGATTGCGTCTTCTGTTTCTGGTGGTCCACTCTAAAGTCCTGCAAGCACTATCCACTTCTGATTAGCTCATCCATTTAATTCCTGCTACTTTCACTGATTTTTCTGTGTATGGACTTGCTTTTATTTACCACTATGTGATAACGTAATATATAGTCAATGAAAATAACTTTTTTATTTCACTTGATTTTGTCTTGCATTTTTAACAGTTTTTACCCTGCCTTGAACATTCCTTATATGTCTGTGCTAGTTACAACCACAAAGGAGATCAGACATCATCCAGACAATCTTCTGGAATGTTTTGCCTATTATTACTTTTTAGTGAAGATTTTAGTTAGACTGGTCAAAATTTGCTATTCATACAAAGGGCTGTGTTTTCTGACAAAACTAAATGGAGTCATGGGAATATCTGACTGCCTCAAAAACTTCACATACTTTTTTGATAGGGCTGGAAAACATAAGAGGTAGAGGTTGGTTTGGGTCTTTCAATTATTTTTTTTAATCAAAGTAGATATTTTCATATTGATAAAGTCTTTTTTGACCATGTAAACACTACGTTGGGAGGTTACAAGGATTATGACCGGCACTGAGGCTTCCTTCTGCATTGCCTGTGGTAAGCCCACCACTAAACTATCTTGTTTAGCTTTTATTTTCATTAAAACAACAGTTTTCTACCTAGAGAATGAGCTCAAACTCAAATGCTTAAATCAAGCTTTCTCTGCAAGTTCTTAACCATGTCAAACATGGGGCCTTCAAGCCTCAGAGACACTTATCCATGACAAAATGTTCATGAGCTTCTACAGAAACCTTTTAAACCTCGTCAGATTGGTCTAGAAATAAAAAACCAATCTCTTTATCACCTTTCCCTGTACCAAATTTGCTGTCTTTTCTGTGATCTTATAGCACTGGCTATGAGAAAAAAGGGTTTTTCATGTTCTGCCACTTCTGCTCTTGGTAATGCCATTAGAGTCTTTTCAGTAATGCCAACACAACCAAACATGTCTGTTTTTAACCAGGTAAAAAAGTAGCCACTGGTATGCCTTTAAGCAAGTATCTTAGGTGAGACACAGCAGGATTCTGCTTGACAAAGTTAAAAAAGAAAAAGACAAAACAAACCTTCTTCCAGAAACCTGAAAAATACTCTTCAGAAAGAAGTAGCTAAGGTGAAACTGATTTCCACCAGAGGACTGGATACAAAGACTCTAATTTGCCTTTTATCCTGTTTATTTCAAGTTTCCAGAATTTCATTAACTATAACAGTCTTGTCATACACTTTAATTACTTTATTTTCTGTATATTTTTGTAATGTCTCTGCTTTAGTAATAAAGTATATAAGTAAAAACATGTGTTGTACCTTTATATTAAACCATCATCTTCACAGTCACTGTAATTTACCACAAGAGAGTAGGGATAACATTAGCATCAACCTGACATTTGTCAGCTGCTCAGAACAAATATTGTTCCTTCTCAGATTCATTATTGGCACAAGCAAGGATGCTCGGGTTTTCTTAGTAAAGAATAACAAATCAGAGTACAGAATAAACCACATTTTCTTCTGCTTGAAATTCAGAAACATTTATTCGTTCACACAAAATGAAGCAAATATTATTTTCCTGTTTGTACAAGGGTTCTGACTACTGAGGAATTTTGTAATCTGTTTTGACAGGACAAATACTGCTAAATAGAAATTGCTTAATGAATGCAGGGTGAGATTGTCAAAGTAGCCAGGCAAAGTATGAAATCACAAAAAAATACCTGTCATGACTTCTATTCACCCATATGGCTATTGAATAAATTATCTCATTCAATCAATCTACTTTGACTCTTTGAGATTTTATGTGCTTGTCCTACTTGTTATACCTCTTAGCCATGAGAAGTAGCAAAATTGAGAATACCATGGATCCACTCTGTTCTCAAGTAACAAGAATGTAATTGGGAACCCAGCTGCAAACAACTAACGGGGCTTTACAGCCCAAGTGTTACTGATAGAGTCCCTGAAAGCCATGAGAACTGCAAACATGGGATGGCAACCAGGATTTGTTCTGAGAAACTTCTATAATAATAATAGAAATGTGTAGTAAGAAGGAGGAAGAAACCAAACTTCAGAAGCAGAATCCACTGAAAAAGTTCAAGTATTTAAACAATATTAATTCTTCAGTTCAAAGCCTCATTTTGAATTCATTAACAATAAATTTAAAGTAAATACATCAGATGTAATAGGAAAATCACAGAAATACAATGCTCCATTAAGTACTTTTTTCTTTTACCTTTCAGCGTGGAATGTACTTTGTGTAATTTACAGAAAAAAGATCCTGTTAGTCCTTTGTCATTCACATGATTACAGTAGATGCCAAGGACATGTGAAAAAGCAAAGTATCTGACTGTTGAAATGAAGAAGTGTAACAGTGAATGTATACTGTTAAAATGCTATTTTTTAGGAGAATAAAAACAACAGAAAGTCTTTTTTAGCGGTGTAATTAATTTTGAATGGTGAAGCAACATTCCTACTGGCTAAATTACTCTGTTTTGTCATTCCATGGAAGCAGAGGTGTCTCTATTCATCCACACTGCAGACTGGAGAGAACACAATACATGATGAACAGGTAGCAAAACTTCAATTTTCCATCTCTTCATGGCATCTTCAATGAGCTCAGCATTGCTGTGAATAAAAGAGCAAAGATGGTAATTTTTTTTGTATCTTGGCTCTGCTTTTAATTTTCATTTCACTTGGTATTTTTAAGCTTTTAAATTATATGATTCCTGGAAGCTACTTTCTTTAACAGTTTGGACTTGTTATGTATAAAGATTTCAGTAATACGTCCGAAAATGTGATTTTTTGGTTTTCACTGTTTTTAAATAGGAACAAAAGTTTTTATGGATACTCTGACTTTGATTTACAGCCTGCCATTGTTTATAAATCAGTGAAAATTAGTAAAATGACAGGTTCAAACTAAATGGCAATGAGCTGCTCTTCAACCAAGATAAAGGTTTTGCTATTTTTTTTTTTATTAAACAAGCGGATACAAAGACAAATGCTGAAGTCTCATACCCCTGAAAAGCTAAAAAAAATACCTTTTTATTTGAAGTCAAAGCTTCAAAGTCAGTGTTTCTTAGTTTGCTCTATATGTCTGACTTTCCGTCCCATAAAAGCCTTCTTTCCTATCCTATTTCCTTCCAAATTATTTAAGCCTGTGATTCCCAAATTCATGGAGACACAATGACAGATTTTAAGCCTGCTATCTCAGCAGTTACATTGCTTTAGAAACACAGGCAAACCTCTTAAAACACAATTAGTGTGAGACATGTTAGAGTGGACCAGTTTTTATGAAGCAGAGTATCCATAGTTTGAAAATTCAGACTATGAAGAATCTTACTTTGGGCATTAAGAAAAAAGAAGATGCAGAAACTCTAATTACTTGTGGAAGCAAATGCCAACGAGTTTCTAGTCAGCACAGAGAAGGATATTTACAGTTCTTCAGCAGAGTAGAAAGCATTACTGAAAGGTTTTTTTAGATATTATTATATATATTAATACATTTTAAAGTGACAATGAGCTTGCTGGTATTTGTTTTACTTTGCTCTGAGCTATCCCCAAAGCTTCAGAGACCATAAGAGATCAACAACAGCATTAACAACATGTTTAACCTTTCAAAAAGATGTATACTTCAGTTTTCTCTCAGAAAAGGTAGGCCACATAGTGAAATGGATGAAGATTCAGTAGCAATTTTCCAGGCAACCAGTGCAATCCATGAATCACTTTGCCCCTTAAACAAAAAAACTGAGTTTATTTAAACATGTTGGTAGAAATATTCATTGCTTCTTACTGGAATGCTCTTTAGAAATCTTGAAATTTTTACTAAAATTTCTTCCTGTTCTTTGAAGACGATGTAACACATAACATCTTCCACCTTTACATGAGTAACATCTTCTGCGTTTTTAGCGAGGTCTATGTAATTATATCCAAAATGTGGATTTGTCTTTTTTTTCATGTTTGCTAATACCAGTGATTTTGGAAGGGTCAGATTAGCATCTACATACACAGGATGCAATACTGCAAAAACCTGACAGGCCTTGGTGACTGCTTGCTGTCTCCTTCCCCTTTTTAATGTATTGTTCAAACCAGACTCAACATCTCCCCCAAGGTCAACCATCTGATCACATTTCCCCAGTCAAATCCCACCTCAAGAGCTATTTCTATTGCAAAAAGTGAGTCAGCAAAATTTCCTTCATTTAAATACCTCAGAAATAGTTACTCACTTTCCAAGAAATCGTGGCTGAAGGAAGAGCTTCTCATCATACTTGCTCTGGAAACTTAAGACAGAAAGATAAGGGAGGGCTATTATCACTCGTTCCCTGAAGTTTTATTTTCAAAGCCAGCTATTATAGAAGCATTTGAGCAAGAACACAAGCTACAGGACCAGAGCAGACCCTCATAACAATTCAAGGTGAACTGATAAATTGAACCTGTCTCAATCACGGCTCTCTCCAGGCACTGCTTTTGACAGCTCTACCATGTGAACCTCTACATATATATAAACGACTTTCACAGAAATGGGTAACACTGAAGTTGAAAAGACCAGGCTTGTTCTAACAGTTCAAAATGGCTCACTAAGCTTTATCAGGTTCATTCATTCATCCATCTGGAGGCAGCCACGCTAATTACTTAGTGTTACTGCCAACACTAAGATGTTTCTCCAAAGTCAGGCTGGGGTTGAGAATAGAAGATACTACTTTGTATCTTCTTCAAAGAAGAATAAAAAAATATTGCCAAAAAATTAGATCTTCATGGTGTGTTCAACTAAGGTGCAGTTTTTTTTCATATGAGCAACCCACTGCAAAAAGAGACGTTCTTAGCAAAGGCAGATAAAGCTGGCAGGGATGCGAGGGATGCCGGGTCTCGGCGCGGGGCACTCAGCCGAACCATCGCCAAGGTCAGGGAGATTCTGCTGAGGCCCAGGGCCACCAGCCGCCAGCCGGGGCCCCGAGCGCCATCCCAGGCACAGACGCCCGGCCGGAGCCAGCCCCGCGCTCCCGGGGGGTTCTGCTGCCGCCCCCGGCCCGGGCCGGGACGGTGGGGCCGGAGCGCTGCGAGCCCTGGGTGCCCGGGGCCGAGGCGGTGCGGACCCGCCACGGCCGGGCCGTGACGCCGCTCCCTGCCCAGACCCCGCGGCAGCCGGGGCGGGATCGCCCGCCGAGTGCCCGGGCCGAGCCCGCCGCTGCCGTCCGGCCGCGCAGCGCCCGGTGCCGGCCCCGAGGGCTCCCACGCCGCGCCGCGGGGAGGCGGCGGGGGCTCGGCGGGGCGGGGGAGGCGGTGCCGGGCGGGCGGGGCCCGGGCTCGGCGGGGCTGTGGCAGTGGCAGTGGCCGGGACTGGGCGACTTGGAGCGAGCGGCGGCGGCGGCATAGTTGCGGCGGCAGCATGGCTTCGTCGCTGGGGAAGAACGAGCTGCTCTTCGCCGACTGGATGGCAGCGCTGCCCGGCAGCCTGCACAGCACCCCGCTCACCAACCTGGCCATCCCCGGTGGGTGCTCCCGGCTCCCCGCCCCGCGGCCGCCCTGCGCCGGGAAGGGGAAGCGCTCGGCGCGGTTCAGTGCTCCACGCCGCTGGGGAGGCGGCGCGCCCGGCCATGCTGCCTCGGGGCTCCGCGGAGATCCCTCACCGCGCTGCCTCGGGGCTCCGTGCCCGTCCCTCACCGCGCTGCCGCGGGGCTCCGCGGAGATCCCTCACCGCGCTGCCTCGGGGCTCCGTTCCCGTTCCTTACCGCGCTGCCGTGCACTGCCTGTGGAACGGGGGTGGGAGCGAGCGGGGCAGGTGCGGGCAGAGCCGCCGGCGGGACGCGACTCCCGCAGCCCCGCGCTGTGAGCGGCTGGGGGGCGGCGGGTGCGGAGTACGTGGCTGTACCTGGTGTCGGGATGAGAAGGGAGCCTGTTCCTTCCTGTACCGCAGGACTAGCCCGATCAGTAAACCTCCCCTGGGACTTAAATGCCACATACTGCCCCTTTCCCCGTAAAGTTGTGCGGCGAGGTCGGTCGGAGCGGGGACGGACGCAGGGCTGCGGCTGCGGGAGGGGAGGCAGGCTGCGGCAGTGTGTGGCTTCATGTCATGTCGCTGTCAGAAAACGCTCGATCTCAACACAATTTTAAATAAGATGAGGGATGGCAGGTGATGGTGCTCAGACTATGAACTCTTTCCTGCCCTCTCAGCATTTTTTTTTGAGATATTAACTATGGTTGTAGACTTAGGCAAAACACATGTTAGAATGCAGACCAGTAATTGATTCAGATGATCTTTGGTTTGAGGGAGCATCTCATGGTTTTGCAAGACCTCTTTACCGGCATCCTTCCTCTCTGAGGTATCTAACTGGAATGAGGTTTCAGAGATGCTGAAGCTCTAATGTCTTTTAAGCTTCTTATGAGAATGTTCACTTCTTGCAAGTTTTGTGTAGTAGCTGCTCATGTTACACCAGTTTTTATAACGCTAAAGATACTTTAAGACAATGTGATAGCTGATATTTGCAAGAATGTGTTTTCTATAGTTTCATTTAGACAGATGTGTGTCCTTCTAAAATTGTCTCTTAGTTTCTTGCAGTTCACACAAGCTGTGTCTAGCATTTTACTTGCTACACTGAGTGTGGCTGTTGGTTGAATATATCCTGTATAAAATTGTGTCCTTCCAAGGCATAGGAACCCAGCATCTGCAATTGTTACATCAAATTCTCTTGGATCAAAATCTTTTAGTTTTAATAACTTTTCATTAACTCACAAACTGCAGAACACTCTTATGGAATATTGGCATGATGAGAAATGAATCTCTTTCAGATGCATGGTGGCTTTTCAGGTTAAATGTGTTCTTTTAGAGACTTTTTCCTGGTTTGAGGAGATATGATGAAACTTGACTTGCTTCCAGATGTAGAAATTGCCTTTTTCATGCATCACCATTAAGTGGCTTCCTTTGCTGAAGGAAGCATCATGAGGCTGTTACAGGTACATCCATCTCACCAAGATCTCTCAGTTACTTTCTCACAGCCTCTTTCTAAAATCTGTCCACAGTTTTTCGCAGTGGACATTTCTCAGAGCTTTAGCAGTAATAATACAACCTTTCACACCTTGTTAACATGTTTAAATTAAAAACAAACAAACAAACCAACATACAGCGGGCTGTGGCAGTTAATCCTAATATGGCATTAAGCAGTGGGCAACTTCTGCAGGCTGTAAATGCAGACACTGATCCCACGGCAGCACGATTTTGTTCATGTAACAGCCATGCACACAGTCTTGCTTTTTGTGAAATTAGCAGAAAAACTTACATGATTTGAGTGGCATAGTGTTAAGACCTTTGAAAATTGTCCTTCTGTTAGTGTAAATTGACACAGATCTCTTACCTACCTGTCTCACTTTTAAAATGCCGGGTTTGACTCTACTTGCCAAAGCTGGCATTTTAAAAGTGAGACAGGTAGGTAAGAGATCTGTGGATTGGGAGGGCGGCAATATAGCTCATATGAATTTGTCAGCTAGGGAGCATGGCACACAGACTATAGGTATCAGTGCAGTTTAAATACTACCTTTTAACATTATTATTATTATGTTAACATTATTATTATATTCAGCATACAATGTAGACATACACAATATTAGGTACAAGGGCTAACATGGGATTGGTTTCATCCTTTAAGAAGAAATAACCTTTCAGACATTCATAATATTTATTTGAAAGTTTTCTCCCATATGTCTACAGGTGAGCATCAATAATGTGTGCATCATAGCTGTTAACATATAACTAGTATTCAATTAGTTAATGCAAGGACTGTGTGTAATCCAAACCTTCATGTGTCAAATCTTCATAGTTTTAACTTGTGAATTTTCCACTGTTTTTGAAGCTAGTGTTTAAGTACTAATGTATTCATAGAAATACTGTCATATCATGTGAATAGCATTTTATTTACATTGCCTTTTTTTTCCTCCTTACCAGAAGAAGTTAACAGTGCATTTTTTATTTTTTTTTCCCAGCAGGATTTAAACTTCTCTTGTGCGGTAGGAATACTGATTTTGACCTTAATTCAGCTGGATGAAATTCAGTTCTGGAGCCAGAGTCTAACAGTCAATCCAATGCTAATGTTGAAGAAAACAAACTATTAGCTTGAAAATATTAGAGTGAATTTCCCGTTACAAAGGGTGTTCCACTGTATTAGGGGGGAAGTATTGTTTTATTAGAAATCATCAGTACTCTTCTCATTGTCTAGAAGGAATGCTTGGAACTGAGGTGATACTCTCTGTTGTCTTTGCACAGACATGCTTGTATCATTTTAACTGTTACAAAGAGAAGCACAAAACCCATAATATTCTGTCATGACTGTATATAAACAATATTGTTGAAGGAATGTTCTGTTCATAATATGTTTAAAAACATTGATCACACCCTTTTGTTGTTCAGTCGTTAAGCTTATGCAGGTACAAATTTATACTATTTACCACCCCTTATACTTCTGTAAATAACAAATCCGTGCTGGATTTTGCTAGTATTTCAGTTAAGTTCTTCTACTCATTTCATTCTCCACAGTTCAAGCTAGGTCCTTTTGTTTTCCCAACTGCAGGAACCGGCTAGATGAGACAGAAATCTCTAATATAACATGCCAGCTTTGTCTGTCAGAAACTTTTCCATCTGAATTTCTTCCAAATATGAGAATGATGCATATTCTATGAGATTTTCTTCTTTCTTTGAGCTGACTGTGTCTGTGACTATATCTGTGTGGCAGATTTTCCTCAAGTGATAATAGTAGCAAATAACACTACACACTCTTTGGAAATAAAATAATCTGTTTCTTTCCAGAAGATGCCACACATATTTTATCTTCTATTGCTATGACAATTAGAATAATTAAAGGATATATTCTTAGGGCTTTGGGCCAAGGTGTATGTCTTCTAGTGTTTGCAAACTGCCTCTTGTGTTAAAGGATCTGCCTGGCTAAACTCTCAACAGTTTAGCTAATAAAAGGTGGAGAACTGTGGATTCTGGTCTTTGCGGGGAGGATGTCTTTCAGTAGTTGGTAAAATGTGGCTTTGTCAGTGCCTGTGACTCTTTGACCAAGATAAGAAATACGTTTTTGTAGATATTGCATGTTTATAGGACTGAAATCTTTGTGCCCTCAAGTTCTGCCCTCAGGTTGAGGCTGAAAGGTGAGGTATGGAGATCCTGTGTATTCTGCTGTGTCAATGCACTCTCCTAATCTGAGCTGAACATATCAATTACATGCAGTGCAGTAAATAGACATCAGTAGGCAGTATTTCCTTATGAATTGTTCCACTTACTGGTCAATAAACTTTCCTATTGACAGTCTTTAAATATGTGTCTAGTTTAATATCAGAGTTTTTGTACAAATAATTTGTGTGATCTTTGTTGCCTTTTCTCCTGGTGCTGATATTCCAAGACTCTGAGAAGTCCATAAGAATAATTTATGATGGAAAAGCGTATTTTCTTCCTCAGGTCACTCATCCCTGCACCAAAACTGGTGCTAGCCTAAGATCCGCCATATGAGCAGTCTTGATGCATGCTGGGGACATGTCTGCCCTACATATAGTGTAGTTAAAATCTTCTGAATGAATTTAAGACCCAGAATCTCTCTTGAGTGCATAACTTTGAAGAGCTGTGATGTTTCAGGCTTTTGTTTCATAGGGGAGTTTCTGATATCCTTGTGCAGATGCAACCTCTGACCTCAGCAGATGTTCTTGTCACTCAAGGATGCAACATGAATGGTACAATTTTCATGAAAAGTATTTGCACAGGATCTCATTGGCTTTTGTTGTTTTTCTTATGAGTTTTGGGGTTTTTTTTCGTATTTTGACATATGAAGTTCTTTGTCCATCAGCTGGAAAACAATTGCTAGACACAGCAGAGCTAGCTTGGCTCATTTTTAAGAAGCAGTTGTCAAGTGGAATTTTTTAACATTACCCCTCTTTAGATAGAAGGAGATAAAAGGAGACTCTGAGACTTAAAATTTGTATTTCCCACTATCGTCATACTTTGAAAAGAAAGAGCAAGACCTCATAGGGAGTTATTTTACAAAGAGGAGGATGTGTTAGTGTCAAATGTCAAAGATGTATTAGGATATTGAAGATGGTATGGAGAGACTTGGGAAAAGCAAGTTAATGCAGCTGGAATATTTTAGCCATTTTTGTGAATGATAGCACTGCTGCATTACCATAACAGCTCTGTTTCAAATATTTTAACTTCCACTGTAATAGCTTGCAAATGTTCAAGTGATAATTTTCTTTCTTGGACAGGCATGTCTCGTTTTCAGCCCTGTGGGGAAATTCTTTCATCTTAAAAAAGGCTGGAAGTTCTTCCTTGTTGGTTATGTAGACACACAGCATTTTCACTGTTTAAATGTTCTTAGGAAACTCTTTAAATTTTGAGCTTGAATAGCCGATGATTTGGATTTGGTTTAAGGGTGAAAGGTGATTGTCTTTGAGAAGTGGGACCTGTTTCACCCTTGTCTTTCTGCTAGCGGTCAGCAGAATACCTCTGCTTCACTTGCCTGGGTCTAATTCTGTACAAAATTAGCTTTGCCTAGAACTGTAAACAAATGATGCAGGTAAACTTATAAATAAAACTATAATGCAAGTTGCCTATTAGCTTTTGACATGCACATGTACCTAGAAGAGTTCTTTCTTTTTCTGCTGTGCCTTGCATTCAATTTTCAGTGTTCTTCTACCAGAAATGAGTACCTTATGCTTTCTTTTCTGATCAGAAAATGAGAAAATATTCTTATAACTGACCTTCTTTTAGGATAGCTCTTTTTAAATTTGTGGACGGTTTTCTTTTTTACATCAATCACTTTTATCCACAAAACAGTTTCTCACCAGCCTTGCGCATGCTAATGTGTCATTTCCAACCCCTTCAGAAACATTTCTGTGTGATACAGTTTCCTGTGGCATTCGCCATTAATTTCTCCTGCTGTGACATGTTTCTAGCACACTCAAAATAAAGCTGTTTGGTTATTCACACTGCCATAAAAATCAAACAGTTCAAGCCCTTCGGTTACTTGCCCATCTGCTACCAGAGGTAATTCGAAACTGCCTTTGCTTGGTTTCCCAACAGGGGCTGTTTATTAATCCAGCAGTCTCTGTCTGCTGTGTCTCCTGTGGCTCAGTTCCAGCAGAACTGCCTTCTCCGACCTGCCTCGCATCCTGCCACTGTGGCAGGTGTGGCGGAGGGAACAGCTTTGTTGCCATCTGGAATTATTTCTGTCTTTCCAACTCAATGAACTGCTGGGTTTTTTTCTCTCTTGTCTGAACATTTCTTGACTGTTCTGTGTATCCAAACTGCCCTTACCTTCTGACAGTCTCTAACTGTGTGCTTGATGTGTGTTTTATGTTTGGTAACTTCCTACAGTTCTTACTATAGTGCAACTTGGACTCTTGTCTTTCATGCAGAATGGATCTTGCTTTGAAGATGCTCAACTGTGAGACACACTCAACTGTGTAAGTAGTTTAAAATGCAGGTCCTAAGCAGACAGAGTTATGCAGACTGCAACTTTAAGCTTCCTGAGAGTGCTATGCAATCTCTTCTACTGTTCTGTATAGAAATAAAAATTAAAATGTTCGCTACTTTTTTAGAAATTAATTGTATATAATTTATAAATACCATTTAGATTTAGTAGACAGATTTGTGTTTAACTGTTCTACTCCTCAAAGAGCAGCCAGTTCCAGGGAAAATAACTTTCATTCCCAGTTTGTCCTTTCTTCAAAGTAGGTTCAAATTATAGGTGCTTAATTCATGAACATACCTCTTTGTGCAATCTCTACAGTATAGCCCATGGGACACTGCAAACTGTAATTGGGAAGAAATGTGGTTCAAAATCTGAAGGTTTGGATTTTAATCTAAACTTTTGCAAAGTTGAATGGTTTTTCATTTGACCTACTGTAGCAAACCTTGGTTTAATCTTTTCCATTATATTGAACAGCTGTATAGTGTCAGCTAATAACTGTACAGAAAGGCTGAAATATATTATTTCATTTTAGAAAGTCCAAGTTTCTATTTCTCTGTCTATTTTAATACCATCTCAGTTTTCACCATAATCTAATTTTAAACAAATTGCTAAAACAGTTTTCAGATGCTTTGCTGTCTTTTAAAACGTCTCTGTTCATATTAAATAAAGTTCATCTAATCTCTTACCTGGTTAGCTCACGTACCTCATGCTTAAATACTTAGTGTTTCAACTGAGAAAATAAAATACTGCAGAATAGCTGAAAAAAGATCGAGGATGGAAAGAAGAAATGGATTTCCTTTGTTGTGGTTCCAGGCTTTGCTCTCCTCTGTGTATGTCACTTAGGATTTTTCAGATGATGGAGATACATGACATGTGCTGCTGCCATCAAGGCAAAAACCTGTCCATGAAGTCTACTGCATTATGAATTTTGCTTGTAATATTAAAAAGCCTGGATAAAGGGCACTGAACTAATGTAGCCTTCAATAAATTCTGTAGCCTTTTTTTTTAACAAAACAAACCCCAGTGAGATGAATACTATACTTCATGCTTTACTATGTTGTCATGCTGTCATCCATAGTGTTTTTGTATTTGAATAGAAGATTTTTTTTAATCCTATTAAACATTTGGCTTTTATTTATACATTGGCAGCTATGCATCTTGGTTTTATAATTATGAAAGATTACTAAACTGGGATTTAAGTGAGAGTAGGAAAAATGTAGAATAGATGAGTTATGTGTAGTGTTGTGCAATCAAATTGATGCTTTAGAGCTTCAAAGGTTATTAGTTTGTTAGTTTTGCTAAATCCTGCTGTTAGAACTTGAACCTTCAAAATACGTGCTTCAAAAACACATGCTTCAGGCTAGTCTGGGTGTTCACACCAAAACCAAATGGCATGTTTGTGCATCTCCTGAACCAGCATGTGACTGGAGCTGTCTTCTGCTGTTTCACTCAGATGCCTGCCATTAAAAGGTGAAAGAGAAATGGAAAAGTTTGACACATTTTCATTAACTGTGAAGCTGCTGAATGGCTTTAAGACATCTGTTAGAAACCTCTGTCGTGTTTTCTGATTTGTAGACTGGGTCTGGTAATCTCAAGGAGACCACTGATATGGAGACTGGTCTTGCTCTTAGGAGGACAGCTGGGTTAGGAAGTCTGCTCTGTGGGTTATGGAAGATTTCACTGACCCCTGGACTGTGCTTTGGAAGCAAAGCTGTTTGTTTTACACTTCAAAGCTCACAAAAGCTTTTGGTGGAGTGCTGCTTTCCATCCATTGTGAATGCTACCCAAAAGTTGCTTTGTCAACGGAGAAGTTTGAGCAGGTACTCATTCTAGGTGCTAGCACAGGAATCGCAGGAGATTTGCTATTTTGGGATTAGTTTTCCTTCTTTCTGTTGAAACACTCAAATTTTGCAAGACTGTTCTAATTGTGTAGATCATGTTCACAAATACTGTATCAGAAGCCATGCAAACTGGGATAGTGGTGTCTCTTCTATTTCATGTGTGAGGATGCATGTTCCCATCATGTGATCCAAAAATGTGAGACACTTGGATGGGTTCCCTCAGACTTGAAGTGCCTGGATCTCCAGAGGGGCTCATCTGTGTGTGGTGGGCAGATCAGGAGATCCCTTTGCAGCTCCTGCAGGAGGCACCTGCCAGTTGCTTTTTCCATTGCTGGAAAGCAATGAAGGCTGTGTTGGCACTCTGCATGGCGCTGCAGTAGCAGTGAATCATTCACTGGGGTAAACAGGGGCTGGATGAACCTGGTTTTGAACAGGAATACCCCAGTTACTCTAAGCCGCAAAAAGGAGGAGGAGGGTATTGATTGGAAGAGGCAAAGATCTAGCTTGGAAACTAAGTAGCAGATGTTGTCTTTGTATTCATCTGTATCCTCACTGCACTGAAAAAAGCACTTTTAGGGAGTTGCATCAGTATGTCTTTGTTTAAGTTCAGAACACCTGGACCATGTGTGTGAATCCAAACCTGGAATTGTCTGTTTTGGGCCATGTTTGTGTACTTGGTTTGTTTGTTTTGTTTTGTTTTTAATTCTTCAACTTGTATAGTTCCACCTTGTATACTTCTCTCAACATTTCCATGATTAAAGCGAAACTTTGCCAGTGGTACGGGAATACTCAGTTTTGATGAACTGTAATCTGCAAAGCATTGCTCAGTGGGAGCTCTGGTTTCCTCTGCTTCTTGTGCAAAATTGACAGCTGTTCTTTCAAGTAAGAGAGAGCACCTCAAAACAGGTGCTGTCCAGGATGGGAATGGGGAACACATGTCTAGACATGCTTCAAGGCTTATCTAGGAGTGCAGGCTCTTGCTGTGAGAGGGAGCTGGACTCATGCTGCTAGCCAAGTGTTATTTAGTGCATGTGCCTAGTGAGTATTTTGAGAAACATTTTATAAGTTGACAATACATAAGGAGAAAACAAGCCAGCTCCAGTAATTTTTGGATGTAGCTGTATTATAGGGGAAACAAGCCAAGGGACACTGTGACGGACATGAACAGCACATGTACAAATGAATGCTGTTGCTTCTAGTGTGCATGAGGCAGGGTTTCCTTTAGAAATCTTAGTGTGGAATATGGAGAAAACTAGGATTTCTAAGACCAGTTTTAATGAACTGGCTGGCAATGCTTCAGACTCTTCTCACTGAAAACAGAGTATGAACCAATAAAACCAACACTGACTTCTTTGAGAGCTCAGGATGGTGTGCTGGTGGTACTGCAAAGAAATGGTTGGCTTTTGTGCCATTGTATACATTGTGTATTTGGTCCTGCCACATCCTCCTGCCCTGCAGGGGTCAGAACAAGTCACTGTAGAGCTGGGTGGTCTGGTCCATGTTAGGATTTCAGCTCCTAGCTGCTTGTTAATGTGCTTTGTACCACAGAATTCTTACCGTTTCCTTGGAGGCTGCATCCTTCACAAAACCAAGAGTAATCTCTGCTATCGGAAAGTGACTTCAGTTTTGCAGGCGAGCCCTGTTTGTATCTGGATAAATAAACATGAAGAGGATTAAATTGAAACAGGGTTAAACTGGGTGATGTGAAGGTGGAGGTCTAGGGCCAGGGGGAGAAGTGCTGTGCTGAAGGGAGATCAGTGGTGCAGTTAGTTCAGTGCCCTGGCTCTGGTGTCATCTCTGATCTGTATCACGGAAAGGGCTCAAGGACAAGGTGAGAATAAAGGAATATTCCCCTCTACACGTATCCCTTTACTCTTCTGGCCTGTGTAGTTTTCAGAACTGGATTTTATCTTTATTTGGCATTGCTTTGCCAGATGTACTAAGAGAGATAAGGTTTCTTAATCTTCAAACCATCTACCCTAGGCTGTGAATTAGCTTGAATTTTCCCATGGAGAAGGAAGATGATGGTGTTTTGTTGTCATTTTTAGGTTTAATTAATTGTTTTCGTATTTCAGAAGGTATTTAGAAGTGCTGATAAACAAACTAAATTCCTTGAAAGCAGCTTCTCCAAGTCAAGTGAGAGATAATACCTTTTCATTTTGAAATTGCTATGGTCTACAAGAGCGTGGTGTTCCTGCAATGCAGAAGCCAAGAAGCAAAATGCAATCTGTTTTACGTCTCACTTTCCATCAGGTGTTACTTCAGCTCTGTCTTAAGTGTGGGATACAGGCCAGAAATAGTTAGAGGATTTATAAAACCAATTGAGATATGGAGAAGTATTCTATGTGGAAATCACATTTGAAAGTAAGTAGGGATAGGCTAACAGTCCTGGTTTTCTGCCTGCTAGATTAAAACAGTGCTTACAAGTTACTATGTAAGACAAAGTAATGTGTTTTAAAAATTCACACCAACTTACAGGCACACCAGGAAAGATCCAGGAGGAGAGAAGGGAAATACTATGTTTAAAGTGAACTTTTTTTCATAAGTTCTACTAAGTTCATTGTTCTGGTGGGTTCTTTTCCTCTGGTTTGGTTTTCAGCAGTTTATTGGATAACAGGATTCACTCACTGAGAGGAGAAATTTTAACAGGAATCTAACTGAGCCTGGTTTCCCACTGCCATATACCATGTGTAAATGCAGATCTGTATGAAATGTCACTAAATCAGAGCAGGAACGGTATTTTTACTTAGTACACTATTCAGGGTGGAACTGAGTCTGCCTCAATTAGCTCTTGATGAATAAATTGCTCTGAGCAGCTGAAGAAAGCAATGCAGACTAGATGATGAACTTAAATATGGCCTTCTAAAACACCCAATGTAATGCATTTGTCAGAAAGAAGAGTACCAGCTTATGTTGCTTATAGTTTTTAAGTGAACCATTATTAAATAGCTACATGAAAGAAAAAAATAATCTATCTTCAGAGTGAAAAAATCACAAGCTTTAGAGTTCAGCTTTGTCCAAAAATTCCATTGTCTTTGCTTATGACCTAAATATAAATCAGGGAACAACAAGAGAAAAGCAGGTTTTGGGATTTTACCTATTGCATTGCAAAGTCAGCTGACATATACACTGTGGTGACTAATGGTGCTATATCAGGCCCTTGTGTACAGAAGAGGAGGAAATAGCATATAGTCTAATTGATTATTTTGAGACTGAAATACCACTAAGTAATATTTTGGGTTTTATCTGTATTGTAATGGTGTTTGAGCTAGCAGGCCTTTCACAGACTTGCTCCTTTTTACTGTAGAAAATACTGTGTATGAACATTTATATGTAATAACACACTTTAATATTTAGCCCAAAGTATTTCAAAAACTAGCTAGCTTATTTTCAAAGTCTTAACATATCTTTTAGGATGTTGAAGTAATTGAAGTCTGGAGAGCTCTTGGAACAAGAGTAGGGAAAGGTTGACATTTCTGGGTTTTGTCTCCCAATGCAGATGATTTTTTTCCTGGAATTATTATGGAATTGAGATAGACATTGAAACAGAAAATACTCTTCAAGAAAGGGCTTTAAAATTTGGGGTATTTGAGACTGTGTATGGTTGTTTCATAACAGCAGTATTGGTCTGTTTTCTGAAGCCCTGGAACACCAAGGCTCATCATGTCTCTTTTGAACAGCTTCTTCCAAAAGACCAGTCCTCTTGCTTTGGTCTCTGATCTAGGCTGGATTTTCATGTTGTATTGCTGTGTGATGGCTTGAAAACAGGTAGTTTAAATGATGCTGGGGAGAATAGAAGAGTAGCTGTCAAAAACACTGCATGGATTTCTGTACTGCACTGAAGGTAAGTATTTATGAAGTTTTTGATACCTGGACTGGGCACAGAGAAGAGTAGTAGAGCTGAAGATCCTTGAGACATCACAGTGCAAGAGGCCAGACATGGTGACTTCGACATTAGGCCAGCCAAGTAGATACAGCTCTATACCAGCATGTAAAAACACTGGTGACTGGTGGTGTGGCTGGTCCAGGACAGGGCTTCTGACTTCTGGCTTTTGCTGATGCTTGAGCCAAAGACATAGGCTTAAAGCTTGTCTGAAAGAAACGGTCAGAGCATGGAAAGTGTGTGCGTGATTTAACCATCTCCATAGCCTCCATACTAAACACAAATTATAAAGGATTTCTTTTCTGTATTGTGACAGGATGTTTTCCATGTTTCATTGACAGGAAAACTAAATTACTTGATTAAAATGGGGGATGCTGAGGCAGGAATAGAAAATGAACCTGTGCTTTATAGATCTTAATTTAGTGACTTGACCTTTAAACCATGCATTTTCCTAAGCATCGAGAAAGAGGGTATCCAAAGCTTGTCATGACAGGAGACACATCTGATTTTTATGTCTTGTACATGAGATTTTTGTGCTTTGCACTATGACATACCAGCAAGGAAAGGAAGCATTTTTCATAGGAAAGCAACATGTGTTCATCAAATGTGATGGCATACAGAGCACTGCATTGCATCACCCGCCTCTGAAGTGGTCTCTGAAAAGAAGGACCAGTCAGAGGTGAGACGAGGCTGTAAGTGGTTTGGCAGATCTCCATGGATTAGAGGGTGAGCTGCAGGAGATAAGGTTTCTGGCCTCACTTGAAAAGCAAATAAAGGGCTACAGCAGCTCCAGCCAAATGGGAGGTTTGCAAGCTCTGCAGAGCAAGGGAGGCCAGTTAGCAGCACATTCTGAGTTACATTAAGGGTGCATGTGGTGTCTTGGAGTTACGTGCAGACTGCCTTGACACTGCACTGGATGTTCGCTAGTGCCATCCAGCAGCACTTCTTCCCCTTTCAGTCTGGGAACCACAGACAGCTGGTTTTGTCTGTGTCCTTCAGTCACCTGTGCAAAGCACCAGAGTGGGGGATTGTTTCCTGATGTGAAGGTTATTAAGCAAGTTGCATATTGCTGTAAACTTTAATGTGTTCTGGTGGGGAGAGAGGCAAGGTGTGAGCACTTGGAAGCCTCATAAGCATTGCCTGAAAGCATGAGGGCACCAGTAGTTTCATCCATGCTCCGAAAATGATGCGAGAGAGAGAATAAAGTAAAGAAAAGGAAATAAATATTCTGAAGGCTGGAGGGATGCAGACAAGCCATTTAGGTTACTACCCTAAATCCCTGCCTGGAGACTAGGGGTTGAGCACTGCCAGATTTAGCTCCATCTCTTTGCAAAGCATTGCTTCGGGAAGCATCTAGAGCATAGCCCAGGAGTCTTTTTTTGGCTGGTTTTGCTTTGAAGACTTCAGCAAAAGTTAAGGAAAATGTGTGCTCAGAAAGAGGGGACACAGGTATTAATTACACTGCTGTTGGGGAAAATAAGTGAAATTTACGGTAACAAGGCCCACATTTTACTGCTAAATAACAGGATATACCCAGGCGTTTCACCAGCTGCTAAGTTTTTTGTGGGCTCTGAAAAGACTATTTTGCTTCTGCTGTTCTCATGTGTGTTCCAAAGATATGCATTGCTGCAGTACCCCTATCTAGTAA
Organism: Lycocorax pyrrhopterus obiensis; assembly: GCA_014706295.1. Taxonomy (NCBI): domain Eukaryota; kingdom Metazoa; phylum Chordata; class Aves; order Passeriformes; family Paradisaeidae; genus Lycocorax; species Lycocorax pyrrhopterus. The sequence goes on along the minus strand of JACSVZ010000014.1, from coordinate 12,638,421 downwards.
ATTTTGTACTCAGGACCCCTGTTTGGAGAGAACTGTCTGTATACCATTGCTGCCCAGGCCTTTCTTTAAAAAATGTGAGTGTGAGAGAATTTGCTGTGAAGTTTTAGTAAAGTGAGTGATAAATCATGCAGGTAAAAGGCTTCTGCCAGCTCACAGCAGAATGGGGCTGTATTCTGACAATTTGGTGCTGCGATCAAGCAATATTGCAGTATTGAAATACTTCATGAGTGCCAAGGTAGGATATTTAAAGTGAAAACTGTTGACAAAAATTTTTTATAGTTTTAAATTTTTTATAGCTTGAATTTAAACCAAGATATCAAATTACTGAAGCCCTAAAATTATGTTTGCCAGGAGGCCTATGCCTGCTGTTACACACTTCTTGCTGCTTTTCTTGGCAGTGAATTCATGATGACTTTTAAAAAAAATAAGCTTCAAGGAATTTCTTTGGGGATGAAGAGTGGGGCTGATTAATGACTTTGTCAAAACAAGAGGTTAAAACTTCTTTACAGTTGTCCTGTTGTGTATGATACTTGTGAAAAAATCCAAAATAAATCTTGGTAGCAGTGTTTGAATCCAGTCAATCTGAATGGCTTGCTGGTGAAGGCAGCACTGAACTGGTAAAACCAGGTAGTGAACAGGTTGCTTCTTCGTTGCTGCCATGTTTGGGTCCTGTTTCATTTAAAATTTAATATTTTAATTTTTAAATTAATATTTCACTACCAACCTAGATGAGAACAAGCTCATTATTGAAACAATACCAATGTAAAGAAGCACATGAAAACAGTGGCCTGTATTGCATCACAGAGAAATGAACTTGATTTGGATAAAAATAAACTGAAAGCTGGGGGTTCTTTTTAGAAGGGGGATATAAAACATATTAAATCCAGGAGGAGACTCGAAGGGTGGCAGAGGCTGGGATTCCGACAGATGAGGCAGCTGGGAACAAATCACCACTGCTGGTGTCAGCCACGTGCTCATAAATGTGATGTTTAACGTAGAGGTGGTGGGTCTGGTGTTGCTGCAAATGAGATACGGTATTCACAGAATTAGCTGGGTTGGAAGGGCCTTGCAAGGCCCTGCCCAGGACCATCTCTAGGAATCACACGTTACACCGCATGTGGAAAACGTCAGGTGGATTCCAGGAGCGCTGGCCATCGTCTGTTGCAGCTGATGCCCGTCTGCTGCAGGTTGGCAGCATGTTGGCGAGGGATTACTCGTGAGGGAACTCTCCACAAAACACTTCCAGAAACTTCTTAAGCAATGAAAAATGTTCATCCATGCCTCTTTGGTTTCTCTTGAGTTGAGGTTATGGCAGAAAGCATTTAGAAGAAGTAGTTTAGAGAGTAGCAGTTAAGATGCATTTGTATTTCTTCATCAGGGACAAGTTTGGAAGAGTAGTGTAAATTTAGAGTTTGCTGCTAATCCAGACTGTGGCTGAGTTACCACAACTGTTGTTGTATAAAACTTGGTGCTGTGAATGCCTTGGTTAATGGTTTTCCCATGCTGTATGAAAAGCCTGGGCAGGCACTGGAAGACTGAATTTTTTTACATGACTTGACTTGCTCCCTGAGCTCTTCTCTGCAGGGGGCATCTTAAACTCTGTCAAAATGCAATACTCTTTTGTAGTGAGTTTTGTGATGAGTAGCTCTGTCTGGTAAAGAGCCAACATCTGTGACCTTGGAGCCTGTGTCTAGGTTGTGGTGTGTGGCAGAGTCTAAACTAATTGAATTACAGCCTGATGATTATGCAGAAGTCACTGCTTACCAAGCAGCAAATTTTGGATTCTTTGTCTCTTACCAATGAGGTCTTTTATATGAACCAGCCCACTGATAGCACTGTTTGCACTATAAGAAACCTCCCCTAAACTGGAGGAGCCTCCAGATGGGCCTTAATTAGTCATTGGTGTAACTCAGGTAAGAAGTAAATTTATATTTTTGTTATTTGCTGGAGTCAAAGCACATTCTCTCCTAGAAGAAAATGTAATGCAGGGAAGCCACCAGGAAATATATTAACACTTAAAAGTAATATTACTTTTCAAGATACAGTGATTCTTTGAGGTTAGCTGTCCCTGACCCATGGGACACACCTGACCACATGCAGTATCAGGGCAGTTCCCTAGCTGTTGTCTGTAGCTCACTTTCTATCAGATTTCAGCTAGGCAGGCTCAACTATTATTTTTGGGTACTGCCTACACTGTTGTTGCTTCTCTGGCAGCATTTCATCCTTAACCTCTGCAAGATCCAGGCAGAAAATTTGATCTCTCCATGTGTTGTTCTGGGGTGCTAGTCGTGTCTTGTGTTGTAGAAATACTTCCATAAGATGAAGACAAACAAAAAGTCCGGTGATGTGGAAAAAATGACTAGTGTCTCCCTCTCTGAAGCTTTTTTTGTAACATGTACTGAAAAAGAATTCCTGTTACTTTCAATATGCACAGTTTCTGAAAATGTGTGTTAAAATGCTGGGGTAACTCTTGGGGAGTCCGCATGATACCAAATTATCATCTTCTTTTTTAGGCAGCGATACTGACTTTATGAGCTGTCCCTGTATCTGCAAAGGAAAGAAAGAACCAAGCCAAAACCCCACAATCACCACAGTATTTGTTATTCTGTTCATTCTGCTTGAACAGCCCTTGAACATGCAATCCTCTTCTTACCCTCTAAAGGCATTATGCTTTTGAAGGCTGTTCAAGGTTCAGGTATGTGACAGTGTCGTTCTATATAAAAGTGTGTTTTTGACTGTGCTGTTCTCCATAATCACAGTTCTCTGGTTGCCTAGGAAGAGGGTATTGCTGTTCAATATGTCAAAGTTGAATTTCAAAGCCTCAAAAAGAGCAAATGATGAGGAATTGCTTACCCCAGTTAAAGGGAAGAGGAGGAAGCTGGCAATACCAGGAGAAGATGCTGAGATCTTTGCTCTGCCTGTGCATTTCAGTCTCTGTATCCTTGGGTGTCAGTTGAAGATGATGTCCCGTAAGTTATTCCATGAGCTGTCCCTTTAAAGCTTTTAATGACACATTTTATTCTGATACTAGAAATTATAAAATCCTGAAGAGACCATTTGCTACATCAAGACCATGAAGAAAGTTGGTGTTAGAGACCCTGTGAGAGTCATATTTTTGATGGAGCTGTCTCTTCCTACAGGGTATGAAAATGTTTCTGAGTCTGATTAAAGAATATGAGCAATGATTTTTCAGAATGGCTTTCTGGTAGGAATATAACTATCACAGCATACTCTGGGGGTAGTCAAGAAGTGAAATATAAATGTCATTTTTCTCCATATATATTCAGCTTGAAATTAAACTGCATGTTTTTACCGATGAGACTGCTAGAACGACTGATAGATTGAGAAGAGAAATCTGTTAAAAGTGAGATCAGAGTTCTTTCCAGAAAAAGCACTCCATCTTAGTATGAGGTTTCAGAGTTGCTGTAGAGTCTATTGAATTGAATGATTCCATGGCTTGAACGGATTTCTTCCATGCAAGGCAACAGTCCAGCATCAATAACCATTACCTATTGTGGCCTGAGAGGTCTGTAAAGAAACCTTGGTCTGAAATGCCGTTACTGTTGTTGTCTATTTTCCAGTAAATGCTGTATTATAAGGAAAAGAACTTGGAAAGTAACAAATGCATTTCTTCATTGGCAGTTGATGAAAGACAGCAAAAAAAGAGTAATCCATTTGGGATGGAATGTAGGCGTTCTCTCATTCAAAAATAAAAAGTTTTACTTCAGTCATTGAGAGTGTATTATTTCAGTAATTACAAGATATATCAAACCTAAAGTATTTATTTCAAACCAAGACGTTATGTTTAAAGTGACATGTAAATAGCAGTACTGTCATCTCCCCATTGTCCTGCTCTCCAGAAGTGACCATATGCAGAGTTACAGGGAAGAGCAAGAACAGGGGCAAGCAGATCTGCTACTTGTTTTGTACACTCTTGCCGTTTCCAGCTACTAAAACAGACATAAAAGTTGCTTTTGTTTCACCGAAACAGTTCTAAGTCTTGGTGCTGCTGGATGGACAGATGCATGTGTTTTGAGGACCATGAAAAATGTCCATCTAGTTCTGTTCAGAAAGCCTCTCAGGTCAAGCTCTAAGGATTTTTATTCTGTGAGTTTTTCCATACCATGAGGGTTTTCTGACTTGTGTCTGGGTCATTTTATGAACAGTGCATTTCTTGTAAAGGGTTCATTTGCAGGGAGCGGAATGTCCCTGTACAGAATGCTTTACTTTACTGAAAATACACATATTAAGATTTTTCATTGAAAGCTTCCCTTTCTGTGATGTCTGAAATACAGATTTTTTTTTTTTTAATTTTGGTTTTAACTGCTTATGTTATGTTTCAGTTTTTGGTGAGTATGGACTTAGATCAGAAACAGGATTTGTGGGATGGGAACTCTTGGCAAAGAGCCAAGATGAGCTGGAAATACTCAAGAATTAAGGAATGTTCCAGCTTCCAGTGTTTTAAAGCCACTTCTCTTGTGGAGCTGGTTGTTGGAATCTATGTTTGTTGAACAGCCTATTCTAATATGATTTTGGTGTGAATCTTTAGATATTGTCTGTTAATCCAGTTGGGTTTTTCTGTTCTGTAAACCAACCATGTAAAATTACTTTCCTGTAAAATACTACCTTTCAGGCACTCTTGAACAATAGAACGTGTAAGCATAGATTGATAGTTGAGCACACATAAAAAATTAATGTTATTTCTTAGTGACTTAAATAATATAGGAAATACTTTATGAAATGGACATGTCTTGTAATCTTGGTCTAATAAAAAAAAGCCTTTTTCTGTTACCTGCGTGGCCTGGAGAGTGTGGTAGTCTCACCACTTTGCAGAGATCTCCGCCAGAAACCAAACCATTATCACTTCTTTTTATTAAATAAATAAAGTTTTTAAAAATTCTTCAAGAGGCAGAGGCTACTTCTGACAAGTTTATGAAAGGACATTTCACCGCAATGCCAATTTTGCTGTCTGCGTCAGGAAGAATTTCACCTGGATGACTAAATGATTGCTTCACCTGCACGTGCCCTGAAGCACTGAATCATCTTTTGGCTTTTAGGAGCAGAAATTTGGTTTTTAGGAGCCAGAAGCAGGCAGAGATATCTGAAAATACTGACTTAGACATTATATAGAGAATAAGGGGGCTGGGACAATATTGCTTTCCAGAGTGAACAAGGAGCAACAGTTCTGCCACGTTAATCAAGGACATTTAATCATGGCTTCAACCATTTCTTATAACTAGATTTTTTTTTCTTACTTTATTTCTTCCCTTCATAGTTATTAGACTTACTTATTTGCCTTACATAACAGATAGTGCATTCACACTGACCTGTAGAATTTTTGCTTTCTTCTTACTGTCTTTTCACATTAGTTGTGATATTTTTCATCTTCAGTATTTTAAAAATCAAACTCTTATTTTGTAGCATTGGAATTAGGTATTTTGTCTTCTAATCCATTTTTGGAAGAAAAAGTAAGGTTTGGTAAGGGTTTTTCTTTGGGTGTTTACATTCCCTGCAGCAGAATAAGATGTCAAATATGGGCTGTTCAGAATGAATTTATAAACATAGACCGTAGTGGGGTAAATTGGGTCAGACAGAACAAGGTGTAGCAATAAGGAAACACATTGTTTTCAGCAGTACTTTGTATTCAGTTTTTCTGTCTAAAGTATAATCCTTTTGTCATCAGAATTGCTTAGGTAGAGCTTTGTTCTCAAGATGTTTTATAGAACCTTAAATTCTGAATGCTTACTCATATACTCAAAACAGGAAAAGTCAGAATGTGAATAGGGTGCAGTGTGGCGGTGACCCTGGTTCAGTAGCTTAAAAACATTTGGGAGATAGTAAATTAAAATTACAAAAAGGTCATTCTTGAATGCACTGACCAAGTGAACTTCCCTGAATGCTTGCATAACCTTTCTTACACAAAGCAATTATGTGTGGGAAAACAATTTGCGAGAGTTTACTCACTGCTACTCATAGGAGAATAAATTGATGAATCTGGCTGATAAATAGGCTGCAAAGTTCAGACAGTACTATTAGTCCCAGCAAATTCTGTTTCAAAGCAAACTGTGGACTAAGATACGTAATATGAATAGTGAATCCCATGCTTGGAATATGTGTAAGGACCCGATGCGTGAACAGCTGAGCTTTAACACAATGAATAAAACCATACAAGCAATATAAAGACAGGGAGCCTTTTTGGTAAGTGATCAGCAGAAGAGTAAAGTTAATGAAAACATTTTTAATCCCTTGTTTATGACTAGCGCTGGCCTCAGAAAAAACAAATATCTGTACATATTTTTCAGGCTTCCACGTGTTTAATGTCAAGTGAAGATTAACGGAATGCAAATATTTTTCTGTGATACTTGGCATATATTAAACAAGTGCTTTTTGGGATTTTGGCTGGCTTGCTCAGGTAACATGGATACATGATTTTACTTCCATGGGAATTGGTAACAGTTTAAATTTGAATTTCTAAATGCGTCTGGAATCCGTGAAACTGTGCTCTCAGGAAGTCAGAATTAGGTCACTCCTGAGGTCCACATACACATTGCCCTGAGCTGACCCATTTGAACCTTAAGTAAATGCATGTGGGCTCCCCTGTGAACAAGAAGTTTTTTATGCTTTCAAGGCATTTTGAAAGTGACCCCGTTCTGTGACCATATTCAGGGTGCTTCCCTCTTCCCTAATGCGGGGCAGATTACTGTCTGTCTCAGTCTGAGTGTCTTGCTGATTTCACCATGTGATCTTGAATTCCTGGAAAGAACAGCGAGTGAGATTAGTATGCAACAAATGATTGCAAGGATCCATCCCAGCCTTTTGAAGGTGTCTGTGTACATGGTTCAGGGTACTCTTTAGGCTCACATTCAAAGGAGTCTTGCACAATATTTAATTCACATATATATAAAAATACATATGTATATGGGAATATTTTTTTTAATCTCTCTCTGTGTGTATATATATATATTTACATAAGTGTGTGTGTATATATGATTCATTCGTTCCTTACTTTTTCCAGCTGTCGAGTTAGGCTTTCACCTATAGTGATCTGCTCAATTAATTATCCCCTGCGTACAGGTCTTCAGGGTAAAGAGGTTAAAACACAGTATGGCTTTTCTGCTCCGAGTTCATCACTACTTAATTGTTACATTGGAGCTGCAATATTCAGGGTCCTTACCCTTTGTGTTGGACACCAGCTGTGCCACTAATTCGAGAGGTGGTTATTAAAAGTACCAGAAAGATTAACCTTCTCTTCATCAAATATTGTAACCAGCTGAACACAGAGCTTTGTAGCTAACTTATCTCCTTGAATCTGAGTGAAAGGATGACTATCAGTCATTCTGGGCTTCAAGACTACTTGCTCACTTTTACTACAAAGAGGTGCTTTAGTCACTGGTGTTTCTTTCTTGAATTATAGAAGTTAGCTCCTTGAAACACATTGTTAAAACTGGGCTCACAGGACCAACCTGCCCCCTCTGTCCTCTGTGCAAACTTGAGTGTTCTATCTTGGGTGTTCTACCTGAGGGCTTGAAGATCAAAGATCTGCACTGTACTTGGGCACAGGCATCGCGTGCTGAAAGGAGTAGTTATGTGTTATTTTAAATCTTGTTGAATTTGTGCCGCTGCCTAGAACTGTAGAGTCACAGAATAGTTTCATTTGGAAGGGACCTTGAAAGCTGATCTCATCCAAGCCCCCTGCAATAAGCAGGGGCATCTTCATGCGCAAACACTTGCCAGAGATGAGCATGGTCTCATTTTGAGTCAGGTCCTCGTTAGACCATCCATCCATGTAGGGGAGCTCGGGAGGGTTACTCTTCCTGTGTGAGGTACAGGTAGGCCAAACCAACATCAGCATTAGCAGGGATTTGAAATTTCTCTCCATTTTTGGCTGCCACCAGTAGTTTTCTTTCTCTTCCTTTGCAGTGTTTTTGTCTGTCCATCTCTTGTCCTTGTAGACTGTAAGATGTCCAGGGCAGACACTGCCTATAGCTTAGCAAACTTAAGTTCTACACAGGGGTAAATTTAGTAAAATTTTTTATTCTTTAAAAAAATCTCAATAAACAACAAAACCACAAAACCCCCATGAAATAAACAAAAAAACCCCAACCCAAAACCGAACAGGATAATGAACCACACTTGGTGTTGGACTGGTTGCTGGGCTTGTTTTGATGAGTGAGTGAGAATGGACATCTCAAGAACTGAAAAACTATCCTGGGCTGAGTCCTGATTGTTTCCTAATCTGCTGTTTTGAAGATGAGATAAAATTTTTCCTCTGCAGGAAAGCAGATTTCCCCTTCAACTTATAAAGAACAAGGTTTCACATTATGTAAGATAATCACTTGTTTAGTAGATGTAATAATTTGGACCTGTATTAATCATTGCTTTGACTCCACTATGTACGTGTGTATGGGTGTGTTTGCATATGTGCAGATATATTTTTCTGTTTTTTTTCCTTTAGGTGACAACTCCCTGTTGAAAGTTCACAAGGGATGAAATTAAACTTTATTTTGCAAGCTGCGCAAAGAATATGGGAAAAATTGAGTGATAGATGAACAAGATAGAAAAGGAAAACCTGTTTAGAAAGTTTTTATGTCTTTGTAGGAAACCCTGAAAAGCTCAACAGTCCTTTTTCAGAGTAAACATTGCTACTGTTTTCTCCAATTCTCCATTCCTCTGTTTTCTCTGTGTGTGGCAATGTTGGACACATGGGTGCCCTACACCAGCTATTGCAGAAGCAGCTGAGCAGCAAGAACCCGTGTGGGACCTCTCGGAGAACATCCATAAATTGTGTCTGCTCAGGTATATTATAGTGATTGCTGTACCGTTGGCCAGAGAAAAACAGCATATTTGTCAAGGCAAATTATTTACTAGATAATATCTTTACCTCTTCACCACTTCTAAATGCCAGAGAAGTTAATTTAAATTGCCAGATCCCATAGTGTCTGCACAGCTCTCATTTTAAAGATACATTACAGTTATTTCCTTTCTCTCAGTTTATTTTTTCCCCCCAACACCTGTGCATGATCTATCTGATTTGGCTGGAGAAATCTGGTAGGGGGAAGAAAACTGGATATGGGAATTGTGTTTTGCTGTGGGGTGGCTTTAATTCCCCCGAAGTTCTTTGTGTGTGCGAGGTGCAACCCACTTTCCTGTTGCAGGTGGGTATCAGGCACTTAGAGCATCCCCATGCTTTGAATTTACATGTTTGCAAGATTACACTTCAGCTCGGTAGCCCTGTCAGAGACATGTTTCCTGTGAGTGACTTGGAGTTGATGTTTTGTCTTTTGTGATGAAACTCTAGGATTTAGGGCCACCGATCAAATGCCATTTGTCTACTTCCAAGCCTCCTTGGTAGCTAAAACATCGCTTGGGAAAGCACTGTCTCTGTGTGGTCAGCAGTGCAGGGTGAGCTCCTTCAGGACTTCTGACCAACTTCAGAGGCAACCTTCTGTGGAATGCATGAATTTTACCTGTGGACTAGATTGTGTCCTCTGAAGCAACATAACTTTTAGCAATGAAACAGGCCGTAGCTTTGGAGGCTTTAGGCAAATTCTATGCCCTTCTAATTTCTTCAGTTAAATGCTTGTCATCCTCTCCAGGTTTGCTGTGTTTGTTTTGTAAGGACGTGTGCTAAGGACATTCTCTACTGAATGGAACCTAATAGGGCATTGAAATATTGATGAGTAAAAGGTTAATTTTTAATTCCCCATCAATCTGAACTGATAGAAATTCAGTGTGCTTCTGTCCAAGAGACTTGCTGACATTATATGGTTTAATGCATCTGCACGGTAAATGAGCATGGAGCTACAAGATTTTACTTTGCCAAAGGCCAAGGTGCTTTGTTTAATAGAAGAAAATCATAGAATTGTTTCAGTTGGAAAAGACCTCTATGATCATCAAGTCCAACCATTAACCTAAAACTACAGATTCACCACTGAGAGATGTCCCTTAATGCCGTCTCTGCCCATATTTTAAATACCTCCAGGGATGGTGACTCCACTACTTCCCTGGGTAACCTGTTCCGATGCTTGCAACTCTTTCCGTGAAGAAATTCTTCCTAGTACCCAATCTGAACCTCCCCTGGCACAATTTGAGGTCATTTCCCCTTTTCCTTTAATTTGTTACTTGGAAGAAGAGGCCGACTCCCACCTGGCTCCCTCCTGTCAGGGAGTTGTAGACAGCCATGAAGTCCCCCCTGAGCCTCCTCTTGCCCAAGCTAAACCACTCCACTACCTCAGCCACTTCTAACAAGACCTATGCTCCAGACCCTTCACCAGCTTTGTTGCCCTTCTCTGGATGTGCTCCAGGACCTCAAAGTCTTTCTTACCATGTGCCACTATTTGTAGTTGTGCCAATGTCCCAAATTCTGCTCTTGCGTACCTTTGATGGTCATCATGTAATGGTGCACCCCTTGAGCTAAACCAGCCATGGGGTCTTCAAAAGCTCATGCCAGAGATCATATATTAATACATTGTTATTGAGCATATCTGAAGAATATCATGTAAGCACAGATATAAAACTTACGTAGTTGCACATTCCTTCTTTGTGCTCGATCGGTGGCCTGCAGTCTTGAATACTTGCATTTCTGGTGGTGTCTTGGGGGACCTGGGCCAGCTAGAGTGATGATTGTCTCACTTCTGTCTCACATGATGTCTCACATTTGTGATAGTTTTGCCTGATTAAAATGCATTAATTTTTATTATGTTTGCATTTTGAAATACATGATGATGGTCACAAATCCTGATTTTTATTAGTGAGATAGATAGAAGTTGAGAAAATATAGTGGAAAAGAAATGTTAATACCTGCTTTTCATGGTCAAGTGTTGTCTTACTGAAATGGATGAAATACAGCTAAAATATTGGAGCCTCTTCATGCTCCAAGATAAAGTAACACTAAAAGAATAAAGGACAAAGAACTTCAGAAGGTAAGGAAATGTTTCCTTCTGCCCCAGGAAAATATATTATTCAGTGACCTCCCCTGTGCCTGACTGAGCCAAAATCCATCAGAGTCAGTGCTCAGGTTGTGTTTGTGTTTGCATTTGCATAAACCACAGACTCTCAGTAGGTTTGGCCACAAGGAGAAGCTGCTAATGGTAGGTCACCAAAATATCTGCTTTACTGGGGGCTGTCCAAGAGATTGGTTCCATTTACGTATTTGCCATCAAAGCATTTATGTGAGGCCATCTCTGGCATTATAAGTTTAGCTACTCTGCTGCCAGAAGATATAAACTTGGACTGTTCTGCTCTTGCCTTCTTAATGTTTTGGTTTTTTTCCTCCAAACTGGGGAGATGATTGCTGGTATATGCACAGTAATAAAGCTTGTCAGACACAGACAGTCAGAATTCTTCTGAATTCACATTTAATTTATTCACAGCACAGCATGCAGCAGAGCTGATGGCAAGTTAATGTGCTGCACTTTAATGAGATAACTGTTTGCCTCCCAGGTTTTGAGGTTTATGCTAGTTTTATTTGTCAACCTGGCCAAGGCCATAAGGAATCACAGCTCTACACTAAAATATTTTATTTGCTTAGCTGATGCTTTTGCCAGAGGAGAAATCGGTGAAGTAATTAAATAGCACTGCTTTTATTTTAGAACAGGAATGGGGTTTTTTTGAGTTTACAACATGTCCTTGTCAGAGTTCTGGCTCACAAATACTACCTAGATAAAAATATTCTATTCAAAATTTTCCAGTTTTGGTGGAATTAAATTTCCACCTGTCTTTGAATTGATCCACTCTTCTCATTTCCTTTAGAGGTGTATATTTCTGGGGAGGAGGGGCAGGGTGAAAAGTAGTATCAAATGCAAATGCAGAAACTTCAGTGTGACAGAGACCTGCAAAGTCTCCCATTAAACAACAGATGATGTGGCTCCACTCAGGTTTTGAAATCTAGTTCATGCCAATTGAGTTCTTGTGTTACAACTTAGTCTTTTAGCGATGGCAGTTCCTCCTTGTTAACTAATTACTGCATCTGTAATGAAAAGAAGATGAACCCTAGTCAAGCAAAATGAGGTTATGCTGTATCATTAATGAAACCATTTCTGTGGCACGGTGGGAACATGCAGGGGTTGGGAGGCATCCGGGTGCATCACCCTGTGGGTGAATGTGGGGTGCCAGTCGCTGCCAGGGTGGGTGGAGAAGAGCACAGTGTGTGGACACAGTGTCAGACAGCAGCCCCGCAGTCTGAACTGCGTGTATCAGTGTAGGTGTCCTCTGAGAGCCTTGCATTAATTTATCTAAAGCCAGTTAAAATGTCATTTAAATCTTGCTTGTACTCACGCCTCTCTTTGGCGGGCTCAGAGTCCAACAATGTATGTTGTTTGATTCAATGATCTTAAAAGTCTTTTCTAACGTAAATGATTCTGTGATTCTATATGGAAACACTGTTTCTGTACACAAGAGTGCTTGGAAAAGGGTCTTTGAGACAGAGCTAACATGTTTTGTGTGTATTAACCTTTAATGTCTTAAACCTGTCAAAGCGAAGGTCAGATTGACCTTTCAATTCACTGTTGTACCTTTGCATTATGTTTTCTGCAAAGCTAAAGCCACCTTTTGCAGGAGGAATGCAGCCGGATTAAGAAACTGTATAGTTATCTGTCCATTTAGTGCACCCTTTGTGATGCAAACCATTGTCTATCTGGCTAAAAATGCATAAATAAATAATTATTGGGAAATAACTGATAGATTTATGGAAAAATGCTGCAACAGGCTTCAGTTGAAATATACCTGATGTTGGTTATAATTTCCTCTTGTTTCTTTGCTGCTAACAGAAGGTTGAGAGAATTGAGAGGGATGGGGAGGGAGTGTATAGGAGTGGATATGCCACTGAGCATAATCAGTTTTGGGAAGAAGGAAAATCACATTTTGTCCAGCCCTTTGCTGAGACACTTCAGAAAAATACATGCAAGGTCTATATTTGGAAATACCAAACTGTGTTTGGCATTCGAGTCAGGTAATATAATCTATAGAAATCACAAGATTGAGCCGACCTTCTGGGTGTTTCTTTAAGCAAATTAAGAAAATGTTAATTTCCAGTGCTGTGCAGGTGGGAAGATGCCCATAGACGAAATATCAGCACATTTGCCAATGTGTAATGCTTTTTATTTATAGATGTATTTTTTTCTGTTGGACCATGAGCTGCCTGTTAGGCTGTGTCTCCCCTTGGATGACGATAGCGTATCAGAGTGAAAAGTTGGGCATGTGAGCAGAGAGGGCTGGTGGAGGTGATTGGGGGAGAGGGGCTCTGCCTCCCAAAAAGTGCCACCTCTGTACCCTGACAGTTCCCACATCTTCTGTGGTTTGTTTCCCGTCTGAAAAATGGAGCCTTTGATATCAGATCAGGCTTAGTTCAGTAGTTATGAACTTGGCAGAGGAAAATGTAAACTTCTACCACAGATTGCTGGGTGTTGTTACCTGTATTGTTAACAGCTGGCAGTTGAGTTTATTGACCAGGCATTAAAGGGATTAGCTTAATAAAGAACTTGCAGCTAACAAAAAATATTAAAGGCTTAAGATGTTTGGGGTTTTTATTAGTCTCCTTCTGTTAAAGAAATTTTTTAAGGACTTAACTTTAAGTTTGTGTCCAAGGGTGTTGATTCTGACATTGTTATTTCTTGATGCATTCATAGGGTATCCAAGTTAATTTGTTGCTGGCAGTGGGTGTTTTCATCTTAATGAGATTTTTTTTTCCCTTGTTTTGTCTGTTTCCAGATTATTTTGGCAGTGTAATAGGGTTTGCTGTGTAGTGCTTGGTTTTGTTGCATGAATGTTTAAGTGTTTGGGAGCACTTTTCTTGTTTCTGTTGTTTCCTGTGGAGTTGAGTCGGCTGAGTGAAACAGATGATTTCTCGGTGTTTGAAGTTCTCTGCTTAGTTGTATACAGTAGTTAAAAATGAGTAATACTTAGACATTTGGGGGTATAGGCCTTCTGGGCATGGTGTGCAAATTCAAGAGCTAAGTGGTAATGTGACTTCATTTTTCTTCATTTTGGACAATCTCCATTCAGACACCAAATTCAGTATCTTCCCATATTGCAGTAGTTTCTTTATGATTGTGATAGTCCCAGGCACGTAGGAAAGGTAATAACTTTTAAAGACCAGCAGCTATAATTGGAAAAAATTGGATAAACTTTTAGCTATAGAAAGCTTTCTCCAGGCCTGAAATGGAAGCAGCAGACTTCAAGCTATGTACAAAAATACAACCTGACACTAATACTAGTGCCATCTAAGAATATACGCAGTCTGAATAGCTCCGTCTGTGAAACCTGAAGGTATTATTGTCTGGATATCAAGTGTATTCCAGCCTGGGTTGTGCCGACTGTGTTCCAAAAAATGCTTTCCCTCACTACACCAAGGGCTGACCGTCTGGGCACTGTTCTCATGTCATGGTGGGAGAAATACCAAATTGGCTTGTGTAATTTTAGTTTGTCAAACAGAAAGTGTTACGGGTGATACACTGTTTCTCCTAACAGGATTTCTGTCTTTTTCGTAGCTTACAGAGAACATTTGGGGGTTGTGGTGGATGTCTCTGGGCTCTGTGAGGCCACATTCATTTGTCCCTACACCACTCATGTACCTCAAACATGCAGAAGAAGGGTGTGTTTCCCTACAGGTGTTTCTGCAGGACCTGTAGCAGCAACTCTGGTCTTGTAGGCTCTCCCTCCTTTTGTCTTTGTGCACGCCTCCCTGCCCACAGCACCAAACACCAGGTGCTCAAGTCTGGTTCCAGAGCCCAGCTTGCCTCTGCCCAGCTGGTGAGTCCTGGTAGCTGTGGAGAGTTGGTTCTTGCCTGCATCCCTTTAGTAATGGCCTCTACTCTCGAACCTGAGTCAGCATTTCCCACAAAACACCATCACCTTTTATCTTGTATGCTTCTCTGTATTACTGCAGTGGAGAAACACTGTTTCAGACTGGGAGTCTTATTCCAGTCTGTCATGGTTTAACCCCAGGCAGCCACTAAGTACCACAAAGCTGCTTGCTCATTGCCCCACCAGCAGGATCAGGGAGAGAATTGAAAGAGTAAAAGCTGTAAAACTCAGATATAAAGACAGTTTATCAGGAACAGAAAAACCCACATATACAAACAACTAGATGAAATAGATTTCATCCACCACTTCCTGTGGACAGTCAGGTGTTCAGCCAACTCCAGGAAAGCAGGGCTCAATCACATGTAATGGTTACTTGCAAAGACAAATGCCATCACTCCAAATATACTACCACTTTCTACTTCTTTCCCCCTACCTTATATCCTGAGCATGATGTCATATGGTCTGGAATATCCCTTTGGTCAGCTTGGGACGCTTGTCCCGGCTGTGTCTCCCCACACCCTCCCATGCTGGGTCCTTGCTAGCATGGCACTGCGAAAAGCAGAAAAGACCTTGGCTCTGTGTAAGCCCTGCCCAGCAATAACAAAAGCATCCCTGTACTATGTCTCTGTAGAAGTTTCTCCAATTCCTACCTAGAGCAGAGCAGACATGCTCCTCACTGAGGACTTCTTCAGGCTGCCCCGTACAGGTGTAACTGCTATAATTGAACCTCAGTGAGACAGAAAAGAGGTAAGGCTTTCTATTCATTACCTGTCTGCCACAGAGGGGTTTTCAGGGTTACAGTTTCAGACTTTAAACTTCTACATTCAGTGTAGATGGACTTTAAATTCTTTGAAAGTACAACTTAGAGCCTCTCAGGACTCTAACTTGCCCATTAGTAACACAGGGATAATACTTCCCTCCCCTTAAAGACTCATTTTAGCTGACTGAACTGAGTTGTTTTTTCTCATTTGAAGAGGGAGAAGAAGAATCACCTTCACTAATGAAGTATCTTAACTTATATTAGTCACAGATATGTGAACAAGGTAAATAGACACCAGAGGTCTTTCACCTCAAAAGGAATTTAGATGACCAGTACCAGTTTAGACAAGAGGCGTCATTTTAATTGGTTGCAACTTGATGAGATAGTTGGTGTGATAAGCATGGGCCAGCTAAGTGAATGTGCTTCTGTGTGATGAAATTAAATACCCAATGAATTGCTGCTCCTGCAAACAGAGCCTCTTCAGATACGGGCAGTTTTAGTGCTAGAATTTTGTAGTGATTTCCTAGTTTCTGATTTTTAATGGTGAGGATTTAACTCCATCCTGAAAGTCTGTAGGTCTAAATATCACCGTACAATTGCAGGGGCAAAATCATAAAAGCATATCTTTCCTTTGGCTTGGTTTCAAACAGGGTGACATAATTTTTATCAAACTGCCTCTATTAATGCTTTAATTCAGCAAACAGAGATTGCTAAGTAAGGTTCTTTTTCTAGCCAAAATGTCAATCAGAACTGTATGCTCCACAGAGTACTGTACAAATTAACATTTAAATATCTCTAGTGTAGTAATTATTTTGAGCATCTTTTTTTATGACACTCAGAAGAAAAGGGATGACTTTTCAGTGAGTTTCCAGACTCTAATTTTCTCCCTATATAAGTGCTCTACCGACATGTCGTTCCCCTCTGGCTGTGCAGTGTTTCTCTGCTGCTGATACCCAGCTGGGAGCTCCCTGTCTTAGTTATTGAGCTGCCACAATAGAGGCAGAAAGGATCCAAACAGCCTTTGTGTATGTGGTTTGAATGTTCAGGGGATTTGATGAATAGACAAACATATGATTTGAATGCTAGGGAGATGATTTGATGGCAAACAAAAGGTCACATACCAGCAAAACTGTTAAATGGTGGCACGAGGGTGGGAACTGCTGTTCTGCTCTCTGTTCATTTTCCTCCTACACTGAGGGCCGGATTCTGCCTCCATTGCAGCTGCTCTTGCTGCACAGGATGGGGGAGCCTTTTGGGTGATGTGCCTGTGTGCAGCCACTAAAAGGAGCATGCAGCAGAAGGGGTGGATTTCAGCACAGATTGTTTGCCTACTATCCCTCCTTATGGGCTGTTGATGTGTGGCATCATGCACAAAGTCGTGTCTAGCACCTACATTCACACTTGCCTTGTCATCCTTGAATATGTCATTAACTGTCCAGAGTGTAGTGCCCTTTTGTGCCTGTCTTCTCCTGCTTGGCTGGTGCAAATCAGTCAGTGCCACGAAATCTGGCTTGTTGTACGCAAATAATTGGACTGTCTTGTTTCTGGAGTTCTTCAAAGGATGCTGACTTGCGAAAGAAGGAAACAATTACTGTTTAATGTGGATTTGTACCTCATCACAGATGGGTATGTAAGATGAAATAAGGCAAGGTGGAATGTATCTTCCGCCTTTCTGGGTAGCTAAGCGCATGGAGCGAGAAGCTCCAGTGCTTCAAGTGCACTTCAGCAAATACAGAAGGCATTGTATTGCCAGTCTCAGACAATAGAGCTTGCAATTTGAAAGCCTTTCTTCTCAAGGTTTTGTGCTGATTATTCCTTTGGCTTTCACTTACCTGCACCAAGTTTGTTTTTTGTTATTACTGCTTCAGGAAGATTACATTTCACCCAGCAGATCCAGCAAATGAATAAAACTCTGCACTTGAAAACTGAGCTCAAATAAAACTGCCTGGAATAATGCTTAGAAATCAACTGTGGATGTTGAAGAACTGTATGAGACCTGAACTTCAGTAACACCAAAAGCTATATCACTATTACAAAGGGTTGAAATCTCTAATTTCAATTTTAAAAGTGTGTTTCTTCAATAGCAGTATTACTGCATGTTGGAGTTAAACACCACCAGGCTTAAAACTGTCTCGCTTGGAAGAGCCTAGATGTCATTGACTCACAGCAATAGACAGAATCCCACAAATCAGGGTGTCAAAGGTCCTTGGGAACAGAAAGATAGAATGATACACTCAGAGTTTTTTTTCAAAAGAACTGAAGATTAGTTTCTGCGTCCTGTTGAAATGTATTTGAGGAAAGTACTAGTCCCTACAGCAAAGGAGTGATTTTTATCCTCTTTTCTTGA
Source organism: Lycocorax pyrrhopterus obiensis (assembly GCA_014706295.1). Classification (NCBI taxonomy): domain Eukaryota; kingdom Metazoa; phylum Chordata; class Aves; order Passeriformes; family Paradisaeidae; genus Lycocorax; species Lycocorax pyrrhopterus. The sequence continues at coordinate 12,620,512 of JACSVZ010000014.1, read as the reverse complement.
TTGTTTCCAATGAACAGAGATTTTAATGCTTTTACCTAGTAGTTTGTAAATGCTTTTCAGAAAACCAGAGTACTTAAGTGGAAGACAGGTATGTCATAATTCATGATGGGAAAAGATATGTGTTTTTTGCATTAGTGAATTCTGTAAGAATAAAGTGACTGCATGTTGATAAAGCTGTATAAGTGCTTCATAGCATGTGCGTCACAATTTTTCTAGACAGTGATGATAATTTGTGAATTAGAGCTAATTAAAGTGTGTCAGTAACCCAATGTAAAAAATGGCTGATTGCCAGTTGTAGGAAAGATTTTGGAACTTCCTACAAATTTTAATTTTGATGAATATATTTAGATTTAAAAACATGCACTCTGGTAAGAGGTATTTATTTTTTGTTTATATGTCAGTGATATTGTTAATAACAAGATTTACAGACTAGGTGTTTTCATAGGTGAGAAACAATTGGCCATGCAATTATTTTTATACTTTCTCTTTAAAATACTAAACATTTTAAACGTATGCAAGGGTGAATGGTTTACTGTCATGAGCACAACACAAAACTGAACTTCTGCGAAAAGGCCTCCTCTGATGTGTGTGGGATCTGTCTGATTGCTGACGACGCTACCAGGGCGGAAGGGGTGGACAATGTCCTTGCAACACCATCTGGAGCCCTGTCTGCCTGCAAGGGCGGAGTACAGGCTCTGCGGCTGCTGTCGTGGCTGGTTTTGGCTGGATGAGCTGGCAGCAGTGCTGAGGGGGGCCTGGCTGCCCGTGGTGTGCAGGTTTGCAGGGTGAAGGGTGGTACTGCAGCTGCGCTGCTGTGGGTGAAGGGGACGTTCTTATGGTCCGTGATGGGTGCTAATGAGAATGTTGCGAAGCCACTGGCTGAGTGTCTATTTGCACCAAGCACTGCTCCAGCTAAAAATCCAGCAATACCTAGCTCCTATGTGGCATTTCTTACTAGGACACCTTTAATGGGGGAGGGTGTTCTATTACCTCAGTATTGCAGAAATGACAATTAAGTGATGAAGAGATTTCCACCAAAGCTGCGTGCTGAATTTGCCTTTCACACCTCACTCTGGATCACAGCTGTGTATTGAAGGCATGAAGGATCCTGGTAACTTTGGCTGCACATGCCCCACAGCTTCAGTGATGTCCCAGCAGGAAGGAAGTTTTGTATCCAACAGAGAGGTTAAAGTTGTGGAAAAGCTTTTTAAACAGTTAAATGTGAAAATCTGGGTCTCTAGCCAGTTGGTCCTCTTTAAGGTACTTGCAAGTGGCTTGCTGTATTGTTATTTTACCCAGTAGAGCTGATCCTAAAATTAGTAAACAGGACTTTATTTTTCAAAATATCTTAGTTACTCAAAATTTTTCCAATTACCAAATTAATATATACATCTATAACTGGAGGAAAGGTAGAGAGGAAAAAAACCCCAAACCACTGATCATGGTGCAACTTTGACAGTCTCCTTGAAAAACAGGTCTAGCATCATTGTGGAACAGCTGCCGTTGTGTTTGGGCATGAGGTGACCTTCGAACAGAGATACTGTCTGCCAGTGCCATTTTAGTGAAGAATTACTTAATGATTTAAAGAAAAGAGTCTCCTTCCATGCAAACCACTCACATCATCACGCACCTGGGTCAGAAACTAGCAAGTCCTTGCATGTATCTTGAAAATATTCAGGATGACATAGAGCTAAAAAGTGGAGAGGAAGGGGATGTTAAGGCAGTTTGATCTGTGATATTCCTGACCAAGTAATAAAGGCAATCTCTATCTGGAAGAAAAGGGTGACACATAGGTTGTTTGAGAATTCAAAGGAAACGTGGAAGAATATGTTCTGGCATCATCACTGCACTGTAAAAGTCAGCTTTACTAATATTCTCACCATTACCAGTATCACCAACTATGGAATTACTGCAGATAACAATATTTTGACTTCCAAGCTTGTAAGTGTCAGACTGAAGCCAAAACACTATCAGTCTAGGTAGACTGTAGTCATTGCCATTATGTCCAGAGAAGATATGGCTTCTTTTTTGGTCATATGCAACACTCAAAACATTGAATTTTCAGATGATTTGAAAGGCCCTTAGTAAGTGCATTTACTAATTTTAAGTTTTATTGAATTAAAGTTAGCTTTTGAACCTTTGAAAACAGCTGAAATGAGTTAGAGGATGATGATAGTATCCAATTACATGTTAGGAAAATACGATGAAATGATGGTATTTTACTTAGTGTTAGTATAAAACAGCTAAACTAATAATTGCTTTTGAAGAGACAGGCATATCCAGTGTAAATTAGATGTATCCTGAGTCTGGAAAAGGACAGATCATCTGTCTGTTTTTTCAGTTAATCAATGGTACCACCTGTGCTTTTTCATTGACTCCTTAATGCTGAAGTCTAACATTAACAGCCAGATCTGCAGCAGTCTAAATTGGCCTAATGGGTCGTTACTGATAAATGCCAACTGGGGGTCTGATGTGGACTGTAGGCTGGAAACTTAGGGAATGAAATAGCATAAATGCTGTCTTGTAACTGCTTTCATTCATTTCTTGTAGCCCTCTGTATTGTGCAGTGGCTTATTTGATTGCTGTGTTGAATCCAGCAGGGATAATGTTGGCAGCAAATAATACAAGAAGGACTGATTGAAATTGGATTGCTGGGCGTTACAAGGTGTTTGACAGGAGTCTAAGTTGATTGATCATGTGGACCTTTAAATTGCCTCTTTAGTGATGGTAGAAGAGATGCATAGAACACAAGTACTGACAGTTTGAGTTCTCTCTATTCTGTGCGTCTTTACTTGTCTTTTTTCTGTTTGCAAAATGAAATTAAAAGTGTCTTTATGTTACTGGGCTGGCGAGGATGTACACCAAGTGATGAGGCAGATAGATAACATTTTGCAATCCTAGCTAAGTCTCTTCCAACAGTGGCACTGGTGATGCTTTCCTGTATCACAGTGTGGTGGTTGGTTTCGATTGTTTGGTTTTTATTTCATCTGCAGGCTAAAGTAGCATCCAAGTGTGACCCGTTTCCTGTCTGTTGATTAGATCGATACCTCTAGTGTTTTGCTATGTTTTCTGTTCTTTTGTGATATATTTTCATGGCTAAAAGCACAGCTCACCTTTGCTTATAATTCCATTTTGCAGTGACCAAATAAATGGTTTTATTTAAAGTTGTTCTCTGGGTTCTCCTTTTCCACCTGGGTGCATCTCTCTGCTGTTTACCTCTATAAAGCCTCTTGGCTCATTGTCTTCCAGTCTGGGTGCCACCTCACAGCAGGAGGCTATTTTTCTGGCATTGATCTAGTGTTTCACAGGTGTTGTAGTTGCTTTTCTTCATTCAGTGCGTAGCAAGTCACAATTTTATCTTCTGTACGTGGTCCTAGAAAGGGTAGTTTACAGTGGCTAAACATGACTGGAGAACTTCCCTGAAAATCTGAGCAGCAAAGCCTGGTGCAGGAAGGGGCTGAGAGGCATGAGGGCAGTACTGTCTGAGGAGGATGTGCTCTGACACCTGCCTTGAACTCTGGGCGCCAGCAAGCACAGAATGTGTTGTTGCCTGATGGCTCAGGAAGCCTTGCAGCTGGCATCTTACGAAAGCCATGACTTGAACGCTCACGTACAAAAATATTTGAATGAGACTGTCTTCCTTGTTATGCAGCTGGATGTAAAAGACAAATACTGTTTACGTGGAGGAGACAGTGATGCCTCCTAGGAAGGTTTTTTCTCCGTAGTTTCTTTCTGAGGCAGTCATGTAAATCAGTGGTGTACGTAACAAAGCAGAAGCTGTGCTGTTATTTGAGGACCTCTGGGCATGAGAAGGTCAGTGACACCATGGTGTGGTAACTTGGCAGAGGGGTTATGTTTATGGCCAGCTGAATGAGCTTGTGTGCTTCCTTATGGTGATGCTGCTCCACTTGCCTGTTCTCTTGAGTTACAGCAAAGGAAACTGGCTGTGTGGGAACCCCTGGGCTGCAGGGGTGCTCCACTTGAGCATGCATGGCTGGTAAATTCCTAAAGTTTAGACTTCAGTGGCTTAGGGATGTTTTTCTGGAGTTTGGCAGGAAAAAAATGCTTTGGGAGAAATGACATAGTGTTTTGCATTGGTATCTCAGGGTCCAAGGGAAATTGCTTCAGTGTTTCCCTCTAGTACGCATGAAGTTGAACATTACAATGTCTTTGCTTATAGTTGAGGAGACCTTGGATGAGAGAGACTTCTTTTAGAGCACCTGGTCTCAGGAGACAAGTCTTGCATTCAGCAGATTGGCTAAGGGAGTTATTTTGTTTGTAGCTCTTTATCAAATCTGCCAAGCAGTGTACAAAAGTAGAACAATGTCTGATGTGAACATTTGAGGCAGCCAAATGATAGGGAAAGGTGCATGGCAAGGCCAGTGGTCAAAATGTAAAACACGTGACAAGCTTCCCTCTTCCTCCTCATACTTTGCAGTATTTTACATCCTTTTGTTACCTCTCAGGCTTGGCGTGGTCAGTCAGCTAAGTCTATATGGACAGCTTTTTAAACTGATGTTTTAAGAGTGTTTCTTTGTGAAAGCTTTTGCAAACTAACTCATAAAAGGGTATAATATTTCTCCCATCTGCTTTTGCAGCTTTTCTCCCCAAGCATGAGGTGAACTGCTCAGATTTGCCTCAGTTTTTCAAACTCAGGGACTGAGAAAAAGAAAAGAAAGCTAGCCTGGATTTCTTGTATGGTAATAGGAAACTTTGTCCATACTGTCTTTAGGACATCCCATTATAGAGTTCTGGTAAACTGACTGCCAGTGCACTCATTACAGTGCAGGAAGAGCCTTTTTTCTCTGCATTGCAGGTGTTCTTGCAGCACAGTTTGATACTTGTAAAATAGAAAAATATTGCCTTTTAAATTTCTTGTGGTGGTCCATCTCAGATGGCAGTGGCTGTCTTGTAGGGATCTTAAAAGTAACAGAAAACCTGATTTAAGGGATCATTCTTCCACTGGCTTTGCAATGCAGTTTCATTTTATCCAGACACACCTCTTAATTTTCCTTTTCTTGGCCTTAAAATTATGGGGAAAGATGCAGAAACTACATATGCTGTGCAAGTAGTTTCTGTCAGCTACAAGATCACTAGAACTGTTAAGTAGTGATGCTCAGATTTAGTTGAAAATACTGCACTTTTTTTGTTTTGTTGTGTTTTTAAAATTATTACTGATTTTTAAATAGAGAGCATAATGAAATAAGAACTATACTGAGCCTAGTAGATGTGTCAATGCACTCATGAGTTAGGAAAAGATTATACTGTGTATGTCAGAGAAAAAAAAAAGGAAATCAAGGAAGAGGGCATAGGCAAGAGATGAGGGAAAGGCAAAATCAAGTATCCAAAAACTTCTGTGTTGACAAAAAGGTGCAATAGGTAGCAAGAGAGATATCAGTGTAATCAGAGGCAATTATTTTAAGAGAAATTTCTCACGTTACCATGAGTATTAAAGGATGTTTTTCATGAAAGTAAATCAAGTAAAATCTCAAGAAGTAGAAGTTGTCTGATTTGATGCTATTTTAGAGTGTGAACATTGAATTACCTGTGCTCTTTGTGTGCATGGAGAGGAGGAAATATGAGCACTCTCTTTTTAGGAGCCTTCTCAGGTGCATGCAGTCCTTCAAGGCTGTTCTGTCAATGATAGCATTTGGATTATGAACCAGAATTGTGGTCGGAAGGTGCTCACTGTTGGCAGATGCCATTTCGCATGCTCAGCAAAGCTGCCGGGGATCGTCACAGCCTCTCACTAGTCCCAAAGCTATTGGCTCACAATTCTGATTGCCCCAGGAGATATGACTTGGATGCTGATGACATACTCAGACTGAGCTGGTGCTGGAACAAAATACGCCCCAAACTATTCCTGGCACATTAATTTTATGCTTAGAATCAGATATACCTCTTGCTATTTTTTCCTCCCTTTTTCCTTCCTTCACATTCTTGTCCGGTAGTCCCTAAATTAGGAAGAAAAATAGCTATTACAGTACTTCTGAGACTAGTGTTTAACTAAAATGTGAGATCTGATGAAGATCTCTCATGTATCTGAACACGCAGCAGTGAACTTGCAGAGCAAAAAGAAAAGATAGAATACTAGATTTGTTTGCACAGTTCACAGAAAAGCAAAGACTTGAAAGAATTTTCATTTGTGGAGTTTGGGTTATAGGCAGTAGCTACAGCTCTGCTTCCATGAATTTTATTTCCAAGTGATTAGGTAGTTAATTTGTCTTCAAATTATAGTTGTGCATAAAATACAAGGTTATCTGTGGTGCTTATTTATGTGATCTAGAATATTCTATTCAGTCTTCATATATGCAGTCAAATGCATAAACAGGAAGACCATGGCAGTCTGCATAATACAGCACTCAACCTGCACCGTGCAAGCTGTGGTGGGGTGTCCCGTCTACTGATGAAGTTATAATTCTTATGATCTTAAACCGTATGTTTTAGGTGCTTGATCAACCCTGATGTAAAGATTATTTTTTAAAACTGTTAATTTTTTTTTACACTTGCTCTGCCAAAAATTAAGACCTGATTTACAAATTTTTGTAAGTTTGGGTTGAAGCTCTTCCATGAATCCTGCTGGGTTTTAGCCTGATAGGTGAAGGAAGCCTTATTCTATTACAGAATTTGTGCTATGTGTCTGCTCACAAAACTTTGTGAAATCACGTTTACAGTTTCACCTGACTGAACAAATAAAAATAACTTTTCTAGTGGCTTGTTGTGGGCAGGTTTTAAAAGTTTTAAGCCTTTTGCACCTTTTAAAATTTTCAGTGCAGTGCACAAGTGTTCAAAAGGGAGCTTTTCTGTATGTGGTATACACATAAGTCAGTGCCTTCCTCCTTCACCTTTTCTTCTGTGTACAGACGAGAGGTTTAGATCACATTTGGAAAAAAAGCAGTGGCGATGACACACCAGCTGAATCTCTCAGTCCTCAGCATGATCCTTTCCACTTGTACATCCATAATGCAAAAGTGTTCCCCACGCTTCTATTTGCCTTTGAGTGCCTGTAGGAGTTCCGGTGGCCTGACTGGTGCTGGGCGAGCAGTGGGGTCTGGCTCTGGGGGTAGAGAGCACTGCTGCTGCCCCGAGCCTGCCCCGCTGCCCTGAGCCTGCCCTGCTCCTCCTGCAGCGCTGGGCGAGGGCTCTGCTGCCCTGGGCAAGCAGGAGAATGAGTCTGCTCCACCCCGTGCTGTGTCCTCATGTTGCTGCCCTTTTTCTGGTTTCTAGCAGTGTTAATCCTGTATTTGCCTGTGTAAAATCTGCCTCGTTTAGAGCCTGCATCGTATTAACTAGTTATTCACTTAAGGGTGATCTTTTAGAATACGTAATCTGGGACTCCTGGAAGGCCTGTGCCGTCCATGTACTGCTGCACCATGCTGCCTTCCGAGTGCTGGCTGCATGAAGCCTGAAAGGAAATCTGTCAGGAGGTGGTTTGACTGGGAAGTGGGAGGCTATCTGCACTTAGCAGTGTCTCAGAAAAAGTTACTTCACCTCATCCTACACAAACAATTACAGGACAGTAAAGAAGTTGCTAAGTAAGAGGGAAATGCTCAGGAGGGCAGCATGTGCTAAACTTCTATTAAAGATCAGTTTCTTTAGAAAAGCAGAGCTTGTGATGGCCGTGGTTGTGAATGTGCTCACACTGTTTGGAGAGCTAGAAATATAATTACAGCTTGTTTTTTCTTATTTCTTTACTTTTCAATACAGTATTGAGAATTTGAAAAGTGGAATTAACTGATGCAGTGTTCTAAAAGGAACAGGAGCTGGTCTTTGTGTTGGCAGGAGGGAACTTTGAGAAACTGCATGTGGGTACTATTCTATACACCAAACATATTAATATGAATTGAATAATTAGTAACCTAATCAGATTTGTAGCCAAGCTTGCCTGTCATAGTGTGATAATTACTAGCTACCCTGGGCCTTAATACCAAGTAGATCCCTCCCCACCTCCCAACCCGTTTTATTTTTTAGAACTGAGTTCTTTGTAGGAAAGAAGCCGTGCTTAGGCAAGCCTCTGATCTTGGCTCAATCCAATGACCAAAAACACTTCCTAGTGCAAGCACTGCCATATTCCATAAGCTGTTTCTTAAGAAACAACTTCAAATGGTAACATCTTTGGCCCCGGTCGGGAGCAGTTCATCATGGTCGTGGAGTATTGGCAATATAAACAGTAGTAGGCTCCCCTTGGAAGCAATTACAGCCCTGTTCAAAAGTACAAAACAAAATGATTCTCAAGAGTATTTCACAGGTGATAAGGACATGTAAGAGGAACAAAAATTTTTCTTGTTGCATGAAAATTTTATTTATAGGGAGGACAAAACAAAGTCATTCCAGGTCTGAAAGTTGGTCACTAGATAGGGAATGCCATTTCCAGACTGATGGCCTACCAGTTCTGCTTTCTTCCTGGCTAAGAAGCTGGTTCAGACATGTTTTGGAGAAGTCTTCAATAATCTGTTGTCAACTGTGCATACATTTTTTTATTTCAGTCAGGAGAAGGAGGGATTGGACCAGATGATCTCCAGAGGTCTCTTCCGAACTCAGCTGTTCTGTGAATCTCTGAAAGATAAACTCTCTGTTCTGTATTACACTGAACAAGGAGCAGATGCTTCGTGCTGGGTTTTGAATGTTTTGTACTTTGCCACGTGCAGTTCTAGGCTGTGTCCATCAATCCAGTAGCTGGTGAGTCTGTTGAAGTTGTGCTCAGGTGTTTGATGTGGATTGAGTGGCTCCAGCTGAGATGTTTTGGCTGGGAAATGCTGATTTCCACCCATGGCAGAAGTAGCATTAGAAACCCAGGCAAAGGTTGGCAAAATATAATACAAAGTAGTTCTGTTCACCCTTGCAGGCAAACCATGTTGAAATGTTTGCATGGTGGTTACTGCACAGCTGCCTGGTTTCTCAGACTGTCCCTTTGACACACAGCTTTGCCTGCAGGAGCAGTCTCAATAAAGCAGCACAGTGCAGACCCTCAATGCTGTGTTCCCAGGCATGGGACCAGGGTCCAAGTTACAGTTCTGTGCAATTCCAGTGGGTGGTCCAGAACTCACGTAGTGGTGGAGAGAAAATGCAGGAGGAGGGTGGGGACGGAGGAAGCGGCTATCAGTTCTGGGAAGTAATGGAGCAAGAAGGAAGCAAATGTTTCCTTTCATTTTTGTTTCACACATTGTAACCAAGATCTTCAAGGCAGAATGAAATACAAGTACCAGAAGAGTGCAATTTCTTGGAGTACATCAGCATATATGTATATATATGTTGTATACATGTACATATATGTAGATTTTTAATGTCATGCAAGTATTTCTGTTCTCAGGACTTGTTCAGTATCTGGATTTTTGCATTACCTGAGGTAGTGTGTACCTCTCTTCCCATGCCTTTAGATTGTGGGCTCCTGAGTGTGAATAGGTGACTAAGCCGTGTGACCTTCAGCTGGAGTCAGGGACACACAGGTAGTGATGAACACTGGAAGAACAACGGGAAAGCAAGGCAGTTAGCTGTGGGGACACTGAGACACTGGGTAATCTATAATCTCTCTGTTTGTCCCAGTTTTGGTTTTGTTTTCCTGTGTACTGTTGTTACCAAACAAAGCCTTTATCACCCAAGCAGTTTGCATGCTAAGGGAGCTGGACTGTTAAGTCTCAATTGCATTGCTCTTGGCAGCACCTTTTGACTTCCTGAGATGTTCTGTGGCTTTGATGAAGAGAACAGTGCTCAGGCATCTCAAAGAGAAGGCAGTACACAATCTGAGGTGCACTGACTCTAGTGTTCATGACTAGGCTTTGCTGTTCCTTGAAGTGTCAGTGCGACTAGCTGAAGATTCATAGGGCTTCTTCCTTGACTGATTGATTTTTAAGGTCAAAAAAGACAGGGAGAACAGACCAAACGACATTGCAAGAACATCTGTGCCGGTCTCCTGTGTACCAGAGGTCATGGACTTTGTCCAAGCTATTCTCTACATCATCCAAGAAACATGTTATCTGCTGTCAGTCACTATAGAGCCTTCACTGATAAGGATGTCCTTAAAGAAATTATGTGGCACTGCATGTGGCATTTCCGCAATAGTCACGAAGGGATGACATCTCCTAAATAAACAACAGGTGAAGCTTTTAATGACACCCAAAGCACTAGTAAAAGATTCCACTTCCAACAGCTATTGGATAACTCCTAGCACAAAGACAAGAGATCCATTGAAGAAGAGGAAGAGAGCAATACATGCTAAAACCTGTGAAATGTTGGTTCTATTTGTCTGTGGGTTTTTTCTGATACTTGTGGATCTTCAGGGTGTGATTGCTGCTGTTGGGAGCATATTGATCCATGCTGTTCAATTTCAGGTTCAGTTTACCAGGCTGTACTTGCCAAGGGACGGCCAGAGCTGGCAAGGAAGCAAGGGAAGGCACAGCAAAGTTCATATACACTTGTTGTCTTTGTGAATGATATATTTAAGCTTAGCCACCAAAAATAGTAGCTTTGCCATGCCTCTGTGTAAATCTCCAAGAGACTGAAGAAACAATTCTGAACTAAAATGCATTCTCCCTTAGGGACTTTTTTCAGCACCGAGCCCAATTACTTTTTATATCGGGGAGTTAGCCCTCCAGGGAAGCCATAAATATGTCCATAGTGAGCTCTAGTGGGTTAAATATTCCCAATTGCCCTATTACAGGAATCCAGGAAAGAAAACAGTAGACAGTTCTCCCTAGTAAAAGCACTAGCAGGTGTTTTGTAGCAACCTAAGTGATACTGCACAATTTACTCTTTAATACCTAGTTTATGAAAATTTAGCATCTCAGTGGTTGAAACTGGCCACTTCTGTTCTTTGAATCATGGCTGGTGTGGACATTTTAAGTGTCTCTTGATAATTACTTATGGAACAATAGAATGGCTTGAGTTGGAAAGAGTCTTAAAGATAATTTATTCCAACCCCATTGCTGTGGTCAGGTACATGTTTCACTAGACCAGGTTACAGACACTATCCAGCACTTGGTCTTGGACACTTCCAGGGATGGGATGTCCACAACTTCCTTGGGCAACCTGTTCCAGTGCCTCACTGCCCTCTGAGTAACACTGCCCTCTTCTTGACATCTAATCTAAATCTGTCCTCCTTTAGTTTAAAACTGTTCCTCCTTGTCCTATGACTGTCTGTGTGAAAAGTTGCTCTCCCTCTTATTTATAAAACACCTTTAGGTACTGGAAAGCTGCTATTCAGCAGCCATCTCTTCTCCAATCTTAACAACCCCAGCTCTCTCAGCCCGTCCTCAGAGAAGTGCTCCAGCCCTTTGATCGTCTTCATGATCAAAGGCGTTCCTTTGGACTGGCTCCAGCAGGTCCCTGTCCTTCCTGTGCAGAGACCCCAGAGCTGCATGCAGGGCTCCAGGTGGGTCTCAGCAGGGCAGAGCAGAGGGGCAGAATCCCCTCCCTCCCCTGCTGCCCATGGGGCTCTGGATGCAGCCCAGGACACGTTTGGCTCTCTGGGCTGTGAGTGCCATGGCTGGGTCATGTCCAGCCTCTCACCCACAGCACCCCCAAGTCCCTCTGGGCAGGGCTGCTCTCGGTCTGTTCATGCCCAGCCTGTGCTGGTACCGGGGATTGTCCCTCCCCAGGAGCAGCACCAGTACTTGACCTTGTTAAACCTCATCAGATTCCCGTGGGCCCCTTCTCGAGCTTGTCCAGGTCCCTCTGGATGGCATCCCATCCTTCAGGAGATCTCCTGCCCTGTTTTGTAGGGACCAGCTTTCTCCTTGCTTTCTTTTGCTGCTGATGTATCAGCAGAAGCTGTCTGTTGCCTTTCCCATCCCTTGCAGGTTTCCCTTCCCAGCTGTGCCCTTCCTAGCTCCCTCTGTGCCTTCGTCCTCTGTTCCTCCCAGGCAACCTGTCCTTGCTAAAACCTTCCGTAGTGGCTTTGTAAGTTTGATGCCACTCAGAAGTTTCCCTTTCAGCCAAACTTGCCTCCTGCCTTACCTCCTTGTTTCTTTGCACTCTGTTAATATGCTTTAGAGATGTTGCCTTTCAAGTTCATCCCTTTCTCCTGAGTCTCTTGGCATTTAAGGTAATTTAGTTCTTCCAGGCTGCCACTTACCAATTTCCTGAGCAAGCCGAGACAGTTGCTCTGAAATCCAGGATCTTTATTCTGCTTTTTGCCTTCATTGCTTTCCTGAGTACTTTAAATTCTTATTTCTCCTCGTAGTCACTCAGTCCAAGGCTGTCATCAGCCTTCATGTCCCTATCCATTTCTTCCTTAATTCATACAACATCCAGCAGTGCAACTTCACTACTTAAAGGAGTACCTGCAGAAAAAAATTCTTTGATGCTCTCTGGATTTCCTGCGCTCTGCTGTTCTGCTCTTCCAGCAAATTCTCAAAATTCCCCCATGAAAACATGTAATTGTGAAGTTTCTTCCAGTTGTTTAAAGTCTTCATCCACTTTCTCTTCTTGACCGGGCAGTCTGTAGTATATGCACACCATGTTAACCCCTTGTTTGCTACCCCCATCGTCCTGATCCATGAGCCTCCATCCTTGACTCCTTGGATCAGGGGTGTGTTGGGTTGTTGAAATAGTGGGAAAACAGTGTGCAATATTTTAAGAAAATTTTAGATGATAAGTAAACTGGAGAGAAAATACATTTGCACATAAGAGGAATATCGTCTTTTGCTCCCTGAATGACTTGGGATGAGTCATTTCCCCTCTTTGCTACTCCAGGTCTCAGACTGTGAAGTCTCTGTGGTACAGACCTACCGTAATAGAGATAGATGATGTGCAAGCACTGCCGTCTTCCAAAGATTGCAGGCATCATTGCTTTTGTATTCCTGAATGTAACTTGCATCCCTCTCTTCATGGAGGCTGAGGTTTGGTGATACAGAGAACCTGCAAGAACACTTTCCAGTGAAAATGTAGGAAGGGAATGTCCCCTTGCACAAAAGAAAGATTTGGAAGGAAACACAGTTGCCAAAAGTATGTTTGTACCAGATTCTGTCATTACCAGGAATATGGTGATTTTGGGCATGATCATGGAAAAGATCATGCTCTAATTTGCTCTGCCGAGTGTAAGGATTTTGAATTTCTGTGAGTTACACGAGTAAGTTGCCTAGGACAACAGGGCAGGATTAAGGCAGCAGGAAGTGTAGATGAATGCATGATGGAAATAAATATTTAATTGACCTTTTAAATTGCTTATACATGTGGAAAGACAAAACATTTGCTGTATTTTTTGGTCAGGAGGAATCTTTACATACTTTTGAACAGCTGACATCAGCTTCATTTGATATCAGCCAAGTCAAGCCTTATTTCCTTTTTGTATTATGCTGTAGGGCTTCCTTGTTTGGGTTACAAAACATGGAAGTTCTCAGAGCACTGTGCACATTTTTCATTGCCATCCACATAGGAATACCTATTTTTAGGCTCAAATATGTGCACAAAGACTTTAATGAGAAAAAAATACTTTTCTGACCTATCCTACTTGCAGTGTTCAGGTGTTTCTAACTGGTGTTTCCGTATACACACACACACTTCTCTGCGTTTTTCATTACCGGTAGCTAAAAGCTACCTATTGATAAGTTGTTCACCTTAGTTTTCTGCTGTGAGAATTGTGCTGCCTTTCTTGACTAAAGTAGTTTTAAGAAGTGGTTTAAGCCAATATGCACCTACTGGCAGTGCTGGTCAGGTTTAGCTACCACCTTTTCTGCAACTTCAGGTTGCCAGTTTCTGCAGATCAGAAGATAAAAGACAAATGGTTTAATTAATCTTAATACCATTTTGAGCCTACTTCTCTAATCAGTTGATCATGTTTACACAGGTACTTAATCTGGCATACAACCCTACAAAAATAAAATGGACTTCAGTGGACAAAGTGAGGGTATACAAAATCCATCCCTTGCTAATATCAGTAGCTGTGCCTTGTTTTAAACGAGACTGGATTTACTTTGATTTCTAGATTAGTGCAGGTTACACTGAGCAGAACATTTAATGCATCTCATTGATTTTCCCTGTAATACTGTTGATACACAGGTCACTGCTCTAATAATTTGTTTTACCATTAGAATTCGGTATGTAGATCTAGTCCCCAAGGATATCAATGTGTAACCAGATACTGCATGATCTAATCAGGTTCTGCAAGAAATACATTATCGCTTCAACACTTAGCAGAAGAAAGCTTCATCAAAATGGAAAAATTATCTAATATTTACAGCAAAATGCAGTTCAAAGAGACAACCACAAGAAGCAGGTGTGTACAAAATTTAAAGACATTTCTCAGATTAAACAAAGCCAAATCCAAGGCAGAGTCTAAGATGTTTTGTCATGACTCCATTTATTGTTAAAGAAGAAAATGTTATAGCTGCTGCTTCGGTTTATGGGGTTTATTCCAGTTCAGGTAAAGTAGCATTGCTCCCAGAAATGACTGACTAGCTGAATTTCATTTATGTGATACTTACTTGCTACAGCATGCGTGCTTTGGAAAGTAATTTTGAAAAGCACCTGCAAAAGCTTTGGTAACAGGCAAGACTAGTGCTCTGAACTGATTTTGATGTAGGATTTGGATCTCTGAGCGCCTAGTACTGCAGTCCATTTCCAGAATACAAGTCCTGCTGACCTTGTTGAAGGAGTTTTGCAAGCAGTGTGTCTGTCTCAGGCTGAGCGGCAGACCTGCTTGCTGCTGCGAGTCTGCCCAGAAGCATCTACAGCTGGAATCACAGGAGTGTGGCTCTGCCAGCAGCTGGACAGTGTTTCTGTGTAAGCTGCCCGGTCTCAGCACCAGGTGTTCCGCAGGGTGATGGTTGACAAAGGTGATAAGCGTCTCCTAGGGTCAGCTCCTCTCTCCATAAAGCTGCTTTCATGTAGATGTCTGAATGCTGAGCAGAGTTAATTGTGGCTTTTGTTTTGAGACTGGGGGAGGCGGTTTAAATGGACGTACCTTAAGACAGAGAATTTTGTATCGCAAAGTGCCATACATATTTGTATTAAACTTTATGTTGTAGAAAATGGTAACTCCTGTACATAGGCATGTTATGTTTTACATCCCATCCTTGTGAAGACCATGCAGCAGAATTTCTGAATTTTATCAGTGGAATGCAATGCTATCCTTGGCTCTGTCTGTTGTACTTATTTAGCAAAGGAAAGTAAAGAATTTTAGAAGCAAATTTAAGAAGGAAAACAACATTCAGTAACCTTGTGGGTGACCAGATGAGACTTGAAATAAAGATCAGAAAGGTTATCTTCCTTGGCATTTTTTCAACTCCTATTTTAGCTGGCTATAAAGCTGTGTGTGGAATGATGTTGGTTTGTTTTGGTTTCTTCCTTTGGTTCTACAAACTAGACAGTGCACAATTCAGTGTGCAGGGCCAGGGTCTCCTCCTTGGCTCAAGGGATTTATTGTGTGACTAGCTTTGCTACCACAGTTGCTTTGATGTTCAGAGCCCTCTGGGTTCATTGAGCCTAAAGGCATAAGCAAGTGCTGGAAGACAGTGACTGAGCATCCAGACAAGCTGAAACAGACATTGCTTCTTTCAAGTTCCTACAAGGTGCTGGTGGGGCAAATACTGCCAGACAAATGGTACTGATGTTGAGAGAAAGGGCAGGGAAGGTGATTGGTGAGTGTTGGTACAGGTCACAAATTTATTTTCATTGAGAAAAACCCACTAAAGGCTTTTAATATAGGAGTACAATGCTGATAATTTTTCTCTATTGTGTTTTTAGGGTCTCATGACTCTTTTAGCTTCTACATTGATGAAGCCTCTCCAGTTGGGCCTGAACAGCCGGAGACAGTCCAGAATTTTGTGTCAGTTTTTGGGACTGTGGCTAAAAAGCTGATGAGGAAGTGGTTGGCTACACAGACCATGAACTTCACCAGCCAGCTGGGGGCAGGTATACGGTATTTCGATCTCAGAATTTCCACCAAGCCCAGAGACCCAGACAATGAACTCTACTTCGCTCATGGTTTATTCAGTGCCAAAGTCAAGGAAGGTCTGGAAGAGATCAATGCGTTTCTCACTGAGCACCCAAAAGAAGTGGTCTTCTTGGACTTCAATCATTTCTACGGGATGCAGAAATGCCATCATGAAAAGCTTGTCCAGATGCTCAAAGACACATACGGAAACAAAATGTGTCCTGCTATATTTGCCCATGAAGTCACCCTCCAGTACCTGTGGGAAAAGGAGCACCAAGTGTTAGTGTTCTACCACAGTCCAGTGGCTGTCGAGGTGGCCTTTCTGTGGCCAGGCCAGATGATGCCAGCTCCCTGGGCAAACACAACGGATACGGAAAAGTTGATTCAGTTCCTGCAGGCATCAATCACTGAAAGAAGAAAGAAAGGCTCCTTTTTCATCTCTCAAGTAGTGCTGACGCCAAAGGCTAGTACGGTAGTGAAAGGGGTTGCAAGTGGTCTCAGAGAAACAATCACAGAAAGGTAAGTTTGTGGCTGGTAAGGTGTGCTGACTGTGCTGGATGTGTGTTGGTACTGCTGTTTTTCTAATTCCTTTTAAAGATGCTCTAGCAGATGTATTTCTTCCATGCTACTGTGGGCTAGTCAGAACTTGGCATAATCCTAAAATATTTAAAGAGAAGCACATTGAAGGACAAGCTTTTGTATCTTGAAAGAAAATCTGCCACTGAAGCCTAATGAGATATTAAGGGATTGGCTTAACCTTCTCTTTTTTTCTGAATGCAGGTTTTGCTAATTTGTTTTGTTTTCCAAATGTAGTTTTTTACCATAAGCACTGAATATCTTGCCTAAGATTTCCTTACTGGAGGATCTTATCTGTATGATCTAGATGAATCTGTATGATTTAGATAATTTGAGCTTTTATTTGTGCATTAGGCTTCAGATATGGAAGAGAAAATTTTTCGTCCTGGCTCATTAGCAAAGCCTGATGCTGCAGAATTTGCCTTTACACACCTCAAAGATGCATGGTTTCTCTGTCTCTATAGCATCACAGATTGTATCGAAGACAGTAGGACACCCTTAGAGAGAATTTGACTCCTGAAAGTCTTTTTTCATTTATCATAGAGGAAAGAGACAGCAGACCATTGTATAGGTTCTACACACGGAATAGTTTGTTGACAGGCCATTAGTTGTTACATTGCAAAAAAAGCTGCCTGTGCAAGACATGCATTATTTATACCATTCTGACTTTGATAAATCACAGCCAATTTTGAGCTTAAAGGCATATATATGTGGCTATGTTCTTGACAACTTAGTAGGAAAACTGAAATTTAATGCCAAGACACAAGATCTATTTTCTTTTTCTCCTTAAAAATAAAGAAGGGTTGCAGAGTGTAAAAAAAATTTACAATGGAGGTCACTGGCCTGCTAATGTTTTGCTCTCTGCACAGATGTGCCTGTGACAAGAAGGTCTGTTGTGAGCATATCCTGTTCTATGAGATGAAAGATGCAGTGTCTGCAAAGAAAACATGCCTCGTATTTGAGAAAGGTTGAGCTATTTTTATTGCAGCTTTCCCAAGCAACTGTGAACTTGAAAAAATAGGTAAAAACTTTACCTGACATGATACAACACTGACATGGAAGGTTTTATGAGCAGTGGAACATGATTTAGAAGTGCGACTGCACTTGCAGCTGTTGGTGTGTCCTTCATCTATGTTTCATGGGCTCCATTGGACTGGGGAATCTCCCTCTCTCCTGAGTCTGAAGAGCACTTCTCTATACTAAAATACTGCTTTGTTGATGGGTTTTACCAATAAACACCTTGTTGCTAAGGGATTTTTTTCCTCTGGTAAACTTCTTTCTGAGTGTTCTTCAGAACATGAAGTAGCAAAATCAGGAAGCTAACAGGTTGTTCTTAAAGCTTGTTGTATCAATAAAATAGCCATCAAATCCCATTTTCTTCATCTTTGGCTCATAATGTGCTTTTTTGAAGTTGTTTGGAAAATAAAGACTTGAAATAGATGCTGAATATGTTTGACTGAGCTCTGAATGTCCAGAGCCTTTGAACTCTTAGTATGCCTTTCCCAACAGCAAATCTTGAAATTGTAACTAACTTCAAATGTCCATAAATAATTGGGCTGAAAAACCTGGAAATGTTGTTTTGCCAGATTTCAACTGAGATTTTTCACATGATCCTCAAGTGTGTAGTCATGTCTGCTACATGAAAAGTTGTTTCCTTTTTTGCATAATTCTTTTAGCCATTATGAGAGAAATAGACCTTCAAAATAATCTCCAAGGCTAATATTTAGTCTTCCAAATGTGGTATCTCATTTGGAACTTTTATTTTTAATACAAAAAATGCACTGTATGAAGAAACAGGCTTGGAATGTGTGATAATGTAGATAGAAACTGAGCTTGTATTTTGAGTTAACTGCTCTAAAAGTAAACATCAAATATATTCAGAACTGCTCTTCATGGTGATTCTGTTAAAAAATAAATAGGCAAGCAATTAAAAGATGAAGTACAATTTACACAGTAGAATTTACACAGTTCTCTTCAATCTCACTGCCTTAATGTTTCAGTAGCTTAAAAGTATATAATCCAAACAAAAGGTATCAAGACGTACATTCCTGCTGCGCTGTGTTTCCCACTTTGAACCATCACTCAGTAAACAGATTATTTTGTCCTTTTCAGAATAAATACCCAGATCAAATCCCATCTTTGTGACCAGGTAGATAATATATGTGCTTTTTTTGCCAGTTCCTGTATAGACTTATATATGTTATACTGTTTTCTCCTTATTAAGAAATACTGGTGAAGAGCCTTACATTAAGAATGCAGTTATCTTGCTTTTGGCAGCAGTTTTGCAACCATACTTGCATGGGGTTCTCCCCTCCCAATGAATTTTAAAAGATCTGAATGCAAATGAATAAGGTTGAATTTTACGAATAATTCTGGTGTGGGGGGTTGTTTTTTGGTTTGGTTTGGGGTTTTTTCCTAAATTAAGTATCACATTTAAGAAATGTTTCTTTGGCATTTTGAAATAAAACGTGTAGTAATTTCTTTTGTTTTTTTTCTCCATCTGTATAGTGGCCTTTTACATGTTTACTTAGTTTTGAAAATACAGCAAAGTTTAGATCATCTTGGATGCAGTAAAACATGCCAGGTTTTGATCTCTGAAGTTGTTTGTTAGTCATGAAATTGTTTATGATTTGAAGAGCAGTGGCTACCTTAGAGGGAGAACATGGTTTCCCTCAGTCATAGCATCCATTGGACTGGGAGATCTGTGAGCAGACAGACACAATCCAACCTGTACTCCATTCTGCTGTTTTGTAGCTTATGTTGGGAAAGAGCACAGTGAAATATTTCTGTGTAGCCAAGATGGTTGCTTTAATGGCTTTTTGTCATGTTTGCCTGTGGTGGCGGAGATCCGTGCAGGCACACTGCAGCAGAGCAGCTTTCCAAGGCAATATATTTCAGGAGGAGAATGGATGTTATTCCGTAACCTGTTCCCCACAGCACAGATATGCAAGCTGAGGCCCACAATAGCCTCAATTTAAAAAACAAAACAAAACATTTTCATGCTCCTAAGACTCAATTCAGTGAAGATATACCAGGACTGTTTTCTACTGATAATGTTTGCTCACAGGCTTTGCTGTCATCACCGTTAGTATTCTGTGGTACGGTAATTAGAAAGAAGGAGAAATTATAAAGTTACGAAGCTTTCTGTCCTGCACAAATACAAGAGGGAAAAGCCATTTCGTGTAAGGTCTTCCTAGGACCAGAGTTCAGTGTAACAAATCTTGTAACACAGATTTCACCTTCACTACTTGAATGAGGAGAATCGCTTGCATGTGTGCACATTATGTTTCTTGGATTTGATGAAAAACTTTGAGGACTATCAATATGTTTCCAGGCTTAACATTCTGTCACACACACAGTTTAGATGCCAAGAAATGTTCTTTGATTAGCAAACAGTATATTCCAAATGAACTACGTTCGCTCTTCTCATTGATTTAACTTCACAGTGAGGCAGCTGCCTTCAGTATATCTGAAAGGTGGTTGTGAGACACCCTTTTGAATAGTGTAGAGCTGTTCTTCCTAAAAATCTAGTTTGCTTTCTGATTTGCAGTGAAATTACTAATTTTATCTATGACACTTGAGACAAGCATGATACCCTCTTTGTTGTCTCTGTAGTTTAATAATATAGAAGAAGAATAGATCTCCTTCAGAGGGTGTAGAAATCCTGTGGTACTTTTAAAGCTTTCAAAAAATAGAAAGTAAACACATACCCCGCCAATTGTCACTTGATTTCCAAATTAATCTCTAAGGATAATGTTCCCTGTGGCTCACATATGACTAAATCCTTGCCTACCATGCTAAAGCTTCCTCCTTAGCAACCAAACCAAATTAAAAAAAAAATATCCTGCACATGAGAATGAACCTTTTGAAGTGGAGGCAAAGCATCCAATCCACACTATTAACAGAAGTAGGCCACAGAAGCTGTCAGGAGAAAATCCATCTCCGGGTACAGTTATGAACTAAGCGGAGTCAGATTTAGCTAGCAAATAGGTGGGTATTGTATGAAAAATGATCCCTGAAGTTGCAAGAAGTGGCATTTTTTGAGTCAGTTACTGAAGGTGCCACACCTCCGTCAGCTGAATTTTTGAGTTTCTGTGTGGCAGGAAGAGTGGGAATTGATCATATTTTAATCCACACTTCATACTGACTGATGCCATTCTTAAACTATTTTATATGAAAAACAACAGAAATAGAAACTGTGGCAACTGTATTTTCGTAATTGTCTGCATCCTTCCTGGTTATAACCTTGATGTCTGTCTCCATTACGGGCTGCAAGAGAGCAGGAGGCTTCAGTGAGCTGGTTCAGATTTTAGGACTCGAGAAGCTGATGTGTCAGCTCTTTAGCTGCTGAGAGGTGAGGGGAGACTCAGTCTCTCACTAATGTGTGTGGTACAAGCACGCCTGACTGCACTGTGTTTGCCTTGGAACATGGCTGTCTTTTCCTTTCTTCTTTTGTTTTTTTTTATTTCCTGACCTCAGAAGGCACAAAATGGCATTCTGGTATATTAGTAGGCAATTGAGAAGCACTCCGGGCAATCCAGACAAATCTTTAGTATTTCTGTTTTTCCTCAAACTATTCTTAATTACTTTTCCAGTCTTTCTACACAAGAAGCAATCTCTGTGTTTGCACACAGAACAGCACTGGGAGATTTCATTGGAAGAATCTATCTACCACGTCAACAGGCCTGCACAGTAAAATCCCGAATGGGCTGTGTATGTGTAGTGGCATTTCATCATCGGACCGTCTGTCTGCATGAGAATTTTAGTATGGCATTCCCACAGGAAGGGTTGTGTTGTTGTTTGATGGCTTCGGTCATGAACTTGGAATGGTATTAAATTGCCACAAAATAAAGGAGCACAGATTTTTAATAACTTTGCTAAAGTATTTATCTACATACCCACTAGTAGCCTGTGGGATTTGGTGGCGGAAGAAGATTGGCATGGTGATCACCACATTGACCTCTGTGGTCAGTGGCTTGGCTTTTGGGTGTTTGTTTGGGGTAGTTGTCTTGATGTTTTCTTGTGGCAGGTATGGGTGTCTCACAGTTTTTTCCTCTGTTTGATGTGCTTGTGAGTTTTATCCTGTTGGGCACCAAAACATCTGCTTACAGTTACAGTATATGCTGTGTGACTGCTTGTAAATATACTTTATGTTTTCCTCTCACTGCACTCTGGGCACAGTATGATCCTGCACATACAGACAGCAGCAAGTGTTTTTCATCACAAAAAAGGAAATGTTCATTCTCTCAGCTCCACTGCTGTAAGCTGTCACTAACATCTACTTGTCTCAAACATTTCACACTTCAGTCTTTACGGCTGCTGTAGTGAAATTGCAAATGTCTCATTAAGTCAGTTGGGTTTTCTTTGATCTTTCTGCATTACTCAGATCACTAAGGAAACTTAAAAGCTAATAGATGCTAACAAGTGCTGACCCCAGGGAAAATGCTTTTGCTAATGTTGGGCCTGGGTCTGTGTAGCTGCTTTTACCTCATTGTGAAGGAAATAGTTCCATGATGGGTTGATCCTTCTCTCTTCATTTGTAAGGTACAAATTGAGTACAGAGATTTACACAAACAAGCTTTTCCAGATGTATTCACAAGGTGGTGTTCAAGTTGGTAATAATTTTCTGTAAAGCAAAGATGTTTCATACAAACTCAAGCAAATACAAACTCAGTAGATATGGCAACATCCATGTCTCTGTGTTGTGTTAGCTCTTGCATGCTGCAAATCATTGCTATCAGGACTATATAAGTAGATCTGTAGGCATGTCCTTGTCAAATTTCAAGCAGAGAACTGAACAGTTCTGGACAAACTGTCATGCTCATTACATGTTTGGAAGTTTGAATTTTTAATCTTCTGTAGCTGCTCCATGGTCCTAGAGGGGTAGGTTGTGAATAGAAATTGTCAAAACAAAATCCTCTTAAAACCATGTTGAACATTCTGTATCATTTCTGATAGGTCTGAGCAATTCTCAGCAGCCTCTAAAGCCTTGGAGGGCTTTCAAATGCAATCTGGAGAGAATGTATCCACACTGTCCCTGGAGAAGTCACCTGCATACCCCCAGCTTCTACAGTGGCTATCTCCACTTGGCTGGTAGGAAAGGTTTAAGACAGGACGGGCTGTTAAAGGAGCCTTAGCTACAGAAACCCCTTAAATCCATTTTCAGAAGACACACCAAGCCTGCAATTAATTTCATTAAATGCTTCCCTGTGCTTACAAACAAGTAGCCTTTGCGGACTGAATGAACAGTCGGCCATGCAGGCTGCAGCCGGAGATGTGTTGGATAAAGCATGCAGAGGAAGCAGTAAGGGATTCTGGCACACTGGTGCCACATTTGTACAAAAGAGATCACTGCAACAGGGGGCTGGAAATAGTGAAGGCAGCCAGGCCAAAGGTCTTGTTGATGTACCACCTTCTGTATGATGCAGAACTTGCATAGTCTATAAAAATGCCCATGCTTTTCTTCTGTTAAGACAGAGGTGATATGGTTTTTTTTCCCTAGGAATTTGGTAATGTCTGTGGGTTGCAACACAATTTTTTCTTAAGGAGGCACTGTCTCTGTGAAAGGTGCTGGTTTCATGAACACAAATCCTGCAAATATCTAGCCTTCTTTTATTGATCTTTTCTTTACAACTTTACTTTTAGGCAAATGTTTCATAATTCTATTTTCCTCCAGGACTGATGGTTTTTTTCTTTTTTTTGCAGGGGGTGAGGGGAGGGATAGGTCTAACATACAAACTCGATGTAGTCAAAGATTATAATAAGAGTTTGTCTGTAATTATAATGATATAATTGCATGTATTGTCCCAGGCTGTACAGTTGCCCTAGAGATCACAGCCTGTTATATTAAAATGTCTTTCAGTATTTATTTCAGACACTAAAAAAAATAATAAAAGACATATCTATAAGATGCTGAATGATCATACAGTGGGATTTGACCTTTGGCAATATTTTAATACTGGAGCTGTTGATCTGAGGGTTTTTGTAACTAAGCAACTGTCATCCAGAATGTATTATATCATAAAAGAGTATTAAGATATGGAGACTAGGTCGTTAGAGTGAAATAGGAGCCATGGTGAGATGCAGGCACTTTCCTATTGAACATTCTTGTTTTCTGAGCTACAGCACAAAGGATGAACCTTACCATGATTTGTTCCATGGTGGGGTATTGAAACCTGCACTCTGCACTCTCAGTTCTGCGAGCAGGCACTGTTGTGTAGTAAATCAAGTATGAAATTAGATCTTGGGTAACGGACACATTGATTTTGCTGCTGGACAGCAAAGAGGGACTGCCATGGTTCTTTATTCCCTTCCTACTTGGATTTAGAATCAAAGACTCATTAAGCTTGGAAGAGATCTCCAAGATCATTGAGTCCAACCTTTGACCAAATACCTTCATGCCAAGTAAACTGTACCACTAAGTGCCATGTCCAGTACTTTCCTGGACACTTCCAGGGTTGGTGATTCCAGCACCTCCTTGGACAGCCAGTTCCAATCCCTAATCACCCTTTCAGTGAAGAAATTCTTCCTGATGTCCAACCTGAACCTCCCCTTGTGCACCTTGGGGCAATGTCCTCGTGTCCTGTTGCTGGTTCCCCGGTAGAGCAGGTCAACCCCACCTTGGTACAACCTGTACAGCCTTGTAGAGAACAAAAAAGGCCACCCCTGAGCCTCTTTTTCTGCAGGCAAAACAACCCCACTGCCTCAGCCACTCCTCATTTGACTTACTCTCTAGACCCTTTCTCAGCTCTGATGCCCTTCTCTGGACTCACTCCATCACTTCCATGTGTTTTTTGGAATGAGGAGCCCAAAGCTGGACACAGGATTTGAGGTGCAGCCTCACCAGTGCCCAGTACAGGGGGACAATCACTTCCCTGGTCCTGCTGGCCACACTATTGCTGATACAGGCCAGGATGCCATTGGCCTCCTTGACCACCTGGGCACTGCTGGCTCATGTTCAGCTGTTGGCAACCAGCACCCCCAGGTCCTTTTCCACTGGGCAGTTTCCAGCCACTCTGCCCCAGCCTGTGGCGCTGCCTGGGGTTGTTGTGACCCAAGATCAGGACTCAGCACTTGGCCTTATTGAACCTCCCACCACTGGCCTCAGCCCATGGATCCAGCCTGTCCAGATCCCTATGCAGGGCCTTCCTGCCCTGCAGCAGGTCAACACTCCCATCCAACTTATTTACATACTCTGATGTCTGAAACTGGCTTCTTTGCTTTTCCAGTGAGACCTGTTCAAATTACAGCTCTGAGGCAAGGCTGTAATCTCAAATGATTCCTGCAGGTATAGTAGTGTACTGTGTTGCTTGAATAATGGGGAAGGGGTCATTTTGTCCAGTCTGTTCACTGCTGTTTCCCAAGGTTTGAGTAGATATTGAAAAGAAACTTGCCTCCTTGTGAGCAGGCTTTTTTCTCAGAGCTAAGTTCATTGTGATTTGTCTTGGATTTGCACATCTTACCAGAGAAAAGCAACTCCAAGGCCACCTCTCTGTTCCCTGATTTTGGCTGAGGAAAATGCTGAAACAGCAAGGACTTGGCTCCTCACAACTTTTCATACTCTCTCAGCTGACCTGTCCAGCTGTGTGGGGCTTGTGCCAATCACCCTGTGTCAGAAGGAGGATCTGCCTCTGCTAAAGGAACACTGTTGTCACATCCTTTCCTTAGCCACTTTTCTTCATCTCTCTCCACCCACACATGCTCTTTTTACTTAGATTTGCTTTTTTCCTCTAAGCTATTGCAAGTAGTCAGCCCAGCAAGCTTCATTTCTACTTCAGCTAACTGTGAGGTGGTGGTTAGGGTTTGGGCAATTAGGGTGAAAATATAAATCTGAAGCCAGACTGTTGCCATCAGCCTTTAAAGATGGTAAAGATTTAGGAAAGGATGTTTTGTGCCCAGGAATGCTGTTTCAGGCTGTTGTCAGGTGCCAGGCATGTGGTCCTGAAGCTCGTTGCTGGAATGTCATCAAGGTACTTGTGTGTTGTCTAAGCCTGGTGCTATTTCCATGAAGAGTAGGAGCACATGTCATGGGGCATGTCTGTGCGCAGTTTGGTCCATCTATGAAGCATCCTTCTGCTTAAGGTAAAGGATAGGACTCAGCTGAGACAGGTGAGTAAGGTCACTGCTGTGGCACTGCAAATGAGAGCCCTGCTCCTGCCCTGTTTTCACACCAGGCACAGTTAGGTCTTCTGTTGCTAGTTGCAGCTCAGAACATTTGGCTGATGATGATCTGTCTCGTCTAGTGGCATTTGCTGCTGGTTTCCTCTCTCTGTCAGACAGCGTTTCACTGCTGTTAGTGTCTGGCTGTGCTAGAACAGGAGACACGTAAATCCAGCTGAATGGTTTTCTCTTGGTGGAAAGCACCCTCATTTGGGCTCTGCAATCTGAGGAATGTTTGTGGAGGTATTCATTCATGTGATGAACATCTGGTTTGGTGGTGGTTTTTTTTCCTTCTAAGCTGTTTCTCATAAGAAATACAGGTGGACTGTTGTTTGAGAAATATTTTTCAGCTCTGGAAGGACATTGCTTTGTCCTTTAGTAACTGGAAGTATGAGTATCTAAAAAGAGATCTACAAAGATGCAGAAGAATCTAGAGGAGATACTGTATGAAGAGTGGCTGAGTTCACTTGGCTTGTTCAGCCTGGTGGAGTCTCAGAGGAGACGTCATAGCAGACTGGAACTTCCTCACAAAGGGAAATGGAGCGGCAGGCACTGATCTCTTCTTTCTGTTCACCAGTGACAGGACCATGGCAATGGCATGAAGCTGTGTCAAGGGAGGTTTAGGTTGGATATCAGGAAAAGGTTCTTCACGCAGAGGGTGATTGAGCACTGGAACAGGGTCCTCAGGGAAGTGGTCACAGCACTAAGTGTGGCAGAGTCCAAGAAATGTTTGGACAATGCTCTCAGGCATGTGGTGTGACTCTTGGGGTTGTCCTGTGCAGGCCAGGAGTTGGATTTCAGTGATCCTTGTGGGTTCCTTCCAAGTCAAGATATTCTATGACACCATGAAATAATGTGTTTTATGGACTGACATCCAGGATCAGTTACTGTAATTCCCTCTCAGTAACCTTCTGGACTCCTATCCCGCTAACAGCCAGCAGTGACTGTAGCAGCTGCCCAGCTCTTCTGAGAAGAAAGGGTGTATCTCTGGAGATACAGACCCATGCCTGCTTGTTGAATGTTTTGTGAGTGGTATGTGTTTTCCTCCGGGCCACTCTTTGTGAGCTCATGTTGTCTCTTAAGTGACGCCTCTGTTGATGCACGTTATACCAATGCGCTGGGTCACACTGATAGAGCTTGTGCTGTCTAGCAGATCTACCCCAGTCTGTGCTCAGGCAGAGGTGTGCAAGGTCTCTCTGCCTGGTCTTTGGTGCAAGACAGGTGCTTAGCTGAGACTGACCATCAGCCTCTAGTGTGAGAGTTTTATTGGAGGAAGAGGACTGCAGCAGCTCTGTGATGAATGTGCAGCTTGGTCTGTAGTTCACAAGAGGAGTAAGCCAGCGCAGGGGCTCTCATCAGGCACCGTGCCTGGCTGATGTGGCACGTCTGCTTTTCCTTGTGCTGATGAGGCAGCATGACTCAATGCCATGATGATGGAGAAGGGAATGACTTCTCTTGGCAGCCTTTCTTCCCAGATATCTCAAGTGAATTGACATTAAGGCAGGGGAGCAAAACCACTATAAGAGGAAGATCAGATTCATGTTCTTTTTAGGAGCCTGGTAGTATCTAAGTGCATGGGACCTGATGAGATGCATCACAAAGTCCTGAGGGAATTGGCTGTTGGAGTTGCCATGCTGCTGTCTGTGATGTTTGAAAAGTCATGGCAGTCAGGTGAAGTCCCAGGTGACTGGAAAAGGGGAAATGTTGTACCCATTTTTAAGAAGGGTAGAAGGGAGGACTCTGGGAGCTACTGACCGGTCAGCCTCCCATCTGTGCCAGGGAAGATGACGAAAGAGATCCTCATGGAAGTTACACTAAGTCACAGGGAGGACAGGGAGGTGATTCGAGGCAGCTGTCACAGCTTCACTGAGGGCAAGCATTTCCTGGCCAACCTAGTAGGCTTCTATGATGGAGTGACCACATTAGTGGACAGGGGATGTCATCTGTGTGGACTTGTGTAAAGCCTTTTACATGGTCCCCTACAACATCCTTCTCTCTAAACCGGAGAGATATGGATTTGATGACTTTGGTGAATGAGGAATGGCTTGGATAGATATCCGGAGTGTAGTCGTTAACAGCTCAGAGTCCTCTTTATGGACATCAGTGACAAGTGGTGTCCCTCAGATGACTTTTAAAGATCCATTTCAACCCAAACAGTTCAGTTATTCTGTGACCTCTTTGCCATAGTGTTTCTCAGCTGAGTACCTCTCTTGGCTTCTCTCCAGGGGGATTTTACTTTAATTGCTGATGCATGCTCTGTAGTCCCCTGGTAAATTTTTACAAGATATATAATGTTTTTTTAGTCTACCTTTTCCCTGATAGTTGGCAACCATGGTTCATTGCTGTGGTGTTCTTGTTAAATAAAATATGAGATCAATTGAAAAGTTATCAGTATTACTGGAAACATGAGACTTCTCACAATGTCTGCCTATTTTTAGTGCTGATCAGAACCAGTAAGAGTGCTCCAAGAAACCAAATAAATTTTTGTTTTTAAAGCTAATTTGAGATCACATCAGTGGTATATTGTTTAATATTTTATTTTCTTTGTTAGGAGTTTGGTCTGCAGTTGTTAGTTTTTTAGATGTGACATCAAGTGCATGTTTGTGTGAATTTTTTCAACCCAGAGATTACAAAACCATTTGTTCTTTTTCCTATCAATGCAGCTTTTTATTGAAAACTGCAGGTATTTTAAAGTCTAGTCTTTTTTTTCCCAGGAATTCTCCTTTCAATGTTTTTCCCCAGGGAAAAGTCTATTTTAGCAAAATGCTTTACATCAAAACATTTCAATTTTCACTCCTATTAATTCTGTCTTGTCTTTAGATTTATGTTACAGTCTTAATTGCAATATTTAATGCTGTTTCTATACACACAGCTTTTCATATTTTTATTCAGAAATAGGTCTTGGACTTTATTTTGTGGCAAGGCCAACATTTTGGTTTTGCTTTCTAATATGAAACAAAATCAGGTTTTGCAATGCTGGAGTCTATCAGAACAGCAGTTCTTGGTTTCAGAATCTTTGTTTTAGATCTATTTAGTACCACAGCAGATATCTAGCACTGGAGCATCCAACCTTTGCCAACCATTGGTATCAGTGTTGATCAAGTGACATCTTTTCCTCTCATTCCTAATATCCGTTTTGACTTTGCTCATGACTATTAGAACTTACAGTTTTATCTGCTATCTATAAGGTGCATACCACCAGCCAAGCAAAGCAGCAGTATTATTAACTGTATTAATTAACCTGGTGTGCCTGATGATAAACACTGTAGAAGGATGGAGTTCTTCAAGGAGACTCTATTGTCTAAGTAATACTGTGGCACATTTCAGGGTCCTTTACTTTTTTACAGGAGAAATAAATCAGAATCTGTCCTTAATTTTTCTCTGAGAAAGTTCAACTGCTTTATTTTGGCTAAATAAAGAAGTTAAATGGCCCAACTGCCTTCTCCAGAATCTAAAATTATTTGAACTCAAGGCAGACAACATGTTGGCATGTTGTCTAGAGGTAGTGATTCAGGGGTATGCCATGTGGAAGAGTGACTCAGCTTTTTGACTGATCTGGATTTTGCTGTCAGTCATGTTATGCTGCCATTAATGGTATCATCTAGACTTTTCAAGACGGTTGGCTATAAGTTTGAGTTAAAAGGAAAAACAACTATTATTGTTTGATTGCAAAATGTGCCAGTAATGAATGTTAAAAAGGGTGTCTCAGGGGTTAGCAGAGCTATCTAACAGAATGAAACAAACAGATATTATTTCCTCCAGTGTCTCCCCAAAGACTTCTCTTCTCTAGGCAGAGATCTCTCTCTTGCTGTATTGGAGATCTCTCTCTCATGCTGTATTCATAGGAGAGGTGCTTTAGCTCAATGTCTTGGGGTGACTCTATCATGTGTATCCCCTATCATGCTCTACTGACTGAGCTATACCCCCCTGAGATTAAGAGTCTCAGGGGGGTATAGCTCAGTCGGTAGAGCATGATAGGGGATACACATGATAGAGTCAGGCAGGAGCTAGGTTTTGGCCAAACCGGCACACTCTCTGATCATTGTGGCCTCCTCTGGGTCCACTCCAACAGGTACATGTCTTTCCTTTGCTGAGGACCTCAGAGCTGGACATAGTGCTCCAGGTGGGGTCTCATGAGGGCAGAGGGGCATAATCACCTCCCTTGTCCTGTTTGTCACACCTGGTATGGCCCGGTGCAGCTGGTAAATAATGCATAATGCAGTTGGTAAAGGGTTAAGTAGTGTATTATCAACTGAAATAGAGTTTGGAAATCAGAAATTAAGTTGGACTTGTTGGAAGTACCAGACTGTAGAAATGGTAGCATTCCTCAAAGATCCTGGTCATCTTTAATTTTGCCACTAAGGACCTTGAATTCTGCTGTAAAGAATAAGAGAGTTTGCTGATAACACAGAGTAAGAGACTGTCATTGTAACTGAGGGAAGCTGAGGGGTAAAATACAGCAAAACCTGGATGCCTGCAGAAGAAATGAGATTAAATTCAATGGTATAAAATGCAGGGTCATAATGATGGGAGCATGCTCTTGTAGGACAGGATCTTATCAGCTGGGAATGCCAGGCAAGGTAGCTGCTGTAGCATCACCCAGGTTGGCTAAGCCTTAGCCCTTGGTGGAAACTGTGTGGAAGAAAGGGTGGTAAATCCTCTTGTTATGTTCCTGGACATTTACAGCATACACAGAAAGATGCTGATACTACCGTCCGAAGTGTGGGTAGGATATCTTTTTGGATACTCAGTGCAATTTTGGTCATCCATGTTCTGAGGAGTAGATAAAACTGGCGCAGCTGCAGAGAGGGACTACTAACTAGAATAAATAGGGAGCGAATTGCTGAAGACTTCAAGAAAGCTTGTCTTGTTTATCCTGGCACAATGAAGCCTGAGAGGCTCTGTGATTACCTACTCTCTGTAAGTATCATGGGAATAAATACCAGTGAGGGAGAACAGATTAGGCTAAGGGCCAGCATTCTTACAAGAACTACAGGTATGCACTGACTAAATAAATTTAAGCTGGAAGTGAGAGAAGGGCTCCCTACAGTGAAGTTTTCCAGCAGTTTTCCAGCTGGAAAAGTGGGAATGAGAAAACTGACTGCTTTTAAGATGAGCATCATCAGCTTTTGAAAGAGGAACAGAGTTCACTAGTTGGCAAGTTCCTCCCAGACATTCCACAGGAGAATGTCATGGCTGCTAACCTGCCTTACCAAAGGCAGCTGTGCATGGTCCTGTCCATGGCACTTGCTTTGTCACTGGAGATGGGAGGACAGGACCTCACCATGTTCTGCTCCCCACTGGTCTGCTTGTGGGAGCCCTGGGAGCACTCTGGTCTTGAGATATGGGATGGGGACTCCCACCTGGGGGTGGGGAAACAGGTGCTCTTGCAGGTTTCATTCATGACCCCACTGTTTATTGAGAAGTCAGAGAAGTCTGTGTTAGGGGAACAGTTCCCCAAGATGGGACCACCTTGGCAGAAATATAACCTGGTGAGCCTGTCTTCCCATGCTGTATCCAGGACAAACATTTCGCACTGTAAAAGAGCAGTGGCTATTTTGTAATATCTCCTGGGTACTGTATTTTGGATAATTATAATTGGCATAGTAAAGGGTTTATCATATTAATGCTTTGAGCTTGTTAATTCTAGGTTGTGAGAAAAGTTAAGTAGGAAGAATGAGGAATAGCTCTGGGAAGGCTGCTCCTGGTAAATGATTCACAGCAATGCCCAGGATGCTATTTAGGAGGATAGTGCCTCTGGGATCCAGCTGATTAACAAAGCTGGTTTAGCTGTGGGAGTCCAGAGCTAGAAGTCAGAAGATGTATAAATTATAATAAGCAGCTTAGTCCTTCTCTGTGGTAAGACGAAGCAGTTCTTGTGGAGGAGTTGGTAGATGTGTGCCTGTGGCCCAGGCACCAGGCTGGAGTTGTGGGGCACCAATGCACTAGAAGTGGCGGTGACAGCAGAGAAATAAGCATCCTTATTATATGTGCAGTGTATCCATTTGGTACATGCCTTGCAAGGGAAATGATAAAGCCGGCCTTGCAGATGAAGGCTGGGTGAAGAAAAAAATTAGACACTAGGAAGCAGAAGAAGTGATGAGAGGTGGAGAGAGGTACAGCAGAGAGGAATTTGTGTGCTAAATGAAATGTGCTGGGAAAACAGAATTGTGAATGTTGCTGGTTCTATTTGTCAAATGGGGACTAACTTGAAGACTAGTTGTATTTGAAGAAAATATGTAAGAAAACACTTACGAGTGATATTTTCTATCTTAGTGTTTTAGAAATATTGAAGTGTTTTGACAGTTTTAAGAGACCAAAGAGTGAGAAAAGAATGTTTAATTGGCTACGCTGAACATGAGCTACACATTTAATGTATTTTTAATTAACTGAAAAACTGTGTGTTCCTATATCATTTTGTTTCCACCATCTAATTTTCTGACTTGTTTTAAATACAACATCATTCAAATCAGAGCTGTAATTATGCCCAATTTCTGTTACTTGGATGTGCTGCCTGAAACCCTTACTATATTCTTTGCTTCTTGCTGTCCAAATAGCAGCAGGGATGAAAAACTACTATTTCCCTTCTTCAGAGGCAACTCCTTCTCTTGCGATTTTCCATTTAAACTTTGTTAGGTGGATTGCTTCGTTGTAGTCTGTTTGCTGAATGTTTAATGAACAAAGCACGTTTTCACCTTTATTCTAAACACTAAGAAAGTATTAAACTCCTGGGAACGCTGTAAGATGCATCTCTTCACTGCAATTTTCTCTTATTTGAATATGGTTATTTTCCTTGCATTTTTCAACTTTGCCTTCCATATGAATTATTCTACATATGTGTGCCTGAATAGTGTATTGTGGAATATACTGAACAAGGTACTATGGCAAACAGTCGCCTGCAGATATGTACTTTTCCATTGTCTCTGTATTCAATAGCAAAATATTCATTCAAATACTCGTGAGATTCACTTTCATTTCAAGGCATCTTCAGGAAGAAACAGTTTTGCAGGCTACACTATTAGTCTGAAAAAAAAAATCCGTATTTTATCTATTTACTTAAGTAATTTAGATTTACTGTAATAATGATTTCAGTGGAAACTGTGCAATGGTGTGTGAAATTCTGTTACAAGTTGTATAGCAGAGAAATAGTGCTGGCGGTCAGAAGTCTCTTAAATAAACCTTGCCTTCCACCTAGCTGCTCTGCGTTCTCTGCTGATATTACATACCTTTTTACTAACTTTTCCTGTTACTCAAAAGTGGGATTTTCATAATCACTCTGCTAACTCATCTGTGTTCCAAGGTTCTGAGCAGGGCTAAATGCTTTTAAAAATCACCTCTTCTCCTACGATGTGGTAGATTCTCTTTCATTGTTCTCCATGTTAAATTTCAGAGTATTTCCTCTGTGTACTACCTATTTTTTCCCCCTCTAAATCTCTGTCTTCTTTCTTGAACCATTCAAATTTTATATTTTCAAGAATGTGAGTTTTGTAACAAGGAAATGAGCCAACAGCAGCAAGTGAAACTCTGAAATGGGGAGTAGCTGAACAGTTCTATACCGTGAGTCCCCAGCTAAGTTCCTCAGCAGGACAGCTCTTTGAAAGGTCCCAGATAACACATGGTGGCAGCTCTTGGAGAAGTCAAAGCTCTTGGCTGAGTCTGGTGGAGGAAACCTTGTCTGCGAACGGTCTGGTACGGGCTACAGCGTATGTCTGTGACAAAGCAGTTCCGGCTCTGCAGTCAGATTCTAACACCTGATTTGAAAGCTTTAATACAGGGATTCAAGTGTAATGGGTATTTGAGTAAATCATAACTCTTTTTTTAAAGAACTAGAAGATGGGGGGGGCGGGGGTGGAACCCCAAACCTGTAGCTGTTCCCTTGATTGGTGACAGATATTTTCTTCTGTAAAGCAGAGGTTTTCTGTTTCACAGACAGGGGAATAAGTTCCAATTCCTGTTTCTATATCCTATGCACAGTCACTTATGTGAATTTCTTAATTTTCTTAATTCTTAATCTTGAACAGTCAGACTTCTATGTGGAACTGGGAGCAGGACCAACTGTCTCAAGCAGATAAAATATACCTTGTCCAGGTGCCTGCATAAATGAGTGTTCAAGTTCTGTGTTTGTGCTACAAGAGGTTGAAAGGAATGATGACTGAACACCGCTCTGACCTCCCTGATCACCACTCTGAGATCTCCAAGAGATAACTCATTAACATAGAATCATAGAATGGTTTGTGTTGTAAGGAACCTGTTAAAGGTCATCTCATGCCAGCCCCCTGCCATGGGCAGGGTCATCTTCCACTAGACTTGGTTGCTCAAAGCCCCATCCAAGCTGGGCTTGAACACTTCCAGGGATGGGGCATCCATGACTTCTCTGGGCAACCTGTTTCCATGCCTCACCACCCTCAAGGTAAAGAATTTCTTCTTAATCTAAACCTGCTCTCTTTCAGTTTGAAGACATTCCTCATGTTCTATCACTACTTCTCCTTGTGAAAAGTCCCTCTTCAGCTTTCCTGTAGGCCTCATTTAGGTACTGGAGGGTGCTCTATGGTCTCCCTCTCTTCTCTTCATGCTGAACAATCCCAGTTCTCTCAGAATGTGTTCATAGGAGAGGTACTCCAGCCTTCTGCTTCAGCCCATCATCTTCATGGCCTCCTCTGGATTTATTCCACCAGGTCCATTTCCTTCTTATTTTGGGGACTCCAGAGCTGGATGCAGCAGTCCAGGTGGGGTTTCACCCCAGCGGAGCTGAGGGGCAGAATCCCCTCCCTCAGCCTGCTGGCCACATTGCTCTGGATGCAGCCCAGGTTGGCTTTCTGGGCTGCAAGTGCACATGACTGGGTCATGTTCATCTTCTTATCCACCAGCACCCCCAAGTGCATCCCTGCAGTACTTCTCTCAATTCCATCAGCCTGCAGCCTGGGCGTCGCCCTGACCCATGTGCAGGACCTTGCATTTGACCTTGAACTCCATGAGGTTCGCACAGCCCTGCCTCTCAAGCCTGTCGGGTTCCCCGTGGATGCCATCCCTTCCCTCCCGTGTGTCGACTGCCCCACACAGCTCAGTGTCATCAGCAAACTTGCTGAGGGTGCCCTCGATCCCACTGTCCATGTGACCAACAAAGATGTTAAACAGCACCATTGCCCATACCAGCCCTTGGGGAACACCACTTGATACAGCTTTCCATCTGGGCATTAAGGCGTTGACCACAGCTCTTTATGTGTGGCTATCCAGACAATTCCTTATCCACCAAGTGATCCGTCCACCAATCCATGGCTCTTCAATTTAAAGCCAAGGATATCATGACCATGTCAAATGCTATGCACAGCTCCAGATTAGAGAAGCAGTTGATAAGCTTCTCTAATTTGATCTGCTGAACCAGTGAGAAAAACCAGCCTTTCAACAGAGACTTCCTCATAGCAAGTAGTATTTTTCCTTTTAATCCATAGATTATTGTGTATTTTCCGTATTAGGGTAACTACATGTTTTGCAAGGCCTTTCAGTCATAATGTAAAAGATAAATGCCATGGTTTGTATGGCAGCAGCTCAAACTTTTAGCTCTGGCTTTGCCACTTCAGTTCCCTACTGCATTAACCAGGAGAGTAGCCAAAATACTAGTCTCCTTACTGAGATCTTTTATATTTCAGAGTCCACTGAGTCCTTTTCCTACTGCCTGCATTCCTAATGCTATTAGTTAATGTTCTAAGTGCAATGTCTAAAAACAGGGAATCAGGGAAAAAATGGGATGCTGAACATTAATTACCTCCAGAAACCACCATTTGCTGCTATTAAATATCCCATTGCCTTTTTCTACAGGATGTAGATTTAACAAATTCAGCTGAAATGGTTTTTGAAGAGAGGGAAGGAATATATATTCCTTTTGATCTCATTTCTGCCTCCCTTTATAAATGAAACCCAGAAAGGCAACACCAGTTCAGAGAAGGAAGACGTGGCTCCTGGTGACACTGCAGGGTATGCTGCTAAGATAATTACATTAAAAAGATGCATCTGACCTCAGCATGCTTGTCTGTATCATCTGCATAGATGCATTTCCAAATTGTATAGAGCAATTGAGGATGACTAAATTAAAGACAAGTTTTTCAGAAGAATAAATTCAAGGTTGTTAGATATTAGTGTAGATAGTTCTTGCAACAACGCAGGTCATGTGCAGGTCACGTTAACTCAGGATCCAGGGAAAGAAATTCCCACCCAGTGTTGCCCAAATTTTCTGATTTGAGTCAGTCTGACCTTGGTGGTGCCAATTTTATGACAATGCTACTGCTACCTAAAGAGGATCCTAGGGGTATGGAAGTGCGTCTGAGGAGTTCCTTTCCAGCCTTTTTGTGCTGAGCTCATGTAAATCTCTGTGCTTGAGTTCATTTGATCCTTGTTTGTCACATTTCAACAGTTAGGGAGGACCTTTTATAAACCAAAATTTGTCAATGAATTAGGGACAGAGGGAGAGCAAAACCACTTGTTTTGTTTCCGTTAATTCAGACCATTTCCGTGTGCTATATTAATTTTGTCTCTACAGGTCTATTAGCACAGCTGAGAGAATTGTAAATTTTGATCAGGGAGTAGAAATAAATGGCTGGCATATAAAAGCGGAGGACCTTTTAAACTAGTTTTGCCACAGAGAAAATTATGGTAGAATGATGTAGTGTGTAATGGTACCTAAGGCTTATCCTTCACAGGAGAAGTTATTTACAGATGCAGAGTAAATCTTTAGCAGGAGCAGAGTGAGGGCATGGTGAACGCTCTTGAGCAGCATGCCGTAATGCCATTATTTCTGGGTACTCCCGTTGAAGCTGATGAGGATGCATAAGGATATCTGTATAGGGGAGCTCTGAATACAGAGAAAGGTTGTGACATCTCCCTCACTGGGGGCTTGTAAATAGATTAGATTGGACATTTACCAGGAGTGATTTGTATCACTGATCTTTGTGTAGTTGATCCTGTTCAAGGTGGGCTGGATGAACGTGAATGACTTTTCAAAGTTCTTTCCAGTCGTGATTTTCATGCTTCAGTGACACACAGGAAATCCACTGCTCCCACTGAAGCAATGAATTCTCAGCATCCTTGAAAAGCCAAGGTGAGCGTATGCTCAATTACAGCTGTGGAATTCAGTGTCCTTGCAAACAATGGTAAAATTGAATGGAGAGGGGGGAAGTTAAGGAGTATAGGGATTCTGATTAAAGCTTGTGTAATCACTGCCTCCTGCAGAGGGGTGCTGGTTTTCTTCAGCAGTAACACCCATTTGCAAAAGGCTGCAGGGAGCAGGGTGTGTGCTTCACTGGAGAGGGAAGAAATGCCGCATGTCACTTTGCCCTGAGCAAGGAGACCTGCTGCAGTTCTCACTGGTGCTACTGGTAACGGGCACTTAATGCTCTGCAGCATCACGCCCTGTGAATGGGACCAATTTCTCACTGTGGATTAGGTTGTACTGACTCCCTGCACTCCAGAAGAAAACCTGTTCTGTGCCTTTAGTGATCAAACTCTCGTTAAATAGTGAATAGCCATTCTGCTTTGTGTTTGCGTGGCTGCTTTTCCTTCTCCTCTCCCGTGAAAGCTCTGCAGAGACGAGCGGCTGTTCCACCACGGGAGGTCCTGTCTTAGAACATGGCTGTCATTAGTCTTCTGTCACATTGTCAGGCTTTCATGACTCAGGCATTAAAAAAAACAGATAACCAACTCTCTTTCTGAACTAAAATAGCCTAAGAACAGTTTTTTTAAAAGCAAATTTTAATACAACTAATTAGATCATATTTTCTTTCTGAAAGCTTTTAATGGGACTCACGATTTTACTGCTTGAACTGAAGCTACTTGGATGCTTAATTATTATTTATTAAACAAAATTCAATACCACTGAAGTCACTTGAGAGCTTTGATAGATTTAAAAAAAAGAAGAAGAAAGATGTCTTGAATACTCAATAGCTTTAAAAAGGACTATGCCTGTTTTGTAGTTGAGGTCAGTATTTCTCAGCAGAGCTCCTTTAATGCATCGGAAAATGGTTCCTGAAAGAAGAGAAAAACTTAAAAATAAATATGTGCACGTTTCTGCTTATATGAGCAAGCAAGCAGAACGGGGAAAATAGAGGTAATAAAATAAGTGTCAAAGCTGAGCCTAGATTTTACTGTGTTGTAAATGAAAATCTTTGTAGCAATGCTATGTGAGAAAGTACATGGCTCTTCACAAAAAAAAAAAAAGGCTGAAAATGGTGATGTAGGACAGGTTTTCAGTCATGATGTAAACCATCCTGATACCCAAGTCATGCCCAAATTATGAGTACCTCTGACTGACGTAGTGAGATGCTACTTGGAGATAAAAGATTCTTAGGTCTCAGAAGAAATACAGCCACATAAGTATCTCTATGTGGCTTTGCATTGTCCAGCATAGGTAGGTTCCTATCACCCAGATCTCCTCCACTCTCCCCCTTCTCATGCACTCTTTGGCAGGTGGAAAGGCTGCTCCAGAAGGCTGCTGGGCATCACGAGTGGTGGGTTGGATCTGTCTGCCTATGCAGAGGGCCAGTGGTAGTGCCTGGGGCTGGACCACAGCCCTTCCCGTGAGGTCCTTCCACATCAGTCAGTCACATGGCTTTACTCCTGCCATCCTGGTAGTGAGGGGCAGCAGTCTGGTACCTCCTAGTTTCCAGTTAGCAAAAAGAAATGAGGTACTCCACATATTCCTTCAGGCCAGAAAATTTATCACCAAGATTACTGATCTTAATCCATGGTCAAACCCAGGTAACATGCCATTCCCTTCCTTCCCTGCCAGTGCTCAAGCCCCCCAGCCCTGTGTCTTTGCCCTCCCTACACTACTGGTACCACTAGCTCCTCTGCTTCCACCAGGGATGTGGAAAAGCAAGTTGACTTCAGATCAGATGCTGCTTGTGGGGCAGTGCTGCACTGGCCTGGCAGGGTTGGATCTGTCCAACTCCAGCCTAGGTCAGAGGAGCTGCAACAGGATGAAAAAAGTGCCCCAGGTAGTGAGGTAAGAGGAGAGGACTCCTCTCTTTCTCCTGGCACACGTCTTGCAGAGGAACACTCCCTGGCTCTAAGCAAAGACATGCAGCATCTTCTGTGCATGTGGCTCTGGGTTGCACAGTGGCTGTGGAACCCGTAGGGGTTAGAAATTATTCCTTTTGAGAACTGGGATTGTGGCTATAAGGGCTGGACTGTACCAGCTGTGGGAGGCACCTTAAAGCATGGATATCCTCCATAGAAGAGCCAGGACCTGCCTAACACAGACGCAGTGATGCTCTTAGGGTTTGCAGGCTGAGGCTTGTGTGTAGATGCTCGTGCCTAAAATCATTCCTTAGCAACCTAGCAAGATGGATTGAGTTTGCGGGGCGTGGTTTTGGTAGCGAGGGGTGCTACAGGGTGGCTTCTGTGAAAAGTTTCTAGAAGCTTCCCCCATGTTTGACAGAGAACCACACAAGAATATCTGTGAAGACCATGGTACATACTGGGCTTTTGTGAGCTCAGTCATGTAGGTGGTTTGTTCTCTTGACTAAAACCCTTGGTGAGAACAATCACTAGTTTGAGGCACAATTTGGAAATTACAAGGCAGGGCGAGCAAGGTTTGTACTGCTACCACAAAGGCACCCTGAGGACTATTGAAGCAGGCTTATTCTAATAATTATTGTGAGCGTGTGAGATATTTGTGCTGAAACTGAGCAACATGTGGTTTCTTAAAGTCATTGGTGTAATCCACTTTCAAGATGGCACTAGGGAAGGAAGATGATCCATATGGTTTTTGTATTAATTTCTGTCATAAACAGAGCTTCAGAACATAGATCAAATCTTTAAGGTCAGTGGAATCTTTTCTTCAGCTATCTCTTTTTTACAGGATTGTGTTATTTGGCTTTGCTATGGAAATAAGCTTTTTGTTTGATAATGTGATTCATTTATGACTTATCTTTAAATGCTCTTTAGTCTCATGAACAAAAGATTTCCGTTACTTTATCTAGCAATTTACGTATGAGCAGAGGGTCGTGCAACTGTGTCCTGTGTGAAATATCAGTAAAACAAAAATAACCCATTCAACTAACCAAGCCAACTGCAGATGAAATGGCAAGGCAGGCTAACTTTAAGATAAAGCACTAATCAAAAGGAGGCATGACTGTTTGGTGGAGTCTGACTTACTAAGAACACATTTAGAAAAGGAAAACAGTATTTCAGTCAATATGGGTAAGTGTATGGATGGCAAACTCTATGGTGCGAAGAAAGAATTACATCAGAACTAGCTTCAGAACAAGTAAAAGACACCAAAGGAAGTAAATTGTGCCTCAAGGGGGAGTAACATATCAAGGTTATCAACTTATGCAGAAAGAAGGAAGGAAGAATATGTGCCCACCTACAATGAATCAGTTCACCTTTAAACCTGAAACTCTTTGGGCTTAAATAGGGTGGTATTAAATACAAAAGTGACATACTGCCATCTTGTAAGTTCAACCTGGTATCTCTGTGCGGAGTTCAGCAGTACCTTTCACATGTGAAGGTGCAGTGGAGTTTACAGCTGCTCTGAGCTGCCTTTTATCACCTTGGTGGTCTGTGCTGTTCTGCTGAGATCTGTCCTGGTTCTGGTTGCTTGCAGATCTTTTCAAGCAGTCCAGACATTGCTGGGTATTTAACACCTGACCTGTGCTCTCTTACAGTTCTACAGAGTGCAGCTTTTCAGGATTACATAAACTTAAATCTGAAGGTGCTGGCTGGGTTCACAAACAGCAGAATGCTTGAATTTGGTTTTATGGGCTGCTGTGCATACATAGAAGTGCTTCAGTCATACTGAATCAGTGACTGAAATAAAATGTATTGCTGATATGTGGATCTCACAGTAGATTCAAGTATATTTTGGTGAAATAAAGCCTTAGTATTCTCCTGTGAAATCATAGAGAGGAATAATTTTAGCTGCTTGGGTTTTATTCTGTATTAAATTATTTTTAAAACTGACTGATTCTAGTAGCCACTGACAAGTACAATCTCTGTCTGCTAATAGTTCTTTTCTTTAGATCTGTTTTCCTAAAGCTTTTGAGAGAATTAGGTTCAACATGTTCAGCTTCATTTAGATTACTGTCAGACCAAAATTTTCCATGTACCTTGCATCTTTGAAAAAGGCTGCACAACATGCTGGTTTAGGGAAAATCACAGATTTATAGATCTTAGAGCAAAGGGAGAACACAATGTTCATCTAAACTGACTGCAGCCCTGCCCAGACCTTAGGTTCTTTTATTTAACTCAGCAGCTTGAGGTTGACCAGGAGTGTAATTTTGGAACTATACCCAGGCTTGATTTAAAGACTCAAAGTGCTGCAGAGTTTGTCACGGTCATTGGGATTTTGTACCAATGGTCAATTACTCTTTCTCTGAAAAATGCCCTTTCTCTGAAAAATGCTCTTTCTCTGAAAAATGTGTACCTTTTTTTTGGAACTCTGTTAACTTCTTTCTTCTAAAAACTGGATTTTGCTGCTTGACAGCCTCAGCAGGACTAAGGAACCTTTTATTTTCACAGATATTTGTTGTGATTGTTTGTATTTTCACAGAAAAATATCAGAAAAATTTCTTTATACTCAGAAACAGTTAGGCAGATATCTTGTATACCCCAGTATTCCTGTGCTAAGGATCTGACCTAATTAAAATGTGCCATCTTAGAAAAGAGTTGATATGAATATGGTGCTTTCTATTTCAGTTACCAACTACGGATTTTTGATTAAGTCTAATTAATTCATGGCTCAGCTATCAATACT
Organism: Lycocorax pyrrhopterus obiensis; assembly: GCA_014706295.1. Taxonomy (NCBI): domain Eukaryota; kingdom Metazoa; phylum Chordata; class Aves; order Passeriformes; family Paradisaeidae; genus Lycocorax; species Lycocorax pyrrhopterus. The sequence continues at coordinate 12,579,158 of JACSVZ010000014.1, read as the reverse complement.
GGTGAAGAAAGAGTTTTTGGTATATGCTGTACTTCTGCTGAAGGAAACATGGTTGCTTCTGTGTTCCTCAAAAATACTATTTTCAACATTTCCTTGAGTGTGTCAAACATGCTTTGCAAATGGCTTGAGTTCTCTGTTGCTTGTTTTTCCATAAAGAATTTCCTTGGAATCATATGGCTAGATGATATCAAAAAGCATCTGGTCCATTCCCTTGTGCCTAGGCAAAATCAGTAATTACTCTGAGCCTGCATGATCTTCCTTCCATTCTTTTCTACTGAGAAGTTGAAGTACAATCAACATATTATTTCCTTAGAGAATGAAAATTTAAAAGAGTTTTAAAAAAGCTTGAGCAGTAAGCTGTGTCCTATCTGACTTGGTTTCTTCTCCTTAGAAATGAAGTAAGATCAATTGGAGTCACTGTCGGTAAATCCTGCCTCGATGCATTTGTCTTGCTGATTTATGAGTAATTATTTTCCTCTTCTCTCCTTAGGGCTCTTCCTGCAATGATGGAGTGGGTCCGAACTCAGAAAGCAGGAGAAAGTGGTGTGAATATTATCACTGCAGATTTTGTAGAACTTGGTGACTTTATCAGCACAGTCATAAAGCTCAACTATGCTCTGGATGAAGGTGAAGATGACACTACTTGATAGTACTGTGATGTGTGTGTTGTTGCATTATTCAGAATTTGAAAAAAAGAAAGATTGTATTCTAAAAGGATTATACTGTAAAACACTCATCTTCTTGTAACACACTGAGGTGTTTAGGGCTTTAGTGGGTGGGCATAAGGGAAATGTTTTCATCATTTATGATCATTTTTCGTATTTGTGTTTCATGTGAAGAGCAAAACTAAACATGTTTACAGTGTTTGATGAAAGAAGGCCATTTACAGGTTCTCCATGAGGTACCAAATGTGATTCATGTGTCTTCTGTGGTTATGAACAGTGCCAAGAAATTTGTTGTTTTCAGAGCAAGGGGATGTGTATATTGTCCTCTTCCTGCTCAGAGCAGGATTCTCGGTGGTGTGAGCATTGCACCAGGAGACTGAGGACAGTATATCTGGCATGAAAATTTTAAGCTGCTACATTTCATCTGTTAGGTGGTTTAACTGATCACATTTATCAATGAGCTGCAGGTTTAAATGCCTTTGTGGTGTAAATCCAAAGTCATGCTTCTAACACATGCATAATCAGTGGACAGTAAACGTGATGTACTGTGTAGCTTGCACAAAGCACAGACTAAATCCTGCTTGCTTTTCGTTCTCAAAATGGGGTTCTCCAATGTCTCTGCCTCAGGTCAAGCCAGCAGATATGTGATACTGGCCTAACTCTAACTGTAATCACAGAATGGCCTGGGTTAGATCCTTAAAGATCATCTAGTTCCAACCCCCTGGCCATGGGCAGGACACCTTTCACTAGACCAGGTTGCTCAGAGCTCCATCCAGCCTGGCTTTGAACACTTCCAGGCACGGGGCATCCACAACTTCTCTTGGCAACATGTTCTAGTGCCTCACCACCCTCACAGCAAAGAGTTTTTTCATAATATCTAATCTAAACCTACTCCCAGTCTGAAGCCGTTCTCCCTTGTCCTGTCACTACATGCCTTTGTAGAAAGTCCCTTTCCACCTTTCTTGTAGACTCCCATCAGTATGGCCAAAATTAGGTCACTCCAAAGCCTTCTTTTCTCCAGACTGAATAATCCCAATTCTTTCAGCCTCTCCTCATAGGAGAGGTGCTCCATCCATCTAATCAACTTCATGGCCTCCTCTGAACTCGCTCCAGCAGGTCCCTGTACTTCCTGTGCTCCTGTCCTCCAGAGCTGGATGCAGTGCTCCTGGTGGGGTCTCACCAGGGCAGAGCAGAGGGGCAGAATCCCCTCCCTCCCCTGCTGCCCACGGGGCTCTGGATGCAGCCCAGGACACGTTTGGCTCTCTGGGCTGTGAGTGCCATGGCCGGGTCATGTCCAGCCTCTCACCCACAGCACCCCCAAGTCCCTCTGGGCAGGGCTGCTCTCGGTCTGTTCATGCCCAGCCTGTGCTGATACCGGCGGCTGCCCTCGCACTTAGTTTTGTTAAACCATATGAAATTCCCATGGACCCACTTCTCGAGCTTGTCCAGATCCCTCTGGATGGCATCCCATCCTTCAGGTGTGTCAACACCACCACTCATCTTGGTGTCATCTGCTAATTTGCTGAGGGTACACTCGATTCCTTTGTCTATGTCATTAACAAAGATATCAAATAACACTGGTCACAATACGAACCTTTAAGGGACAGCTGCTGGTGCATATTTTCCCTGGTTCCAGCAGGAACACAGGCCAGCTCTGAGCACCACTTCTTCCCAGGATTAATCTTATGTAAGAGCCTGATCCTGTATCCATTGAATTTAATAGGAAAACATCTGTTTTTAGCATGGATTGAGCATAAGGTAAGTGAGTTGTCTGTACTGTAAGGTGTGCAGTATTTTGTCCCATTGTGGAAACCTGACTTCTGCAAGACTGAAATTGCACTTAAAAATAGGTGCAGTCTAAGCTTCTCTTTAAGACAGCTATGAACAGAACACTTTTCCACTGATTACAAAAAATCAGTGCCAGTTTCATCAGTGAAAAGTTCCTGTACTAAAGAGTGTAGTAGTTCAATTCTAGCTAATAGCAGTACTCTATAGTTCTTAAATTGTCTGTGGTATATAATACTGCCTAACACAAGGTTGAAAATCTACTGAATGGCACTGTTCTAGCAACAAAATCACTGATCATCCTACTTTTAAAGAAACATATATAAAAAGTGTATGGAAAACTTAGTAATTTATAAAACAAGAGCATTGCAACTGTATGACACCTAACGGGATAAAATACAGGCTGTCCTGTCTCCCGGACACATCAATACACAGGTGCACAACTTTGGAAAGTAAAACATCTCATCTGTACAAAACAATAGATGCTATAACATCTTACAAGGAAAATGCAGTTTGAAATATTGCAGGGATTTATGGTATAGAATTAAGGTCAATTTTCTGTTGATATTACTAGAACTTTTGGTTGAGTGAGAGGAGAGAATGGCATCATACTGTCCTTTGCTATTTTCTGTCAGATGATAATGTCTACTGTCTCCCATCAGAGTTTAGAAATTCAGAAATGGTCATATTGAACAGATGGGTAACAAGAGCATTATAGGGGGTTTGTTGGTTTTAGTTTAGGGAGTGGAATAAAAAGAACACTTCCTGCTATTTTGTACTGAGAGGGTGCCTTGGAAAAAGTGTATGCACATATGAGTGTAAAATAAAGAATAATTTAAGTGGATGTGTAGTATAATGACACATTTAAATGTATGTGTATAACACAGACATCCATGTACACTTGCATAATGATATTTAGGGTTCTGGACAGGATTAGTATAAATTTGTTTAAAAAAACCCATGCAGCTGTTACAAAGTCATGATGGCTCTTTCAGTAGCATTTTCTTCTGCATAGGTTAGGACTGTAAGAGTCATCCCCAGCGAAATCTGTGATCTAAGCCAGTTAGGTTTTTTACAGCATTTAAATTTTATCCAGACTGCCTCAAAAATTTACCTAGAGTCACAACTCATGGTTTTGTTGAACAAAGGGTACGACTTTAATGCTTTCACCCACAACTAAGCAAGTTATAGAGTGACTTGATAGACTCTGTTTATGGTTTCCACAGGCTGTCCAAGTAAAATTTATGTAACAGATATGTAAAATGAAACATGAAAATATATTTTTGAACCCACACCTATGTGGGTGTCCTACATAGAAATGTGAAAATGTTTGCTTATTTATTGACAGTGTGGTGTGAAATGCTCTTTTTTCCTTTTAGCTGGAGTTGGTTGTTTCCAGACTCCTCCTGTGATTCTTCAGCTGCTTAAATATAGTCAAGAGAGTTAATCTATCCTTCTAATATAGTAAAGTGATCTGAATCCTTGGGTGGAGTGAAAATTAGGCTTTTTTTTTTTTTTGGATTCTGGCTGAAATTCTGTTGCATCTGAGAGCATCAACACCAGGTTTCTGCTGGTACGCCCTGCTCAAACACACACCAGACACACCAGGCTTTTTGCTTGCTCAGAGGTGTACTCAAGGCAAATGCTTTGCTGTATTTTAAAAAGTGTATGTGTGTGTACCTATATATATGAATAAGTATAGAGCTATCTAGAGTTTGTTAGCATTGTTATGAAATGTTTGCTTAGTGTCAGTTTTATTCTAATTTTGATTTGGAAATAAATAGAAAATAAAAGCAAAGCAAAAAAAATTCCTCTGACAAGAAACAATAATAGACAAATTGTATCATTTGTCCATTAATGGGGAAAAATACTAGCAAAATGTTAAAATTCTGGTCAGAAAAAATATGTTTTCATTTAGCTGTTGATCTTTCTATTGGAGAAGCACAGCACTTTATGGTAGGAACAGGTAAACAAACTTGCCTTAATTACTAAAAGAAAAAAGTGCATGTGGGGATATACTATCCATGCTCTTCTGAAGATTTCATCTGTGAGGGCCTAAAACTGTAAGTCCTGATAGAGATGCACTCCCTGTTGATGTTGTTTGGGGATCTTGCCAAAAAAGAACAAGCCAGAAAGTACTATGCAGCACAACTGGACCATTCAAGAGCCCAGTTTTGCCACCCATATGCAGCTAAAACTGTCTTTGATTTCAACCAGAAATGTGCTTGCAGGATTGGGTTAGATGTGTTATTCTGATGTCATTAATTTGGAAGGTTTCTTCACATGTGTTATGAGGCATCTTGCATGGGAAATTAGTTGACTGTAATCAGCCCATCAAGGAAAAATACCTGTCTACACTATTGATCTGTATAAGCATCTACTTAATCAAACTGTCATGTCATTCACTGCCAAAACATTTTTTCGCTTCCTCTGCTTATTTTCCCCCTCTCTATGTTCATGATGCATACATCAAGTACTGTTGTTTTCTGGCAGTTTCATGCGATTACTTGATCCTTTCTTTTCACCCATACTTGAAAAATGGTGCCTGTGCTGCACACACAGAGTGTCTCAGCTGTGTAAACCCAGCTCACTCCATTTTTCAGTTTACACGTGCTGAGACATCTTTGTTCTGTACTGATCTAACCTGCAGAAATCCAGTCCAAACAGGAGGTGGTTCTTGGAGTGCAATTTCTGCCTTGTACGGTGAGGGGTGAATCAGAATCAGACCACAGGAGCATAGTTTTAGAATCAGTGGGTTATTTGCATTCTTTTGCTGTTGGATACATTACCATTTTGAAATGGTCCTGCCATTTCAAAACATTCTTTTAAACGTACACATGTATGTATATACAAATATATATGCATGCATGGCTGAGAGGGAATGAATGATCCTATATGCTGGGCTCAATCTTTCTGTCTGTACAAATCTAGACAGTTTCTACTAACTTCAAAGTAGTTACGAAGCCTTCGCCCTGAGATGAGAGTGAGCAGGTAGTCACTGTGCAGTAAGTATAGGCTGTGTTGCAAAGGAAATCTAAAATTGTGGAGCTTAATTCCTCAAAATAAAAAAAAGAAAGCAGAGTGCCCTGAAAACACAGTTCCAGTGCTGTTTATCCTCAATTTAGTATATGAAGCACTACTTCTTAGCAACTGATTAGGCTATTGGGTGATTTCAAGAGTTCAGGTAACACCATTTCAAAGTTCTAAATTCCTTTTCAGTGAAGTAAGAGCTAATAGTGTATGATGTATTTGCCATATCTCAGTGGTAGCTTCTGTGTTACATACAGTCAATGTTGTTCTGAATTGTATATGTTTACCCAATGATGAGGTTAAAATATGCTGTATAGTATGTGTAATGTACTGATTACAAGTATTTGGAGTTCAGTGGTCTATTTAGTTTTTACTGTGCTGCCGTTTCGTAGGTATGTGTGTATATGGGATTATGGATTGTCTACAGTGTACAAGGAAATAATAATTAATCCTAAAGGAAAAGGGCAGTTATGTGGCCTGCCTTAATGCATTAGGATAATATTGTTAAATCTCATAGTTATCAGTTCTGTTTCAGATGTTAGCAAGGGTTGTCCATAGAGCTGACTCTCTCACTTTTTGGCACGAAGGAGTTAAACTTGAAGTTACTTGGAGCTCACTTACGTATTTGTAAATAAAGAATAGGACATTTGCCTGATCAACTGCCTTGATTGTACAAGGTGGCAAAGACGTGGTTTCCAGTGTGTTACAGATCAAATCACTTCTGCGCACACACAACTCCTGCTGATGTCAGCGGGAGTTGTGATCATGTAATTGAGTGGCCTAAAATTCATCTTCTGGAATATAGTCATGATAGGAGGATGGGGATATCCTGGCTTTAAGGAAGTGCCTGGATGCTATGCAATACTGCTCATGTCCTGTGTTGGAACATAGCTTTAAATTTGCAGGAAGAGCTTTGAACTTTGCTCCAGTGTAGGTTGGACCTATCCAAAAAAAAAAAAAAAAAATTCTAACATAAAAATTATGAATGTCATAGGCTGATCAGCATGGCCTGGCCTGCCCATGTACAGGATTCTGCTTTCAGGAAAATAAATAAAAAAAGCTATGATAATTTCCCTGTGCCTGCAGGACCTACTTAAGAATCTCTACATTGCCTACTGGTATGACTCCTGTACTATTCTCACAGCCAGGTCTAGCTCTCCCTTTGTGGTTTGTGTTTAAGATGCCTGATGCATAATGCCGAGGGTAATAAGGAGAGAGGTACTAACTAAACACAGAGAGTGCCCACCTTGTGCCTGGCTGGCTGGAGTAGGGTGCCTGCCTTCCAGCAGCACATTTGGTATGAGGTCAGCTTCAGTCAGATCCACCTGAACAGTGACTGAGGCAAGGCACAAGTCTGATTTCAGACCCTATTCCATTGTCCAGTCAAAATGCAACATCTTCCCACTTCTCTCCTTTGCCTCTGCTCGGTGCTGCTTATCTAGACTTCTGTATACACATCCCTTTACCTGCCAGCTGTGAATATCAGATATTTGTCAGCCTCAGTACACCATAGCAGTCCATAGGGTTGTATAAGATATTAAGAGTGTAGGGCTAAAAGATGGCAGTGAGTGTCGTCTGATGTCCCAAGATGGTTTCTCTCACACTCCAAGTTAGGCACACATATCCTCTTAAACAGGCGTCACCTTGGCCAATGAGTATCTCCTCAGAGGGAGGTGCACTTCGGGTTTTTTTTCTGCAGTAAAATGGCATGTACTAATCTCTTCCTTTAGCTTTAGGTCCTACAGAGGTCAGTTTGATTGGAAGAGATTCCTCAAGTAGATGCAACTAGTTTTGCTGTGAAGCAGGGATCCTTAAAGCAGAATCCTGGAGTTATATGTAATTACTATTACTGAAAATAAAAATATGTGGTTAACGACACAATTTAAAAAGAAAAATAAAAATTATATGGGCTTGCCAGGATGGTTAAGTTTTTGACTGCCTCAGTCATCAGTAGTTTAGTATCATCTAGGTGATGATTATTAGCATTAGTTCTTGCCACACTGCCTCCTGACACTGTTCAGGGTCTCTGTACAGAAGCCTTATTATTCCCAGTGAGCATTAATGCTTTTGAATGACTTGTCTCCATTTTGGTGGGAAGGATGATTGTGTAACACTGAGAACATGGAGCTCCCTGTGTGTTGTGCCCACAAAGGTTCACAGAGCTGCACCTTCTCTTTTTAGGATCTGTTTAATGGTACTTTAATAAATGTTGTGTTAAAAATGCCTACAGTTCTGTATAGCAAATGTGAATTTTTATGACAAGAATGTGTATTTAGAGTAAAAAAAAAGGTAACATAAAATCTAGTTTCTTTGTATCCAGTGAAACATCTAATAAAGCTCTGGTACCTGTATTCTTGGTTTATGGCTTCATTGCTTCATTTAAGACTTTTCCTGTAGGAGGCTTTTTAAGCACAGTTTGGGGTTTTGGGGTGGAGCCATATATTAGACACAGGCTGTGCTGTTATATTAGGGGTGTACAGGGACTGGCCCGTGAGGGCATTGCTGTGGGAGTGTCCTTTTCCCTTAGTTGTTACAGGAACCCTTCAGCACCACAGGATGCTGTAATGTGTTCATGCTGCCAGGGACACAGCAGGCTCTCGGCCACCTCTTTTCCCCAGTGGGGCCCTCCAGTCCCAATTTGCCTGAGGCACCAAAGCACAAGACCGAGCTGTGAAGCCTGCTGGCTCGTGCCACTGGTGGTATCCGGAACCCAGGGACTGCACTTCCAAAATATCTCGTTGTCCCCGAGCCCTCCCGGCATTGCTGCCCACAGTGAGCACTGCCCACCATCTAGGCAAACCAAACCCTGCTTGCCTGCAGGTGCAGTGGAGCAGCCTGGCTGCTGCCCCAAGAGTGACTCCAGGATGTGCCAGTGAGGAGATGAGTCCCTCCATCTTCTCCCTGCTGTCTCCTGTGGGGTGTGGGGACCCCCCTCAGAAGGGGACACAGGCAACTTCCCAGCACGAGCACTCTGTACATGGGAGCACGGCCAGTGGTGTGGTGTGGTGTGTTAAAGCCTTAAAGCCTTTCTGCATGGCAGAAGCTTTAAGTTTAAGGTTTGGGTTATTTCTAGCTCTGCCGATCAGATATGGCTGAGGGAATGCTGAACCAGGATGGGTGAAGATAGAACGTGATGATATCGAGGATTTGAGAAGAGCCATTCGAGAAAATGGGATAGGCTCACCATATTTTAAACAGTTGCTAGAAGCAATATTTGATAATGTGGACTTAACACCCTTTGATTGCAGACACATCGCTTCATCAATTTTAACAGAATCACAATACATCCTATGAGACATGAAGTGGAGGAAATTCTTGAATCAAAAAATTGCAACATATGCTGGAGGTCCCCATGCAGCGCTTACAATAGCTCAGCTAGCAGGCGACCCCCCCAACGATAAGCCCGGAGTACAAGTAGAATTACCGAGAGCAGTATTAAGGAACATAAAAAGAGCAGCCTGCAAAGCTTTCTTATTAACACAACCAGTGGGGACCCCAGAAGGGACTCACACATCAGTAAAGCAGGGGCCATTAGAGCCCTATACAGCATTCATTGATTGCCTGACACAGGCCTTGGAAAGGCAGTGTGAGAATGATGAAGCCCAATCACTTCTGCTTCGCAACGTTGCATGTGCGAATGCCAATGAAGATTGCAGGAAAGTCATTCGAAGTCTACCTTTACAGGAGCCTACTCTACCACAAATGATAGAGGCTTGCAGCAAGATTGGTAGCCCTCAACAAATAGCTACCATGCAAGCAGCTACCTTGGGAGAGTCACTTGAAAAGGCTCTCAAAAGTCAGTCAGAAATAATAGACCAGAGACTTGCAAAAACCCTTGATGCCCTCAGTCTAACAATTCAGCAGAACAACAAGGCTGTGCAAGAGGAAACAACCAAAAAAGGATGCTGTCATTGTGGAAAGCCTGGACATGTAAAGAAAAATTGCCCATAACTGACAGGACATTTAAGGTCATTCAATCACTGCCCAAGATGCAAGAAAGGTTTGGGTTATTTTATCTTCCTAGCAAGGCCAGAAATTATGTTTTCCAGGACAGACTTCTTTTGCTCCCCTCTCCTACTATGTCCCAGGCAAACCCAGCCCAAGTGCTCTCCTACTCTTTGTGACCTCTCACTTGGCCCGAGTGAAGTCAAGGAGCCAGGTGCAGGCTGCCAGGGTTGCAGGAGAAGAGGTCATGAAAGATGAGCAAGTCTCTCAGTGACTCCCTGCAGAAACCCATGAGTAAAATTTGCCTGCTGCTTAAAATGTCTCCCCACTTCTTCCTACCCCACAGGTACTGTCTTACCAACAGGAGTATGTTAATTGTTCAGTACACAGAATAAATTTTCCACCATTGCTAAAGTGGTTACTAAACAGTAAATGTGGCCTTTAGTTTGGATCAGTATCAATCAACAAAGTTTCTATCTCTTCTTTAAAATGCTGGAAGTGATACCAAATTTTCATGTAGTTATAAAAAGCTAGCCAACCTGCACACAAAGGAGCAAAAATCTGTAGCTCTTGGCAGTCTAGTGCTGCTGGACTAGAGGCACAAATTGCAGTAGGAGCTGGTCAGCTGGAAGGGGCATCAAACACGGGGGTTGAGTTTAGCATGATGGCTCTCGGTGCTTTTAGTCCCACATCCAATAACAAGTGTTGAGGCTGGATGTACCCTACAGGCATCCCTGCTGGGAAGGAGCAGGGGGGTGTGGGCGTGGGGTTGGCTCAGGAATATGCCCACAGAAGCTGCCTGCAATCTTGGAAGACCCAGTTGTTCCAGTCTCCAGCAGCATTTCATACCCTTTAGCAGGCCGATATGCACCAAAGTCAATGCAAACATCTCAGCTCCCCCATCTCGGGAATATGTTGCTTGTGCAGTCACACAGACAGTTCCTCCTGCAACACCCACCTGGTGTTCCTATCTTAGACAAACTACACTGAACATCAGAGGCCTTGGAAAGGGAGAGGGGCTATGCTGGGGAAGGGGAGGATGCACTTGAAGACCCAACCCTCTTGTGCCTCTATCACAATCACACAGATTCAGCCCAACCTGAAAGTATGGCCTGGAAGACATACCTGAGCACCTTCACCTTCAAACAAGAATATTTGAGCCAGATGAAGCCATGGAAATAGAAAAACTTAAAGACTGAACAATAATCTGCCAGCAGGCAGGAGTTTGCAGTGTTTCTTGCTAGCCATTTCTCCATCACAGCATTCTGATTAAAAGGAAGAGAGTTTTAAAAAACTCCTGCTTGATTTACAGGATGTACGTGCTCCTTTCTCATTAATGTCATGCCATCTATGCAGATACATTCTGTTTCCTTGTTCCTGTACAGTTTCCAGGGCTGCAAGCACCACTCTCATTAGCAAAACTATTGTCTGAATGAACCACTTCCATTCCCTGAGTAGCCATCACATTGCTGAAGCTTGTAAAGTTTTCAAGGAAGAATTTGAGGGCATGAGCTGGGGTGTGTTTTGGATATGCCAGGTACCACACTGATGAAACAGCCAGGATAGATCCTACCTAGGAGTACAAAAGCCTGTTATTATTAGCCAGCCGTCTAAGTCCTATGGCTTTGCTTTTCTAGAACCTCAGAAACGTGGACCCCATCTCTCAGTTTGCATTCAAATCCAGGAGCGGGGGGTGCTGTGTTACTGGGTGATAACTGAATGAATTCTTTATTCCCAAGTTTCCAAGCCCTGCCTGCCTCAGTTCAGATCTGACCTGCTGTGGCCAAGAACGCTGACACCAGCCAGGGTTTGGCACTTTCACCTTCCTCTAGTGCTGTACTCATCAACCTGGCAGTCATCTGACACAAGTCATCAGAGATGTTGCAAAAGGTTTTAGAGGGTTGGTTTCTTGATAAAATTCACCACATTATTTTCCTGCAGTAATGGGAAGGTTTGCCCAAGTTCATTAAACACTTGACCCAAAATCTGAACAAACTCCTTTTCCATCGGGTCACGTATCTGCAACCCCATAAAATACATCTCTGCTTTTCCTCCAATTACAGCACTGAAAAATAGAAAGCATGAAAGCTGTCGGAAATAAAACATTCCGGGTGTACTTTTACCTTCTTTAGACCTTGTTGCTCATGTAGAGTCACTGCATGCTCCCAAAGTGGCCAATACATTTTAATAATCCCATTGGGATTGCTTCGAGAGAAAGTGTCTGTTTTCATATTTTAACTGAAATGAAATATGCAATTAACAGTGAATACAAACAGAGAATGTCTGCAGTTTATTTTCCAGGTTATTGAGAAATGTGCATTTGTCATCTGTCTACCTTTCAATCCTCTATTCATTGTTACCATCAGCACTGAAACAAACTTTAAATAATGGAGAAATAAAATTCGTTTGCTTTGGTGGTCAAAAAAGCAAATCTTGGTAGGGGTCATGGGGAAAGAAATAGGAACAAAATAAATAGGAAATAGAGCACATCATTATGTGTTCATCCAGGCATCATCAATACTGAGTGCAGTTTGGTTAGCCAGCATTAAGGAGCATGTGGCAGGCCTAAAAAGACTCAGTGAGGGCAACAGGGATAAGCAAAGTTACAACGAACTTCCAGCTCAGGAAAGATGAAGTCAGGCCTCCTTGGACTGGAGATGACACTGTAGGAGGAGGTGTCACAGCTGGCTATAAAACCATGAGTGGCATGGCTGCAAGTGGTGGCCCACAAGCAATGGGATGAGACATCACCTGAATCTTTACAGAGGCGTGTTCAGAGTAAACATAAGGAGAGGATTGTACCTGCTGCGTAGTTACACCGCAACACTTCTTGCCATGGGATGCTGAGATGGGTGTCAAATGCTTTCATCAGCCCAGAAGAAGATTAGGCAGGTTCATGAAAAATAAATTTATTGAAGTTTGCTAATACAGAGACAGTGGATTCATCTCAGGGAATTCCTGTGCTGTGAACAGTTTGGTGCTGGGGGAGTGCTTAGGAGCAGTTGTTTCCTAACAGTAAGAAAAAAATGTTACTTTTGATAGTAAATAAAGAGTAATCTTTCACACAAATCAAAATCTGATAGCACTTGTCTAGTGATGAATAGAAAAAGTTAGTTCATGTTATATCCATGTGAAGGTAAGTTCTGCTTGGATAACTCCCCCTTGAGCACCCTGCTGATTTGTTATCACAGGGCCACAGATACTTTAGGTTCATTTATTTCCATGTTTAATCCTTCCTAATACCCTTGGCTAGACAGGATTTTCAGGTGCTGGCAACATTTTCTGGGAGGAAAATCTCTTGTGTCTTCATTCATCTATTTGATGTACTGATTTTCATAAGACTGCCTGGATGTTCACGTGGCCCACATTTGTGTAACAGCATTTTTGTGGGCTAAATATTTGTGCACGTAATTTAGAGCAGAGTGGAGAGCCAGGAGTGCTTTATTAGCTGTAGTCACAGCTTGTCACAGGGCCTGGTATCAAACCACCCTCATGCCTCATCTCCAGAGTCCAATCTAACAAGATATTGTGTCTTTCTGCCCATGTTCAAGGAAACAAGGGCTACAATAGCCTTTTCCAGGGGAAAAGCAAGCTTCCACCTTGAATGCTTTGGGTGATTAACTATGTAGTTATACAAACAGGTAATCATATCCATGATTCAGGGACTTGGGCAAAATAGCAGCACTGCAATTAATCAAACATTTTAGAGATGAGTTTGTAGCCTACTTGAATTACTGCATCACTAAAGCTCTAATATGGTCAGATCAGGTGCTTTTTTGTTACATGAGGATTATTACTCTGTACATCTGTTTGTGCAGACAACGCAGTCTGCGAGAAAATCAGGTAATCTATATTCTCCTTACTTACACAGTTAAATGTGCAAGCTAAACTTGGCTGAACCTTTTTGTACATCTTCATAATCGGTCTGTGTGCAGCGGGGAAGGCAGGAAGAAGCTTTTCCAAAAAGCTTCTTGCAAAATCTGACATTACCACTGTAAGAACTGACCACGTTGTCTGAACATTGTGATTTTAGCTTGCACAAGCTCAAAGCTGAGAGGGCTAGGGCCATTAGCTGCCTCCTCGCTGAAAAGCAGCAAGGCCAAGCTTGTGTGTGTCACGGCTACTGGAAGCTAATGGGGGCTGCTACACCACATGTTGCTAGCAAGTGCTGAAGTACACTTGATGTTTCAGCAAGGACTAAGGCTCGTTACATTTACTACAGCAGAGGAGCATGAAAAACCCAGCCAGCCATTACAGAGTACTTAACAGACAAGAAATTTAGGCTTTTGGCTTTTACTGGCAATAATTTATTAAGAGCCGATGCCCTGGGCTACCCATCCACTCTGTCCAGAGACAAGATCAGGTAAGATCTCAGGTTTCTAAGGGTTCAGCTAAATGGTTCTGGCTTTATAAAATTTGGCTGCAGTTTAGCCTGATCAGGATGAATTGGTGACTTAAAATCAGAAAAAGGAGCAGATGAAAGCAAATGCAAATCCATCCTTCTTGGGCTGTTTGCTGATGAAGGGAATAAACATAGCTGCTGCTGCTGCTCTCAAATGTCTATCATTTTCCCTCTGCTTTATTTTTAATTAAATCTGAGTCCTCAATTAGGGCTAAAAGGACTTGACAAAGATAAATGTAAATCAACAATTTACAATGAAGCTGCATTTCATCTTTCGGGGCTGTTCTTTCTGTACGTCGAAAGCATCAGTTGTGCAAAGGCTGCAGTTAACAAATATGTATGTGTAAAAGTGCTTTAATTTGCCTGTAATCATAATGTTTATCAAAGGAGAGCTCTGAGGAGATTTTTCTCTGATGTTCTCTTTGTGCAATGAAGATCTACTTTTGGATTAAATAAATACAACTCTTAGAGTAAAAAAGCAGCTTAGTTTGAAAGACCAAGTTATTGATACTGAGAACTTGCATATACTTTACTAAATTATTCAGTGAACCTTCTGCTACTTTTTTTTTTAATTGGTCCTTTTCACAGACATCCAGAACAAATCTCTTGACCTTCAAGAAAAATTAAATAAATAGCTTGGAGAATTATGCTGACAATTTTTGTAATAACTTTTATTTCCGTAGCATTGAGTAGAATAATAGACGGACTGGAATGTCTCACTTTTCATATCAAACAAAATGCTTGGACCTGCTACTGCTGTTAGGCACTCTTTTCTTCTCTTCCTTGGGCATGATGGACAAAACCAGGACACAAACCTTATGCTGTTAACCAGTGGTGTGTCATGGCAATGTTTGGCAGCTCCTGTTACAGCCTTTTAGCATTGCTTAGGTCAGGGGAGTGCAAAAAAGTGTTCTCGTGGAATTCTGTGGGGGAAAAATATCAGTATTAACTTTTAGTCTGTTTTATCTGGTGGGACCCCGTGCATGCTTAGAAACAGTTTATTAATGAATGTAAATGGGATTTATTTACAGGTTTGTAGAAGATCTCTCCAACTTAAAGGCAAGTGGTAAGTACTGTAACATTAATGATCTGAGTGCCATTTTGATGCATTTGGAATTTATCCTACTGAGTTGCAGCAACTTTGTAAATTTTTTTGAAAATCCATGCAAAGGCGCTGAACCAAACTATATTTAAAAAGATTTGTCAGTAAATCTATGGGGTTTTTTATTTTTTATATATTTTTATTGTCTCCAAAAAAAAGAAGCAGTGATTCTGCCCTGTAAGCATCACGCATGCATAAGTGTGAGCACTTTCATGTGAATATGCACTTAAAGGAGAGAGAGGACCGCCTTCAAAGAGGAATTGTCCTGTGTTTTTATAATTTACAAGATTATGTATTAATTAATTGGTTTTTTTCTGTTTTGAAGCTTGTTTCCAGAAACCTGTCTTTTCAACACAAAGTTGCTAATCTCCCTCATGTTAGACAAATATCTTCGTGGTGCAAGATCACTGGGCTTCAGCCCCAGGCAACTCCCCAGGAACAGGTCTATGTGCCTACTGGTCTGAAGCTCTTCCATTCTCTCCTCCTGGGGCTCTTTTATGTTGCATGGAACACTTAAATACTGATGTGGAAAGTAGAATATCTTGATTTTAGTCCATACTCTCCTAAAAATTGGGCAAGCTGGAAGGGAACAAAATGGTTTGGGGACTTTCCTGTTGCTATTTTTGTGATTATGAAGGGGATGGGTAGCTTCAGATGAGTAAAGGAGAAGAGAGGACAAAACATGCTGGTCTACTGTTTTTTTCTCATACATCTTTCCTAGAATTGCTACACAAAACCTCTGGGGCAGATGGTTCAGAGCACGCTGACCTTCCAAACAGAAAACTGTCTGCAAGCAGATGTTGATTCTGATATGTATTTGCATATATGCGGTTGTTTGGGGGTCATGTGCCGTCTTTTAAAGGGTAATTGTCTTGTGCTTGCCTCTTACAGCGTTTCTGGTATAGGATTGTGCCCTGGCTATGCTCCTTTGCCTGTTCTTGGGTTTTTTTCTCCTCTGCCTTGGAGCTTGCCTCACAGGCATTTATACTTCTGCAAAGTGGATAGGTAATACGGGCGCTTGAATTTGCAAACACTTTGTACTCATTTGGAAAAAGCATAAAGCCTTGGGGATGGGAGTTTCTCTGTGGATTTTTCAAGTAGCTGGGACTGGAGTGGTGGAGGCTCGGGGTCCAGCACATGCCCAGCTGCCCAAGGGTGAGAAGAAACAGCCTTCCCATCTGCTGGTGGAGGCTTTGCATAATTTGCAAAGGTTATTACATTTTAAAGTACAATATGACTGCCAGTTTCTACACCTTCAAGCTGTTTTTAAAAACAGCATTTTCTTTGTCTGACTGTTGTATCTAAGCTGTGTTATTTAAGATCCTGTAAATTGCTTTTTTATGCTTGATGGAGATTGCTCTTCTATTTCTTCACCGTATCTCAAAGTTTGTCTTCGCAGGTGCACCTGGCTCTCCTGTCTGGGTAACACCTGCCTGACAGTTCCTAGTCTTGTCAGGATATAAGCGTGGCTCCATAGCAAGCCCAGGTGCTGCTGTGTCACGGCTCTGTGTTCAGATGGCAGATAGAATACTTCCTTTGAAACACTGTCTCCATGCTACACTGATCCTGTTGCTTTGAAGGTGATGAACTGTGCCGTTCTGACCATATTTGTCTGCCGCTGAAAGAATTTTCAGTAAATTCAGGAGAGACGTCTGACTCTGTAATGAGCTCATTCTTCAGACTAAACTGGGGCTTGTGCAAATCTCAGGCTTTAAGGACCCACTTCTTGGTTATTACAAAATCCATGTTGCACTTACTGAAGCAGCATATGTACTAGCTTATTGTTTGGGTCTCATCTGTGTTTATGTCTCACTTATGTTTAATCAAACTGAATCCATTCCCCTGGGAATCATCAGTGGTTCAAAATAATCCTGGTCAGACTGACCTGCATTTCCCGTGGAAAAATTTTTTCACCAGTATTGATACTTTTACAGGTATTTTGCAGTGGCTCATAGTGAACTGAGCTGTCCTCAGGCACCTCTGCTGGTTCTTCTATTTTCAAACCACAAGTCTAGCATGAATTTTTTCTTAGTGCGGGAAGGGACAAGAAAACATCTACTTTCAGGACACTGTCCCCTCCTTCCCCATCCTCTCCCTACCCAAAACTGTGCTTGTGAAACCTAAATGCACTGAATTCTGATAGCATTTAGAGGATCTGGATTGCATCAGACTGTGGTAATTCCTTTCCCAGTGTTGCTCAAGGATCAAATCAGGTGAAATGGGGCTTTTGACAAACAAAGAATGTGTAATGTGGGCAGCTGTGAGGCTGCAGGCACAATTTGCCTTAGTGCCACCAGCCAGACATTGAAACATGTTTGTGTGGTACTTTGAACAAATCAAGACTTAAATCGAGATGAGCTGGTGCTTTACAGCAGTCAGCAACCCACAAAACCCTACATTAAGGAGCCAAACACAAGACATGCTTTCTCTGCAAGTGCTCTGCAAGTGCTCACTGCATTATTTCCAGTGCCAGCCACTGTTCAGGGTGGCATGGCTCTTTCTGTAAGTCTCTGGTGCTTGATTCAGCAGTGTTGTGACCTAAAAGTGATATTGCCATGACCTACAAAACACGGTGATTCTTACACTCATCCATAAAGTCTGACTGTGTGTTAGCCCTGGATTTAGCACTGAATACTGTGGCACTAAATGGCAGTGTTTGCTTTCCCTTACAGGGAGCGATGGTGGGTCTGCAAATCACACTCCTGAGTGCTGATAACAAGGTTCTGCTGTGACTTATTACATATCTGGCTTTCATGACGACTTGAAAAAGATTTGTTGTTGCTCATATTTATAAATTCTTAAGTGAATAATGCAGTGAGACTTCAACTGACATTTAAGAAACTAAATCAATATTATAGTAGCACCTCTTCAGCATTCTTGTCTTGCGTTAGGCAGAAAAGAGTAAGCCTGGTTATAATAAACATGCACGCATGCTCAAGGCTATATTTGTATCATCTAAGTTGTGATTCCTCTTGGGAGAATATTCAGCACAAACTCCCTCTTGTACAGCACTCTGCTGAGTGTGTCTTAACAAATTCACCATGTATACTTTTGGTGCTATCTTCCTTTATTTAATCTGGTAGTCCTGAAACTCCTTCTAGATCACATCATCTTTCATTTTAGTCAGATTTTGAGGATTCTAGAAGGGACAGTCTATATGCACAGCTGCTATGAGGCATCAACTGGTTCATGTTTAATTAGATAGCTCATATTCTGGGTAATTTTTTTTTTTTGTTTGTAGTCCATGGATCATCTCAGCTGTTTTCCTCAACTGTTCTAATTCGTCCACCAGGACTTTATGGTCATCAGAACAGTAAAACCAAATTTCTGTCCGTAAAGCTGAATCTCATCTTGTTCATTCATAAGAAAAAATAAAGCTGGGTTAATGTGGTGATAAAAACCCCTTTATTTATGTATTTTGTTCAAAAATAAATAAAATTCCTTTATGAGCTTGATCATACAGAATGTGGTCCTCTTTGCTATTATATGCTTCTCCAAACTTCCTGCTCCTACTTGCTCTACTAATCTCTCCTCTTCATAGCTGTGTTACACTCATTGAGTTTGTTTGGGAGACACCGAGAACCTTCTCATTTGATTTTCTCTTATTTTTTTAATAATAAAAAAAATCCAGCCAGTATGATCACAAAATACCAAAATCATTTTAAAATGAAGAGTTCTTTACTGTTCTTCTCAATGTCTGTTTATGACCTTTCTTGTAAGCATGAGCTTTCCTCGTTGGAAGGAACAGCCTGTTTATACCCAGGGATGGAACTGACCTTGGTCACAGAGTTGCAGTTACACTGCGTCTATGCAAAATTCAGGTCACTGGCCATTTTGTTACCTCTGCAGAGCAGAATTAACACTACAGTGTCAGCTTGACGTTAATGACTCAAATTGCTTTTAATGAAATGAAAGATATTTTGCATGACCTTGTTGGCCAGGGTGAATAGCAGAGAAAAGAAGGCAAATCTGTGATATACGTTGCCGCATTTGTTTCTACAGGTTCCCTTGGGCTAAATTACTGCAGTGATGCAGTCAGCTTTCTTCACCATCATTAGCAGTGCTGAAAACCCTCTCATTATGACTGTCTTTACAGGGCAAAGGTGGTGTTGAGAAAGTGTTCACGTAATGTTCTGTGTGCCTGGCAATTGCAATATGCTGATGCTGCAGTCAGTGTTCAGCTTGTTCCAGGTTCTTTCACCAAGACTGACCTCAAATGTTGAAATGGGAACTTGAACAGCCAAACCCACCATCTTGGAACATCCTTTCGTAAGTCACCATGAGGCCTACGTGCAGCTTGTGGTGCCGTGATGGCAATGTGGAGCAGCCTGTGAAGGAGAAACCATAGACAGGGCAGCCTAGAGTGCTGCCAAGCCTCTGTGCAAGTAGGATTGAGTGAGTGCCTACAGGGCTGGCTGGCTGGCTGGAGAGAACGGGACTCATGGAGGACAGTGGGAGAAGGCCATTGCTGCGTTGTCATCTGGACAAGGAAAGATGAGTGTTACGGCTGTGGTGGTTATGTACTGTGAATGTATAAAGAATCTGGGAGCAGGGCTGTCCATGCCCAAGCACTGGGAATAGGTGGATTTAATGGAGGAGGTGTGGGTGGGAAAGCAAGGCTAGAAATGCCTGCAGTTAGCAACGCTGATGCATCAGGGGCCTGAGTGTGCTGTATTAGTCATGAGACCTCCTTCCCATGGAGTTAAATCCCAGAGGGCACTGAAGGCTTGAATCTGCACCAGCTTCTTCCATCAGCAGACTTCTTGCATCCTGCATCCCTGTGGTTCACAACCACAGAACAAAAGCCCTTCTGGTATATTCCCCTGTCCTGCACAACACTGTCTTCTCAGTCTCTTGTGTGAGTTCATACAGCTGCAGGGACTGAAAAGGGACGTCCAGGCTGTTCCAAAACGTGTCTTGAGAAGCAGACCTGGCTGTCTGTGATGTCTTTATCCAAGAAAATTAATAACTTGAAGATCATGTAGGGGATATAGAGATGAACAAATCCTTTTTTAAGTAGGTGAATAAACCTCTGAGTCTAAAAATAGATGAAGAAAAGGGCAAGAAAAGTGAGTGACTTGGCATAATCCATAGCAAAGGAGATACGGGACCAGGTGTTGTAATTTCTAGTTCGTAACCTGGTGTTTGGTTGTCCGGACTACGCTTCCCTCTGCTGCCCTATCTTGAATTTCATTAATTTAATTACTTCAATGACAATAGGAGCAAGACCTTAGACTAAGATTTTCAGGGACAGTTGAGGGAGTCAGAGACTCACTGCTGGGTTCCGGAGCAATTTTGTTGATTTTGAAACCAATTATAAAGGTCAAGATTTCAGTTACTTGTAAATGGTGGCTTACGGGATTTGAAGTTCCTTTATTTGCCTCCTACTTCCTAAGCAGGAGGTCAGAAGAATTATGTGGACTCTGGTCAAGCTGTCAGTTGATTGTTGTGTTTGTTGGCACTTGCACATAACCACTGAGTTCCTTCATAAATATGTGCATATGCCTCCTGCAATACATTTTTAAGACAACTAAAAATAAGTGTAAAACTAAGAACTGTGTGGTAGGTAGACTTACAACAAAATCACAGTATGACCTACTGGATCCATGCCTTGAACACCTCAAAATGTGTCAATACAGGTAAGGCTGAAGATCAGAAACTCAGAAATGACTCACTGAGGATCTATTGACACCTTGGGCAGGGGAAGGGACAGCCTGTGACTGCACGAATATTCACAGTGAGGGGCAAGGCAGAAGTTGGTTCTCCCTCTTCATCAGTCTAACCGTATGGGTTTCCACCCATGTCTGCTGCAGACGAAATAGCTGCATGAGTAGATCATGCAGGCATAGTGTAGATCCCCCTTTATTTTCCTGGGTACGGACGGCTTTACAGTGCAGCTCAGATGTTGCCAAGCTGGGAGCTGGGTCAGCCTGAGGGTCTCACCACTTAGAAGGAGCTCAGTGGGAAGAGTGAGAAGGAGGCTGTCAGGCAGAATAACTGCCTGAACTGTAAGACATAGTGTATAATTTTCCCCCCATCTTCATACAGGTGTTCAAGGAGTCATGCATGCAGTTATCCTTGCATACCGAGGCATGCACACCAAATTTACACTGCCAGCTTCACTCTGCATGCAGGTCACGTGCAGATAAATGCACATGCAGCAGGTTCAGAATGCAACTCTCCTTCAAACATGCAATGTCAGTATAAAGCATGAGAGTTAGGGACTCACAGCTGAAACCCTTGCCATTAGCATGCAAAGGAGTTCCAGTATCATCAGAGTTCCCTGTGCTTTGTCTTGCCATAAACAGATCATGAATAAAACATTCTGAGTCATGGAGAAGAGTGCAGCTCCCATAATTGTAGGTGGCTGATGTAAAGGTGGCATGGCAACACCAGCAGCTCCATCCCGCTGTAAGACATGAGAGTGACAGAAAAACAGTAATTAATGTTGGCTCCACAAGCAGACCCACCTCGAGAGCCTGTCCGCCCGCATTGAGGCACGCGTGAACCTGCAACCATCCCAGATCTGCTGGGGTGTTGGACTGGGAGTTTAGGGTCATCCCAAGACTTGTCTGGAGAGCTTAGAAAATGCCTTTCTAATGCAATTCCTCCATTGACATTTGGCTTTCATTGGAAAGTTCTGTCCAGCATTGAACAGATGTGCATCAACACAAAAATTCATACATGTAAACATTTATTCATGTTTGCGGAACTGCAACTAAAAAGGGGGCAAAGCTGACTTTGAGAAAAAGAATCCTTTCGGGATTTGTGGAAAGCTGTGGTCATTGACCACTTGCATAGTGCCCAAGGCAAAGATGTTACTCTCCAGCAGGAACTGCGGTGAAACCTGCCATCTCTAAAGCTTTTCTACAGGGATAGGGACACTAATGGCAGAAGAAAGAGGTCATATTTAGTCCCAGGAAAAGGAAAGCAGAGCATCATTTCCATATTTGCCCTTTGTATAGGGTTCACTCTACGAAGAAAAATCTGCTGGTTCCTCCTCTACTTCTGTTGTGGGTGACCTGTAAAACAGGCACACATATATAGCATGCACACGCCTGTCGTTCCAGCTGCAGCTCTCATTAGAAAGATCTAACCACATACTTGTTCAAGTTACTTTTTAAACCCATCGTGATTGGTATTGTGTCATGTTTCTTGGAAGCAGCCTGCTTCAGGTCACAGAGTGTAATTAAAGGCAATTAATGCAATTACTCACAACTGCGCTACTGATAATGTTCCAGATGCCATTATAGCACTGTGCCTCCTGCTGCTGGTCCTCACAGGCTGTGCCTTTATGTTCTCCTAGTGTTGTCATTGTGGTTAAATCAGGGGGCTGAAAATGGGAGTACAATTTATTGCTCCCAACTCCCTTCTCTCTGAAAATTTCAAGTGTGCTAGGCAGAGCCTAAACCCATTCGTTTCTTCACTGACTGATGGGGAGTAAGAAAGAGAGAAGAGTGAAGATGGCCATTGAAAATTATCAGAGTTGAAAGGTTATAAAGAAAATATATGCAAAAGTGTGTTTTACAGTAGTCTGTTCTACAATTAAACGTACTAAATGTGCTGATTTCTTCTAATGAGTTTTATAATTATGGAGTAACTTTTCAAAGGAGCTATAACTTTAGGCAGTAAAATCTGAAAGACTTGAATTACCTGTGAACTTCAAACTTTCCCTTTGCAATCCAGCCCTGCCTTTCCCTTTTGTCTCAGCCGATGCCAAGTAATTTACAGTTCAAGAAAGGCTAATGGAGCTATAAACAAAGCACAGATGCCTCTCACATTTCCTTTATTGGGCTGAGGTATGAAAATAGCCGCTGCTTCCAGAGAAGGGCACACATGTAATTATAGAAATACCTCAAGTCTCCTGCTTATCTGCAGAACAGGTACACCAGAAACCATCTTACATCTTTGGTGGGGCTTGCTTAGGGGGCTGAAACCTACCTGAATTCACTCCCTGCCCTCTGGGTTTATTTTTGTAAAGTGAGTGTTGGTCTACTGGGATGATTGTTAAACTCATTAAGTCTCTAAAGAAGGATTGACTACTGTAAGCTCGATTTTAAAAGCTGTCTCAGATAGATAGTGGGATATCTTTGGATCCCCTTGTGAGCCTGTCAATCACTGCAAGCACATTAGAGTTTAACATTTCCCACTTGCACCAGCATGAAACAAAAATATCTCAGCTGAGCTGAATGGTGTTGAAACAGTTTTATAGCTGTGCAGTTTTGACTGAGTTCATTAGCACCAGGTCATGGGTGCCTCCTGTTCTCCTGGACCTTTCTCAAAATGCAGGTTCAGCAGTGCTGGAGCCTGGGCAAACAGCACCGTCCTGCTGCAGCTGATGTCCACAAACATAGCATGTCTCCAGGACCAGATCCTGCTGCTGCTGCTAGGACAGGGGCATGGGGTGGTCCAGCAAAGCCAAAAGCTTTGGCAGAAAGGGCTTAGTCCATCTTCCTTCTTCCCATGGGGATGGCTGCAGTAAAGGGGAGTCTGTGTCCTCGGAAAAATACAGTAGGATCCATACACCGCTTTGTTTGAAGAAGGCTGACTATGAGCAGACACTGGTAGCTGATGGTCAGAATCACTGCAAGCAGGGTTTTTTATGCATAGAGGGGTATTTCAGGACATGAGTGCAAATGAGCAGAGGTCAGCAGCCTGCACGTGCACCTGGCAGTTCACTGCCCTGTTGGCTGAAGCTGTGCTTGCTGGCTCTGGGGCCTTGCAGGGCAGGCAGTGCTGTCAGACACAGACAGGCCCTGTGCAAAGCTCAGGCTGATCTTCAGCTCTTTAGTAGCTAGCAGCGCCCTGCAATGTATAGGCTGGGTCACAGATGTACCAGCCAGAGGAAAACCTTCCCAGACCAACAGCATTCATGAGCCCTGATGTTAAGCATTTGCACCTCAGCTGACAAGAGCCATGGTTTGACTTTTAGACCTGCTCAGGAACACCTCTGGTCAAAGCACAGCAGAGTTGCAACAGAGACCTTGGGACCCCTTACAGCTCAGAGCTCCTTTCATGCACTCCTGCCTGACGCCAAACTTTGACTGTTCATTCCACTGAGAGTGTGGCTCACAAGCACTTTGGAGAGCAGACATGTAGATGGGTGGTATGAGTATAAAGGGAGGCCAGAAATCAGGATTTTAAGACAGGATTTAGTGGTTCTAATATTAAAAGGGAAGCATCTTCAACCAACATAGGGCATTGTTTCATTTCTGCTTTGTACAGTCCATACAATGCCTAGAAACCCTCAAGGCTTTCACCCTCTGTACGGTTTCTCCTATCGAGATTTGCACAGAGTATCAAGCATAAATCAGGTATGTACCTACTGTTCTCAGTTTAATTTGCCCTCAGCTGCCCCACTTCTTCTCCCATTCCCATTTCCCTCAAACGCACAGTGCTCGGGTGGACTAAGGAGCCCTCAGCTGAGCATTGGCACCCCTGGCCAGCCCAGCAGCACCACAGCACTGAAGCTGTCCCTCTATATGGGATCAGGAATGTAACCTTAAGTGTCACTGCAATGTACAAGTGAGCAGAAGCTTTCCTACTGAGTTGGATTACACCTTCTCGTGATATTTAGAGCACATTCACTACAGTGATGTGATTATTGGGAAAGACAAGGTAAGAAATAACATACCACTGATGAAGGTGAGAGCCTTAATCCAACTGAAAATCATGGTAGCCCATGGCAGGCTCGATGAATGCAGGTTAGTTTCCATGAAATAACCACTACAGCTTCCATAAGAGTGCTCAGTGTGCCGACATCCACTGCATCAGGTCTGTGGAGCTCTGCATCGCGCATCTTTTGACAGCTATGGCACAAGCATGTTTGTTCGGAGAATGTCCTTGCAGCCATGCCTCCAAACACAGAGGAGATCCCCTGTGAACAGTGGCTATAGAACAGCCTCCATTTGAACCTCCTCTGTTTTGTGGGAATCGGTGTGAGGTGTGCCAGGGCTGCATTTCAAACGGTGCACATCCTGGTTGTTGGGGAAAATGAAGACTAGGAAGACCTGCAACTTGAGTGGTTCCTGAGTCCCTGGATGATCAAGTCTAATCCCATCTTCTAGTATCAGAAACAGAAGATAAGATGTGAAATATTAGCTTAACAATCAGTTAATTATATGCTTTGATCTCTATCCACAAAGCCATTTACTAGTCAAAGTTCTGCTGATAGAGCCTTTGCCTTCATTTCGTTTTTGTGAGGCTCCTGAACACCCTGGTGCAACCTGGCTGATGGAGCATACAGATAAAACCAGAACAGGCAGAGCAGTCTGACACGTCCTTAATGTCCCCCCACTGCGCACAGGTGTTTACAGCAATGCTGAGGTTTTGTGTACAACTCAGAGAGAAAGCGAGGATAAGGAGGACTTGTGGTTCTAGCAAGAGGAAGGGGAACTGAAGGTGTACAGGGTGAGCTGTTAACAACCATCTCTGGTCAATCAGTTCTGCTGTGTGGACTGGGGTTTGAGCTATAGCTCTGAATTTTCTTTGTCTGCCTCTGAGTCACTGCCAAACACTGACAGGCACCTCTGATCTTGATTTGCCACAGAAAAAAAACAAGATGTTTGTTCTCTTGGCTCTGTAATGTATTTTGGATTTGACTTAGAAAGTTCATCTCTGGTACAGAAAGACTCCTTCACTGCCTAGTATTTGTGGGTTTTTTATGATGATAAAGTTACCAATCATACAGAAACTTCAAAAAAATTATCCATGAATTGCAGAGATGAATCAGCAGAGCTCTTGGTAGGTGTCAATTTACAAGCCTTGCCTAGCGATCAAATAAACTAAAATCTCTTGCCCCATTACTTCTGATTCATCTAGTTTCTCAGTGGGTAGTTATAAAAAAATGAAATTTAAAATATTTATTGTATCATTGTTAAATGCATTTTGTTGTTTATATTTGTAGTTTGATTTCAACAGAGAAAAGCTCTAAAAAACTTTGTCTTCTGGTGCTCCCTAGTGGTGAAATTTGCCTTCAGTAGAGCTGGAGGAATTTTGCTAGTTACTGTGTAATTCCACATCTTAATTGAATTAAGTCACCCAAAAAGCCTCTTTGGAGGTATGAGGTCATTCACACATTGCAGGTTTGCAGGATTAACATTCATATGGCACGGGGCGTTTATGATGTGAAAAATGTACATTGCAGGAAAGAAAATCCTTTTTCCCTCCTAGGCTTTGTTCATGCCTGCCCTTGGTGTTAATGTGCTCCATGAACTGTCCTAAATAAGATGAGATATGCCATTCTTGTTCTTTTTCTCACTCTGTGTCTGGCAGAAAGCCAGGCACCAATGCAGTGTGCCTGGCTCCCTTCCCACAAGTGTGCCAGGCTGGGGACAAAGCACTTGTGGAAAGGACTTCGATAAATGCCAAACTGGCCTCACTCGTGGGCTGAACTTCATGAACTTGCAAAATATCCGAGAGCAGAGGAAACCCCACGGTACACGACAACTCTTGCCTGCAGAACAGCTGTACACAGCCACAAACCACACCTCTGTGCCCTATGGAAACTTCCACTAATCCTGGGCAAGGCTGACAGAGAATTCTGCAGAGAAAGGAAATTTGTCCCATGACAGGCCCTGGAGAAAACAGCAGAGGCAGAGAATTACCACTTTCTGCACAGAGGCAGTGAGTCTGAGCTGGGAATGGGTACACTGGGGAAGGAGCACATGTTAGGGGTGCACCCAGTTCCCTTCACATCTTCCCAGTCAGGTGGCTTTCAGGTCCTGTTTTAATCAAACAACGTGACTTACTTTGGTTGGTAATTATCAGACTTGTTTGATAGTAGTTATCATTGTTTATCAAGGATCCTATTGCTTCACACTGTTCCTTTTGAAGGTTTTTCTATCCTTTGTTTTTTTCTGTCAGGCAGGATCTTATCTTCCTACCTTCAGTGTTTTCAGCAACATGTTACCTCATTCAGGAAGCTGAGATCTACCAGCAAACTGTCTGGAAGTAAATTGAAATAAGTCTGTGGAACCCGTAAAGGAAAATTTCAATTTCTAGTAGTTGCCTTATGCACACGCATTACTAGACCTTCCCTCCCCAGGCAAGAAAGCCCAGCACAGCAGATGGCTCCTGCAGTTGCCAAGTGTATTTCCAGTGGCCTGGAACAGAGCCTTTCTCCCATGCACTTTCCATGACTTGGGTCAGCTTCTGAGAGGTGGCTCCCAGGGAGCATCCAAAGCCTGTAGGAAGGCAATACACACCCTGTATACAGCTTCCTTGCTGCAGACAGATATTGCTGATAATATCGGGGAAATCAGCTGTGGCACAAGCTGCTGCCTCCTGAACTCTAGGTATGCTTGCAGGTACACCACCACCTGAACCGAGCAGAGTTGGTTGCATGAAATGACAGGTATTTGTTCCTGTCTTTTTTCCAGAATAATTGTTCAGCTATAGGGTACAAGTGCCTCACAGCTCTGTTGTCCCTCCTG
Source organism: Lycocorax pyrrhopterus obiensis (assembly GCA_014706295.1). Taxonomy (NCBI): domain Eukaryota; kingdom Metazoa; phylum Chordata; class Aves; order Passeriformes; family Paradisaeidae; genus Lycocorax; species Lycocorax pyrrhopterus. Next base: position 12,551,795 of record JACSVZ010000014.1, on the reverse strand, counting down.
TTTGACAGCACTCCAGAAGTAGCATTTCTCACAGAAGAACTAAGCACAGATGCAGTATCCAGCACTTTTTGCTGGGTGATGTTTCGGCAATTCCAAATCTGGTCCTGTTCACTGTCTCAGACCTCAGCATCCATCTCTCACTCCAGTGCTCCAGTGCCTATGGGCACCAAGAGAGAGTTAATTTGGTGAATGATTTGAACAGTGATGGGGAGTAATTTAGGCGGCAACTGCAAATGGGAGACTGTGGTCTCACACTGCCATGTGACAGACACCGTCTGTAGGATAAAGTGGTGGTGCCAGCTCGTGTACAGTGATGCTCGTGGTCCAGCCACTAACTGTGGGCCAGGCTGATGAAGCAGAACAAGAGAATGTGGCCAAAACCCTGCCATCCCTCCCCTGCACTCATCCCTCTGTGGCCTTGCAGTGGTGGCTGCTGCAGGCTTCTTGCTATGGTGCAGGAGGTGCTCTCTACTGCAGTGAGTACTACCGAGGATGAGTGGCTCTGTTCTGGGACAGACCAGCTCAAACTCTGCATTCAGATGGTTTCTTCTCCCTTGGAGGCTGGTTTGGAAAGCAGGGTGCTGTGCAAAGGGTGGCTGCCTTTCCACCCACCATTCATGATGAGGTGAGGTGGCTGAGCACTGAGTGAAGAATGCCTGCATGCAGTGTTTCTGCTTGGTTCCACTCCCTTCTTCTGCTGGTAAGGTGCTGTTCAAGCATGGAACCTGGGATTTCATTTCTTCATAATTTTGGTTCTTCACTGTGTGATAGGTGAAACCCACTTTTTGAGCATTCCAGGCCCTGGCAGAAGGGATGTTTTTTGTTTCAGGGGAATGTGTTCATGCTATAATTGTGCTGGGGCAGACCTGTAGCCATGCTTCTGTCTGTCTGAGCCATTGCTGGGTGCTCAGTGGGGGTATCCATTGTGGCTTCTCAAAAGTGAAAAGCTTTAAGTTAATTTCCAGGTAACCTGTGGCTGAAGAAGTGACGAGACAATGTCCTGAAAACAAAGGAAGGTGCTGAACTGGGGTTTCCCTCCTTGGCTCCAGCCCAACCATTACCATGGAGTACAAGTAGGAGGGCTGGAACTCAGCAAAAAAGGTATGTGCTGAGTCCTCTTGGCGATGCAAGCAGTGAATGTGCATTTCAGAGCTGAATACCCTGAACTGTGCCTAATCCAGAGCATCCTGAACATATTTTCAGAAGCAGTGGTTAGTTCTGCTTCCTGCTGCCCTGAAATTGCCTTTATCAGACCCACACACACACCCACACTCCCCAACCTGATAAAGTCCTTAGTCCTATTACTGACACTCCAAATACTTCCAGATTATTAATTAAACTCAAGGAAACAGAAAATTCTGCATAACAGAAAGAATGCCTGACTTTGTTCATCCTAAAAAGCAGCTGGAGAGCGAAGCTGATTCCAAACCCTCCCTCATAAAATCTGAATCTGCTTGTCCAATCCTTCAACATAAATAGTTTTTCTCCACAGGTGCTGCTGTTTCACAGACTCCTCCATGCTGGTACAACTCCTTTTCTCAAAGCCTTGACTCTGCTCTTCAATCCCACACCTCCTTCAGCTCTGCAGTGGCAGCCTGGGAGGAGGCAGGGCTCTGGGATCGCTGGTGAAGCAGAGCACAAGCGACAGGTGCCTGGCTGTAAGCAGGGCTGCCTGCCACCGCTGTGCTACGCCCACGGCACTGCCACCCCTGTCCTCAGACAGCCCAGTGAGGGACAGAGTATATAAGATGTTTTATGGTTCACTTTTCTTACTGCCACAGGATGCGTCAGAATAGCTCAGTATTGAAGCCATTCAGATGGCCTTTTGTGCTTAGAGGTGTCTTCTTCTGTATTTTTTTGTTTCAATATCCCTTCTCATGGGGGGCATATAGGGAGGAAAAACAACTCTCTGAATTATTAAATTAAGTTCAAGGTGTATTTTCCTCCCACTCCGTCCTGCTAGTAAATTTTCATCTGCCATGTAGGGGTGAAAGATTTCTCTTGTGCTTTGTTTTCAGGAAGATTTTGAGGGGAAAAAATGTCTAGCAAATAGTACCGCTTCATGTTCTTAAAACTCCAGATTTTGTCAGAACACAGACAGCTGAAGCTATGTCTGTAAGATCAGTGTGAGATGAGGGATGCAGTGCAGTAAACTCTTGCTATTCATTATCTGAAGAACTGAAGGTTGGTGGTAACAATGCCATGATGATTTTTTGCCTTTTCTTTTATACCCCTTTTATACCTTTTTATAACTTCTGTATTCTTAGTGTTTTTTAGCCTACATTCTTGGACTTGTTTGTCAAGCTAGGAGACTAAACATTTTAGAAGCTTCATAGTTAGGGATCAGAATGCCCCCAGACCCCAAGGTCCTCTGCAGAACACATTCTGTAAACTAAGATAGAACCATCCAGGGGAAGGTACCTTGGGGAGGGGGGCCCATTCAAGCCTCTCATTGGGGAATCTTTGATAGATATGCTAATTAGTAACACCTATAATGTTATACCAGATCTTTTGGGGGTGTGCATTGCAGTGTGCATGGAGGTGCATTGGACCTGGATGTGGTGCACCTAAGGATCCTTAAAACAAATACGAAGGTAAAATCCCTTTTTTCGTTCTAATCATGCTTGATTCTTGATTTTAAGACCAAGAAAAGGCATCAGTAACAGTGCACAGATACACATTTTACAGGGCAGGATGAACAGCCTTTCCCATATCTGTACACAGGGAATATGGAAAACACATGGGGATGCCACTTAAGTTGAAGAGCTCTTTGATTTCTGTTTTGCTCACCTCTCAGAAAATGTTGTGGTGTTTGCCCCCTTCCTTCTGTTCCCTTGCAGCTCTAGATTTTCTCCCTTGAGCAGAGGTTTTCACAGAGAACATGGGCTGCTGTAAGAGGGAAGTTAGAGGTTGACTTGGGAGAAAAATGTACTTTTTCTGAGTATGAGGAATTGGATACAGGGAGAAATAGACGAGACATGACCTTGTGAAACCCAGCTACAAATCCTACAGTGCCAGACAGAATACTCACTGAGTTTCTTTGAGGTAACATTTCCACGTTCTTTGAAAAATGATCTTTCATACAGGCATTGCCGCAGAGATGAAAAGACATTATGTTTGTTTTGCTGGATAAATATTTCTTGTAGAAATAATGAAACTGAGGCCATGAATACGTACATAGACATTTCCAATGTCTGGGGGCAGTAAAATGGCATCTACACACTGACGTCTTTGGGCTATTCCCAGTTTCATTCCAGTGTTAGTGCTTTGGTCTTTAGGGAACAATGCACCAAAACTTAAGACCAGAGACTCAGTAAGACACAGCATTATACAGGAATATCTTTCCATGCTGATGCTTTTCCACGTGGAAATCAGTTGTAGAAAGTAACCTGATTTGCACAAGCCATCATTTGCCATGTTGCTGACTGAATTTCTAAGTGCTTTTATCTCAAGCTGACTGTCAGGACAGAAGGTGAACACGAACACCAGGGTATTGCCCAACATTTAAGATGCCCTTGGACATCCTGTGGTATAAGAGAAAGATGCACTTATGCAAGTGCTAACCTCCATCCAGGGCAGAGAGAGTGAGACTGCTTTGAGGATACCCTGTAGACAAATCCTGTGAGATACAAGTATAAAATTGAGAGCAGTCCTTCATTGGCAGGCAGTGAGCTGCCATGCTTGCTGAAAACTCCTTTCTTTATTCACCTTGGTGACAACATGGATGCCCACTTCATTGTTCCGGTCCAGACCCTTCATTTGTCTCATCACCTTGCCAGCTTGCAGTTGAGCTGACAGCCTCCTGGGGCACATCAGCAGCTGCCTGCAGCTTTGTCAGAAAGTGAGTTAGCCCAAGCAGGCTCTTTGCTGCTGTGGCCCATAAGTTTCAGACAACTGAATTAAGTTCACATGAACTCTCATCTAAGCATTCAATACAGATGCAGTCCTGCTGTTCTCAAGCCCTGTCTTTGGTGAGAAGTCTACCAGTGCCCATCTCCACCCAATATTTCTGCTAATGCTAGGTGTGGTGCTTGTCTGTGAGCTTGTTCTCTAGATACAAGTGGCTTTTTTGTAAGACTGCTTTTGTAAAAGACTGCTTTTGTAAAAGACTGCTTTTACACCATGTGAAGCACTTTGCTTTGTAATCTTTTAAAATTTAAAAACTCTTTAGTAACTCCTTGTTTTTCTGATAAGAAAAAGTAAAAAACTAGTTTCTCAGCTAGAAGGTTTTAGCCATTCGCATCACATAATGTGAACACTGACTTGCAGCTCACAGCTGTGGTTTGTTTCTGCAAGGCTGGGAGAAACCAGGCATCTCCTCTTCGGGGTCTCACTGGGGCTGGAGGGGCTGCCCTCAATGAGCTGTGAGTGCTGAGGTTTAGAAGATGCTCTCTGGAGGGTAGAACACAGTATTTTTCACAAAACTTTAAAAATCCCACCCCGCAGCAATGATAGAGCCAGTGATGACTATTTTGATTTTGTATGACAAGTTTACACAATGTAATAAGGATCTGGCAGAACATCACTTTGCTAATTGTGTGCTCAAGTTGTGTAACCACACTTCTTGGCCAAGCTCAGAATTTAAAAAAATCTGCAAAGGCAACTGGAAAATGAAGCTATGCAGGAAGCTCTGAGATTTGTTTTTTTCCAAGGATATAGATAACCTTGGATCCCAAAAAATTGGGAAATATGGTTTGAGAATTCTGACATCTTGGCATGTTTCTGCCAGTCCAGTGGAGTCAAGGGGATTCAGTGCAGCATTGCCCTCTGGATGGAATGCATGCTGGGTATTTGGGAGGTCAGGGGTTCCATTCCATACTTCGATTATTTTTTTAGGGCACATTATTTCCTTGTTTTATGCTTGCCATTGCTGTTTCTGTTCTCTATGAGTGTATTCTCGCATTTTCCATATTAATCCCTGCCTTGGCACCTCTGTCATGAGGTGGTGCCCATGCTGCAGGACAGAGGCTCTCAGCAGTCCTTGTTTGCTGGCAGCACTTCCCCAGGGTCAGTGCACAGATCTCGAGACGGAGGGCAAAAGGCAAAGAGCTGTAAATAACCTCAAATGTATTTCTACTTCTGTTTTCTCTGCGAGCCCCCCATTTGCGGAGGTGGTGCAGCAGCAGACAGATATTTTGCCTTAGCCTGGACTCTGTCCCCTGTTTCCTCGTGAAAGCAGTAATGAATTACAACCATGAGCCTTCTTCCAAATTCTCACTCTCTCGCTGTCAGACTGAGAGCAGAGAGGTTGTGCAGCTCTCTCAGGCAGCACAAGGAGACCTGCAGTGCATGGAGCCACTATGGCCTAATGCAAATATGCTTTGATTCCTCTTGGCTGATCCTGGGCAGCTGCATTTGTACAAAGAGGTGGTTCTCCACACTTCTGTAGAACACATCTCCCTGGGGGTGCAGGTGCAGAGGCCGTTTTGTTCTGAGCACTCCTGCCACCAGATCAATCCGCCTTCATTAAAAGATAACCAAATCAAACAAAGCCTCTGGCCTTTCACTTGAAAGACTGCAGCAAACCACACAACGGTCGCACCAGCCTGCAACGTAGACTGACTTTTCAGGTAAGTCTTACAGTAAGTTGAAAAGGATGATTTTTTTTGGTTGGCTTCAATGCACATAGGTTACAAGATCTACGGAGAAGTGTTCTGTGGAGTTTGTTTTGTTCTATTTCTTTAAAATGTTGAATTTCTCTCTCATGTGCTAATATTTGTATGGCTTCTGATGCACTGATTGGTTGGTGTTTTGCTCACTGATGAGGATAAAGAGTGTTTTTGTACGTACAGCACAGTGAAGGAATGAAGCAAGTAATTGTTCTGTAGGGCTTCAGCTCTTTTCTAAGCCAGTATTGTTGGTGCAAGAAGCCAGGAACTCAGCTAAGGAAAAAGATGTAATATCTGTTCTCTTCTTGGTCCACTGGCAAGACTGCTACTTCCTCTGTCTTACCATATTTTGTATTTGATTATACTTAAATCTCTCTGAAAGTCTTGTTCATTGATGAGCTTTCCATGTAAAAAATGCTGCAAGTTCTCACTGCACAGCAGTGTGAAGACTTACTGCCTTTCCTTGCTAAGGAAGTAACGTTTTGATTTGATGCAATTCCCTTTTTTTCAGCAAAGTATACAAATCATAATAGCACATGTGGCTAAAAACCTAAACGAGAAAAGAATTGCACAATTAAGTTCAAACTTTTGAAATTAAGTATTTCAGGGTATTGTTTTGAAATAAATAAATAAATAAATTTTGAAATAAAACTTTGGGTTCTAAACTTCCTATTTGGGTTTGAGAGTTTTTTTGAGGCAAACCAAATTTATAATGCTCTACTGCAACAGCCTATCAAATTTAGTGTTGATTCAACCTCATGATAATGTTTGCATTTTTCAATTAATACATATTCTGTCTGGAAAATGTTTTGGTTTTTTGTTTTAGTTTGCCAAGTATTATTACTTCCTAAAGACTGCCTATAACCTTCTGTCTCAGCAAATAAAGTTTAATTGACCACTGGAGTGAAAAATAGGCTAGATGTTCTGTTTCTACTGCTGGTGGAAAATTCAGAGTAGCTTTGAATAATGATAGTTTGCAGTTTCAACAGGCTAGTCAAAACTTTGAAGGGAGAATTTGCTGCAGTAAAATGCTTATGAAAAGGGGGTTTATAGGCATGTGAAAGTGAATTGGTTACAGGCTAATAGATGGAGTTGCTTAGTCTTAAGGTCTTGTTTGTTGTTTTACATACTGTATAGGAAGAACTCTCACATTATTGTTTTATTTCTAGAATATATTTTTGAGAATACTTCTAAGCAATGAAGAACAATAGCAGATCTTTATTTGTCACATTCAAAATAATTTATAAGCAACTTCTGAAACAGAAATAATGCACAGTTGTGGTTAGTACTCCTGATAAATAAGTGGCCAAAAAACCCATTGTGACTTCCGGTCCTTAAAGTATTGACTGAATAACTGCTATATCTATCATGCATGATTGCCCCTTTCTAGGCACCCTGCTTAGAACCTTTGTATTTTGAGGCAGATTCATAGACTCTACGTATTAGAAGAGACATCTTTGTAAGAACTCTGACATAACTAAGTGGTAGTTTCTTGAGCTTTTGTTCCTCGTCTCTGTGATGTAGATGGACAGCTTCAGCATGGGCGTGAGTGTACCAATGCACCTGGTCCTGCTGAGCCTGGCGATTGGGAGCAGCCAGGGGTGCTACTGTGAGCATTACCCATGGGGGTCGTGGTCTGCCTGCTCACAGACTTGCAATTTCGGCACACAGACCAGGCACAGGTAGGGCCAAGCCATCTCACTACTTCTGTGTTTCTTTTCTGTGAAAATAACACTTCTGCAGAGGGGGGGTTGTGTCCAAAGCTCCACCTTCCACAACATATTGAGAAAAATTATCATGCTCAAGTGTTTATCAGATAAATAGATCATCTTTTAATTGCAAGACTTTAAAATTACAAAATTTTGTATATGCAACATTACTGCCCGTGAGGCAGGGAGGGAAGGGGAGGGCTGGAATGAAATGATCTTTAGGATACCTTCCAACTCAGACCATTCTAATCCTGTGATCCAGTGCCTCCAAGCAAACCAGTATCTGCTGATAGATGCAGGGAGAGGAGGACAGCCGGGTCCTACAGTGGCCTCGCTGGCAGCACGCACTGAGCATTCAGCCCCTGTGGACACACGAGGCTGGTGTTCAGTGCCCTGCCCTGGGAGCCCTGCACTGGGCACAATGCTGTGGGAGGGGCGAGCTCTAAATTTCCTCCCTGCACCATTAGTTTTATGGCAACAGTTGAAGTCAAATAAAGATTCAGCAGCGTCAAATTTGATGCAGCTCTGTGGTATAATCTAAACTTGTGAGAAATCCCCTCTTTTCTTCCTGACTCTGTCTGTAACTGTCCTCTGGGACATCTGAAGTGACATGAATCAAAAAGAATTGCTCTTTAAACTTAAGGCATATTTGGATTTTTCTTGTAATCAGCGTTCTGCAACTGTGTATTATCTCTCAGGGTTTCTTAGTTGGGTTCAAATCATTTTGTCAGCCTTCACCCACAGGTAGAGAACACCTACGATCTGTCTATTCTTTCCTAGCATAATTTTTGACATTTTTTCAGGCAAATAAGAATGGATGAATATTATAGCCAAAACTTCTGTGACCAGCTGTGCACAAAGCAAGAATCTCGTGCATGTAACCAGCAAACATGTCCTATCAACTGTCAGCTTGGAGATTTTGGCCCTTGGTCAGAATGTGACCCATGTGTTAAAAAACAAGTAGGTAGAAAATGTATTATATGGGTTAAATGCAAGAAATTATGCTAAAGAGATCTTGTTTCAACTTTACGGCAATTGATCTGGAAAATGACAGTTTAAGTTAACAAGGGAAATTGGTTATGAATTATACAGTAGGAGCTGGAGAGAACAAGTTAAAATAAGCAAACCAGAAAGGGATGATTTAGTAGAGTAAATCAATTTATGATGTTGCTTGTGATGCTTATGATAAACTCGCTTCAAAGTTTCCACTGCCATAATTAAAGGTTTTTCACATAAAGAATAAACTAAACTGTAAAGTGTACATGTCTGCTTAAGCAGGAGAAAGTCACAGAATCTTAGCTCATCCATAGCATTCTGTATGTTCTAAAGACAAGAAAAATAGGATCAAAAACTCTCTTGAAAAGAGTCAACAAATCCTAAGTGCCATTGGCTAGAAATTCTCAGGCTGTGTCTTACACTGATAGTCAGGATCAGTTTGAGATCGCTGTTAAGAAGTACAGAGCACCATACCCTGAACCTTCACAGAATGCACAACCCCCCTCCCCCCACAGGTAGATGTGCTAATATCTGTGGGACAAACCTCAGGATGGTGTTTTTTCCTCTTGGGCTTTCCTTTGCTGACAATGGTAGACTTAGAGGTGAGACAGTAGACAGGGAAGAAATGAAAAATCAGTTTGAAGTGAATTTGACCTGAACAAACCAAGCCCTGACAAATGTAAGGTTGTAGAGGATAGAGGGGAGTGGACTGCAGATTGTTTGGGATAGTTGTATGGCTGGTGGGTCTGAGCTTTGACACTGACCATGAGAGCAGCTCTGAGGTTCTGTGCAGACACAGCCTACGTCCCTCTGCATGTACCCCTTGGCTTCAGAAATCCATGCCTGAAAAGCAATCCTGAAAAACCTGTCAGACATCAAAAGTACAGCTTTACATTTACATATAACTTTCTGATGCCCAAACAGGATGAGAAAGACATGAAAAAGCCGTTCTAGATGTGAAAGTGAACTAGCCTGTGGGGTTGCAACTAGGATGGACAGTGTGAGAGCAGAGCAAGGAGAACCAGTGAGAGACTGGGAGGCAGAAACTTCAAGAGATGGAAGGGAGTGTTCTTCTCAACGGGACTGATTTCAATACCCTCTTATATGTCTGAGTTTCTTACCTTACACCCATATATAAAACTGTTCATTTTTACTAATTTTAAATATTGATGCAACGCATATGCTTCTTCAAGCAAAAAGGTGCTTTTGTGGACTGTGGTCCATTTTCCCCTCCAAACTATAAAGATCATTGCTTGTGACCTTTATAAATAGGAACAACCCACAGAATGGAGGACCTGGCTCAAGATATAAGAGTGAAGACCAGTGTAAGCAAGCTCCCTGAGGGGGAAGGATAAACAAGTGGAAGCTCTCACAAATAATACAGTGAGTGTTAAGGAACTGAAATAGAGAGTAAGGAATGGTTGTCAAGAGATTGAAAACTTTCTGGTGTTGCTCTTTGCACTCTCCCTTCAGAGTCGCTTGGTTACTGATTTTTACTAGAATCTTCCTGCATTATTTCTCTCCATGGTCTGTCTACAGGGAGGGAAGTCTGCAGGGAACCATACTTTGCCAGTGAGAAAAATTCTTATTTCAAGAAAAATGTTCAGTCACATGCGGACAGGTGTCACCAGAAGTCCTGTGAAGTGGAGTAGAAAGCATATCTGAAGTGCTTTATCCACAACCCTTCAACTTTACTGTTCTGTGTGGAGGGCACTATCTCGGGAAAGAAAACTCAATGAGCTCCCAGAAACTTTCAGGAAAAGCATTTTTGTCTTCTCAAGTCATCCAGTTCTCCTTAGACAAGACGTCCAACATGTGGGAGGCAAGCCGGATGGGTTGTCACTGTCAGGGTATTTCCATTTCAATAGAGATGGCAAAGAACAGGAAAAATCTCTGTAAGCCTGTTCTCACACCATTTCCTACCGTACGTTTAAAACTGAAGATACAGGGATGGAATTTCTGATTCCTTCAGTGATGCAGACCAGGTTGTCTGCAGTTTAATCACACATGCTCCATCAGGGCTAATGAGACTCTTGGATATCAGTTCCCTGCCTGCCTCACCTGGGATGATGGCATGGTAGAATGCAAGGACAAGAATGACTGATTATTTCCTTCAGGGCTCTGGTTTTGATAAAGCCTCAGCAGCACTGAGGTGTGTGGCTCTGCCTGGGGTGGTACTTACAAAAAACAACCCAGGGTTTATTTCTTCTGCCTTTCAGTTCCGTACCCGGACACTCCTGCGACCATCCCAGTTTGGGGGTCAGGCCTGCACGGAGCCGCTGGTGGAGTCCCGCCCGTGTTTCCCAGCTAAGCTCTGCAACATAGTGGAAGTTGACTGCAAGAATAAATTTCGGTGTGAGAGTGGTAATGATGATCCTCATTGTGTTACTGCAGTATTACCAGTTAGTCAAAAGATTAGATACTGAGACAAAAGAGATCCATACATTCCATGCATAAATTCCAGGGAAAAGGGACCAGGGAGAAAAGTCTATTTGAGGATTTTATATGTTTTACTAGCAGCTTACGTTTCCAGTTTCTTCTGTAAGTAATTAAAATGCAATCTCTAGCCTGGGATGTCACTATGATCATGACAGCTGGATGGTAGCACTGTTCCAATAGTATTTCTTTGCACAAATTTTTCATGTACAAACACATCCATACAGCTTGTCTGAACATAGATTCTCACAATTTTTATTAGGCTTAGGCCTATTTCTTGTTGCTTCAATTTAAATATAACTGATTAGACTACATAATTTTATCCACATATCCTTTTGCCAAACTTAAAATTAAGCCTTTGCAACTTTGAAATGAGGCAAAACTTGCAGAATTGAAACAGTCATTTCTTAATTGTGATAATCCCGGCCTTATACTAACTCAGCCTCAACATCTATGGCAAGCTCACACCTTTGCAAGGGAAAAAGACAAGACTGCCCTTTTCTGCATTCAGACGTGATGAACCTTTGCCGCTGCTGTTTCTCTGGTGCAGGTCGCTGTATTTCAAAAACATTGGAATGTAATGGAGAAAATGACTGTGGGGACAACTCTGATGAAAGAAACTGTGGAAGGAAAAAGACTGTGTGCAACCGAAAGTATGAGAGCATCCCAGGCGTGCAATTAATAGGCAGTGGGTAAGCCAACTTTGCTAATTTTTTCCAAAGTTTTAGTTGTTACCTCACTAATTTACATGAACAAAATAATTCTCAGTTAGCATGTGAGAGCACTCATTAAAACATACAATCTCCAAATTAAAACTGGCAAGAAATTATAAAAATAGAATAAACCCATCAGGCTAGGACTTGCCTACTGCATCTTCCAGTCTTGCTCTGCACTGCTGGTAGACCAGATGAAGATATGTCAAGGAACACTGTCCCAGAGAGATTTGTCCTGTCTCACAGCAACCAGAGCATCAGGTACGGGCAACTTCCAGTTCACAGAATTACTTGCCTGTACATCGTGCCAAGTGCTTCAGAAATTGTGAGGATGTTCCTCTACAGATGTCGTTTGTCTCTGTTACATTTCACAGGATACCAACTACCTTCAGGCTATTAATTAAAGCAATATAAAGCCTAAACATGGGATGCCTGCCCCAGGCAGGCTTGCATTTTTTAATTGAATTTTGATCTCAGTGTTGTCCAGTAACATCACTTATGGTAGAAATGGAGAACCACTAGTTCATTCTCCTAGAACAATTTTTAGGTTCTCTGCTTAAGACTGACTGCCTTATGCTGACATTGGGGTTATCAGTAAGAAAGTAGAAAACTGGATTGATGCTACTGCATTTTTCAGGTGAATTCAGTGTGAATGAGAAGGTGTTGTAGAGTAATTTCTTTCAAAGTAGCAACATGACCCAGATGCTCATGCTCTCAATCAAATCTACAATACCTCCATGCAGCTATATATCATTACATGTTTCAAGTCCATAAATCTTTCTGGAGTTGTTTAATCTCTGGAAATAAATTTTGTTAGATTTCACATTCTGGCAGGAGAGAGCCGAGGGGAAGTTCTTGGCAACTCATTCAACGGAGGACAATGTAAAACAGTGAAGCGCAACGAGACAAGGAAATTGTATCGTGTTCCTGCGAATCTGGAGGCTGTCAGCTTTCAGGTACTCTCAAGCAGCAGCTCCCAGCTGTAAAACCCTTGCTGTAATTACAATCCAAGTTAAGTTCTCAAGTGTTAGGCAGTACCATATTTTTTAGAAAAAGATTTGTCAACCTGGTGAGGCTCGAACATGCTTTACTTGATGTGTGGAAAGAGGATAAGTTTTCTGGCTCTACTCATGCCTTTAAGATCTGTGTTAACTCAATGCATCATGTATCAGAGGCAATATGATTGATTTGAACTTCTCCAGCTTCCCTGTGGCTGTGGCCTTATGTTGTTCTGACTTGGTAGCAAGCGCCTTCTCCTAGGCAGACATCACCTAGGCAGAGGCTTGTTCAACTCCAAATCTTATTCCAGCATCACTTCTGTATACTTGAAGTACCAGTGGCTGCAGCTACTGACTCCAGCTCCCTTCCTGTCACCTGCAGCCTCAGAACACAATTCCTCCCTGAGCCATTTCAACCCCTCAGTCCTGCCTGTTCCCTGCCCAGCCCCTCCACAGTGCAGCAAGGAAAGGAGGCAGGCATTGAGCCTGGGAAAAAGGAGGAAAAAATATACACAGACTGGAGAGGAGGCTTACAGGACAGGCCAAGGAATGGCCAAAATGAACATGGAGTGTATCTTATAGAAAATCTAGGAACCACTAATAGCTTTTTGCTTGACACTAGCATTTAGAAAATGCTTTGAATACCATGGCTGGGGCACAATATCTGGCTGTGTACATATGAGCAGGCCCTGTTTGAAGCCGGTAGATGCTGAATTGGGAAGGAAAGAATGCAGGATGTGAAGAAAGCTCAACTAATGGATGAAAACTGAACTGCTGATTTTTGCCACACATGTTGCGAGGTTTTAGAATCACTTTAACAGAAGCAACTGAAAAAAGGACACCTTGCTACATTCCACAGAAACTGCAATTGAATTGGCCATGACATGCAGGATTTGTCAACAACGGTGAAAAATTACTGTGTGCAGAAATATTCAGAGGGGAAAACCAACCCTTGGTTTGCCCAGCTCTCTTTATAGGCTGTAAGGTTCATTAAGTTACTGATGTCTATTTGCAGAACTGTTAAGGGTTTGTGAAACTCACCTTTAAGAGTGCATCTTTATCTTTTAACATTTAGAGTAGCTTCTCATGTAGAAGGGTCACTGGATCAGGCCTTCTTGGAACTCCAGTGTATTTTCCCACAAAGGCATATGACTTGTGAAATGGAAGTGGAGTGGGGGAATGGACCACCTCATCTCCCAAAATCCTTAGCAGCTCTATTAATCAAACAAGTCTAAAGGAGGGGAAAAAAAACCTCATTTTTCAAAAATCCACAGGGATTTTCCCAAATTTTGGGAAATAAGTAATTTCTGATCTGATGCTGAGGTTGTCTTGGTGCTTTGCTCAACACCACCACCGAAGTTTAGCAACTCGATCAGCAGGTTTGCTCACAATTCCTCTTCATCTGCCTTTAATCCATCATGCAGGATAGGTGCTAACTGTCCAAGTATACTCTAAGACCCTCCTCTGGAAATCTGTTCATTCTTCTAGCTGGGAATTGAGAAAAAAGGTCAGGGAATTGAGAAAAAAGGTCAGGAAACATCAAACTCTGTCTTGTACAATATAGAAGCCATGGGGTTGGGAAGTAGTCATAATGTGGACATAACATGCATGTCTGGAATTCTCTTAAAAGTATGTTGAAACTTGTTGAAAATTATTCCTAAGCTTTAGGGCACAGGGGTGAGAAGCTTTAGAAGAAAGTGTTTGTGCCAGTTTGGCCAAAATCTAGTAATATATCCCCTGAGAGAAAACCAGGTTACAACCACCCTTCCCCCACAGGGTTCAGGAAAAAAGGAAATTTTTCCTCTAAGGAAAGTGAAAGAGATAAAAACTATTTATTTTAACAAACACACAGGAAAAGGATAATGATGCTAAATAATGAAATTAAATCTCTTGCTATAGAGAGAAACCTGGGAAGATTTCAGAGTCCTTCTGTAGGTGTGGTCTCTCTCCTCCTCGGAGCTGGTCGGTGAGGGGCCCACCCCCCGGGCTTCGGGGAAAAATTCTCCCGATGTGTTCTGATGTTGTTGAACAGTCCAGAAGAGAAGAAGGGAAAAAGCCAAAGTCCCAGGAAACAAAGTTCAGCTCTCCGTCTCACGCCAAGAGGAAAAAAACCCAGCTGGCTGAAGGAAAGCGAGCAGGGCGCTCCCTCTCCGCAGCCAGAGAACACAGAGGAGTGTAATCTCTGTGTCCTTGAGAAGCTGCTTTGAAAAGTTCGTTTGGTTTTTTTTCCTCAGGCTCAGTTTAAAGGCACAGAAAAGGCACAAAATTACTTTTTGGGCATAGAGCATGATAGGGTATACACATGATAGGGTCACCCAAGACAGTGTTACATGGTTTTTTGTTGTTGTTGTTGTATAAATGGCTATTAGTAAATCTGCTTCTTATTCTGTATTCATCTCGCCTATTAGCCTTTCTCAGTCTCATCTTCTGTGTTAAGAACAGTTTTGTAGCTTACTTTACCATCTGAAATAATCAGGCATATTTTTTCCATTTAAAAACATCAAGAAATCAAGAATTTTTGCTTAATAGTTTTCTGTTTCAGATTATTTGTGCAAATGCATTTTGCTTTACTGAATTGCCAGGTAACAGATGAAGAGGATGATGTAACATCAGATTTCTACAAAGATTTAATTCCCCTGAGTGACAGTGCTTCTGACAGTAGAACATCCACTCATAGTGGTCGAAGTTCCTCTGGTATCCCATTTTTATTCTCAAAAAAGACAAAGGTCCGAGTTACATCGTCTTCCTCCTTCAAGAAAGCTATTAAAGCCTCATATGAAAAGGTAATTGAATGCTGCCTTCAGTTTCTTTCTTTCAATTGATTTCTGTCTGCTCATTTTGGAATGGAGCTACCAAAGGCTACTTTCCTTATCAAGACATTGGCCCACAAGAATTAGGGATTAAAAAAATCCTCTTCTGATACTACAAGATATTCCTGGTTGTAAAATACTTTTTGTAATGCAACATGATTTTCTGGGTTTAGTACAGAAACCATAGGCTTATTCCACTTTTAAAAAGCATAGATTTGATATTATCATATTGGGTAAGCCACTCTTTCCCCTATCCTAATTACAGATTAAGTGGGCATAATACCTCACAGTAGCAGACAACTCTAAAATAAAGGAAGTGCACTCAGGAATGTTATACTTGTGCATTTACTGGGTATTAATCTGCATTATTTTTTCATCTGATAACTAACTTGCATGCTGCAGTCTCATGTCTGCCAAGGTGCACTTGGTCGTAAAGATCTCTCAGAAATAACACATCCATAGAATATTTTCTCAGAACTGAAAACATTTTTCCCATAAGATACTGCATCTGTAATGCAAATGAATATTATAGGGTATAAAATTATGTATCTTTATAGCTTAATGGCAGTAAATGACGGGCTGTTGCTTGCACTTCTGCATGGGAAAGGCCACAGGACTGAATGAAGCTAAGGCCTGCTGAAACCCAAGAGTTCTAATGCAATTAGAGTGCAACTTCTGCAAAAATATTAGTCTTAAGATTTCCTGTGATGGAAGTTTGCTGCAGGCCTTGCTCACTTGTCCAAATGGTTAAGCAACTTGATTGCTTAAAGAGTCCATTGCTTCTAGTTTGAATGTAACCATCCTGAAGTTCCAACAGCTAGAAACCAGTTCGCTTCCATGGCCATGTAGATACCTGTACACAGATCAAGCTGCTCTCTTGTACAATTGGCAAGTTTATTTTGGTGGAACAGTGGCTTCTTATTGGCTTAAACCCCGATCAGCAGTAATTATGGAAATGTTAGTTTAAATTAAACTTCCACCAGAAAGGTTCTTTTGCGTATACATTGGTTTTCAGCATTGTTGTCATGGAAGGTGGTGATGTACAGGCACAGGTTGCCCCAACAAGCTGTGGATGCCCCATCCCTGGCAGTGTTCAAGGCCAGGTTGGATGGGGCTTTGAGCAACCTGGTCCAGTGGAAGTTGCTTCTGTCCACAGCACTGGGGTTGACACAAGATGGTCTTTAAGGTCCCTTCCAAACCATTCCATGATTCTGTGAAATCACAGAAACACGCCAGTAACTTGTTCTGGTGCTGGCTAAAGATGGCAGTTTAAAATCCTTTCTTAATGAATCCTCAGTAGGAGTTTTACCTTGGGTCTTCCTTGTGCTCTCTACTGTATCAGACAGGAAGTCTCTATTTTTATCTGTATCTCTATAAATTGTATTAGTGGGTGTTTGTAGATAGATGTGTACTTGTGTATGTTTGAGAGACCTACAAGTAAATTTGCAACACTTCCTTGAACAGTGAAAAAAGTAGTTTATATTGATCACTTAAAAGGAGGGAGGAATTTTCCTGGGCTTTAGGAGGTCACATTCAGATCTATAAGTTAAAATATGTATACATAGCTTTATATATATATATATATACATTTACATACACATATATATTTTTATGTATCACATGCATATATTTTGCATATATACATTTAAATAAGCACATTGCATATAAATATATACATAAAAATTTCACATTACTATCCCAGGGTCTCTACAAGGCCCTAGCCACTTGAAGTGCCGTGCATTTTTCCATACTGGCATGGAAGAAATATGAAGACTGGATGTTTTTTAAGTTTATTTTTATTCACCAGAAACCTTTTTAGCTAAGCTGACTGGTCTTCGTGATTTCTGATCCTTTAATCATAGAATCATGAACTAGTAGAATGGTTTGTGTTGCAAGTGACATTTAAAGGCCACCTAGTCCAACCTGCAATCATTTGGGACATCTTGAACTAGACCATGTTAAACAGAGCCCTGTCCAACCCAACCTTGAATGTTTCCAGGGATGGGGCATCCACCATCTCTCTGGGCAACCTGCTCTAGTGTTTCACCCTCATCACAAAAATTTTCTTCCTTACATGTAGCCTGAATCTACCCTCTTGAAACCATTACCACTTGTCCTGTTGCTGCAGGCCCTACTAAAAGGTCTGTCCCCAATTTTCTTTCAAACCTCCTTGAAGTATCACAATGACTCAGTGAGGTCTCCCTGGAGACCTCCAGGCTGAATAACTTTTTCAGTGTGCACTCATAGGAGAGGTGCTCCAGCCCTCTGATCATTATTTTGGCCCTCCTCTGGACTGGCTCCAGCAGGTCCCTGTCCTTCCTGTGCAGGGACCCCAGAGCTGGATGCAGGGCTCCAGGTGGGTCTCACCAGGGCAGAGCAGAGGGGCAGAATCCCCTCCCTCCCCTGCTGCCCACCGGGCTCTGGATGCAGCCCAGGACACGTTTGGCTTTCTGGGCTATGAGTGCTCACGGCTGGGTCATGTCCAGCCTCTCACCCACCAGCACCCCCAAGTCCTTCTGGGCAGGCTGCTGTCAGTGAGTTCTTCTCCCAGTCTGTACTCATGCCCGGGATTTCCCAGATTGCATGCAAGCGCATGCTGAAACGAGCTAAAGTTTTAGAATCAATATTTGCCAAAGTGGCCCTGAATTTTGTGTGTCATGACTGAAATGTTAGCTGGCACAGCTGAAAATTGAGAAAGTGGAGTGGAGTAGGGCAGTAAAATCCAGCAGAAGAATCCATGTATAAAACACAAAGTGTTTTATAATGAATCTTTCCTATCTGCCAGTTGGTTATTTGTTCCAGTTTCCTGCCTCTCTTTTTCTCTTTATCTCTTTGCTTTGGCCTTGTGCCCCTTGTCACTTTACAAATCTCTTCTTTCAGTGTTTTCTACTTCTTTCCTTTCTACTTAGTACAACTTTCACATAAACAGACTCCAGCATTGCAAAAGCATATGAATAAGCTCTTTCAAAAGCACATATTTTTTTTTCTACGTGTAAGAGATGTCCTTTCCAACTCAGGATGTCCTATGATTCTATGATTCTATGTTTCCAGTGTCTGAACATTCCCTTTTTTTATCTCTCACATTAACAGCCTGACACTTGAACTCAAGGAGGTATTTATCCCTAGGTTTAGCTTTGGTTTTAACAGACTGATAAATGGTGGAGCCTCATAACAGTGAGTTGGTGTACAAAGTACCCACTCACCAGATTAGCTGCAAACAACCCATAGACACTTAAAAGGTGAAGCCTTCCTCAGAACCTTTTGGTCATCTTACCAATTGCTGGGGTATTTTTTTACGGCAGGAATCCTTTTGGATTGGTGAGTCCTGTTTTATTCTAGAATACAAATACTGGAATATTTGCTGTATACCTCCACAACGCAAGGGAGACCTCAAGAACCTCACAGAACTCTTGGAAAATCCAGAGCTGCTTTGTTTGTGGTGAAAGCATCATGATAACAGGATTATTTAGTTCTTGCAGTGTATCTCAGGATATACTCTTGGCCCCTCTACTTTCTGCACTTACCTCCCTCTGAAGGTGCTAAGTCTTCCCTTTTCTTATTCCTAGAATTCCAACTTTATCAGAGTCCATAAAGTAATTTCTGTTGCAAACTTCACAATGAAACAGTCAGATCTGCAGCTTTCAGATGTGTTTCTAAAAGCACTTAACCACCTGCCCCTGGAGTACAACTATGCTTTATACAGCAGAATATTTGATGACTTTGGCACTCATTACTACACCTCTGGGAAGATGGGTGGTTCCTATGATATTCTTTACCAGTACAGCTCTGAGGAACTGCAGAACTCAGGTATGTAAAGAAAATATCATTATTTGTTTAACAGCTTTTCTTATCCCTGTTTTTAGGTCTTACACCACATAGTAAGTTCTCCAACAGCAAAAAATTCTTTTGACATTCACATCCTCAGTAATTACTCACATTGCTTGCATATAGAGCAAAAAGAAATTTTTTGCTTTACACTGTCTTTGAAAAGTTCAGGAGATTCCTTATTTGGTAAATGTCACTGTGTTCAGGGAAACCACTTAAGACCTACAGACCAAGACCAGGTGCCACCAGGAAAAGGTGTTTCAGCATCCTACAGCATGAGACTGAGGTCTGAGAGGTATAAGCGGTACTTTTTGGGATGCAGTCAGTAAAACTGATGGTTTGCATTAGAAATTACTATAAAATTTTCCCATGACAGCTAGACTGTCAAAATAGAAAGACGATAGCACAAAAATGGAAATCTGAAGTTAAAAGCTGTGATCTTTAATGCGACTGCTGTAACTTGCATGGGCATGGGAGGGTAGCTAAAGCATGACTCAGCTCTTTGCACCTGGGGAAGCTGATGCCTGCTGTAGTGAAGTCTCCAGAGGCAGGCCAGGAGGAGGAGAACCTGCTGGCACACCTCAGTGTGGGAGCCTGGGGCGTGGTGCCTGCCATGTGTCATGGTTATGGTGATGAAGATGCTGCTCTTTGGTATTTCTAGGCCTGTCAGTTGATGAAACAACAGAGTGTGTCCGAACAGAAACAACCAAGCGTGTGCTCTTCAGGAAGAAAAAGAAAGTCAGTACCAGATGCACCACAAACAGGATGACTGTGACACATGAAGGTGACCATACCGAGAACAGGGCCCATGTCCTGTTACTTACCCTGAGAGTTATCATTGCCCTCAGCTGCCCCAGGTGACCTCTCAGCTTTGTTGAACTACAGATGCTCTTCCACCACTGCCAGAGGAGCTGGTGTTTCACTGTCTGCCTCTGACACAAGCACTGGAGTCATACTCTCATTTACAAAAGAAATTATGATGTAGGGGTGCTATTCTTCTGCTCTGGAGCACCATCATTTGGGATCTGGTGGCACTGGCTCTCCAGTTGGGCACAGATATCTCAAATATTACCCCTGTCCCTGGGTCCAGGGCCAAGCATGCTGAACTGGAAAATGAGCACAGCTAGAAATTTGTGTCCATGACTGAGTCCCTGATCTTCTTTAAGGGTGGCTCAGAGCTCACTGAGAGAGCTGGGCAGCAATAACACACTCCCGGACTTTCCCTTCCCACCTTCCTCATGCCAAGAAGACATTTAGGTACCAGGGAGCCAGAAATATGTCTCAGAAACTGCAGAAAGCTGGCACATTTTCCATGAGAATGGCAGGACTCATGTTATGCATCACTAAGAATAGGGATTTCATCACCTCCACCATGTTTTTGTCCTTGATAGTTGATTAATTTCTGTTACTTGGGTGTTTACAGCCAGAAGTAAAGATCCTCCTGCCATGTTGTGTGTTCTAGAGGAGGCTGCTGCATCCTCTGCATTTTCCACAACTATCTTACACTCCGAATATCCCCATGGCTCAGGTCTCAAACACTTTCATTTGGAATATTATCACAGGCTGCTGTCATAGCAGGGATTGTTCTTCTGAGCTTTGACTTCATTTTTCCAAGGATAGTTTAAAAAAATTAATCCTAGTATATTCTTTAATATCCTCTTACACTTTTTCTTATAGCTCTGTTGGTATGTCAACTGTTTTTGGAGGCCTTTGTCTGAAAATACTGTGATGAAATCATCTTTCAGGTTCCATTTTGGAGTCAGCCGAACGATCAGTCTCCCTGGTAGAAGGTGGCAGGTCAGAGTACGCAGCAGCTCTGGCCTGGGAGAAAAAGGGGGCTTTTCCAGGACACAGAGTCTTCACAGATTGGCTGGAATCAACAAAGGACAATCCTGTGGTGATTGACTTTGAGGTAAGAGAAGAACAAGAAAAACACTGATAGCAAAGACTAACTGGTTAGCAGCTCTTCATAGATCTGTGCAGTATTTTTTCTTGTAAACAGGGATGATGCTGTGTGTGATATGAATGTACACAACTATGAGCACAACGTAAACATACAGAACTTTTACTAGGACAACTTCTTGTGCATTTTGGTTTATAAGGCACAGTGGTTTTGCATTGTCCATGGACAGTGGGAATAAGAGTGAGGAATGTAAATGAATTGCTCCAGCACCAGCAGGAGCTCAGGCATAGGCAGGGGTTAGTTACTGTGCAGGAAAACAGTGCATGGTGCTGGAAACGCTTTCTTCCCTTGGAATCATTCCCTTGTCAGGCCTGTGCTGCAAACTATGTCACATAGCTAAACTGAAACAAAACAGCAACCCCCTCTATCTCTGTCCTGCTCCTTTAATGCAGCATGCTGGTGTTGCTGTGAGTGCACCGAGCTGTCTCCCTCCCCAGCTGGTACAGCAGCTGCTCAGCAGCACTTGAGGCAAATAGCAAAACCTGCCTGAATGCAGCATCCACTGAGGTCCCTCCTGCTGCAGCTGCTGAGCTCCTGAAGGCAGCATAGGGATGTCTGACATGGCAGGGACTGGATGTAGGCAAACCCTACATCACATAGTGATGCGATATGTGACAGAGAGTGTCCCAAATTTTAGGACATAGTATCCCACTTCGTTGATTTTCCCCTGGCCCATAGAGCCCTATATTGGGGAAATAAAAGCAGTATGAACAGGATAATATAGGTGTATATCACTCCCATGCTCCTTTAAAGCACCCATAGTTCCTGTGTGACACAGCTTCATAAGTAGGCTGTAGCCCCTTAAAAATCCTCCATCTCCCCCGTGAGGGCCCCGCCGTGTTTCGGTTCCCGCTGACTGATGGGCTCTCTGCCAGGTGTCGCCCATCGTGGACCTGGTGAGGAACGTGCCGTGCGCTGCGACCAAGCGCCGCCACCTGAGGAGAGCGCTGAGGGAGCACGCGGGCAGGTTTGACCCGTGCCAGTGCGCCCCGTGCCCCAACAACGGCAGGCCTGTGCTCGCCGGGACAGAGTGCCTCTGCCTGTGCCAGGCCGGCACCTACGGCACCAACTGCGAGACGCGGGCTCCGGGTTTCACAGCAGGTATTTGGGGTGATGGCGTAGTCGTGCAAATGTGGTCCTCCTGGTATCTCTCTGTCAGGGGTTAATCTACCACAACCTCCCCTTACTAAATCCACAGCACGTCTCACCACATGGTGATATCCAAAAAGCATAAGAATAAATGTAGGGATTAAAACCAAAAAAACCCAAACTGAATAGCCATGACTCAAAAGAAAGTGTGAGATATGGTAAAATATTCCTTAGCTACAAATTTAAGATCCTATAACATGAGCTATTCAGCAATAAGGGTGAAGTTGAGATCAAAGGTAATTGATGTGAAAAATTAAGCAACCCATTGCTTAGTTTTCCCTATAGCTTATTATGCTTAAGACTAAATGGCTAATGAAGATAAAAATTGTTGATTACAGTTTAGAAGGAAAACTGCGTTGTCGTAAGGAGAGAGAACATAATTATCATGCTGGAGAATTTAAAGAGCACTTTAATGCAAAAACGTTTTTGAATGAAACTGGCACTAGTGCCATACCTAAGGGAAACAAAAGAGACATTACACATGTTTATATTCTACAACCAAAAGGGAACATAAGGTAAAGTCATTTAGGCAGATACAGATCTCATTAACTGACCTTGAGAGAGGAATATTTTGAAAGAAACAAACAACTGAGGACAGAGATGGATACAGAAAGTCCATAGCATGCACAAAAGAAAGGTTGTGTAAGTAATAATTTTTATGTGTGTTTCATGGTGGTACAGATAAAACACACCAGGAGTTAAGAGAAGGCAGTAGTAGTAATGTTTTAATTTAACTGGCATGGGATGTAGATTTGGGGTTTAGACATGGTGTTAGAACTCAGATTTATTTAAAAACTCATTAAATCTATCTAAGAAACTTGTCAGTACCATGAAAACTCACACATCTGTGTGTGCAATAAAAGTATAAAATATCCTGCTTCGGGGTTTTAATGTCACTTACAATCAAAACTAGAAAGGTAAATGTATTTTAGGGTTTTATGAAGCAGCTGGAATTTGGCTGGCCATCTTTTGGAAAACTTAATATTCTAGATGCAATCTACTCCCTTAACAGTAACAATTTTAAATCTTCCGAAAACCGCTATTTTGAATTTACCATTATCCCTGTCATATGTGGCCTTAAAAGAAATACTGTGTGTGGTACTGGTCTGCCAAAAGATGGTGTTTCTTTTACTCCTTGCAGTTGCTGTCGATGGCCGATGGGGTTGCTGGTCTGAATGGAGTCCATGCGATGCTTCCTTCAAAACCAGAAGGACCCGGGAATGCAATAACCCCTCCCCAATGAACGGCGGGAAGCCGTGTGAAGGGCAGCGGGAAGAAGAGGAGGACTGCTCCGTCTCTGTGTTCGCAGACAGGTAAGAAGACCAAAGCACTCCACAGTCACGGGATAGTTAAGGAGCCCTCCGTAGTGGCTCTGTGATTACCAAGGAGAAGTAGCACACAGCTTTCCCGTCTGAATTTATTCAGTGGAGCGGAGAGAAGGAAAAGTCTCAAAATCTCTTAAATTTGCTTCACATTTGGATTTATTAATTATTTATTCCTAGAAACTTGCTGATGAATTGCATACTAAAGTATGCCTGTAGATCTTGTATGCTGCTTTGCATGGCTTCTTTTCCAAAGACATGGAGAAATCTTTTGCTTCTCTTTGTTGGAGTTCACCATTTCTATTTTTTTTTTGCTATCACATCCTCTTTTCTTAGAGGTTTAGATCTGAAAGTCTCACAGAGAGTTCAGATGAAGATACCAAGTTTCTCATATTCCCACATTAAGTATGCCTGATGTACCTTTTTAGCATGGTTTCAACTTCAAATCCTAACTCCAAACTGGCTCAGTTTTTTTCATCTTCAAGCCCAAGGCTTCATTTTTTCCACTGGGACCAAGAGCTGAAAGGATTTTCACTGTCCCTGCTGTAATGACTGCAGAGGGGATTACAGAGTGAATAGGAGAGGATTACAGGCAGTGGCTCCACAGTTCTTTGTTACTCAGTTAGACACCATGGGCTGTACAGTTCCATACTCACAGAGACCAGCCACCTACAACCACTGCCCCGTTGCAACAGAATTACATGGATTATTTAGAGACCTCCTGCTATGTTGCTCTTTCTGCCTCTTTATCTTGCTGTATAAAGATATTTAATTAATTATGTTGCTAGATGCATTTAGCACTTTTTACTGCTCTCATGCTCTCCCCCCTATCAAACGGATGTTTTGTCCACCATCTTTTATTTAACGGAATAAAATTACGGGGGGAGGATGACAGGACACACTTGCAGCTTTCCTGACATTCTGCCATTGTTACTTGGTGACATGAATGCTTAAGATACATCCTTACAGCAAATTTTCACTTTTCAGAGGTGCTCCTTGCATAAATGATGATGAAGCCAGGAGAGAAGAGAATGTCTTGATTGGTGAACCTGAGTCTGGATGTTCTAAGCCAGACCCACCAGAATATGGCTTTATCAGGGTGAGCATGAAAAATGATACAGAAGCAAAGTGTAGTAGTTGCAGAGATTGGAAATTTTACAGCTTCTCTGCTGTATGTGCCTGATATTCTATCTAGCTACTGTGCTAGTGAGAATGCTGCTGTGTTCAAGGAATGCTGTGGGATTCTAGCCCACCACACTACACCAGCAACAGAAGAAAAGTCAAGGCAAAATTCATTTTCAAGTGGTCCTTGAATCCTTGTTTTGTAGCCATGACGTCAGTTACTGCAACTGGACAAACTTATCATTATATCTGTGAGTGGATGACTCATATTTCAGAGTAGGAAAAGCATGCATTCATTACATCTAATCAGGATTTTGCTATTGTTTCCTTTCACAATGCCCAGTCTTGTTACCATAGATTTTTGCAGAGCGTTTTGGTTTGGATTTTTTAATTTTTTTTTTTTTCCAGAATGAAAAGAACCAGTATGCTGTGGGGGAGGAAGTTGAAATTGCCTGTGTGAGTGGTCATAGCCTCATTGGCTATCAATACCTTCAGTGTCTACCAGATCAAACCTGGACACAGCAACACGTTGAGTGCCAACGTAAGAAAGAGGAAACAAACAAACAAAGTGCACAGCAACAAAATAGAAGTGGAAGAAAAAGACACAAAAAAGATTTTAATACAGGTTTTTTAAAAAAAGAATCTCTAAGATATCTGAAAAGATAACATTTTAAGAAGGTATTTCATGTAGACATGGCAAAAACATCGTGAGTCACTACATCACTCCTCTTTTAATTCAGAAGTGTTACTATTATGTGCTTTGTAAGGATATTCAATATCCAGTGCATTAGAAAATCCTCAGATGGGTGCTCTGAGATCCTTCTCTTTTCTAGTTTTAAATACCTTTAACGAAAGGACTCACATTTTGTTTTCAGACTTACAGAGATATCTTTAAATTGATACAGTTATGAAGAAGAAATCATTCTTACAGAAATTTGTCTGCTATCTTTTATATTAAATGGATGATGTGTTTCTAACCACGACCTCACAGGCTGCCTTGAAAATCTCTACCGTAAATCAATACTTTGAAGGAATTATAGGTCAGTTAAGAATTAAGGATTAGAATTGGTCTGTGTTTGCTAACAAGAGACATTTCAGTAGTTTTCTAAAACTTGGTGTGATTTCATTACTTAGTCTTCATTTTAACAAAAAAAATGCACCTGAATATACTTATGAGCTTTCTATTACCATTGATTTTGTTTAATTTACAAAAGAAAAATTAAAATATGCTGTTAAATGCCAATCTTACTATTTTTAAACAGCAAAATAAAATTAGTTATATTGGCATACATTAGAAACAGATTGTCATTATTTAGTTATTACTTGAAAAATATTTTAAAGACT
This sequence comes from Lycocorax pyrrhopterus obiensis, assembly GCA_014706295.1. Taxonomy (NCBI): domain Eukaryota; kingdom Metazoa; phylum Chordata; class Aves; order Passeriformes; family Paradisaeidae; genus Lycocorax; species Lycocorax pyrrhopterus. The sequence goes on along the minus strand of JACSVZ010000014.1, from coordinate 12,525,799 downwards.
ATGACAATGAAAATTTCTAGACTTAATTATGTTAAAGTTTTACTGGTTTTGAATGTCAGACAAATGTTCAGTGTCATTGAGTCTTTATATGGTTCTTCAGATAAAACATTTTGACTTTCTGTAAATATCCACAGAGCATTAAACCAACAAGAATTATGCTTTTTATTATTGTTTGTTACAGCCTCAGTATGCCTCAGGCCACCAATATCTGACAGTGTCACAGTTTCCCCATTTAAGCAACAGTACAACATTGGTGAAACAATGAAGCTGAGCTGCCAAGCTGGGTTTATACTCACTGGTCACACGAAGTACACCTGTGGGAAAGACCTGTCCTGGATACCTCCTATTCTGAGGTCTATTACATGTGAAAAAGGTTAGTATGCCTGCAGATACTTTACTGTTTCCACATTGCTGGTATTAACAGCACTGTTTATTTCAGCTAGCTAGAACTAGGAGGGTAATGACTGGATTTAAGACATATAGCAGCTGTTCATTAATTTTGGTTTTACTTTGTGCCTCCCATGGTGACAGAATTTCAGCTCTAAACTTCTGCATTAAGTTAAGAATTTTTGGATGCAGTGTACTGTAAACTTTAATAAGGAAATTGAGACAGTGCAACTGTTTGCTTAAAACCAAAACCAAACAAAACAAAACTCCAGCTGTATCAACAAGGCTTTATGAAAGCAAAGTAGGAAAATGCATTCTATCGAAACTTCAGCTTCTCTTGTTAAACAGGATTTTCCAGTGATTTTTGCAAAGACTGATGAAAATACTTGTAGCATGCTAACCAGGGAGCTTCTGAAGAGAGAAACTTGAGACAAATAGAAATAAAATAATTTTCGCTTTTACGGTAGGAGTGTAAGATATTTCTGTTCACTCTTGAATAGTTACAGTAGTTTTCACTCTGTTGTTTCAGATGTGCAAACTAAAATTAGAGGTGTTTGCAATCCAGGACAAAAGCAAGTTGGATCTCAGTGTGTTTGTATGTCTCCAGAAGAAGATTGTGGGTAAGTAATGTAATTAGAAGTCAAAGTTTCTCTAATGACAGACCAAGAGGCCATTGTGATACCAAACAGGAAGAGCAGGAAAAGACAACTGCAAATGAAGACTACTCTCTGTTCAGATATTAGCTAGCTATTCCTCTGTATTCAAATTACAGCCCTGTTTATAGCATATGAAATAAATGAACAATCAGAGGATTACAGAATGGGTCAGGTTGGAATGGTCCCCAATGGTCACCTGGTCCAACCTCCCTGCTCAAGCAGGGCCACCCCAGAGCACAGGCACAGGATTGTGTGCAGATGGTGCTTGGATATCTCCAGTGAGGGAGACGCCACAGCCTCTCTGAGCAACCTATTCCCCTCACAGTAATCCACTTCTTCCTCATATTCAGGTGGAATTTCCTGTGCATCACTTACTGCCCACTGCCTCTTGTCCTATTGCTCAGCACCTCTGAGCAGAGCCTGGTCCCTCCTCTGACCTCTCCCTGCAGACACTGACAGACACTGATGAGGTCCCCTCTCAGTCATCTCTTATTGAGGCTGAACAGGCCCAGCTCCTGTAGCCTTTCTCATAATAGAGATACTCCAGTCCCTTGATCATCTTTGTTACCCTCCACTGGACATGCTCCGGGAGTTCCATGTCTCTGTTGTGCTGAGGAGCCCAGCACTGGACAGAGCTCTCCATGTGTGCCTCGCCAGGGCTGAGTAGATACGCAGGGTCACCTCCCGTAACCTGCTGACAATGCTCTCCCTAATGCACCCAATTGCATTAATGTAATGAGACACCACAGCACATCTTTTTAATCTACACTGCTCTCTGCTACTGGAGCCCTCAACTCTTCCTTTTTTTCTCTTTATTTCTCCAATGTCACTACCATGCACAAGGAGCATGCAAGGTTGGAACTATGATCTCTAAGGTTCCTTCCAATCCAAACCATTCTATGATTTTATGACCCTCTTTTTGGGAAATAACTAAGCTTCACAAAATGGTGCTGCTTGGAAATGCATGCACCTTCTAGGAATGAATTCACTCAGTAACCAGAGCAATATGGAAAAAAGGAAACTACAAGCAGCATGACTGTTTTCACCTGCCTTTGGTCCCACGATACCTGTGCGTCAGAGATAGACTTGCACACACAGCTGCAGGGATGCATCAACTCAGAAAAGCCACCCCAGGGGCTGTGGAAATTTCACACCCTCATGGAGGTAACAGCACCTCCTTTTTCCTGTACAGACACATGTCCTTTACTTCCCAACTGTTGGACAGGACCAAAGCTTCCCCAACTCATAGCACTTGTTTTATCAGGTCCAGGTCCTGCTGGGGCAGCCTTAGGTCCTTAGACGGATCTCCAGCCTGGCCATGGCTTTGCTGTTTTTTGTCTGATGCTGATGGACTGTTTAAAAGCATGGACGTGTTCCACAGCCTGCTAAAATAATTTTTCTTTTCTTCCTTTGGGCAGCTACTACTCAGAAGACATCTGTGTGCTACATGCTGTTTCTGAACAGAATGTGACCAAGCCCAGCTGTCAGTACGCAGCTGAAATGTGCCTCGGAGTGCGGTCATTTCATTTCTTGCATGCTGGCCCTTGCCATGGTAATGCCAACCTAGACTGGGCTATTGAGAGGGCAAAACTCTCTACAAATAGCTTGAAGAAAGTGCCCTGTGGCTATGACACCTGCTATGACTGGGAGGATTGTCAAGGTATGACTTCTGAGTGGTGAGATTTAGCTGTCCCTTTGGATCTAAAAGTAAAATGTGCTGACTCTTTCACTGCTACAAGAACAGGATTTACAGACATTGTGGTCCCTCTGGGCACAAGTAGTGTGGAAGTGTAGTCAGTTCTGTGTCCCTGCTACCTAGTGTTACACTTAGAGACGTGCCTTTTCCCTTTACTCACAACGAGTGTAGTGTTGTTACTTCCAATTAGAAAGGCACAAGAGGAACCTGGAGATAAAGGGAACTTTTCCAGGAGAATTAACATTTGAATCTTTAATCACAAAAATGTAGTTGGTAATATTTTCACCTCTTCCTTGTGAGGCTACTAGCCCCTAATTTGTACTTCAGGATTTAATTTGGGCCACACCCTCTACAGCATATAATTAAATTGTGAAATTAAATCATGATACTACTTCAAAAGCAAGACTGGGGCCATCAGGCTTAATGGGATTTTAATGGCAAAATTTGCAAATACTCATATGTGAAAACTGTGTTTATTAAGAGTTTTAATGAACTAGCTAAACTGGTAAAATCCCTAAGAGGATTATTCTCTAAACACTGTTGTGCAACTTGGCTATTTACCGTGTAACCAGGTGATAAGAGCAGTAGGTTTTCCTGTAAATGTCTGTGGTGCTGACTTGCTCCAGGCACATCAAGTCCTTGCCAGGTAAAGGCTGAGTGACAGACACAGTCACTCCATCCCTTGCTGCCAGAGACAAATCTGATTCTTATCGCACCTGGTCTACTTAACGATAAATAAAGCAACAGCAGTGTGCAGCAATCCTAAGCCCCTGTTTTGAAGACGCAAGATTTCTGATGCATAGAATTTGAAGCAGGTGGCTGTAAAATTACTGCATGAGATGTTGTTCCTTGTGGGCTCAAGCAGAGGGCATGACCAGGTGTGTCCATCAATGGACATGCACTGGTGAAACCGCTAGGCACCTTGTGCTCCTGGGAAAAAGGTGATAATTTTTCAAAAATTACTTATTCCAGAGCCTCTAAGAAGCCTAGCTCTGCTTCCCCCATGCAAGTGTCTTCAAGCTGTGCCAGCACTTCAGTGTTTTTTCTCTCAAAAGCCTACAGAGGCTGTTCAGAAAAATAAGAGAGAGGGGAGAAAAACACATTAAATAAGATTAGTTGTCAGTGTGGTGTTCAAGAGATTAGAACTGGACTCTTCACCATCTCCACAGAAGTCCACTTTTCATGAGTGTGCACAAACATTTAGGAAATGAAAGTCCTGTTTTTCCTGAGAGTGAGTAGCTGGTATCAACTCAGGGACAGAAGATACTGCAGAGAAGATACTGCAGTACCGTGAAAGAAGCTAAATGGAGGAAAGCACACATTTTTCATGTTTTAAGAAACTGAAGGAAGAAACTCTGCCTAGGGAATTTCTGGGAAAGAATATAAAGAGTCAGAACCTGATTAGATCAGAAATAGGTAATGAAATAACTGGCAGGACTGAGCTTTACCACAGGCCAGCAGTAGGTAGCTTAGCATTCATAAAGAACGCTTTAATGAAATAGGAGCTGACACAATATGGACCTTAAGACTCCATTTCATAGCAAGATTGTGTTCAAGGATAATTGGGAATAGAAAGTCAACTTAATATATCTTTGTTTAGAAGAAAAGTCAGGGAAAGCTAATGGATAAAAATAGTTAGATCAATTGTGCTTTTGTATGGGCCACTACTGCAAAAACTGTTACTTAAAGCTGATTATGTCTCTGTTCCTAATATCCAGCCATCTAGTGTATGCACTACAGGCTTTTTGTAACTAATATATCACAAACATGCAAGAGTGTTTTTCCCTGTTGGACTTCGAAATGTCATCAAAATATAAAATCTGGTTTTAGTCATCACATTTGTTGCTAAATTTCCACACATTCATTCCCAGAGACACAGACCCAGTGTTCCTGCCTGATGCCTTACCAGTGCCCCAAAGAAGAGATCCGCTCTCACTGCATCCAAATGGAGACAACAGGGAGGAGGAGGACAGTCAGTCTTTGCACGCTGGCAGCCATGAAGTGTGCTGGCATCAAACTGAAGGTGCTGGAGCAGGGGAGCTGCCTGCCATAACCCATTGGCTCTCTGCAGACACCATGATCATGGCATCGAACACAGACTTAGCCACCCATGGAAAAACCTGGTTGGTTATGAAAGGATAAATGGATCAAAACAAAAGGATGAGACAAAAAATACAGCTTGCTTAACAGCTTTTTGGGAGAAGGGTGGCAGTGGCTTTTTCTGTCTGAAAATGAGCTGGATTTGGGAGTATAGGGATGGCTTTATCTTGCTGGCAGCTCTGGGGATGTGCACAGGAAGGGAGGGGAACAACAGCAAGGGAGAAAAAGAAACATTGCCTTTGGTGTCCCCTAGAGCTGGATGAGACCTTTCCTCAGCCATTTGTTGCTTTGTCCTCGTGCTTGTGACTGCCCTGCACTCTTGTCTCACTGGCTGAGTATCTGCTGTATCACACAGGCAGAACAGGCACTTCAGCACCACTTCTGACATCAAATGGGGAAGGGGTAGCAGGAGGCCATCTGCACTCATGGTACAAATGGAAGAAGCAATACAAAACACTGAAAACCACAATTATGCAATGATTGAATGAAGTTTCAAAATGAGATTTTTAATTGGAGTAGCTGAACGGAGGAGGTGTTCGCTTTCTGTGTTTGTTTGCTGGGTTTGATCTTTAGGCACTGTCAGGGACTTTTATGGTATCCCTCAAGGTGAATAAAGTAAGAAATTACATTTGTACGTAAATATAAAAGAAACATTTAATGGACAATGCCCTGGCCAGAGTCCTACTGCAATATGTAGTTCTTCTTGGAGTGATTCAAATTGGAGTCTACAGAAATACATCACAATCGGATTCCTTGTATACACCTCCACCAGCACCAAACCTGAGAGCAATTGCATGGGGCACCTCAGCCCAGCCATGGGTCCATGCCCCCAGCATTTCTTGGTCACAGATCATCATTTCTGAGCAGTTGCAACTAGAATTTTCCCTTCAGGACTCAGAATTTTACAAATCTGTGGAGTATAAACCTGCCTTTTAAGAAGGGGAAAACAGAAAATACTTTCTTTTTTTACCAACAGACATCAGAACAATGACAATCAGGAAAAAACCCCATAGAATCATAGAAAATAATCGTAGAATTTGCTGAGTTGGAAAGGACCCACGGATCATCAAAGTCCAGCCCCTGGCCCTGAACAGGACACCCCAAGAATCACACCATGTTCCTGAGAGCATTGTACAAATGCTTCTTGGACTCCGTCAGGCTGGTGCTGTGACCGCTGCCCTGGGGAGCCTGTTCCAGTGCCCAACCACCCTCTGGGTGAAAAACCTTCTTCTAATATCCAACCTATCCCCACCCCCCCCCCCCCCCATAGTTTCAGGCCATTTCCTTGGGTCCTGTCACTGTCATCACAGAGCAGAAATAAGTGCCTGCCCCTCTACTTTCTCCTCACAAGGAAGTTGTAACTGCAGTGAAGTCTCCCCTCAGTCTCCTCCAGGCTGAACAGACCAAGTGACCTCAGACCTTGCACTGCTTCCCCTCCAGACCCTTCACCATCCTCGTGACCCTCCTTTGGACACTCTGTAATAGCTTAATGTCTTCTTTCCCCTTGGCACCCAAAACTGCCCCCAGCACTGGAGGTGAGGCTGCCCCAGTGCAGAGCAGAGGGGACAATCCCCTCCCTTGCCCGGCTGGCGATGCTGTGCCTGATGCCCCCCAGGACACGCTTGGCCCTCCTGGCCGCCAGGGCACTGCTGGCTCATGTTCAACTTGCCATCCACCAGGACCTCCAAGTCCCTTTCCATGGCACTGCTTTCCAGCATCTCATTTCCCAGTCTGTCCATACATCCAGGATTGCCCTGTCCCAGGTGCAAAATCCAGCACTTTTCCTTGTCGAACTTCATAATGTTGGTGATTACCCAGCCCTCTCATCAAGTGTCTCTCTGCAGGTTCTCTCTGCCTTGGAGGGAGATAACAGCTCCTCCCAAATCAATATTGTCTGCAGACATAGTATCCCTTCCAGTCCTGCATCCAAAGTTGTTTATGAAGATGCATAGGATGCTCCCATGATGGAGCCCTGTGGAACTCCACACTGACCAGCTGCCCGCCTGATGTCACCCTGTTCACTACAACCCTTTATGCCTGAAACATCGGCCAGTTGCTCACCCATTGCACATGCGTGAGAAATGTCCATTACTGAACAACCTGCCCTATGGATAAGTGTCACACCTTGCCAGAGGCTGGGCAAAATCACTTGGGAGCTGGGAGTAGGCTGGATGTCAAATGGCCATCTTTCCCTACAAAGAAACATATTTGGGATGTTGTCAAGCTCCCTAGAACAGCAGCTAGTCTTAACTTGATGGAGATCAAGAAAAAGAAGAAATTAACCCTGCTGCTAAATACAATAAATGGATGCTTTCTTGCTTAAAATGTATAGTAAAATGTATTATAAAAGCCTGAAATAGACTTCCTTTTGTAATTCTATAGCTCTTTCCTCCAACTGAAGATCTACAATAATATGTTAGTGGTGATCTAGGAGTGAATTGCAGATTTGATTTGTTTTAGATTTGTTTTTAGTGCCCTTGTTTCTTCTTTCTGATTGCATTCTGAGGGGAAGAATGGTTGTGTATGCTTTCTGCACTGTCAACAAACAATGAAGATTTCTTGATCCTGATCCTCTAACCTTAATACTAGCTTTTCATTACAGGCCTCTGATTCCAGTGTGACTGTCTAGCAAAGCTTCCGATAAAGGGAATTTTTTATCCCTGACATTTTTCACCATGATAAATTGCCAAATGAAGTTATTTCCTGGTAAACAGAAGGCAGCCAAGTGCTCCCTGACTGCCCCCATTTCTCCAGCACCTCTGGTCAGAGTGGTTGTGTGCTGTGCAAGTGCTCGCAGTAGGGGATAATTTCTGTAGTTTCTGTTTTGCAGTTGAGCATTACAGCACAGAATGGAGACATCATCTACCACTCATTAATAAGGTGGTGATTCTGCCATAAACTGAATCCAGTGGAAATCTTCAGCATGCTGAAATTAGTGGGATTTTTACTTTTACTTCAGTAGGGTCTAGATTGCTCTTTGCAAGGACTTTGAGTTTGCTCCTGTGCTCTGTCACAGGGGTCCCCAACTCTTAGATTAAGGACTGAAGTTCTTTAATATTTCCTGCAACATCTGTCTTTTTCTTAGAAGTGATGACTTATATTAGGTAATGATAGTTTTCCTGTTCACTGTGGGCAGGAAATGCCATCCCTCCTTTGCCATTGTAAGCTCCAAGTAACATACCTGGCTTGATGGATCATTGCCTTGGGCCATAACTTATGATTGGAGAAGATACAGCAAACCTGAAGTGAATCTGTCAGGGTAACACAGGTCACAGAGACCTTACCAATTCTCAAAGAACAGCCTTCTCAGTAATGTACCTTCTCTACTGCACAGAAAAAAATCCCATCTATTTGGTCTTAACATCAGAGAGGAAGCATCATCCAAAATAACTATACCAAGTCTTTCCACACAAATTTCCATACAAATTCCAACGTATCTAATTTTTCACTAGCACAGGAGTATGTGTAATGTATATACTATACACTCACCAGAGACTGAGGCAGCTGAGGCATGATTCAATGGCTGGACAATTAGCACCTGCTGTTGTGGGCTTCTCACCACGGCTTCTGTATGAATACTTATTGTAACGTAGAATGCAAAATTTGAGAAATATAGAAGAGAACTGAATAGTGTCTGTTATATTGTTTATCCTTATGCAACCTCAGAAAGGGATAACCCAGAGTTTTCTTCAAGGGTTTGAAGGTAAATCAGATATATAGGTTTAAATATCAACTGCCAAACTTTTGCTGATGAGCCACTGCTTAGTAATAGCAATTACTGTTCCTTGTTAAAAATATGAAAACATCTGGTATTAAATGTTTGAGTCTTGGTGTCTTTATATTTCAGATGCTGTGAGAGTGGTAATTATCTCTTGTTTTAAGATTTTGGTGCAAAATAAGACTATTAAATGCAAAATTGCTAGACACAGTAAACACAGTAGAAAATAGTTACCAGTGGTTTTGCTAGTAACGCTTTCCCAGTGAGTGATAAAACAGAGACCATCTTAGCCAGTGTTTTTCCCATAAGTTCTGGCAGAGCCCACTGCTGTCCAGTGCACTCTTGGGTTTGCACTCCAGAAAGGGCAGGGAAGCCTCTCTAGCAGCAGTATAAATTGTGGCATTCATGATAGCTCCAGCCCAACATATTCAGTTGTGCATTCAGAGGGAGAAGTCCATCACATTTCTCCTCACCCAGACATCCTTGAGCAGTAGGCTTTGACAATTTTTTTCAGAAAAAGGAGGCTTCAACTGCGTCTGTAACAGAAACAACCCAGTTTCACTGACGGAGGGTTATGTGATAAAGATGTCACAAATAACATATTTTTAAAACCAAATCTTAACTAAATTAATGAAACCTGTGCTCAGAGATGTCAATTTTTCTATAAGGGGGTATTTCAACAGCTTCCAAGGCTGTGTGTTCATATGTGGGTTGGCGTGAAGGTTTCCAGTGCAGATAGATTTGGGCAAGCTGATCTTCATTCCTTGATTACTGCAAATGAGATGCTCCTAAAGGTGTACGGCTGCACCCAAAATAATAATCTTTGGCAGTGCTTTTACTCAGTTGAGGAGAGAAACAGACCCTTAGAATTTCTGTCTTCTTAGATAGACATCTCAAAACAAGCTGGGTGAGTTGTGCCCTGATGGTGCCTGTCTTCCTGTGCTGACTTTGAAGGAAGGTAGGAGGTGACTAGGACAAACACAAATATTTATGCTATAGATATCCAAAACTGGATTAAAATTTCCTACTTCTGTTTTTAAAAAAAGAATATGTTAAAGATATTTAAGTTTAACTTACATTTAATTTCAGCACCAAATGATTTGTCTTCCAGATCAGCACCATTTGTATTACCATTTCTTTTCAGGAATAACTGGATCCATCCACAAAAGACCAAAGCTGCTGTAGGGTTCAGCACTGTGATAACTCAAGGCTGTCTCCTGAAACGGTGCTGAGCACCAAATGAGGTGCCTGTGCCTCCTTCCCATTGCATGTTCTGTCAACCAGAAAACATCCAGAGTTATTCACATGTAGGTGGAAGAGATGAGAGTGTCTGTATGAGACACAGCCATCAGCAGAACAGGGATGGGTGGCTGTTGTGCATCATGCCCTGCTCATTACCCAGAGAGCCCAGTTGTTCTTGGACCTGCAATAACCAAACCCAGAAAAGACAGGGCTTGGTATTAACTCAACTGTTGTTCATTTTTAAATTAAACCTTGTTGCTAAAATTCCCATTTTATCTTTGGAAGCTGTTACTTCCATAACTTGTGGGGTAGCAGAGCCTTTCACCCAGCATCATCCTTATCTGGGGAAATCATTTACTCGGAGCACATATGGTATCTCAAGCATCAGGGCATGAAGGGTACAGGCACATTTATGGCCCAGACCACCTTCTCATGGTGAATTCCCCACCTATCCATAGCCCAGGAAACTGTTTCAGCCTCTCAAGGCCATCAGGCCCTGTCCCTCCTGGTCATGGACCTTGCTGATTGGGATCCCTGCCCATGGACCAATAAACCAGGCTGGCCTTGGTCTGTCCCCATCCCCTGGAAGGTGCCTGGGGCTAGGGCTGCCTGGCTCTCTGGGTGTGGGGTGAGGAATGGACCTGTTGGAATGAGCCCAGAGGAGGCCACAAAGATGATCAGGGCCTGGAACATCTCTCTTATGAGAAAAGACTGGGAGAGCTGGGGTTGTTCAACCTGGAGAAGACTCCTGAGAGACCTTATAGCACCTTTCAGTACCTAAAGGGGGACCACAAGAGAGCTGGAGAGCGACTTTTTACAAGAGCATGTAGTGATAGGACAAGGGGAAATTACTTCAAGCTGAAATATTTAGATTAGATGTTAGGAAGAAATTCTTTACTGTGAATGTGGTGGGGGACTGGGACAGGTTGCCCAGTGAAATTGTGGATACTTCAGGCTGGATGGGACTTTGAGCAACCTGGTCTAGTGGAAGGTATCCTTGCCCATGGAATGGGGATCGGATTAGATCTTTAAAGTCCCTTCCAACCCAAAGCATTTTATGATTTCATGATTGGTTTGAGCTACCAGGTATTGCCTGCTGCCCTAGGGGTCCATAGGGAGACCTGGCCCCTATGGCACGCAGGAAGGTGAAGAAGTGCACATTTATCTGGAAATCAAAAACATGCCAGCAAGTGCAAACTTATAATGATATTTTCTTTACTGGGCACATAACCTGGTTACCAGGGATTTTCTCCCTCTGCTGTACTCTGCTGCTGAGACCTTGCTAAATAACAGAATCAGTCTTTCTCTTTTATTAGATTCTTCTGTGAGCATAGTGTAATTGTGCAGCTGATAGAAGAGCCTTAGCTTTTATGTTATATCTTACTTTTCAGACAAATCAACTACAAAAAATCATCACACAAGTGATTGTGGGTAACTGGGCACCAAGTGTGAATTTCAGGCCCATGTGTTAAGGTCAATGTGACCCATGTGTTAAAACCCACTCAGGGAGAAAATAAAGCTGACTATCCTCAGTTCACTGGCTGTTTATGTGTATCTCAGGAAGGCTTTCTGACACAGCACTGTAAAGCAGCCGATCTGTAGCTTCATATTACCAGTCCCGAGAGAGAGCTGCAATAAAGAGTAAAGCAGAAATGAGATCTGTTCCTGGAAATCAGCTCAGCTAGAGGCAATTGAAACTTACAGCAGAACCAACCATGACTGGTTGAAAGCACTTGATTTTTTGTTTTTCTGAATTTCAACAATTGTTGTTTATGATGCACATCTAATCAGGAAGATCCAGGTTATATTAAGGAGGTGGTATATGTGTCACTGTCAAAGCCTCTTTCCTGAAATGAGTCACCGAACACACCACCAGCCACTCTGGGGGGTGAGGGACTGAGGAAGGCCCTGACTTCATTGAAGCCCATCGATGCTTTCCCCAGCACAGCCAGATAATATCACAGAAAGGTGGTGATCTTGATTTAATTGGAAAAATATCTATGAAAAAAACAACTTGTCCAAGGACTATAGGGACAAAGAGCCATGACACACACCAGCCACACTGCCGGATTCAACAGACATTCTTTAGATTTCAGAAGTCAAAAGTAAGCTGTCCTTCTATCAAGTTTGGGGAGTAAGGATTTTTTCCATTTAAGTTTTTTCTTTTTTGAGCTCTGGAGACACTTGTGTCCTTGTCAGAGATGTAGAATAGAAGAGAATGAAGCCACATGCCCAGTACTTGATTGAAAATGTCTCAATGACCCACAACCCCTCCTTCTCCATTTTGGTCCCTGTAACTGTGACATTGACATGAACTGGCTATTGAAAAGACAAAGTCTTTGTGACGATTGGACGGAGACCTGCTACCACTGGGAAATGGATTCTGTATAACTATCAAATGCCTTGATTTAGGTCCACATTTTCAATGCTAAATTTGATGGCCAGTCCTTGGACTAACAAAAGTTCTATGATTTCTGGTTACAAAGCTTTGTACTGCATGTAATGACCTGCTGATTCCATTTGCAAAGGTTTGAAAGGTAGAAATGAACCTGGCAAATAAGTACCTCTCATGAAATCATTTTGGGAGCTACTGTTATTACCAGTGATCATCCAAGAGGAAAAAAAAAAGTATTTAGCAAATAAATAGCACTTCTAAGTTGGACTTTATCAATGGGCTCATTTCCTGGAAGTATTTCAGAACAGTTACTTTATAAAGTAGTTGCATTTAAGATTTCATTGCTTGTGTAAGTTCAGGATACTTTTAGAGAGAAGTGATTTTTGTTCTGTGTTCCCAGAAGCAGCAGAGAAGCATCACCATAAAATTGCATCCATTTCTGTCCTCTGTCAAGCACCCTGGTTGTATCTGTGCTGCTAAAATGAAAGAGGATCAGGCCATGGGCTCCAGAAAGCTGCACATGATTATCCTCCCTGTTGAATTACTTAATGTGCTTTTGGTCTGTACTAGCTGGTTCTCCCCCAAAAGAGCATTTGGGTCCAACTGAACCACTCACACGGGCCAGGGACTGTTTCCAAGTCAACAGTTTTTGTGGGGGTTGCTGGCTGGATGTGAACTGACCCCTTTGCCTCTGGGACTGCAAAATGAGGCCTGTCTAGTTTTATTAACCAATTACAATCACTGGTTATTTGTTCTTTCCCAGGAATTCCTAGACTTGATTTACTTTATCCACATGCCCATATATGTTATGAAATTCCCTAGCACACATTAAGGACGGACAACAGTCCATTAGGGACAAACAACAGTCCAAAGGGTCAGAGCTCAGGGCCAGAGAAATGTTCCAGTTTTTGGAGTATAAATGAAACTTGACATAGTGTTTCAGTCATCTGAGACCTCTAAAAGGGGCTGGGAAATTTTAAGAAACCAAGATATCTTCTCGGTATTGACCAAGTCCTCAAGCAATATTCCCTATGTGCCTTCAAGCTCTTTTGAGTTAAATCTGCATGGTACAATACCTGATGGTATTAGATAATAATAAGCTCATATCTTTGGTTTTGTTTGCTAGGGAATAATTTCTTAATAAATACATGTGAAATCCTGGGTTATTGCATTAGCATTTGTGAACACATGGTTGTTTTGTCTGTGAAGTTCCTCTGAGAGCTACTGTGTCAACATTTGTTGTGCAATGCTTTTATTTGCTGTGTAACAGGGTGAGACCAGCAGTGAGTTTTCCTGTAAATGTGAATTTTTTCTTGGCTGACACAGCATGCAGGGCCCTGCTAAGAAACATCTGGGTAGTGGCTGCATTCATTACTGGATTGATGGGTATGCCTGGGGGTGTGTGCAGGCGTGTGTCTGCACACAGGTGCAAACCTACGCATTTACTGGAGGGACTGAAAAGGTTTTAGCACTGGCCAACACCAGTACGTGTCTTAGTGTCCTGGCTTAGTTTTTAGCCTTATATGTCCTATTTTTCTAAAACTAACAAGACCAGTGAAAAACCTTGAGTGCAGCAGCAAAACAGCACGAGCAATCAGTCCTTGTTAGTCCTTGCAGTTGTGGCTGGCACTGCTGGCCCCAGCTCTTTATTTGTGCCACCTCTTCACAGCCTTAAAGACGGCTGGTCTCAAAGCACTGCCCTGTTTTCATGCTAATCCATTCCAACCTCCTCAGTGTTTATTAGCCAGCCAATGTATTTCCCCAGTGCAGCTACATGGTCTCCAGATCAGGCTATCTTGTGTCTAGACAGCTTAAAGAGCAGGAAGAGTCAGTATACAGAGCCTAAGACCATCTTTGGGATTCACAGGGATTCAGCTGTCTCAGAATGAGACTTTATTGGTGAGTTTCCATAAAATCTGGTAGAGGAAACAATGTCAAGAGAAAAAAAGAATAAAACATCAAATATTCTGTAGATAATGTTCCCAAAATTTCCTTCTGAGAGACACAATACCTTTTCCTCCTGCTTCAACCAGTGTTCGAAGGACCGGGAGAAGTTTGATTGCATCTTGGTGGGAGCTTCATGTACTGAGAAAGACTATATACAGTATGTGTGTTCTGGGAGCAATGGTATATACTGAAATAAAGATGACAATCCTGTTTTCAGGTCAGTATCAACATGCATGTGTCCTGGGAGTTTATCTAAATAAATTCACTCTCACTCAAGAAATGCCGGCTTTGGCATCTTTTTCTATTTGGAGAGGATTTGCAGCAGCCTCTGCTTCTACATGTGTCTGGACTAATTGCACAAGTAGAATGCTATATCCAGCTTTATGCATGTCCCAGTACTTATACAGCTCTCCTCATCATAAGATTTGATAACCTGAGTAATAGTTCCCAAAATAAAAGAACATTGCTTGTGTTGGTTGGTTGCCTGTTGGGATCAATAAGGCCTGTAGTATGAGCAAGTTCAGCTATCATTATAATGATTCAGAAAGTGAATAATACAATCACTTTAAAAGTCTCAGTGTAATTGATGTCAACAGTAAATTATAAAATCCATGGCTTTGTTTACCAGAAGCTACTGATCTAGTCTGGTTAAACTATCACTGCCCAAAAGCACTGCTGGCAGGCAGCTCTTTGCGACTGCTTATCTCTTGCTAAAGTTTATTTTGCATATTCACACTTAATACAGTTCTTAGAGGCTATATAATAAAAATCCATTTAGAGAAGAGCTAAAGTGAGTTGATAGTTTTCTCTTGCATGCTGTGGCATAGAACTCTGCCCACTGGCCCCTGACCACAAGAAGTGAAAACATACAGCTAAGGAACACATGCAGGAGAGCAGGTCCCAGGGGCTGAGCTCTGAGCAATTAGCATGTCTCCTGAGTTAAACCAGAAGACCCAGTATGCCAGCAGCATCCTTCTGCTGGTCAGAAACAACTCCTCTGTGTTTTGCAGCAGAGAGACAGAGAAATCAATAGCAGTTTATATTCCTGTGCCCCCTGTCATACACAGTAATGGCTCTGCTGTTACTTACAGTAGCAGCTCATCACAGTGAGCAATGCGGCAGAGCCACAGTGTGGTGGAAATGGACCTGGTCTGTAATAGCATTACGAATGCGGTGAAGCAATGGCTTTAGGTGGTAGCAAGACCAGGGCAGGAAGTTATTGAATAAGATTCTATTTGAGCTGGAGAGAGAATGAACAAAGAAGTGATGCAACAGCTCTCAGACTGAAAGCAATTGGGAAAACCATCAGGTGTAAAGAAATTGCGAGGGTGTTTTATCAGGTTCTGTCTGGCAAGCGAGGGGAAACAGCAAGCTAAGCCCTGCAAGAAGAGAGATGGAATAGTGGAAGTGCACTGGCCAAAGCTGCCCAAAGAAGACGTTAACAAAACAGGGAGAAAAGGGACTTCTCGGTGGTGGGGAAAAAATACGTCTTGTAAATGTTATTTTTGACAGGTTTTTAATGTTTTCAAGTCATGTTCTACTTCAAAACATTTTTTTTCAGTTAATGATGTTTTGCTTTTGGCAGGGCACTAAACTGCTGATCTGTCATCACCTGGGAGGGTCTTGCCCAGGGCTGCAAATCAGGGAGTGCTTTGGGAATCACAGCAACCCGCTTCATGTGTCTTTCATCCTGGAAGGCAGAGGATGCCTATGGGTGTCAGGGGATGCGCTCAAGAAGCCGTGAGAAGCACAATGGGGAAATACAGTCTCCAGTGAAGAAGAGATTTGCAAATGATACCTCACTCTACTAGTGCTACTGTTAGTACTTTAACAACTGCAGGTTGGTGGACATAACTTGCTGTCCTTCAGTTAGTCTCCAGATATACACTGGTCCCAAATCTTTTCTATGCAGGTGGACTCCCATCTGGCAGGAACTTCGGAAGCTTCTCCCATGTCACTGTACAAGCAGACAAATTTTCTATCACCCTGCAGATGTTAATTTTCTGCTCCCAGATTAGGAAAAAATACATCAGAAGAGTTTTAATCCTTCCTAAGTTTCTATTAGTTACTTGACTGGTCTGTTTGGAGACATTCCACATCTTACGCTTAACCTGGGGGCACTACTGCTCTGGGATAGTCCTGCTGTATCCTTCCCACCTTCACTTCTAGGGCACCACCTTCTTTTTCCAGCTTGTCATTTTTCACAAAGGGAGCCTGTCACAGGGTTATTTGAGCAGAAGTCTAGTTTTGTTGTCCCTTCAATAGTATACAAACCCACTGTTTATCTTTTAAAAACATGCAATGGATGATTAGATCTCAAAGGTATGGATTCTTCACTATCTTTCAGGAAAAGAGGCAGGTGGAGAGAGAAAGATTTCTCCTTTATCTGCCTCAAGGGGAAGGACACAGTGCAGACTTACTTCTTATTACTCTGAGAACCTACACCAAAAAATAAAATTCCTAGAAAACCAGGTTTTGATAGTGCTGCTGCTCAGCAGACCACTTTTTTGGAAGGAAGCAACAAAGGCTGAATTTCATCCCACATGCTAATAACTGTTTACCAAATAGCATTAACTAGAAGGATTTTTTTCAGCATTTATAAAGGTCCCTCCATTCTGTTCTTGTACCTATTGCTCTGAACCAGGCAAGCCTTTTTACTGAGCAGTTTGTGGTATCTTCCAAGTCACTGGCCTCAGATGATCTCAGCAGTACGGAAAACAAGCTTACCCCACCTAGATCTGTTTACCTTACCTTGAGCTGAGTTAAATTTAATCTGCCACAGCTTCCCAAAGCTCAGGTCATCTAATATCAAACTCCTCCCAAGTATCCTGATATATGGTCATAAGGCAAATACACGGTTATTTAATTCAGGTAAAACAAAGGGGTTTACCACTCTCTGCCAGGTAATTTTGCTAAGCTCATTGATTCCATGGAACCATGGTCCCCCTGTTGTTCCTCTCATCTGACACTCATTCATCTGATCTTGCTTTCTTACCAAAACTTGATGTCAGTTTAATATCAATGTGGTGGACCAGAGTGACTGGAAATGCTTCTGTACTGAGAGGGACACAGTGTGGCCAGCAGACATGCATACTACAGGAATGATTGTGTGAATGGACAGTGTCATCCCAGACACTGATCCTACATGAACTTGTTTTTCTTTCAATGAATAGTCATATTGCTTTGAAGAAAACTTCTACTTATTCACCTTACATTTCCTCTCATGCAGCACTAGACAGTCAGCTGGTTGGTTAAAAAAAAAAAACAACTAAAACCAAAAAAAGCCCATAATGTCTATTCTAAAATGCTGTAAGACACACTCAGGTTTTCAGGAGGGGTGACGGAACTGAAACGCCCCTGATGGGGCAGGGAATTCACAAGTCAGGCAGAGAAAGGAGTGTGGTATCACAGCAGGAAGGGGAGCAGATCCTTGCTGGACACCTGCAGACTGGCAGGAGGAGGGAATGTGTCTGTGAGGAGTACACAGAGAAGGAGCTGACTGCGCTGAGAAGTAGGAGGGGAAAAGATGGAGTGGGTAATTAGAAAGAAAAAGGAGAGAAAAAGGATCGCTGCAAAGATTTAGATGGGTCAGATAAACAGAGATGTCAGGGACTGAATGAAGCATCTGAAATGCAGCCTTCATTAATATTTTGGCTGCCCTCAGACTAATTTATTTTACGGACACGGAGAGCTGTTCCTGCTGATGTATTGAGATGATTATCAGGCAACTTTATTATTTTTTGGAACAGGAATTCTCAACGTTTGTTGAGGCTCTGTGCTAGTTTTCCACATTTCCCTATGTTTGAAGACATGAATCACCAAGTCACTATTATTTCTGTGCTATCTATCAGGAAATTTCCAGGTGATTTTTTTCTTGCCTTCAGCAGCTATAGAAGCTATTGTTACCCAGTGGGCTCATGGTCCAATCACATGTTGTGCCAAATGCCACAAGAAAAAGGTTAGAAATTGTAGACAAGAGACTTGAGACTAATCAAGTAAACAAACATCTGGGTGCTCTACAAACTATTATGTGGTACTCCAGGGCAAATAATAAAGAGAAAATAGCTGATTAAATTTATTTGGATTTTATTCTACTTGTTTTCATCTATATGCTATTCACAAAAATTTATTATTTGCTCAAAAAGGAAAAAAACCCCAAACCCACCACCTGATACTATTTTCCAGACAGCATAAAGGTCATAAAGGTCAGGAGGTCCTTTCAGTTAGTGTGTGGCAAACTTCCCCTCCAACATGGCTACCCCCACAGAGAGAAACTCCAAGGAAAGCCACTCCTGTTCTGGCTTACTCCTTATTGCCAGCATCACAGAAAGCAAAGCTTTTCCAGCTGAGGGCAAGGTTTATGCAAGGAAGCTGCTGGTAGAAACATGATAATCAGAGATATTTAGTCTTACTATATTACTGATAGTAAGAAATAAAATCTGTTGCTTTAAAAGCATACATACATATCATACATGCTGATAGTACTGCACTTGGCTGAACACCTACTTGCTATCCAGCCCTTTGCCCTTCTTTGCATCCAAGAATAGTCAGAAGGGATGGGACTGCCAGCATGGCTACCTGAATGGACTTGCAATATGTAAGCAAAGATGTCACTGTCCAGCTATGCCAGAGAGAATGCTTAGCTATGTAAGGAAAGACTGTAGGAGACTTCTTTTATTCAGGAATAGTCTTTGAAGATTATCCAATGGTATCGCCAAGGGGACTGCATGCAGGATGTCTTCATTGCTGTAAACATGTGTTTTCCCTAATAGCTACCTTTGAGAAAGTTTTGCTAAGGCAGAAGCCCTCTTTGTGCAATGGTCTTTAAGGAAACCAGTCTTGGCACAAACATAAATACACGTGACAAATGCAACTGAGTTATCTGTGCTTACAAGCATAGCTCACGATAATAATAATAATGACAATGTAAAATGGTCATTTTTCATGAAGTGGCTCTGTGTACGAGAAACTGCAAGCACAGGTGCATTCTCACTGCTTTAATGTGGCTTTACTACTAATGCACATTGTTCTGTCCTTTAAGTGCATCAGGCTCAACAACAGGTTCAGTTGTGTGCAGACTGTTTGCTCAACTGAGTAGTGCATGGTAGAAAGAAGGTGCTTTATTAAAAGAGAAGAATCATACCTCTTTCTCTGTAAAGCTTAGTCTGTATGTTTTACTAATCTAAATCTACTCAGTGCAAGCATATGTTTGTGTGGCTTTAAGAAAAACATATTTACAATGTCAGACATGGTAATCCATCACTATAATAGCTATTTTGGCAATTGCACTTCAGCAATATTTTTTTAATTCTGATGGAAATACGAAGCAAATCTGCCAGTGGTAAGGCTGGTGCCTAAGCAAGAGCTCTGTTGTGAGCAGTAGTGGCAAGTGCATCTAATGAAGAGCCTCAGGCCTTGATTCAGAGTTGACCAGATGCACAGTCTCATCAGCTGCGGCAGATTTCACAGCAGAACTCACATTTGGCAGAGCAAGGTTCAAAGTATGTCCTGCCCAAGAGCTGACACATTTTGACATATCCCCCAGCAATAAGCAAAATAAAGCATAACATATCTTATTGACTCTGCGTGTCGCAGGGCCTGATGCTGACAAGTGTGACAGTTTCCCCACGGCACCTGAGCAGCCCAACCTCGCACTCGGTCATGGTCCGACGGGCAGCAGAGCCACTCACTTCAGCACAGACCAGGACACCTCCCTCCTCACACAGCCCATCTTCATCACAAACACAGATGTTGGATGGCACTAAACAAAAGCACAGAGGAAAAATACTCAGGATAGCATCCAAGTCACCAAAATAAACCCACAGACTAAAATGTTTCCAGGAAAACTATAAGACTGAAAGCAATTTCCTGGAGTGTGCTCAGCTTTCACAAGAAAGACATGGACCTGTTGGAGCAGGATCTCAGGAAAACACAAAGATTATCAGAAGGCTGGAACACCTCTCCTACAGAGACTGGCTGAGAGAGTTGGAGTTGTTCAGCCTGGAGAAGAGAAGGCTTTGGGGAGAACTTATTGCACCTTCCAGTACCTAAAGGGGGCTAACAAGAAAGATAGGGACAGACATTTCAGTAGGCCTGCAATGCTACGACAAGGGGTAATAGTTTTAATCTAAAGGAGACCATATTTGGGCTAGATATGAAGAAGAAATTTTTTAGGATGAAGGTGGTGAAACCTGAAGGATCAGGTTGGCCAGAGAGATGATGAATGCCCCATCCCTGGAAACATTCAAGACCAGCTTGCATGGGGCTCTGAGCAACCTGGATTAGTTGAAGATGCCCTGGGTGATTGCAGAGGGGTTGGACTAGAGGATCTTTACAGGTCCCTTCCAACCCAAAGAGCTCTGTAATTCTATCATTCTTTCCCTAACCTAATTCCCTAATTCTTTCAGTAACATTAGCTGATATTCAGGCTCAGTGAAAAAACTAGAAGTGGAAACAAATCATGCACTGCTGGGGCTTCCTCTGCTTGGAGAGGTTGATCATGCTTGTGGTAAAAACTTGCTCAAGGTGCCTCAGATGCTGTACTCAAAGACTTCTCTGATGTTACTGCTTGAACTGGTCCATGCATCTACTACTTTAGAGCTCAGATAACTTGTAAGACGAGAGATCTATCTTTGGACACTAACAAACTGATCATGCAACCCCTTACAAGTGGTACCTATATTTTCATACAGACAGTTTCATGAAGATCAAAGGATCTACCCCTATAAATAAATGTAACTGTATCAGTGACAATCAGGTAAGAAGATTCCACCCGATATTTAATTTTCATAACTGTGTCTTTTTTTGGTGTTGTATGCATTTTTTTTGCCTGTATTTGTCTTTGCTAAAGCTCCAGACAGTTTTGATTTTTTTTTGTTGCTGTTGTTGTTATTATTTTTGTCTGTTCAACCCTGCTAGACAAAAAAGATTAACTCCTACCTAGTAATCCTTTTTATTTTCAAATTATGACAATAACCGTGCCTCTAGCTTGGGCACTTCTAAAACCCAAATTTATTACTTCATCTTCCCATTCCTGGCAACCCTCCATTAAATGCAATGTAGCGTAAGACACTCAGGGAAAATAAATCAGGGAATTTGAAAACTTTCACTGCAGACAGGTTACAAAAAACAGGAACGATTTCCTTTGAGGGAAGAGACTTCACCTTCAATCATTATATGAGAAACTGGAGATAGACAGGGAAGTACAAACAGTAAGTGGCTTTCCTAGCTAGTATACAGTAAGACTTTTAATTCCTAGCCACGGGATCCTGCTGGGGAGACTGCTTAGCAAATTTCAGGAAAGGATTAGTTACTCCTGCGGGCAGTAAGGATTCCTGCAATTGCTGTTTTAAGGAATCTAAACAGGTAGATACAGTGAAAAAGAGTAGAGCAGGGTTTTCACCCAAAGGAGAAAATGGACCAAAAGGATGATTAACAGAGACTAGGAATAAGCTTTTCCTGCATATAGCACATTTTGTTACAATATCCTGCAGGGTTTTCTTTTTCATGGTTAAAGATTCCTGCCATGTTTGGACACCAAACACCTAGATAATGGATTGAGCAAGCTTAGCAGTGCCTGGTACTTCTGGGAGGGACTGTAGATGCCATACCAGGACAGAACAATTGCCCAACTGCTAATGTGTAACTGAGGATAAAGATTTCTTTTTGGTTATATGAACAATTTTGCTTACAATCGTGAAGAATCTCTTACCATTGCATTTTTCCCATGAACGGCATGATCCACACGGTATTTCAGCTGCCTGGGGTATTTTGCAGTTTTCTGCATTAGTCAGAGAGTATTTTCTACCCATGCACTCCAAGGCATGCATCTTGCAAACAGTTAAAGGCGTATTTCTCTTGGTTCTTTGATCTGTAGCACAGGTGTCCAGGGAAGGACTGAAAACAAAAGCAGGAATTGCACTATTTAAATGTGCTTTATCTTGGTAACTCTTAAAAAGAGCTGAGGGAGTGGAAAACACCCAGAGTCCAGTTCCAGCTTCTCTGTTCATTTAAGTACATCTTGAGTGCAGCAAAGAACTCAAGACATAGACATGTGGACAGTCCAGACTTCTTCCTTTTCCACAGGATGCTGTACCTCAGCAGAGTCAAGATCTGTCCCATCTGAAGGACAGGGATATTACTGTCTTTTTGCCATTGTCCGCAGCAGCAGTGAGAGAGACTTTAGTTAAAAATGTTTCAGATCTCAATTATTCTCTAATTTATGACACATGCGTGAATATAAGTACATATACAGAAAACATTTCTTATACATATATGACATATACAAACATGTACATATATTAAAATATTTTATAAGCATTTCTTAATTTTAAGCTGTTCAAATATACTTTAGGATTTTTATTCTGCTGTCCTTTAAAACACTCAGCTTTTACTAAATAATACCTTGTAATTGACCACCAGAAACCAAAGATATTTCTGGAAATACACATACATCTCCACAGAAATTTTATGAAAAAAAATTACCCAGAAAAATTGCTTATTTCTTGAAATGTGGATAGAGCTTTAACACCCACATAAATGAACTTTTAAAACTGGTAATAACAATTCTTGGACAACCTTAAATGGTGTTTGCTTTGGGGACAGTTCCAGGAAGTTGCCATCACTTGTGTTTCATGCTCTAAGTGTAGGAGGGGAGGAAAAAAACCCTTCCATTACTTCAATTCCAGGAAGTTGTCATTATTTGTGTTTCATATTCCAAGTGTAGGAGGGGAGGAAAAAAACCCCTTTCCATTACTTCTGAGTTTTAATCTCGAACTCCTAGCTTCTCCACTTGTTCTCAATGCAATCAGCAGCATTTGTGTGGAATGAACAAAAGAGTGACTATCTGGAGCAGAGCACGCCTGTGCTCTCCTGGATGCACTTTATATGGGTAAGGGGCTTCACAGGGTACCAGAGAGCAGAGATAGGCTCCCAGGTGATGGAGAGCTTTCAAATTCAGCCTCTAAACCTAATTTTCAGCACAGCACCTCATTATGAGCTCACAAACATTCCCACTGAAACTTTTGGTGTCTAATAGGCCAGTTCTGAACATCAACCTCAGCTAAACAGGGGTTTGGTGGGGAGAGGAGGCTGATGAGGTAGAGGTAAACGGCCCTAATGAGCTTCAGAAGGCTGACTGAAGGGGAGGGTAACTCCTGTAGGAGGAGGGAAGAGGAATCTGGAAGATGGAAGTCTAGTAAGAAGGCCATAACTCAAACCTTGCTGACTTAATGTCCAAGCATTAAGGTAACTTTTTTTTCTGTTTTTTTTTCCTTTTTCCTTTTTATTTTTTTTCTTTTTTTCCTTTTGAATTAGGAAGTGGGTTTTGATCTATAAATAAGGCACTAAGGAAAAAAGCCTTCTCCAAGCTTTGGGAATGGTCCTTAGAAAGATGATTTTGAAGCCATTTAAAAGACCTGGCTTTACTGAAATTTTAAGATACCTGTAACATAGTGCATCTTTAAGGTACTTAAAATACGGCATGGACTTCATTAGCTGAGCCTGAAAAGTTTGGTGTATCTACCTGTGACCAAACGTTTTTATTAATTGTATTATATCTCTCACTTAAGTTAGCATCTTCAACCACAACAGGTCCCTTAACTGCTCTGCTGGGTCAAAATGCCAGCTACTAAATCCCTAGTAAAGTTTGTTGCATGAATTTTCCTTAATCTTCTTTTGTTAACATAAAGAATGAGGTTAACCCTCTTATTCTGAGGCACAAGAGGACAGACCAAGGAATATATAGCACCAGGAACCTGATAGAGGAAAAAGGTCCATTTGTGTGCATTATACTGTTTGGTCATCTGGCTGCACAGCCTCTAAGTAGTGGAGTTTTGATTTTTATGTGAAAGTTATATTTACAGACAGAAGTATAAGAAAAACTCCCTATTTATACATCATCTTAAATTTTAAAGAACAAAGTGTGTTCCCGGGAAAGCAACTAACCTGTAATTAAATTTTTAAATGATATTTAAAATTGTTTGGATGTCTTCTTTACTTGCCTAAGTGATAAATCTCAATATCTGAGTACTAAGGCCAAAATCTTGCAGAGAAGATAGCTTAGTTTACCCAAAAATATTAAGATCAGACCTCTGCAACAATCTGTCTGCTTTGCACCACATTAGCAACATCCGAAAGAGGAAAGGGAACTGATTTAACCAACTGCCAAAGTTTGAACCCAGGAGTTCATGGACCATGTTGCCAAACTCTCACTAGAGTTCAATGCCTCATACTATCTTGAGAGTGGTTTACATATTTGCTATAGCTGGGTCAGCAGAAGAAAGACAGTGGAAATCAACATGTTAAGATGCATAAGAAAAAGGATGGAGAATCTGCACTCACAAGAGAAATTAATAATTTGCACTCATTGCTGAGAAAGTATATTTCCCAGGGCTGGCAACATCACAGCAGTGCAATAAAAATTATTTGAGACAAGGAATAACCCTTGTGTAAAGTGAATGTGAGAAATTCAATACTTTTCACCTGAAAAAATAAGGTTAAGAATAATAACAATATTTTACTAAAGACCATATTTTGAGAAATTAAATAATAACTGTTAAGTCCATAAATACCTTCTCTCCCTTTCACCTACAATAAGAGGTAGGAAACTTTCGGTGAAGCAAGAAATTCATCATGCTGGGAATGATTTTAACTTCCTAGAATTATATCTGAGATGCGAAGTTTTAATATAACACAGTCCAAGAACTCTCAGGAGACACATAGATGCTATGCAAATAAATTTGGAGAAAAAAAAGAGGGGATAGTACTTAAAAATCATCAAATCACATGTTTCACTGTGGAGATAGTTCTTAGGTACTGGAGGCTGAGGTTACATCTGTACTAACACAGTGTGGTCTGGCCCCTTCCATGTGCTGGGGACAATTTACAGAGAGCAGTGGTGTCCTTCTTTGCCCCAGAAGATGGGGACTGCATCAGACTGGGATGGTCTCTGATCTCAGTCACTCCTGAGCTGTGCCTGGGAATTATCCAGGAATTGGCCTTTGTCAGAGGTCTACCAGGAACTGCAATAGCAATTCAGCAGCTCTGGTGCCAGGGATCATTTCCTTGCTGTCACTGATGAGGACAGATGTAGCCTAAGGCACCCTACCATGAGGGACAAATTACCAGCCTGTTTTAGGGTTCTTGTGCTGTTCTGGGCAGTCTCTGTTGCTAGTCTCTTGGAAAGTGAAAGGATGGAGGATAGGCCTGAAACCATGGTGTTCCTGAATTCCCACATGAACTCTTCTTGCTCAAAGCTCTCTTCAGAGAAGAGGCTGCTGCTGAAAGTCACTGCCACAACAAAGCAAGTTAACTCTGCTCTCTGAGAAGGGATCGGATCAAGATCTGCTTACATGCTTTACTCCTATAGCCTTAACAGGCTGGAAGATTAGTCTACTTTGACAGCTTATGATTTATCCTTCTATCATTAGATGCATAATTTCAAGACAGTGAAACAATGGCATCAGGTAAAAGGAATGACTGTTATCTATATTCTTGCCATTTTGAACATAATTATAAAAAATAGAAACATATGAGTGTAGATTAATTAAAAATGAAGCTTCAATGCATAACTAAATGTAGTTAATTTAACTTCCAAGGTTACTGTGACTCTGCCCAAGGCCTTCCCTAGCTCTGTGATTCCCCTTGTGTTCTGTGCAACTGACCTCAACACATATATAAACCAGAAAAAGGGTTGCTGCCCCTTTTAAATAAGTATTGAGAGAAAAAGAGCAGGACCAGACTATTTAAAATATTTAGGTGTTTAAGGATAGGAATAGTTTTAGATTGCAGAGTTATTACAAACCCGGCACTTACCTTTGCATGCAAGACAAAGGCCTCAGACCCTAGGGAGCTACCCAGTGGATCTGCATCTGAACTAAGCTCACCAATTTTAATTTTGAGGTATTCAAAGAGTGCTAATTTTGTCTTAAAATCAGAGCCATCATGCAGAGCACTCTTGGTCTATGTGCCTTATGGAAAGTACACATGCTCCACTGAAAGTTCTGCTACCTTGAAATCACTTGAGACAATGTCAAAGTTTCTTCCTCCTACTACACACGGGTAAGACAAATTTGGTCTGTTATCCTGAAGCTTCCAAACTACTCAGCTCAGTCACATAAACCTGGCCAGATTTCATATCCAGAGCTCACACCCACTTTATAGGAGTGACTTTATAGGAGATGTCATCCAATCTATGCAAACCAGCCCAGATGTTGGAGTGCTGAGTTTTTTGGCACCTCTGGCCATCAGTGCCATTTGGTCTCAGGTGTCTTCTTGTTACTCCTGTTTTGGTTTTCTTACTTTTGTGTTTAGCAAAGAACTGAGAGACTTACTCATTTCCTTACATTATTTCTTCTGCATTGCTTATTGCAGAATATAGGCTTAGATCAAACAGGAAATAGCAAACTCTAATCTGCAAGTTATGAGGTCAGGAAAAGTGACGTGGCTGGTCTATGAAAACTGCTGTGTAAATATGACATGAAATTAGATTACTGTGCTTTTCATAACCCCCTAGTCTCTCAGCAGTGAAAAGAAATCTGCTTTATTTCACTAGCTTATTGCTTTGATGGTTTGTGTCCCAAGGGCCTCTGTTTTAACTTTTTCTAAATCCTCTAAATCTTGAAAATATAATTTTATTTTTTTCCATCTACTTCACAGATCAAATGAAATTATGCCTTCACCTTCTGTCATCCAACAAATTCCATCACTGCTAAAACCCACTGACAGTTCTAACAAGGCAGGTAAGTGATGAACAGGACATTGATTGAGCTGTGAAGCAAACCAAGTACAACGTCTCCTTCTCATAAAAGTAAGCTTTCTCCTCTGTCATGGACTGAAGACGTAGGAAATGTAATTGGTCTTGGATAAAGTGAGAATCTAATTGCCAAACTGAGCCTGAACTTACCCACACTCATAGGGCATTTTGCACACACATTGTAACTGATGTACTTTCTCCCATGGCTGACATTTAGGCTCTGTCACTTCTGGTTTCACGCTGGGCACTGAAGTAGAAGAACACAGTGATATCAAGGGTTAGCAAAACAAGGGTCTACTCTGAAATTATCAGTTGAGTTTAAGAGGCACTGAATTACACAGTCATGATAAAGTCACATCCTACATGGTCATTAAAAGTTACAGGGAAGTAATCAACAGCATTAAAAAGATATGATACCCTTTGCAAAGTTACTGTTCAGTAATTTATCCACAGGTCACCAGCCGTATGGAAAGAGACCAGTACTATGTTAAAACTTAAACATTCATCTCATTTCTGCACCAGTAATTTGTTTCTGCTAAATTTAGCACTGCTGAATCATAGCTGGGAACGGTTTTGTCATTAGGTTTCAGAGTCATTGACTTCACTGTTACTGCTAGAAAAGCTAAGGATCCAAACCCCTACGTGAACCCAAATATACACTGATAATAATGAAAACTACGAGTTCCATGATCAGTCCTCACTTGGTAACAACTTTAAAAATAAAAATTATAGTAATTCTTGGGGAATTTTCATCCTTGCAGATGTACCATTCTTTAAGCAGAGAGTTGTACTCCAAATTTTGCTAAACATCTCTCTGTAGGTTTCTGTAGCATGTTAACAGCAAGACTTTGCTAAATCCAAATGGACACCATTTCTGAGGAGTTTTTTTTTTTTTAGATTGTGTTTGCTAACATGAAAATTTAGTGCTCCAGATCGTTGCCTTTCTTAAAAAAGTATCTCTTTTAGAGATTAAGACTTGCTAAGCAAAATAGACAAATTACCAGAGAAGAAGAAAAAAAAGAAAAGAAAGAGTTGCTATGCATTACAGACAACAGGCATAACCCTGTCTTCCTGCAGAGGGGAAATTTTCACCAAAAATTACTCCATTTTCTTCATCCCTTCGGTAGTTGGTTGCATAGTGACTAAATACTTCCATCCAAACATATGTATGCCACTGTGTCTGTGGATACTTATCTTCGTAATTTTTACTCTTCTTATCTCATTCTCCTTGAGTTTTTAACTGTTACTAATCCAATTGTTGTCCTTTATTGTTTTAACTTTTATACTAATATAATGCTCCCATACAGCCAAGCACAAGCTGTTTCTTTCTTTCTGAAGGGAGAATTTGAAACGTCCCAATTATTGCTGGAATTTGAGAACACAATGTTAGCAAAAGAACCAAAAACCAAATGAAAATCAGTCACTGAGGCTAAGCCTAAGTAACTGGTAACAGCAGTTCAGCACTGCTACTCTGGCAGTTTAGCAGCAGCGAGTCATTTATGCACAGCTATGCTATTCCTTCCAAAATCACTACACTTCCTGTTGATGTGTTTATGACAGCAGATGACTCACACCAGGAATCTCACAGGACTGTTGCCTTTTAAAGTCTAAGCCTGACTGTCACCTTCCACTTTCTGCAGGTAAGGCAATGTCAGCAGCATTGGCTGATAAGGAGAAGACAGACAAGAAATGCAGGAGATGTGCCTAGTCTCCTGCAGCAGTGGCTGTTGTCCCGAGTCAAGGGTCTCCCCAGGTGTACAAAAACATCTGGGACCTCAGGGGAAGATGTGGCAGGCTTGAAGTACAAGCTGCTTGGGTGCCTCTGTGTCACTGATCAGCATCACAGCAGTGCTCAAGAGCAACCCTTGTTTGTCTTCCACAGCTGGAAAAGACGACTTAGACAGAGCTGCTCAAAGCTATAGCCTATTTCCCTTTCTGCCACTGCCTGCCCATATCAAACCAGAGCTTAAACAGCCAACATCATGAACTTAAAGCAGCATTTTCCCATTGCTTCCAGTTCCTGGATATTTATTTCATATCAGCTGTCTGACTGCCAGATCAGCAAAAGGAGTCACCCAGACCTGTCTTTCTCTGTCACAAGAGGCTCTGGTGCACTGAACAGTTTCCAGATAGAAAAACTCTTATGTTGTAGTTCATATGGTGGTGGTGTTATACAACGTGTGAAAAGTGAAACATATTTGGGTGGCAAAATAGACAGCATAAATCCCAGGCAATCTCTTAAAATAGTTAGTGACAACACTTGATAGCAATAGGGAAGTGGGAAGCAAAAAGCCTTAACAAAACTTCAATGGAATGCCTTCAGGCATTTTGTTTGAACAGACCACAGAAAACACACCTCCATGTTTTCTGTGCTTCTTGCTGGTGATGTAAGTATGGCTTCTCTATCACTGTCTCACTAATAGCTCTGTCTGTATCTAAACTACATAAAGGTTAGTTGGAAAGAAACTCCAGGAAAGAAACTCCTACATTGTACTTGAGGACTGCAGTGGCTTACCTGGTCTCTTGCACTGGATAGTCTTCACATCAGGAGACCACTTGAGGCTGGGCTCACACAAAATGGAGTGTGCCCCTTCCAAGTGCATGCCATGTGGACAAGACAGAGTTATTCTCTCACCGATCTCGTACACAGGTTTCCATGGCTCTCCTTGCAAACCCCCCTCCAGGTCAGGCAGGAGACAAGCGGTTTCTACAGATTGAAGCATTTGAGACAGCCACAGTAAATCAGTGGATTACATAAAGCAGTCATGTATTTTATCTTTTCCAAAATTCCTTAACAAATTGAATGGTGAGGTTAGCTGACTTTCCTGCAGAAACACGCCAGTCAGGATATTAACTCATCACACCAGTCAAACATGCAAAACTAAGGACACCGTGACAGTATCTTCTCCTACTGCCTGCAGGTGCAGCTCTAGCTGTATGAGGGCTTTCCTGTCCTTAGAACCCATGTTTCTCTTCAGGGCCCCTACTAGGCAATACTTCCTAGTAGAGGGATATCACACATATGGGACCCTACAGGGGTCTCCCATACAGGGAGACCATGTCCTGGTACAGTGATGGCCTTTCAACAGTGTGGAGTGGCATTTGCGGGCAGTCAGTCCTGCCTGCAAGGAGGAAAGGATGCTGTTGAGCTGCAGTGCTGAAAATTCTCATGGCTCTTGCATACAGCCCTAGCACTGAAGTAAGAAACAATGTCCATTTCCACAGAAAGTAATTCCTGGGCTGGAATTTAGTCTCCCTCAGTTTCAGCCTTCCTTAAAACTAGACTTTATGGGTGAGTTTCTACTTCAGCATCACAATATCTGGATTCAAAATAGAAGTCAATTTAGACCTGATTATGTCTAGAGAACTGAGAAATACAGGTGTGTCTTTTCCCTCATTGTAGCTGGAAAACAAATGTTCTGAGATGTTCCACTGGAATTCAGCAATGCAGCTGTATTTCAAAACAAGAATCAGTTAGACATACCCTGGCAATATCTCTCTCCAACTTGCCACTGTAAATTACTGCCACACTTAGCAACAGGTTCACCAACAAGAGAATATCCATGTCTGCATGCATAAACAATGCTTTTCCCAACAGGGTAGGAGTTTTCAGCATTCTGAAAGACAATAAACAGGTGAAATTTTGGATATAAAATACAAGAACTACCAGCAGCACTGAACTCCCTTTGATTCCAGAACTCAGCAGCTGAGGACAGTGAGAAGTATTATTGCTACTCTACAATGCACTGATGAGGGAGTCTGGAATATTGGGGGCAATCCTGGTTATCAAGTCACTAAATGTGATCAAAAGGGGTGTGGAACTCTAGTTAGTGCTCTCTTGATGGTGTATAAACAAACTGCAAATATGGCTGTTATCAAGCATTAGCAGGGCAGGATAAGATCTTGAACAGCCTTGGGCTGTGGGGAGACCAGTGCAGAGTATATGGCTTTGCCAATTTTTAGGACGGCATGTTATCAGATTTCTAAAGGTTAACATGATAGACTTGAAGACACAGGTTTTTCTCATTTTATATCCTACTGTCTTCTAAGGAGAGATCGTATGAAAAATTGAGACTACTCCATGAATTGCAGGATTACCTTCAGTTTGTGAACCAAAAATATCAATGTAGGAGACAACGACTGATTACCAAAAAAAAAAAAAATCACTAGCAAAAGAGAAGGGCAAAATTTTGGATTTTGCCTCAGGTTGCAGTTGTGCAGCGGCAACTAACGGATTTTGAACTAATCCTTTTATCTATTTATTGAGCAAAGAGACTTATGACAGCCTGATAACATGAAGAAGGCATAATCCATTCCTCCAAGGGAGGAATTTAGTTCCCCTCGTTAAATAGGCCTCACCTGTGGTGACCCAAGTACGTTGCCAGGACTTTGTTTCACCAGGGAACAAGAAAGTGGAATAGTGAGTTACAGAGAGAAGATTCCTAAAATCTGTTTATAATTTTGTTATGGACTTCCTGGATGACTGAGCATTTTTTCTCTCTAGTTTGCTGTGATTTTATATGTAATCCATGTGGCTCAGCAAATTTTTAATACATATACAGAATAAAGGACAAGTAGATGGCTTTTCTCTGTAGGTACCATGGTCCAGAAAAGCAAAGATTTTGTTCTGGTTTTGGAGATGTGGCTTTTTTGGTTTTATCCAATTTTTCATATCAAGTTTTGGATACTGCCACGTACAGCGAAAAATGCTGCAAGAGCTGCTATATAGTAGACCGGATACTAAGTTTGCCAAGAGAAATACAAATTTGCAAGTGAACATCTACATTAACAGTACAAAAGACATTGCAGGTAGGGATAGAACAGATAACAGAGCAATAGAAATAACTTACTTGAACAAATCCATTTTCTAAGAGAGGAGGAGGTGAACAAAATTCTGTAGGATTTATGGATAAATCAAAACAGTGTGGTTCAATCAAGCTATGAAGCAAACAAAAGTACAGTTTAGTTTGAATTTAGTCTTCTTTCCTTTAAAAATGCTACACCTCTCAGTGAAGCCCATTTTCAAGACTATTATGTGTACATTTACATCACGATTATATTGAAATCAGGCACTGCTAGCCTATCCAAGAGAGTGGTAAATAGAATGCTGTCAAGTTTACTGGCTTTTACCCCATTTTCTAGCCTTATCTTGTATGACATTCACAGCTTCTGAATTACATTTTCTTTCAACTTAAATATTAAAGCTCAGTAAGTGATCTCCTTGAATTCAATAGTTTATGCATCCCTCTGAAACAAATTTTTAAATCTTTCAGCAGTTGTGCTCCAAGTGTTTTTTATTGCTTACCGAAGATGCTGCAACTCTTCATCTTCGCATGCTCTGCTTTCATGCTGCTCTCCCAGGCAGGCCTTCCCACCACCACGTGGGGACGGGTTGTTGCAGGTTCGACTCCTAGATTTCCTTCCCCCTAAACAAGGACTCCAGGAAGACCAGCAGCTCCACTGTCCATCAACAACACCTGTGCAACATTTGGGAATACTTGGCTTAATGTGAAAACCACTCTCTTTAAACCACTCTCTCTTTAAACCATTCCCTTTGAGTGGTTTAAAGACACAGGCTGTTCAAAGTTAGTGATGACCCCAACTGTGCCCTCATAGAAAATTCCAGATTGCAATAATCTAATCTTCCATCTTCCCCCCACTTTTACACAAATCAACAGAGGCTATGTATTATCAGTGTCTGAGAGAACATAAAACCAGCTATCAGCTACTACTAACTACAAAATTAAAAAGTAAAATTTTTGAAATCATTGACAATTAATTTAGGATATGTACTTACTTATAGATGGTTGCATTAAGTAGTTAGTACTGTCCTCTGTATTTAACACTAATAATAAAATGAGGTCTTTGCTAAGGACTGTTCAGACATGCTGAACAAAGACTCAGGCTTGGCATGACCCACCCCATGCTGTTTGTTTGCAGTGATATCTCACCCTAGCAGCCACTGCATGGCTGTGCAGTGAGACAGACAGATTCTGGAAGCAGGAGAGCACATTTTGCCACTTCTAAACTCTCACAGGTTTAAAGAGTGCTGACCTGGCTGATCTTGCACTAGAGTTCCCAGCTCACAAGCTGCTCCAAAGGTGTAAGGCTTGCAGTAACACACACACTGTGTTCCTTCCACAGCCGCCTCACCACCGTTCCGGCAAGGCTGACATTTGCAGGGATCATTTTCAGCCATATATTCTTCAATGGCTTGTTTCAGGTAATGCTTTTTGACTGAGGAACAGGGCACTTCCTTTACCAGCTCATACAATGGTGTTAGCTACACAGAGTAGGGAAACAAGCATATTAAATAGTTATGATTGGAATATAAGAGTTTATAAGCACATTTCATCACACAAAATAATTTGTGACATATGCTTCTGCACATGGGAGTTAGCACATTGGATGCTCTAATTTGCTAATTAGCTAAAATCTTATGTTAGTATTTAATATTAGCCTTTTTATGAAAAGCCAGTTCTGCTTAAAAGCATCCTTTAAAGCTACTGGTATATCAGTCACGTTTAAACATATTTGAGCTATGAGAATACAGTTGAGATAAAAGTACAACACAGACCACCAATGTACAATAATTTGAATTCTCACCCAGCTGTTCCCAGCACAAAAAAAAGGACATTTAAACAGCCCACTATGGCATTTAATTGAACAGTGATCAAAGGTAACAAAAATTGAAAATATTTTGCCTTAAATTGACTATTTCATGGTATTATGTGCTTTTACACTTAGCTGAAAACTTCCTAACAGAAATATTTGGGGTTTATACCATTCTTGAGTATGTGGGCAGTTCCCAAAAGGGACATAGACAAGGTAGCAGTGAATAGGGCCATGCCCAGCTCTGAAGTGTCAGAGTTGGAGAATCTCCAGTCATGCTAAACTTCAGGATGCAGAGTGAAGGAGGAAAGATAAAAGGGATATGCAGAAGTTGGCAAGTGAAGCGGAAGCCACACAGACATGCCCATATGAGTTTCAGGAAAGGGGCTATCTCAAATCTGGTCTTTCTCCAATACTAATGTGACCTTCTATTCCTAACCAGAACTCCACTAAATTCACTGAAGGCTGGTATTGACCTGTCAATGGACTTCAATTTCTGATGCACCTGATCATACTAGCTTTGCAGCATTTTCTTCCTGAGCACTTTCCTTTTTTACAAAGTGCTATGAAAACAGAATGAGTGTAGATCACGGTATGATTAATCACCAGCCGGAGATTAGTAATTTCTCCCCTTGAGGTGATCCCATCTGCTCACCTCTGCTTCAGGAAAATAGCCTTACCTTTTTTTTAATTACTCTGGGATAGTCTGTCACTGATGCAGCCCACAAGGTGTACATCCGACTGTTCCCAGCAGGATTATCCAGGTCTAGATAACTAAGGCCAGCAACAGCACCTGGGCTTCCTCCTTCTATGTAAGGGTCTCCTTTAATTTTATTGCCACTGCTTCCTGCAGATTCAGGATAGGAAATACAGAAAGTATAGGCATTGCTATGTTTACAAATGGAAATAGAAACAGTACACACAAAAACTCTGTTAGCAAGTAGTGAAAGGACTCACTGGTACAGTTCAACCAACCACCTGTGCCTGGATCAAGAGCTCCTACACTGGTCATACATAGGAGGTATCTGTTTTTGCAGGCGTCTTGGCAGCTCTAACTTAGGGTGTCCAGGAAAGTGCTATTTACTGGGAAAGCATTAGCAATAATTGACGACTGCTGGAGAGCCTTTTAAACCAGACACTTGATGCCTGGGTTCAGCATGTTAGGACAGAATGCAACAAAGTTATCAGCACCTGCTCCTCATTTTGACAGCTATTTAGGATGAGACGACAGATGGATACATGACAATTGCGTGAGTCACTTTTGAACATTTACCTGAAGAAGTCAGTAGAAGTTCATCTAGTTTGGTGCATTCAACTTTCTTCTTTTTCACAATGAGTGCATTCCAGCCTGATGAGGTACACTTGTACAAGTCTGTTATGCTGACACCTGCATATAATCCATCCATTAACAATATTGTACACAGAAAGTGTGTTGGATCAATTTCCGAGTTTCCCTCTGGCTAGAGAGGTCATGAAGTACTACACTTAAACTAGAAGGTAACTAACTAGCATTTGCTTGCTGTGGGAAGATCCACACATTGCTAAAGCTTATGGATGAAGGCACAGAGGTGTGAGGTGTATCTGGGAACAGTTTACAGTACCATTTATTTTCTCAGCAGTCCCTAATACTACAGCACTGCTCCAATTGATTACCATTATAGGTACCACTCTGGTGTTTGTTCTGTTTGTAATTTCTTCTGGTTTACACAGTTTTACCCAACCTTCATCTCCATGTAGCCTTTAAGCTTTATCACTGTTTGAGATTTATATTCAAGTTTAGCCTGAGGAGGTCCTAAACTGACTATCAAATTTTTGCTACCCAGAGCACTGCAGATCACAAACATGGATCTAGAATTAAATGCTGGGGTTTGAGCACATTTTATAGTCTTCTTTCTTTTGCCCATGAAGAGAATATGTTAACTTATAGAAGTCTGTTACTTGATTTTAGACATTAGCTGGAAAAATATGTATATCAATTTCTATTCTTGATTACTGACTTTGCTTTCTGCAACAAATACTCTAGTACTCTACCTTCTGCTTTCATTTTGTCAGTATCCATATAAAAAATAACTTTGTAATGTCCTCCTAGAGACCCGGAGTGTAAGAAGTGTGTCCCAAAATGTTCAATAAGTCTTCGGTAGACGCTGTACTCGTAGACGACTGGAAGGTTGAACAGCTCCTTCCAGAAAGGCTCCGCAAGAGTGAGAAAGTCTGGGCGGTTGTTAATAAACTGAGCAACTTCCACAC
Organism: Lycocorax pyrrhopterus obiensis; assembly: GCA_014706295.1. NCBI lineage: Eukaryota > Metazoa > Chordata > Aves > Passeriformes > Paradisaeidae > Lycocorax > Lycocorax pyrrhopterus. The sequence continues at coordinate 12,490,045 of JACSVZ010000014.1, read as the reverse complement.
TGTTCTCAACAACCATCAGCTGCTTACTCTGGGGGAAGGAAAAGTCATCAGTCATGCTCCATGTCACTATCCGAGTGGCTCCTAATAGCCAGATGGCACACACATTCTGTTGGCAACTAATCAACAGCTTTACAGAGCTGTAAGATATGTCTAGGCAACACAGTAAATGCAAAAAGAACACCCTGAAGTCATGAAATATGGTTGGACCTTTATTTATAATTGCTGCAACATCTTTCTTTTCCTCCTGTGTACTTGAAAACTAGCATAAGGACAAGTGAGAAAGGAGAATACCACTCTTAAAAGCTAATGGTGGCTTCCAGAATCAGAAGCCTGGCAGAAGGTTAACAAGCTTTGTCTGAAAGAAAATCACGGGCAGTACAATTGTTCTTTGCACTCTGTTTTGTCTAGGCAAGCCTTTTGTTGTAATGGGCTCTAGCCATTTTGAGGATGCTGCTTAATCAAAAAATTGGATATGCCTATACAATACTGTTCACTTCAGACTCTCAAAGTTTCTTTTGAACTTGGTTATGCTGAGTCTCAAAATATGTCATTGTTATTGTCTGCTCGGGGGGCATAAAATGCATACATTTTCTACTCAATTTTATTTGCTGTAAGATAGAGGTTGTACTTCATAACTGAAAATTACTCTCAAATTATTTATCTAATGCTCCTTTTAAAATAAGTTAAAGGCATAATCACTGTGACCTCCTGGCTGTTAAAGACACCAGATAGCTCTGTTAATGGAGTTCTACCAATGGAAAATGCATTCTAAAATAAGTTAATTTTAACCACAGAATTATTTCAATCTTTTTGCTCCAAGATACTGACCAAGAGGTAGCAGAAAAAAAAAAGGGGGGGCAATAAAACACTTGGGAAAAAAAAAAAAAGATTAATCAATTATGTGAAGAAGCCAGTGATTTCTTCCTTAAATAGGGAGAGAAACAGATAGTAAATAAATAAATAAATTACTACTAAATAGGCAAGGCGGAGGAAGTAGAAACAGCAGCCAACTCTTCTGGACTGATAAACAAACCAGTGATCTCTTTTTAAAGGTTTTATGGGATATTTACTGTCATGCACTTTGTGCCAAAAATGTCTTTATAAAATAAACATTTGCATTGCACTACAAAAATACATGAATAAAATGATGAAACTATTTATGCAAAATACTAAGCTACAGTGACGACTTATACATACCTTTTGCAGATTTTCATTCTGTGTGTGTTTGTATCTGTTTGAATTTTCATACCTCTCTACGCATTTCATATAAGACCAAGTGCTGTTGAAAAACTCATAACTGAAATCATTCTGAACTTTAACCTAAAAGGTGAAAGATAGACATCTGTATGAACAGCTTCATGTAGGATTTAAAAATGATAACTTACAGAGTAGAGCAAGGCCTTACTGATGCAAAATAAGCTGGTGTGTTTTTCAGGCTGAATCCATTTTAGATTTCATAAAAAGTACTGCACGCTATCGGAAAAAATGGAAATGCATTCATTCATAAATATATATATATCTCTCTCAAGTATTTACGCTATGAAGTAAAGTACATCATGGATTGTTTGGCATGCTTTTGATAAATGTGAGACAAACCAAAACATCTCTGGAACATCTACACAAAGCATGCCAAAGCCCTGTATTTCACCCCCAAAGCATTTCTTAGGGTGCTTCAGGCCACTGCTTATGCTAAGGAGATTAGCTTTACATTCAGTCTAACTGTGAGAGATTTAGAAAACACATCTAAGGAATTAATCTTTTTTTTTTCTTTTTATTTTAGCAAGATATTCACCAATTTGTATTTCAAAATAATAAGCAACTGCAGAGAGGGTACAGGTGTCAGTGAGCTGTGTTTAGGGAAGCGTACCTGCCGAGGACGCCTGCAAGCTTTGCATCATTCTCCCAGTTTTAATCCTGACTGTAAATACAAAGCTATGCTTAATGGAAACATACCTGAAAACTGTAAGCGAGAACACTTTCACTCAGCCTGTAGTATTCTCTCCTATCGCCGCTAAAGACCTTTCTGCATTGCCCTCCAAAGCTTTTTGTATGAATGACTCTTCCCTTAGTCTCACCAGTAATAATATCAAAGCTACAAGAAAAAAAAATATGCCATTAAGACAAAAATTACAGAGCCATTATAACTGAGTGCTGCATCTGCAAGTCATGATCACAGGCTGATTTAACCAAGGGGTTATCACCTAACAGACCTCCATACCTGCAGAACTGCAGTATGCACAGCATGTTACAACATTGAAAGTGAAATGTTGGTCTTGATTTGTCAACAAAAATTAACACATATCATTATCTCCATAGTTAAGACATTCATATCTACCGCAACTGATTTTATTGTTTGAACAACTGCTGCCACACAGAAAAACAGGACATGCATTCCAAATTGTGGGGGGTTTTATTACATCTGAAGTGTATTGCACAAGTGATAAAGCAACACCAAAGAAACTTAAGGCAATTATTTTGCTAGGTTGCAGCTGGGATTTATAAACAGAAATCCATATGAATCTAGAGTGCTAAATGCAACAGCAATGAACAAAAAGAATGAGCACTGCTAGCTCATTTTTTCCATACTGAAGATCATGTGTTACTAGTTGAAACTTCATTTCATATCTTAATAGCTGTCTTTCAACAGCAGGAACAAAACACTGAAAGCTTTATTCTGTGCTTCTAGTCAAAGGACCTTCTCATCCTGCACTGAACCACTGGCATGGTGGAAGCAGTTGTACTGAACACTTGCATATGGGATGTTTTACCATAAGCCCAGGAAATCTATCTGTACACCGAGAACTTGGAAACACATCAAAATATAAGTGCTTTTGGTACTACTGAGCCTGGCACAGAGCATTACCCTGCTCCTGTGAGTTCTGAATTCAGAGGTGTTTTGTCAATATCACATACAGTTCTCTTCTCTTCACATCGATCTTCATCTGCACCATCCTCCTCACAGTCCTGATCGCCATTGCACACTAGGGATCTGCTAATGCACTGACCTAAATCAGTACAAACATGCATCAGGAAAGAAGTGTTTGTTAATTTAAAAATAGATCACCTAAAATCAAAGCAGAAGTTCTATTAATCTACTACATTAATTAGCATATTCACTCCCATGATGAACAGCCTGTACCCATGATGGCTTGTGGAACATTAAATGTGGTCATAAAGAAATAGTGCACAGCACACTCAAGAGAGCCATAGCCATTCAAGGCTTATGATATATCAATGAAACAGTTGACTTCTAGATCTACTTCCTAAGCTTTCACCCTTTGACCCAATCACTTGTGATTAACCATGATGGTCTCTCTAGTAGCACCAAAACATGTTTATCATGGTTCCTTTGTGATAAATGCCTATCTATGAGATAATGTGCTCTTCTGTGAAGGTAATGGGAGCCACTTGGATGCATTTTATGGAGCATTAGTTTCCATGATCCAGATCATTTCATGTTTGGAAATAGCCTAGAACAGCTTCGAGACATCAACCTAAGGTTGCATTCCTTAACTACCTTCTTATAATGAAAAAACCTCTTCTCTAGGGCAAATGAGTAAGGCAGAATGAGTTAGAAAGGGTACCAGGGCTACAGCATATTATCTTCAGTGCTCTTCAATACTCCAGATGAAATTAAAAACATGCATAGTCGAGGCTGGAAACAAAGGAAACATTCCCCTAAGTCAAATTCATCTGTAAATCAAGAGTTCTGCAAATACATTGCCCATTTACTAAAGTTGAAAGATATCAAGGTTATTTTCTTAATTTCATGACTAGAAAATATTGAAACTGGTCTTGGATGGTACCTGAGGAACACCTGAACCGATCACCACAGCCATCTTCTGTTGGGCATCCCATTGTGGGGGAGCATGGTCTTGTTTCAAAGGCATCCCCAGAGCAGGGGTTTCCTCCATACTGGCCATAAACTGCCACTGTCCGTCTCCTAATCTGAATGCAAATCAAGGGAGATCTTAGAAAATCCTGATGCAAAGCCAGAATAGTTTGCTACTGTGAAGACAATGCTACTACTCTAGACATTCATTATTTTTTCTAAGTACAACCACACCTGGTATTACCACAATATGGTAGCAAACTCTCAAGTTAATAGAAAGACAAGTCTTTTATCTACAAGGTCTTTAGACTGGTGCATGAGCTTGGCTTGGTTTGTTCAAAAATCTAATACGTAACTGAAGGCAAGAGAAAGCTGCTAAGAAATTTAGGTGGTTTTTTTGCATTTTTAACAGGACTAACCATGACTGATGTGAATTTAAGTTTTTCAAAGTAAACAATGTCTTTAAGGAGGATGATAAAATCTTACATCATGTGGGCTAGTTTTTGTTTCTAAAAAAAGCAAGCTCTGTCTCATGGAACATCTTTAATTTTGACTAATCCCTCCTTAATTGATGTAGCATCAAAGTAAATGAGAAGGAAAATCAAAAGCATGTGTCTTGCACATCAATAAAGCTGCAGTGTAAAAATCACCAACTTATTTTCATTGAAGGTAACACTTTGCAACCAAGTTTTCTTCCCTTGTGACATGATGCCACTAATGAAAAATCAGTGGAATTGGCACAAACCAGCATCAGTGAAGGAATATCTGTGTTTACCAGACAGTTCAGCTGAGCTTTTTGAAACTATCACCAAAATAAAAAGAGCACAAATTATTTTACAACATGAACATCATAGCTTTGAAAGGAAACATATTAGGACAGATTGGAGGATTTATCTTCTTAGTTCTTTGGTCTTCAGCCTTCTTGTTCTGCTGGGGCTTTTGCCTGGCACCTGATTTGGGGTTTTAACGATAGAGTGGCTTGTTAAATACTGGAGAAAAAAGTATATGCTTACGAGGTTATGAATACAGAAAAGATGTGTCCATCTATACCTGTTTTTGAGTACAGCCATTGCACTCCGACCAAGGGCCAAAAGAATTCCAGCGGCAATGGACAGGAGGAGAAGGGCTGCTCCAGTATTGGTTTTTGCATTACAAAAAACCCCCAAAACCAAAAACGAAACAAGAGAAGAAAATCATCAGGGATTTCCATCCATAAGCATGAGTACAAAACTTTCCTAAAAGGCAAAGCAGACTTTCAATAATAATTAGGGGTATGACCAGGTATACTATAAAACCACTTGGATTTGCTTTCCATGTGCAAGAACGAAATCAGTCCCAACTTGGGCTTTCTGGCCTTTGAAAAGAAGAAACTAGACACATCCACCTATCCTAAAGATCAGCAACAAAAGGAACCGCCAGTTTCCATGGGAGGCATCGGGGGTTCGACCTGTCCCTGGGACTGGGGCTGGCTTGGGATAAGCTGTGCTGTGTTTCACAGACATGGGTTGCTGTGCCTCACACCACCACTGTGTGCTCTCTTCCGCAAGGCCGGCTGACTCCTCTGGGTAGAAGTTAAAGGACACCATAATGCCCCACTGCTGTCCCCACTGGTGGCAGTGGCAGAGCTGACACCAAACAGTGTGTATTTCTCCCAGGAAATATACATGACGACCCCTTGAAGCCCTGCCTCACATCATGCACCACAATTATACATGCTTAACCTTCAGCATGTCATTTATTAAATAAATTTTCACCTGGAAAAAATGGGAAAGAAGCCTGAAACTTCCAGCAACAGAAAAATTCCCAGCACCTGAAAAGAAGTAAAAGCAAATTTACTTTGCTTTTCTACTTTTTCCTCCCTTTTTAAGCTCATGCAGTTTTTCAAGGTTTCTGAAATCTATACACTAGTCAGCTTAAGAAATAAAAGGAGAATGTCATACTGATTTTCTCAGCTTTGTTGTGCAAGTTCTCATTTTTTATTTTTGTTCTTTCTTGCAATGCTGTCCAATTACTTTTTTCTGCTAACTACTTCTCCATATAAATTAATATTTCACTGCACTTTCCATATTCACTTCATCAGTACAAATTAAGTAAGCAATTGTCTTACCTTCATGTTAGACAAAATACTCAGATATACAGCAATTACCAGGGAAAATGCACTTCCAGCATTTTCAATTTGGAAGCCAAAGGAGTCAGTCAGTCTGTCTGTTGCTGTTCATCTCTTCTCGCTCCGCCTTGCTATTCTGCTTTTCTTTCCCTAAAAGGGGTGAATATTGCCAAGGAATTTTAACCTTAACCCATCTAGTCCTCTCCAGGGATGCAGCCTGCTTTGGGAGCTACTCAGTATTTTTAAGACATATAAATCAAGGCTTGGATATATTAACTGGGTCTGGCAGAAAATTGTGAGCACTTACTGAAAGAAGAATCATCTTTTCCTTATCTTCTCTCTCATAGCTTCTTCCCCCTGAAGAAGACTTTTGAGAGATCCCAGGCAACATAGACTACACCACAGCTGAATTCACAGCTGCAGCAGGAAGAGCTGCTCTAGAATAAAGCTGATGTTGCTAAGGTTTCATTATAAACACAAATCTTCATTCTCCACTTCTGCAGTCATGCTGATTTTTGTATATCAGACTTCACGTGAAAATCAGCTTATGGATCTGAATGCAAGTTTTGGTCAATTCTAGCCTGGTTCTGCTTGTTTTTTGGGGAGATACTCACACAGAAGTAAGAACACTTAATTTTCTCTTTCCTCACTCTGCCATGTCCTCTTATTTTTATTTTTGACTTATTTTTCACTTTTCAGAGCTGATCCATTGCAGTAACAACATGAAAATGCCACCGCTGGGGAAATTTACCTTCATTTATCCTAGAGTACCCCAGATAAAGCCCTCACAGAAAAGTAGCACCTCTACGTGAAGGCTCCTCATATACTCGATCTCAGATACTGCACCAATTTTGAACTGGTTACACAGTCCTTAGAAAGCTAAAAGCTTCATGTCATAGCATCACAACATGGTGAGTTCTAAGCCCTGCACTCTGTTGGCATGGTCTGCTTTCCTTAAGGAGATGCCTAGATCTTGGGTCACACTACTCCATTCATGTGGAGGATAGCTATGGCCACTCCTCAGAGCCAATTTAGATGAGCCCGTCTTTGGAACTTTTCAGGTTTAGCAACTATGAATCTCTTTGATAATGTAATTCACAGACTTTCAACACTTCTGTACATACTTGATTGCTTTTCATCAAAATCCTCATGCACCTATTTAGTTTATGACCAATTTGTGTAACACTGACCGTGGTCATTTGCCTTTGAAGTAAATTATTAGAACTTAGTTAAGACCTTTAATAGCTGCCCCAGAATACAGGAACTGCAAAGAATATTTCATCTATCCAGACATACGTCTTAATTTTTCAGTCATCAGTTTCAATGGCTTAAACAGCAATTTCACTTTCTGTAAGTATATCATTAGCTATAATAACCCTCAAGATCAAGATACACTGTAATTTGGTCCCAAACAAAATATGCAAGTAAATACAAAAGAGGACAAGCAGAGCTAGCAAAGAAAGTGTGTGTGTTGGCAGGGGTCTGGTCTTAATTCATAGGTAGTCAAATAATTAATAGTAATGGGCATCATATTCAAATGACTTTATACTGATAGAATGTTTTCCTGCAAAAAGTATTTCAGCAAGACAAAAATGCTGCACTGGCAGATGGTGTACAATTGTCCTTTTAGTACACATTTTCAGGTACTTCGACCTAACGATTTTATCTGCTTTTACTTGGAAATAGGACCCTGCTTTTTTATTGATCCTTGCTTCAGGGTAACAAAAGCAAAGAAATGGAACCAACGTGGTTAGAGCTGGACTTGTGCTGCTCCTAGGACTGCAAGTCCAGAGGCCCCATGGCATGTCACCGGTTTGTAGTGGATGGGTGCTCGGTCTCTCCTCTAGAACAGTGGGATTCTTATTTCATTTCATAGGGTACTTACAGCAGATTTTTTTCTACTTAGCATTTAAGCTCTGAACAACTATATAGTTTCCTACTTTTTTGTGTGTGCCATTGACACTTAAGGCAATAAGCATTTTTATGCTTAAGTAGCATAAAAATCTACTTACACTTGAATTTTGTGACTGTGCAACACTTAGTACAGTCTCAGGTTGACTGACATGCAGTTCTACAATAACATCAGATATAATAAAAGGCCTGATTGGGGACCTCCCCACTGACCTCCTCTGATGGAACAGTAGCAAAGGGCAGAATGCAACTTACAGAGAAGCGGAGGCTGATTTTCCCTTACTGTTTGTGAAAATGACAACAACCTAGTAACCATTTTACTGTTTCATCATAGCAACTTTTGGTTCTTGCTAAACATTTCTACTGTGTATTCATAAATAAACCATCTTTAGAATTAAAACCGATGTTTTAGGGGATTAAAAGTGGAGTTGTTTGAGAGACACAAAGGGCTAGCCATGAGGCAGGGCACTTTTCGTCCTGCATCAAATGACAGTCCCAGCACAGGAGTGATTAATGCAATGCTTCTTTTGCTGGGCTAATGATATCCTGCCTGGTCTAGAGACAGCCTGAAATGGTATTGTCTGTATTCTACTTCACACTAAGGTCAGCCAGAATATAATTATATCAATGATATTTCCCTGTAGACTTCTGGCCTTTTTATAGGATTGATGCTAAGGTTACTCAATAGTTTACCAAGCTTTAAATAGTCTCGTGTCTTCATTGTCCAAGTTCATTATGTATTACAGCCCTAAAGACAGTCTGTGCTCTGTGACTGCTGCAAATGCCAAGGTTCCAGTGACAACTGAGTGGAGAAAGAACATCCTGCTAGTATGGTTTTGAATTGTGAAATTGATTTGCAGTGTTTTTGTACTTGTTTCTGTATGCTAAGGCCATCTCACTTTTTTTTTGTTTTGTTTTGTTTTAAGCTTTTTAATTGCCTGTTTTGCTTTTAATGTATTTGCTGCGTTTCAAGGATTAATGACAATGCCTTGGGATGTGTCTCCATGAAATATGTCAAATAGCATTACTGCTGTGCTAACTTTAATGCAAATGATTCTCTCTCAGGGGACCTTGTAGAAGGATATTGCCTTAGATACCGGAATTTGTATGCGGCAGAAGCTATGCCAAACAAACAAGGGCTGTGAGGGTTCTGGTTTGAAAGAACTAGGTTAGAACAAAAGAGCTTAAGTTATTAGGATTCAAAATTCAAAGAGCTTCAGTGGTATACTGGCAATACATCAGACTTGTCCAGAGCACAGACATTCTGTATGTACACAAAGGTCATCACTAGGCAAACAAATAATTACTATTCTTTAGAGTTATGTTCTGATCTTAAAACAAAAGACATGGTGAACAAACTCAGTAGCTTGAATCTGACCAAAGTTGTGTTACTTTCTGTTTTTTTCCACATCTTTGCCTGCTTTTACTCCCAATTGCCACCATGTGCTTGCTTCTTCTGCACATCTGATGCTGGCTTTGGCACACTTCAGTCCCTTCTGAACCAGTTTAATTTATCACAATAGCAGAAAATAAATCCAGGAAAAAAAGAAGTCTGGGTGGGTTTGAGCTGTTTTTATGAGTTAGATCATCTCTCAGAAAGGGCCGGTGAGCCACAGGCCCATGGAGAAGGTAAAAACATACAGAGTCACAGAGAAGAGAGATGGGACAAAAGAGGTGGGAAGTGGGAAAAGAAGGAGGGCAAGAGGAGAACCTTCTGTCTGCAGATGCAGCCAGCCACTGCATCTGCTCAAGTGCCAGTGAACCACCACCTTGCACAAATTCTTCTGGTTTCTGCTCATCCCAGACTAGCAGATACTGCTCACTGCTTCAAAGGACTCCCCTGGACAGGACTGTGGCATCGAAATGCACCATACTATCTAGAGATCAGTTGCCTAGACAGGCCTGATTTAGCTGTTCACTAAAGGTGAATACTTATTTTTCATTGCTACTGTTGCTGATCCTTGCCTCCCTGAGACATTCTTCCCTCAGGCTGACAAAAATCTCAGATTCAGACCGTATGGCAGGCAAGATGACAGCAAACAAACGATGGCTAGTAAATATGAGAAGGATTTTCAATGGTCTTCATCACCAAGGGTTGGGAGCAAGCTAGATCCACTTCAAGTCCTCAACCTGAAAATTTTGCCCACAGAGCTCACAGGGGTCAAGGGCTTCTGCAAAAGCTCTTCTGAGAGCTCGCCTGCCAGCTGTGTGCAGAAGCAGAGGTACTGTGTCTACAACAGATCTATATGCTCTCATGTATCCAGCAACAGAGGGGCTCACACATACATAAAATAGGTGAATTTCATGAACCAGAGGGCTTGTATCAAGATTTTAGCACTTTAAACATGCCAACACAGAAAGAGTCACATGAAACAGGCTAGAGTGGAAGTATTATTCCACTTGTGTTAATAGTGACACAAAAACACACATAATATATAAAGGCATGTATCAGAGGTTAAACGACAGGGAGGATTGCAGAGCCTGTCCTCTGCAATTAATCCTCAGACCCAAACAAAGCCAGTTTTTCGCAAGCATCCAATGATTTAAGTTTCTGTTGATTTTTTTCTTGTGTTTTTCTACATTGTTTACTCTAAGTTTAATTCCTACATTTTAATAAGTTCATGAGGAGCTTTATATGACTGCCTAAGAGAGCAGTATCTCACATTGATAATCCAGCTCTCTTTTGGCCTGAGGTCCTGGTGCTTTTTAAAATATCATCTCTTTCTGATTTCTCTGTAGAGTGAATAGAATGTCAAATATCAACCATTAGCAACCTTGCCCATGCTTTTATATTTCTGGTACTTTCTGAATCAGTGAATATATTTGAGACTTATTGTAACTAGTTGAAAAGCTAAAATGCTTCAAGCGCTAAACCTTGAACAAAATCTTTCATCAAAGTCCATTAGTCTCCCTCTGAAAATTTCCAAGTATCTTGAAATTAAAACCTTAACAATGTTTTCCAATAAGCAGAACAAAGTCTCCTTTCCTATAAAGGAGAGTTAGGGAACAAAATGAAGGCAGGACTTCAAAGAAACAGATCTTATTAGGATATCTTTTTGAACTACAACATTTTTAGGACCATCTGGAATTCATTTAAATTTTGTCAGCTTACTTGAGAAGTCAGTAATTAACCCTAACTGCTACTGTGAAATTTCCTGGAATAAGCTTTTGTGGATATCTTCCATCTGGAAACAAAGTTCAACAAATAAAGTAAGGTTTTGCAAACTTTCATAGAGGCAACAGAGATGCAGCACATTGTGCAAAAACAGAAATGACACAGCCTTGACTCTGGCTCTCCCTCATTCTGGACCGGCTACGCATACAACCACCATCAGCCTGCGATAATTGAAAACATGTACCAGTAATGAGAAAGGGATAATGCAGTTGCAGAGATTCACCTGAGCCCAGAGAAGTTTAGATGTGCTCAACGTTTGCTATTTCTTCCACAACAAGCTTATAAGCTTAGTGAGTTATTCTGGCTTCTGCCTGTACTTGCTGTTCAGTTAAAAGGAGCAGGACTGAAGCACAGGGTCACTGTGACCATACTAATGATGTACTTTTTTATTTCCAGATACAAAATTCTCAGAAAATTTCTACCTATCCAGCCGTCCAATTACTTTTATGTAACAGTTTTGATTACTTGGAGTTACATGAATAGGAAATGCTTTATCTGATAGTGGAGACCATACCACTAAACATCTCTGAAAGAATCTTCATTTCTGGAGATTGGACTTGTCCCCATTTAGCCTGAAAAGACATTCCATTCTGTGCTTATTTGGTTGAAAGACTATCATGAAAGTAATCAGAAGTATGGTGTTTCTAATTTAAGTGGAGGTTCTGTAGAACTTTTAATAGCTAGAAAAAAGTATTCCACAAACAGCTATGTCCAGACTTTTTAGAACTAGCAAATAACTTTGAGATTTTTAGAAACCATAAAAAAAAAAAAGAGAGAGATAAACACTGATAATTCCAAAGAGAGAATGTAAAACGTAAGGTTTGTGATAACAACAGACAAGAAAGCCTCCTGTTTCTTCCTTTGTAGGGCCTCACAGCAAGAGAAGTACACAATTCTGCTCATTTATTGGTGAATACATATTTGGTCTACTGAGACAGTAATGAAAGCAAGTGTGCTGGTTTTTGCTGGGGTAGTTAATATTTTTCACAGTGGCTGGTACAGGGCTATGTTTTGGATTTGTGCTGAACACAGAGTTGAAAATATACAGATGTTCTTACTATTGCTGAGCAGGGATTGCACAGAGCCAAGGCCTTTTCTGCTTTTCCTACTGCCATGCTGGCCAGGAAGCTGGGGGCTCATAGGAGGCGGAGAACAGGCACAGCTGGGACAGCTGACCCCAGCTGGCCAAACGGATATTCCAGACCATATGACATCATGCTCTGCTCATAAGTGGGGAGAAGAAGGTGGTAGTGGGGGACATTTGGAGTGATGATGTTTGTCCTCACAAGTAACCATTATGTGTGATGGGGCCCTGCTCTCCTGGAAATGGCTGAACAGCTGCCTGATCATGTGTAGCAGTGAAAGAATTCCTTACTTTGCTTTGCTTGTGTGTACAGCTTTTGCTTTCCCTATTAAACACTCTTTATCTCAGCCCACATTAAACACTCTTTATCTCAGCCCACGAGATTTCAGGCTTTTACCCTTCCAATTCTCTCCTCAATCCCATTGTTGTGGGGTGAGCAAGCAGCTGCATGGGGCTTAGTTGCCAGCTGGGCTTTAAGCCAGGATACCAGGACAGGGGAATGCTTCCATGTAAAAGCACGCCTCAACCATGAGAAAGGCATCCTGCGAAAGGCTGGTGGTCAGTTTTGCACTGAAGTCAACTACAAACTTGTAAACTGGTCGAGAGACAGAGCAGAAAAAGTAAATTACAGATACTGTTACTGGGGGGGGTACCATATTTTATTCTGCTGTTAAAATACAGTAAGAATAAGGAGGCTTGGAGTTGTCACAGTGCAACATTCTCTCAGACATTTTTCCCTGCTTGAGCAAACACTTTTTAGGTTACATCTCTTCCTAACACTTGTTCAAGCTCTGCTGAAAACTGTGCAATCAGTTAACAAGGAATAACTAAAGGGATAATCCAAATCTAAAACTGTACACACTGGCATATTCTCCACCATCTGCCAAAGAAACTGAGTTTGCCCCGCATCATCTGGAACACTGTCCACGCTGCATGTGTGAGTCTAATACAGGTCATGCGGCCACAGGATTGTGAGTTCCATTTTGTGATCAAATAAGAAGAAGTTCAAAAAGCTCCATTTCTTCTCTGTGTCCTCTTTGCACACACTAATAAGATTAGGCACTATTTTGTCCTCTATTTTTGTTAAAGTGAAGTAGTTTAAGAGCGAAATTGTGCACGGGTTTTAGGGGAATTCCCTGATAGAGCCAGTATGCCTCAGTTCCAGTAAATGCAAAGCTGAAAATGCCTGATACAGGGAAAACATATTCCAGAATAAACAGAAGATAGCATTTGTAACTGCAAAGTTGAGCTGACCTTTGTTAAAAATTCATTTGTACTTCGGGAAGGTTCTCAGCTGGTGAAAATAATAAAATGCAACAGTGATTTTGATGAAGGAAAGTGAACTTATTTTACTTAGGGAATAAGCCTTTATCTTCAGTAAACATAGAACTTGCATTTGTCTGTTCCACTGCAAAGCCTTTTTTTTTTTCTTACAGCTCATGTCTCACATCCAAAAATTAAAGGCAAACCCCACAAATCCACACAGGATAAAGAGTGCTATGCAAGTGACAGGTTTTTCTACTTTAAAGTAGTTTATATTTTTATTTCTAGAGAAGTGACTGGGTGTCCAGGGAAAGCAATCATTTGCAGTAGTCCCGGGGCAAGAAAATTGTAAATTCTTTAGAACTCCTGAAGTGAGATGTGAGATAAAGTAAATAAATATACAAACAACTAATATGTTAGGCTCATTTTGCTGGTTTTCAGATCAAACATGAGTGCCCCAATTTTCTTCAATGCCCCCTTCTTTGACCTTCCACTTTAGTGCAGACACATATCTTTCTTCCTGAATGGTAGATCTAAAGTAAAACTTCAAGCTTATAAACAATAAATATTTGTGAGAAATGCATATTTCTAAAAGAAAATCAGATACCTTACATTTTGTGCACAGCTTTGCATTTACTCACATACTTGGATACTTCTAATTGCAATATACATGAAAAATTAGAAAATTTACTGTACCGTGTATATGCTGTACCAGTTCTTTTAACACTAACAGGTGCCAAACCTGGATAGGTTTTGTAAAACTGAATTACCTGCTTACCTTGGGAGACAGACAGCAGTGTAAAAAGATACGCATCTGCATTTCTCCAGCATTCCCAGGAGGAGAATATCAAGCCATGTTCTAAGGAATGGCTGGTGAGAAGTAAAATCATTCACATTTAGTAAAACCATACTTTTATGAAAGATTAAATCATTCACATATGCACTTAAAGCATAGCTGAGGAACACAAGGAGGGAACGTGATGACAGAGACATAACTAGGCAAGCATGTAATTCCACATAAAAAGTGAGAAAATTGAGAGGGTAGGATAGCTAACTGCTTGAATCCAGCTTTAAATTTAAGCTTCTTTTTCTGAGCTTCTGGCAAAGACTTTTACTCCCAACATTCCTTCAGAAAGAGTTGGTTTTTTCCCCAACCAGTTGATACTGTATTTCTTTTCCAAAGATTATGCCCATCTGTCATTCATACAGAACATTTGGAAGTATAAAACAATTGATACTGTATGTTATGTTTAGACACTAGGTTTCCAAGATAGCAAATTTCAACCATAATGCCTGGGCTTAGGTATGCGCTGTGTCTAGCTGTAAGTGAGACAAGCTTTTGATATTTTTTTAGAACAAAAGAAAGAAAACATTTTTAGTACAGCTAAGTGTGTACCATATGTGTATGTGTCTGCACAAAAAGATACACACATGTATCACAGAATATTCTGAGTTGGAAGGGACCCACAAGGATCATTGAGCCCAGCTCTTAAGTGTGTGGCCCATGCAGGGATCAAAACCACAACCTTGGTGTTCTTAGCACCATGCTCTGACCTACTGAGCTAATCTCAGGGTCATGACTAGGTAATATTTCCTTTCCATTTATACAATTATTCTCAATAATGAATCTTTTGGATTTAATATGCTTTAGAATAACTCCAAAAATGCAAGTCAGAGACTTACACAACCCTGGGGAAAGATGAATGTTTAAAATGCAGGCCTGCCAGTGGGCTTGTAAGAAAGGGGCCATAGCACTTTTTCAGCCAGACACCACAACAGGAAAAGCAGACAAAATTTGAAAGCAGAATTCATGAAGATCTGACCTTTTTTTTCCCAAGTATAAAATTGGTCAAACGCATTTTTCTGAGAAAATGACAGCCTGAGAGATTAGAGATACAGTTACGTCTCTACGGTTAGAGGCCTTTTATAAAATCACAGCATGACAAAAGTATGGCTGGGAGGAACCTCAGAAGGTCATCCAGCTTATTTGCCTTTCCACCAGAGGATCCACCACACCTATGCCATTTCAGACAAACATTTGACCAGCCTTTTCTCAAAAATTCCAGAACCATCTGAAGGAAAACTAAGTCCAGTACTTTGCAGTCTGTACTGATACAAACATTTTCCTCACAACTCACTAAAATATTTCCTGCTGCAATGAAGAGGAATGTGGTTAGAAGCTAGGTGTGGAATGTGATTCAGACTACAATACCAGATGGTGGTAGCACAAGTGTTTTTTTGTACCTCCCCCATGAAAAGTTTGCTCTAGGCTTGTGTGTGCATACATTTGTGCATGAATAATGCAACAAAGTTTTAAGACAACTGTATCAAACAATATTAGATCAATAAAGGTTGTTTTTTATCAAAATAATACTAACAGGACAAGAATATTATGTTGTTATACAACTGAGAAGTAAATGGCTGTCACCTTGCAAAGGACCTTGTGGCTTTCTCCTATGTACCCTGTTTGATGCTCAGCCCAAACTGCCATGCAACCACTCTGCAATCAGTGAAAACCCCCTCTGAGCATTACTTTGGTGCAACAAAGCCCCACAATCCTGTAAAGTATATAAGCATAAGCACTAAAAAGAAAACAAAAAAGAATCAAAACTAAACAAAAACAGAACCAAAGCAAAAAATAAACAAACAAAAACTAGGGGCATTTTAGAATTCTGAATTTTCTGAATTCTGTTGCACTGTGTAGCAAATGTGTCCCAGGCTTGTTCCTACCTCTGCTGTGCAGAGATACGCTCTCCCTGTTGCCCTAGCCAGATGGAACAAGAATTCTAGTGTGGTTTCTAGTGGGGAGGAAACCAGGATCCCCCCCGCAACTACTCTAAGATAAGGGTTAAAGGCAGCTGAGGAAATGGGCAGGGAGGTCTTCTTCCTGCTATGTTTGTGATGGTAGTCATGCTTCTGCCATGATCTACAAGTATTAGTGCTACCCCCAAGGTGGACTGAAGGCTGTTATCTAGTCTCTCTCTCTCTGATGCTAAGGAGTGGCAATAGAGTAATAGAACGGATACAATGGTTTCGGTTGGAAGGGACCTTAAAGATCATCTTGTTCCAACCCCCCTGCCATACGCAGGGACACCTTCCACTAGACCAGGTTACTCAGCCCCATCCGGCCTAGTCTTAAACACTTACAGGGATGGGGTACTCACAGCTTCTCTGGGCAACCTGTGCCAGTGCATCACTGCCCTGACAGTACAGAATTTCTTCCTAATACCTAATCTAAACCTGCCTTTCTTCAGTTTAAGGCCATTGCCCCTTGTCCTAACACTACACGCCCCTTGTAAAAAGTCTCTCTCCATCCTACTAGTAAGCACCCTTTAGGTACTGGAAGGCTGCCATAAAACAGTAATAAAAAAATATTGAATTTTTATAATTATCACTTCCCCTGTACTTTAATAAGCAATTTCAGAAGTTAGTGTCAGCTGTTTAATTTTCTTCTATTCATTTTCATCTTAAACAAATAGAAAGACTTTTCTATTATGCTTATTAGTTTCTTAGCAGGATACAACAGGCTTATTCATAAACACTGTTGTTTGCTAAAATTTTCTGTTATTGTCATAGAGATGTAAGAACTGTACATATAATATTAATACTTCAATTTATTAACCTAATTTACTGTTACTGTTTGAGAGTTTTTACTGAGTTGTTTAGTAGAAAGGTTTTACTTGAACTCTACTGTCATCTTGTGGTGACCAATGTTTCTGGCTCAAACTCACATACGAAAGTTTTCAAACTGAAGAATCTGGATATTATACAAATGAAGTTACACTGTTTCTGCCTGCTTGGTAACAAATAATCAGTGTCTTCCCCACTAATTCCAACCGAGATATCTACCTCTGCAAATCAAGATGATACCCAGAAACAAAGGCATCCAAATCAACCCTCATGAAAATGTTGCCCTTGAATTCCTCAGTTTTCCTGCAGCATTCCTGAGACATTGTTATCTACGTCAAAGTGTTCAATATTCAAGAGGATACTGAAAGGCATTCCTTTGATCTAAGAGATCAGAATCAGAAATAAAGACTTCAGTTTGTCCGCACCACTGAAGATCATTGAAGATAATATTAAGTGCTGACTGGTTTCAAACATTTATGTATGAAGGTTGAATTTTCACTATTCCCATCCCTTTAACTCACCCCTGCTTGAGCTAAGGGTGCTACACATGTGCACAAACGAGTGATGCCACATGATGACATCAGACAGAACTTGCTTGGATATCAGTTGTGTGTTTGCCACACATTAGTCCTTTCAGCAGCTCAGTCTCTGTAAAACCAGTTCTATTCCTCTGTTTTTTGAATCAAGTCACACCACAGGGTGTGCCTGGCTCTACTGCACCACAGTGATGGTGTGATGTAGCAGCATGACATCAAACGTGAGCAAAACAAATGACACTGAGGTTATCTGTTGGTCACACCCTCTTTCCTCTCTAATGCCTAGCCAGCCCTGATTCTGGTCTCCCTGTCCCTGTGACAGACTTGTCTCTAAGGCTTATTTGTAAAGGCATTTCTATTTTTTACTTCAGTGTTTTAACCCCAACCAGATCAGCCGGGCTGCAGGACACGGTGCAGAACACCGTATTCAATAAACCTTAACCTAGAAGATTAATAGGATCACTGTTTGCTGGCACAACAAAGGGTTTTTTCCATCAACAAACCTGGCTGGACCAAAATTGCTGTGCAGAAGCTGTGACGTGATACCAGCTGCAGTGACAGACTGTTGTTTCCTACATCAAAAAGACAGTTCTGAAATCCAGACACGTCACCTTCCAAATTTTGGATTACTTTCTAGGCAACAAAGAAGCAGTGTGAATTAGTCAGTGCTGAATTTAGACTGGTGCCATTCAGCAGCTGCCACTACATGAGCCTGTGGGTTCTGAGCAATGGGCAATGAACTCTGTTCTCCCCTGAGAGCTTACACGGGCTAAGAGCTTCTGGAATGGTACTGGGTCAGCCACAGCTCTGCCCATTCTCTACCCTAAAAGTGTTCCTGAATACTAAAAACAAGTGCATGATGATAGCAAAAATTTTACTTTCTGAACAGGTTTGAAGACATGTAAATGAAGAAGATTATTTTTATCCCACAAAGGACAGGAATAATTCCGGCATATTCTTGCAGGCAGCCAAACCAACAGACTTCCTTTGGAGGCTGTTGCCATGGCACCTGTCCAATGTCCATGTCATCTTCCAGATTTCTGAGATCTAGTGAGACAGAAAGAGCAAAGGAGGCATTAGATAAAAGGCACACAGCAAGGTTGCTGGGAGAAATATGACTCCAGTTCAGCCTTTAGGATGTATTCACACCATTTAAGTGGTTTGTTGGGTTTTTTTTTCTTAATAGCACTTCATCCATAGGACACTGCGATTTCTCTTTTGATTTCTGGTAAGGAAAACAGAACTGCTATAAAATATCTTCATTGAATCAATTCAGGGTAAAATTAATTTTACCTAACTTCAGCCACCTATGTGCCCCAGCCTAAGGAGTCTGCCTAGGCTTCTCTCAGAATTCACAGAAGAAGGGTTCCTCCCAGAGATCATTTTTTCACCCTACTTTAGACACCTAATTTAAGATGGGATGATTTGCCATTTGGAACCAATCCCTCCTTTTCAACTACTGCAGGACCATGGATGGAGTAAATGTCTGGATTTCATGTGAGGTAAAATGAATACAGGCAAAGACTTCTGTTATTTCAGAAACAGAAACTGCCACCCAAAATGAGAGAACTGAGCAAACAGTGTGAGCCACACCATTCTGGGTCTGGAAGCAGTGCTGCTGAAGTCAAATGGCTTTTTGCCCCATCCCTCAACCTTAGCAAAGGTCAAAAGCCTCCCAGCACATAAAATAGCACTGAAAGAGTTCAACAAGAGGCTGCATTCTGAAATAAGTGAGGATAAATCAATATTGAGACAATCACATGAACATGGTTTGTCCAGGAGTGAAACTGCAGCAGGTCAGACACAGCTTCACTAATCTGGGGACTGTGCCACGGGGCTACCCCTTCTTCTGATAAATGAGCTCCATGTAACAGGGTTTCAATCCATGCATAGTGGGAGGGTTCCACACAGTTTGTTGGTTTCTGGTGGGCCCAGATAGTTGTACTTTGGAAAAGCTGCATTTTTAGTCAGTAAACCAGGAGTAAGGTCTAGCCTGCCAGATAAAGATATGCTTTCATCAAGTACTGTAAGACAAATTACATAATTCTACAATCAAAGATAAATAAACTGGCCACAGTGTCAATTTCTGGCTTTGTTTGGGATGACAAGGTAATGATCTGATAATAAGATACACACAAATTTCTCCAATTTCTCTCTGTACATGTTATTTCCCCTGAAATGAGCTCTGTCAAGATAAAATTGTGTATAGATTGTGAGCCTACTGAAGATGCATAGTAGGCAGGCATGTGAGAATTTAAATAGAAGATTTTCACAGAATCACAGAATATGCTGAGTTGGAAGGGACCCACAGGGACCATCAACCAACACTTGGCCCTGCGTAAGACAGCCTCAAGAATCAGACCATGTGTCTAGAGCATGGTCCAAATGTTTCTTGGACTCAGCCTTGGTGCTGTGACCACTTCCCTTTTTTGTGCCCATAACGTCCATGGCGATGCTTTTGACTCCAGGCAGACTGTCTAGCACTATGTAGGGGTATGGGAGAGGACATGGACAGACAGAGAGCACAGGAGAGCCTGTTGTTCAAGGCAGCTTGACAGTTACATATTACAGGCAGGAGTATCCTGTCGCTGAATTACACTCATTAAAACTCACCCATTAGACCTCATTGCTCTCTACAACTACCTGAAAGGAAGGTGTAGTGAGGTGAGGTCCAGTCTCTTCTACGGTGCCTACAGAGAGGACAACAGAAAATGGACTTAAACTGAGAGATGGGACATTCACATTAAAAATTTTGTCACTGTTCGGGCGGTCAGAAATTGGTTACCCGGAAGGTGGTGGACTCGTTATCCCTGGAGGTGTTCAACAGGCGCCTGGGTCTGGCAATGTGTGACGTGGTTCAGAGGTTACAGGGGTACTGCTGGGCGGACTGGTGGACTGGATGGTCCAGCAGATCTCTTCCAAAACTGACGATTCTGCGATTCTATCAAAGTAACTTCGACTGTCGGTGGGAGCAGGGTCAGGACTTGGAGCGGAGGCACCCGCCGGGCAGCGCGGGCGCTGCGGCAGAGCGGCAGCCGCGGGGTGCCGAGCGCTGTGCGGGGCTGCCGCCGGTGCCGGGGCCGCGCCCAGTGCCCGCAGAGCGCGCCCTCACACAGGGCCGGGGCCCGCGCCCGCCCGAGCGGCCGCCCCCGGAAGCGCTCGCGGGGCCGTGGCGGAAGCGGGGCGGGGCGCGGCCTCTTTGGTGCTGGCGGCCGGCAAAGATGGTGAGTGCTGGGCTCGCTCGCGGAGTATCCGCCGCCATCCGCCGCCATCCGCCGCTGCGCCGGGCCGGGGGCGCCGCGGGGCTCGGCCGGGGGTGCCGCGGGGGGGACGCCCCGCGCTGTACCGCGGCCGGGCTGGGGCCGGCGGTGGGAGCGGCTGCTGCGCCGGGCCGGGCGGGGAGGCTGTGGTGCGGTGCGCGGCCCTGGGCGCTCCGGAGACTCTTGCTTCGTACCTGCTGCTGTGGCCGAGCAGCCGGGCGGTAACGTAGCAAGAGAGGGTTCGGTCGCGACGGGTGGGTTGCGGCTGCTGTGTGTGAAGCGAGTCGCTTTTCGTCAGGAGGGAGCAGTTCGCTGCTTCAGCGTGATACGTGTGAGGAAGGAAAGGGGAGCCGAAAAAACGCGCCGTGGCTCCGTTTTACTTCAGCACGGGGGCGGGGCCTCATAAGGAATGGCGGCAGTGAGTCCTGAAAATGGACGCTGCGTGTAGTTGAAACTGAGTTGTGGTTCAGAGTTAAATGTGCCTCTGACGTGTTTGTACGACTCGGTTTGCAGTTGGTTTTTTAGGGCTTGTTCTTTTAGTTTTGTGACTTGGACGTGTTAGTGATATTTCCAACGTGCTGTATCTTGAAACGCTTTTCAGACGAAGGGTACGTCGTCGTTTGGTAAGCGACGAAATAAGACACACACCCTGTGTCGTCGATGTGGGTCCAAGGCGTACCATCTGCAAAAGTCGACCTGTGGGAAATGTGGTTACCCTGCTAAGCGTAAGAGAAAGTGTAAGTATCAAACTTTTGACTGGCTTTAGTTTAAAGAAACGTGTTTCTTTTCCTTCAGCAGTTTGACTTCTTTTCCAGTCAAGGAATACTGTGTCATTTTGCATTTTGGAGCTTTGGTTAAATTAATGATGATTATACTATATGTTAGGTAATATGCAGTATTACTGCGTAGAAACTGACTTAAATTATAGTTAATTTTTTTTTTGTCGGCTTGAATAATTGCATCATGCAAATGTAACATGCAGCTTAAAATATTTTGTGCAGATGAGTAACAGTAGCCTATATATTTTAGATAACTGGAGTGCCAAGGCTAAACGACGCAACACCACTGGTACTGGTCGCATGAGGCACCTGAAAAAGGTCTACCGTCGATTCAGGTATAACATTTTATTACAGACTAGCAGGGTGTGAAATCCTGCATAGACACCACTTAATGACAAAACTCACCATTCAAAGTTAACATTTTAGATTTTTTTTAGTACCACTTTATCTTCTGAAATACATCATGAAATAAGTGATGCTTTGTATATTTGGCTGCATATTCCTTTGAGGATAAAAAAATCCTTACTGTTAAGACAAAAGGTGTATAAAAAGTTCTGACGTTTCTACTAAATGAAGGTAGTACAGAACACACAGGTTATTGTAATTTGATGCCCACATCTTAAAATGCTTTTTGTGATATTGCCTCTATTTGTGATTCAGTTAAATAGATGATTACACTAAAGTGGGGAGTTTTATAGAGATAAGTCTCAAAATGCACTCCAGTCCTCATTTGCTTACGCAGAAAAAGTTCAGGATGGGAATAACCTCTGGTCCCTCTCTTAGAGTTCAGTTAGTGTTGCTGTTTTCCCCACAGATGAGTAGGAAAACGGCACAAAGTCCAGGCTCAGGGATAAATGGAAGCACTTTAATGAATTCTCAGAAGGCTTTTATGTGTTAGTTCGCAAAGTGTATTAAATGGCATAAGGTAATTGGTTTTTTGCCATCCACCCCTTAAGGGGATTGGTCAAGTTCTAAGACACCCATCTCTGAATGTTTTTCTAGTTAGAACCGTAGCAATTCTGCAAAACAACCTGCAGCTGCAAGAAGCTTACAAAAGTGTAACATTGTTTTGAGTTACTTGCATGGGAAAGGCAGAACTCTCACAAAAATGCTGCAGAGAGCTGAAGAAATTCTCTGCTGAAGCTTTTTCAGCATCCATAAGTTAGCATTAAGTAGGTATTACATCAGATCCTGAGTTGCAAGTTTCTAAGACTTGTTACAAAGCTTTTGAGTTGTACTTAGGCAGCAGTGATGAGGGTGTTGTAAGGTTACACTCATTTTGTATGACTCCAATGGAACTCTGTAGCTTCTGGTCTACTACACAAGGAAGCTGTACGAAAAATATCGCATAATTCAGGAGTGTTGCCATAAAAATGTATATTGGCTTTATCAGCAAATGGTAGGAGATTTTAAGTATCAGTCTTGGTTGTGGTTGAAGGATTAATTAATTTGTTTTGGTTAGCTCGTTCTTCTCCAGTGGGAGCCGTAAAACACCTTCCAGTGTGCAGCCATAGCTTGCTTTCCACTGACTGTTGCTCAAGTAGAAATGTCATCTCCAAAAGCAAGCTTGGGGCTGAAGAGTGGTTGGAGGCATAGAGGATTTTTGTAAGAAATAGACTTAGGCTTCACAAACAGGACCTCTTTGGTCTGATTGCTTAGAAAGAACATGAACTAAGATCTGCTTTCAGCAGGTGTGCTGTATTTGGTATAGTCTTGCAGTGTTCACTCGGGTAATGAAATCTTTCATGTTCCAAGAAGTCAAATGTACTTCAGCAGAAGAGAGTGAAAACCATACTGCTTATTCAAGACAATTGTTAATAACGTGTTTCTTTGTAAAAAGGTGATTAAAAAAATGGGTGATTTCTGTAGTGATTTCAGTGCATTTCTGAGATAAATTGAAAAAAGCTAGTGAGCTTCATCTAAAACATGACTATCAGAAAACAACCTGGAGCACAAACCAACTTCCTGAAAAGTGGTAACCATATTTCTACTTGCAGGAATGGATTCCGTGAGGGAACCACACCGAAGCCCAAGAGAGCAGCTGTTGCAGCCTCCAGTTCATCTTAAAGACTCATCTATTTGTTAAAATAAATGGTCTTATCCAGAAAATCTGTCACCTTTTTTTAACATACTTTATTTCACTGAAATGTAGTATTCCTGAAAATACATAAATACTTAAAACCACAAATTCTGAACTGATTAATTTAAAACAATCCTTTTATTGACTTTTCATTTGATAGTACTTCTGTCTTGAAAATGACCATAATCTCTGCACTAAACTGAAAAAGAGGCTTGTATGTATTACTCAAAAGAGCTTGCCTGCCAGGGAAGTGGAATATTGGTACTATGGATTTGCCCTGCGTGCCTCTGAATCTCAGTATGCCCTAGCACAGAAAGCCAGAATTTTTTTTTAAGATGGTAGCTGTAATAATGGTTCTGTGTGCTGTCTGGGAAGGTATTAGTGAAAGAGTGATTTCCAATACTGTTCGTTTTTCACTGCTCTGGGGTACTGAAAAGCCTGCAAAGATACTACTTACTGTGTGGATCATTGCTTCCTGGGCAAAAAGAAACTCACAAGGCTGCAGTGTGTGTACTGCAAATACAGAGGGGATGGAGACTTGGTGTAGGTGGGACAAAATTGCCTGGGTGGCCTGATGGGGTTGGTGTGGAAAGCTGACACAGATCTGAGTTAACTCTGCTGGGCGTAAATTTAATACCAGGCAGTAGTAAGTCACTTGGAGTTACATAAAAATTACAGATTGATGCCTTATGAATTTGTATGTACCTTGTGTGTTACTGGCATTCAAACACACTTTAAGCAAGTGTAAGATGGTGCTATGAAAGTTGGACAATTGCAGTAATCACTGAGGGTTTAGAGGACTCTAAGGTGCCTTGCAGAGACAAAATTGACAAACCTATGATGCTTTAAGCTTCTGCAGCTATTCCTACTGCTCTTTAGTTTTGTCATGAACTTCCAGAAGCACCATATTGCTTTGTCACTACTGAATGATCAGCAGTTAATGTATCACCTTTTGCAAAATCACAGAAGAAATTTTCAGGTGTGAAATTGGAGTGCCCAACTGCACTTTCTTGCATTTTTAAATGAAGCAGAGTTAGAGCTTTTGGATACTTGATTGTATCAACTTGGGCTGTTTCTAAACTAAAAGAGAAGTTGTTCCGGGTTGTTCTCTAGCATGTAACAAATAGACTGTACTCACTAGATTCAACTGGTCCATTTGAGAACATAGGAATGTAAGTGGTAGTAATGCTCTGAAAGTACACTGTGCACACTACTGGCCATGTATTTCCAGGGCTAAGGAGTGCCCCTGAAATGTGTTTTTTGGTGATGTTTGGAAAACAATTAGATGTAGAAGGAAGCAATCATAAATGTGTCCTTATTCTCTCAGAATAAACTCCAGACCATTGTAAAAAGAGGTCAGCAGGATTCTAAGGAAGGGCTTTTTGAGCAATGGTACAGTTGGACAGTGGTATGGCAGGTATTCTGACTATGGGTGGGAGTGAAAGCCTCTGCTTGCCAAGTCTTAGGTGATCTTTCTGTAGTGTGGGATTTTGCTCTGAATATCCTGTTTGACCTGCAAACACGATAAAACACTGCAAGGGCAAGTGCTTAGCTGCTTCCTGCTGTTACTAGCTTCTCATGAACTCTGCTCCTGAAAAATGCACATTTGTATGATACACAACACACTGTGGTAGCAGTGATTGAAACTTCCAATGACTTGGAGTAACTGAAACCCTTTATTTCAGGAGGAATTTTACTTGCAGCAAGAATGAATTTTATGGGCAAGGATTTTCACAGCCACTGCATTTTCAATTGTTTTTAAATTCTCGGTGAGGGGCAGGAAATCAGGTTTTTTGTGGTTTTTTAGTCCTGTTCAGAAAGATTGTGTAATTCATGTGTCAGTTATATTTGCACTGTACAGGAAATAGATTTTGATGCACTTCTGTTCTTTGTAGGGTGTTGTTAAATATTGAAAGCTAAGCTGCTTTCAATAACCATGACAGCTGCCTTGGTGGTTGCTAAGTGCATAATGTTTTGTTGAGATCTTGGTTAAGCATTTTAACTCAAGGGTTATCAATTGAACCTCTGCATAATGCTCATTGGCAGTTTAGGTCAGCCCCTTTAAGTATACAGAAGTATTGTCATACCCAGTCTGTAATGTGTGATTTTTGCATCCTTCAGTCTGATAGATACGTCACAGTTAGATGATGTCGTCCAAATTACATGAGAAATTACATTTCGTATTGTTCAGTGTACGAGTCTCACTTTTTAGACAGAAGTGTATCTGAGGAACGTTTTTTAAATGAAGAGAGGTGTTCAAATGACTACGGTGGTGAAAGATTGATTGCCTTTGGCAAAAGATCCTTGTGTGGTGATGTATTACCTCCCAAAACACCTCCCCTGCCCCCTCTCCCCCACTGAAGCTGCCCTTGAACTTATTGGAAAGACTGTCCATACCAGGACCTTTGTTCCCTAACCAAGGAGGGCGACAAGAGATAGTAAGTCATCCCCTGATAGCCTAGGAATGTTACTTGTCTGAAACAGCCTGAGTGGAACAATATTATGGTTATGGACTTCTGAAAATTTCCAGTAATTACTGTCTTGGATTGCAGCCAAGATGGAGACTGGCTGAAGACTGAAGTCAGTCATCTTGTGGCCCTATAAACAGTGGTCCTAAGTGAGGCCCTTTGAGCTCCCCCTCACAACAGCAGGCTGCATGAGCATCTCCCTGCAGGAGGAACACCTCTCAGAGTTCAGCAATTCTCAGATTGAAGGAGCTAGTCAATGGGACCCACGGCCCTCAGAGCGGGAATGGAACAGAGCTGGCAGATCTTAAAATGCGCCTTCCACAGAGTGCAAGAGCTCTCAATTCCCATCTGTAAGAAACCAGGAAAGGAAAGGCAACAGCATGGCTGAGTCAAGACCTGCTCACCAAGCTGAAGGACAAGAAGGAAATACACAGGCAGGGAAGCAGGAAGAGGTATCCTGGAAAGAGCATGGGGGCATTGCTCAGTTGTGACAGGACAGGGTTGGGAAGGCCAAGATGTGGCTAAAGCTGAACCTGGCAAAGGACGCAAAGAAGAGGAAGGGCTTCTGTAGGCATGTGAGCCATAAAGGGGAAGGCCAAAGTGTTACTTCCCCCACAATCAACATGACATCAGTGACATAGTAGGATTGAGTGCACCCTCAGAGAATTCGCAGGTGACACCTGAGTGGTGCGGTTGACATGTCCAAGGGACAGGATGCCATCCAGAAGGACATGGACAAGATCAAGTGGGCTCATGTGAATTTAAACATGCTCGGCGAGGTCAAGTGTAAGGCCCTGCACCAGGTCAAGGGAAATCCCAGCCGAGAGATGAAGGGATTGAGAGATGCTCTACAAAGAAGGATTGAAGGTAATGGTCCTTGAAAAGCTGGACATGAGCCAGCAATGTGCACTTGCAGCCTGGAAACCAGAAAGCCAACCACAACCAGGGCTGCATCCAGAGCAGCATGGCCAGCAGGTCAAGGGAGGTGATTCTGCCCTCTGTTCTTCCCTCTACAGAGAGACTTCACCCAAAGCACTGCATCCAGCTCTGGGGTCCCCAGTACAGGAAAGACATGGTTCTGTTGGACCATGTCCTGAGAAGGGCCACAAAGAAGATCAGAGGGCTGCAGCACCTCTCCTATGAACCCAGAGAGTTGGGATTGTCCAGCCTGGAAAACAGAAGGCTCCAGAAAGCCATTCAATACTTGTAGGAGACTTGCAAGAAGGATGGGGACAGACCTGTTAGTAGGGCCTGCAGTGATAGGACAAGGGGTAATGGTTTTAAACTGGAGGAGAGTAGATTCAGGCTATGTAAAAGGAAGACATTTTTTACAATGAGGCTGCTGAGATAATGGAACGGGTTGCCCAGAGAAGCTGTAAGATATCCAAGCTCTGGGAGTGTTTCAGGAGAGATTGGACTGGGCTCTGAGCAGCCTGGTCTAGTTGAAGATGTCCTGGCTGATTGCACGGGCGGGTTGGATTAGAGGATATTTACAGGTGCCTTCCAACCCAAACCATTCTGTGATTCTGTGATTTCTGCTGTGTCTTCAACTTAGAAGCTAGGAACAGCAGAAGAGATACGAGCCTGGAGCTGGGCAAAATGTATGTTTTTAGGGGGAGGAGAGTGGAAGTGGAAATAGTACCTGCTGCTTGCAGAAGAAACATGCTGTACATTCAGTGGTAATGCAGAGTGAGAAATCAAAGAGAAAAAAGCGAGAAGCGGGTGCCTGTTTGCAAATTGCACCAATGATGCCAAGGAAGTCTTAATGCCAACGCAAATTAACATTCCCCCTTTAATATTGTCAGTAAACCTGAGAATGTTTTTCCTTTCTGTCTTTAATCCTTTGTTTTCTTATACCATCTAATAATTAGATCCATTACTTTTCCTGGTCTCCTTGCTGGTCCTGAACTGCACAGCGGCCTGATGGCATTGCAATGTCTGGGCAGATGAGTTAGGAAAGCCTTGCTGTGTCCCTGAACCACAGCACTGGCTCCCTGTGTGTCACAAAGGGCATGCACGCTGGGGCTCCACACAGGTGGCACTTGTAACACCCCGGGTAACACTAGGTTGGGGATGCTTCCACAGAACAGCAGCTCTATTTACACCAGAGTGCCCTGAGTCTTCCCACATATGGGAATAAATTACTGAAAAGACATAAACAATTTATATTTAAAAGAAATAAACCCTACAAGGGGAATTTAACAGCAATTTTCTGTCTCAAGATTACGGAGATAACTGACAGAAATCATTAAGTCAGCTTTGAGTTCATTTTTTGTTTTAAAATTCTGTCTTAAAAGTAGAGGCATGCCCAGTGTGAATAAACAAACAGAAAAAGTGGTTTTAAAGTAGTGCATGGGCTTTTCAAGACAAATGATGTAATAGAGAGGTTATCAGAAAGTAAGTCAGTTTAAAAGACTCATGGAGTAATTCCTCTGCTATGTCTTGTTCCTGCAGCTATTCTAAGAGGACAACCTGCACCCCACCGCCATACAATACATTACTCCATGTTGCACTGTGGGCCAAAAAAAGCTCGATCTTCTAATATGACTCCTACATGCAAAAGATGAGGGAGGAAGCAGTGCTGCTGATTAGTATTGTAAAGTGTTTATCATTACCTTTCACACTGAATAAAGTTCAAGTAGATGTGTAGATTCATATGTATTGTACATAAGCGTCAAATATTAAACTATTAATCCATTGTGATCTTACTGTAAGGCTTGGCCTAGATTATGCTTGATTTGACTCAGCCTGGGAGACTTTGCCTATTGTAGGTTCTATGCTTTTTTTTTTTTTTAAGCAGCTTAATGCTCAAGGTGTGACAAAGAACTTTGAGTAAAACTGAATGCAGTGATATAAGCATAAAAGTTGCTATACAAATGGACCAACTATTTTGGTAATACTCAGTTTTGGCTGGAAATGTAAAAGTAATGAATGGCTTCTATAGTCTAGTTCCCATCTGACTTTAACAGCTCATTTATTTTCATTTTCTAAAATACTCTGGTATCTAAGAGATTAAGAGATTACTTAGTAATTAATGAAATGATACCATTTTCTAGTATAGACCTGTAGAGCTTTTTGAATTCTCATTGTGTTGTCATGATCAGGACAACAGCTTGAGTTAAAGCCAAAAATAGCTTTTAATCATTTGGTATCAAGGTACTAACGAGCTCTACAGATATACCAAATACAATTTTTCCCTCTTCAGGTAGCTATGGCTTAATCCATTATTTTTTTCCCAGTGTGATACGTAATTTTTTTCTCATACTGCAAAGAATGTTTCTGAAAGGTTAAAGTCATGCTTTTTGCTTCACTCAAAAGAGACCTTGCCAATTTTTCTTTTCCTGATGTTTGATTACTGTCCAATCCCACCCTGAAATTTGATAGCCTGACAATATTTTTCCCTTAAATCTCAGATCATGAGCTATGCTAGTTTGTATATTCTGATTTGTGTGTGTGTGTTTCCTACTTGTGATGTACAAGATTTTTAGAGCCAAAGATCTAACATCAGGCCAAATGATTTTTACAATTTTGCTTCAAAACTTGTGCAATTCTATTGTAATGTGGTGTAATGTTACTAATGTAGTGTAGCAGGATGCTCTAAGTGGAGCAAAACAGCTCAAACTTGGTCCTGTTTGCAAAAGTTACCAGAGGTGGATAGAGGAGGGGGGTCATGCTGCTTTTGGTGTTGAAGAATGCTGAGACCAGCCTGACTCAACAATTCAAAGTTAAACATCCTGAGGATGTGAAGAACAATGTTTCCTGATAGAAATTGGCACTGGTGAGGATGTGGCAAAGTTCCTGAGAAAGGAACCCACAAATGACAGTGCTGGTAACTTAAATAAAGCTGCTGAGCTAAAGGGTGCTGAGCTGACACAGCTCACCTAGAAACATCTGACAATCACTTTATATATGTGATTTATATACTACAAGAGCTCAGTTTGGACACATTTCAGACGTAGCCCTTCCCTTTCCAGAGTGAGCATATAAGGATTTCTCCCATGAGTTGGGAACACTCCTCAAGGTTACTTCCCTATGAAATTTTTTATGCAACTAGCATAGAGGAATTTCTTAAAATGTACAATTGTTCCACAGACCAGATTTTCTGCTTTCCAACTGTTAAATTAATGACTGTAACATAAGTAATATTGAAGGCTCTCCGGATCAGATTATCCCTGGAACAAAACTGTTCATTTCTTGCTGTCTGATGTATTTATCTATTTGCAAACACATTCAGGAGCTGTGTGTAAGGTAGGCAAGAGAAACCGTCTTAGGTTGAATCATTCACTTAGTCTGGAGTACTGGGGAAAGGAAGGCATGGGAGTTGCCCGTGACCTTCCCCTTCAGTTTATGATCTCTCCCTTTGAAAATACCCATCCAATAGTCACTCTTTCTACAGGTTTATGGGCTTCTTTCAATGCGGGGTTGGAATGCAATTAAAAAAAGTAATTCCAGTTATAGCCAACAATAGAACAAGTATGGTCTTCGGTATGTAAAAAATACCCAGTGCATGGGATGGAAGTCAGGTTACTGCCTTGAGTGCAATGTGAACGAGCGGTGTGAGTGGCTGGCAAGACAAGCCAAGAGGGCAGGTTACGTGCTCAAGGTAGCTGGATTTAAGAGACTCCCGCTTTTCTTCGTATTCCCATAATAGGGTCTGAATTTGGGAGGAGGAACTCAGGAAAAAAAACAAATTTTATTTACAAGTTTATTGGCAATACGGACTTCGGAGGCCTGTTTTATGAGGGCGGCCTCGCTGCAACAGCGCCACTCCGCAAGAGCAGCCCCGTACGCGCCGCCGCGCCGCCGCTCTGGAGCCCAGCAGCGCTCGCTCCCCCGCCGGGCGCCCGTGGGCCGGCCCGGCCTCCCCCGAGAGCCGCAATGGTTCGTCCTGGGGACGGGCGGGAGGGCGGTCAGCGAGCGGTTCGCTTCCGGGTGCGGGTGCGGGCGGGCGCTCTGTGGTTGCTCCTCCCCGCCGGCGCTCCGGCGCGGCGCGGGCGGGCGCTATGCGCAGGCTCGGCCCTTGCCTCAAGATGGCGGCGGTGGCGGATAAACAGAAGCACGAGCACGGGCGGGTGAAGATCGGGCATTACATCCTGGGGGACACGCTGGGCGTCGGCACCTTCGGGAAAGTCAAGGGTGAGCGGCGGGAGCAGGGCCGCGGGGCATTTGGCGGGCCGTCAGCGGGGCCCCGGCGCCGGGAGCGCCGCGCGGAGCGGGGACTTGCCCGGGCTGAGTTGCCGGGGTGGGACTTGCGGTCCCGCGGCGGGAAGCGGCGGCTGGGGCAGAAACAGCTTCCTCATCTGTGCTTGCGGAAATGACCGCTGGAAGCTAAATGCTGCGTTTGTTCGGAACAGCACTGGGCGTGTAGCGAAAGTAGGGAGTCGAAATCCTCGAGCTGTTTTATATTGCATTTTGATGCTCATGTACGAACTCTCGACGTCCTTGTAAGGAAGGCAAGATTTTTCTGTCTGCAAACAGAAATAAGCTTAAAAAGATGAGTCTGGGATTGTTGGATTAATTGGTAACATAGCTGATGTGCAGATACGGAAAAACTTTATGCTTAATCTGCTTGACCAGTGGTTAGCAAAACTTTTTTTCAGCTCAGATTTTTAAAACTTTACAGTGTAATGCTGTCCATACCATACTGCTTATTTGAAAGCTAGCAGAAATAAAGTAGAGGTTAAACTTCCCCATGGTGCCATTCACCACAGATGGAAGAACTGTACATTAGTTTACACTGTTCCTGCCGTGTTGTTTGTGAGAACTTCAAATATTGGGGCAAACAAGTCAAAATCATCCTTTCTCAAATAAGTAGTTAGGCTCAGGCTATATTCTTCATAAGGTTGGGGTTTTTTTTTGTTAACTTAATAGGTGTATAAAAAACCTAGCCTTTTTTTCCAGTGTAGATAATCCATTATCCGTGCTCTGCACAAGCTCTTTTATGTTCTGAAGAAATTACTAATGTATAGGAAATAAGATGATATTTTGCTCTAGGAAAGCAGTAAAAAATATTTTGAGAGCAGAGCCCTTCGAGTCTCTTTTTCAAGTCAAGCTTGTAAAGGGACAGCCCCAGTCACTTGGGAGCAGTGACCCTGCAGCTGGGGTACTATTCTTTTCTGTGGGGACTTAGAACTTCCTTGAATAGAGAGAAAAAAAGGTAATGTAGCAGACAGGCATTAGGTTCTCTTTTCTCTTAGAGGGACTACATGGTTGAGGGGAGGGGTCAAATATGTGTTTGTTTGGTGGTTTTTTACCCAGCACGCTGCAGAAGACTAAGATTGGCATACCATCAGTGTTGTAGTATGATCCTAAATTTAGGAGAGCACCGTTGCAGTACTGCTTTTCTTGTCCCCATATGATGTACTGTGTTACTTTTGTCTTGCTTCAGCTGTGCTTAATAAAGAACATTTTATCTATGATGCACTGGTTTTCCTCTTGAGCACACGTTTTCTTCATTTCATACCAGATCTGCAGTTCTTTTCCTGTTTTCATCATTTCCTTCTCTGGTGATACTGTTTCATTAATTGACGTAAAGTGAAAAAATGTAATAAATATGTTCACTTCTTAAAGTTCAATTAGGATTTACATTGAACTCGTGTGATGTAGGGGGTCAGGCATATGGCTTCTTGATATTCAGTGTTTAATTTTAACCGTGGTGGTTGCAGCCTGAAAAAATTGAACTGGAAAATCAGTGCTTTACTTGGTAATTGTGAAAGGTCTCCTGCTGCAGCTGTCAGATGAATTCACACTGCTAGTAGCTGTCACTGGTGTGATTCTGTCCCGTTTATCTGTTCACCTGGCTGTGCCACTCAGAATTAATTCTGAGGGACTTGGTTCACCTGACTGTGCCTCCCATGGGCAGTCACAGAGATGGCTGTTCCTAGCCAGCATCTAGGCAAAGCTAAAATGTCACCAAAGTGAAAAGCTGAGGTGGAAGGATACTGAATCTAAACCAATTGTATGAGACACATTCATATTCAGACTTCAGCATGAGGCAGTGTACAACTTCTATCCCTATTTTTGTCAATTTTTTTTAAACACTGCTGGTGTTTTCTGGTGAAACCAGATGCAAACTTTTATTTCCAGATATTTTTGTTTTAAAGTTATCTTTCATAAAAAGAAGAGTACTCAAGCTTTCAGTGGTCCATACTGAGAATATGAGGGGTATTACTTAAGGCTCTAGATATACAATAACTGTTCCATCTCTGTAGATCTAGGTTATCAACACTGGTCTGTATAGACTGCAAACCAGGTGGTCTGGGTCAAGGCAGCAGTCAGAGACCTGGAAATGAACAGTGCAGATCAGTATGGTGTCTGATGTTGTGCACCAATATGGCTTTGCACAGCGTAAGCTGTTGTTGTTTGGGGTTTTTTTCACATGTTAGTGAAAACATTTGTTTAGGTCATACTCTTAAAGACTGCTTTCCTCTGAGCTTTGGATTGGCTTTTTGGCCTCCTGCAGAATTGTTTCATTAAATACAACATAGCCTTCTTCAGACTTTTTCCCCCTACAAACTTAACGTATTTTTCCCCCTACAAACTGATACCTGTATTTCATGAGAATGTTGTACTTGGTCTGCATGGCCTCATAATCAGTTTTTTTCCAATTGAAGAACTGTCGAACAAGGTTAGAGACTGTTCCTCCGCATCTGCAGTTAAAAACAAGTTGCTGCTACTTTGAGACTCTGCCACTGTCATGAAAATCTTGGTGCTATGCAAAGCCACAGTGAAGCCTGAAGGCAGTTGGTATTATCGGAAAATAAAGAAATATAGGGATGTACTAGGTCTGTTAAATGAATTTCTTTTTTTTTTTGCAGTGATTATTTTGAAGGACTGATGGCTAGTTGAGGATGAGGGTGCGTTCCCTTTTATAGGTAAAACTTCTGTCAAGCGGTAATGCAAAGTAGCTTTCAGAAAGATAACACTAGCTGGTTACGTTTCTACATGATGTTATCATCTGGGGTGACGCTTTCACTTCTGTCCTAATGTTGAATTCAAAAGTGTCAGCAGTCTGTTACCAGTTAGTATCTGCTGTTTTACTGGTAACAGATACCTTGAACTGTATCCAGGAAACTTGTATCTTAAAAGGCTAGATTTGTTATAATTTCAAATTGAATTAAAGGAAGGCAAAAATTACTGAAGAAAATAGAGATTGAATTTGAAATGTCTTAAGCAAGAGAATAGGCTTTTTGGGATCTTTCTGCACCTGCACTGAACCACAGTATGTTTTCATTACAATAACTTATTCAAAGCTGGTAGAGTTGAAGAATCAGAAAATCTTGTTTTCTTCCAGTCAGTGAATAGAATTAAGGCTTGCGGCTCGCAGCCTTGAAGGCTGTGACAGCTAGAATTGGTTTCAGTCAGCTGCAAATGTTACTGTTTAATTACTTTGAATGAAAAATTTGTTTTGAAAAGCTCTTTTCTTATGTGCCTTGCATATTGAACATAGGTTGTAGCTAATGAATTACTTTCTAATGTTTTCCTGAGTGCTAATGAAATTCTAGTTTAAGGTAGACTGGCAAATCAAAAATGAAACAAAGTGGCTTAAAATGATATTTTATAACCCAGTGCATATCAGAACTGTATTTATATGCTAAGCTGTAGACTTGCTCAAATATATATGTTACTTACTGTATTAAACACCTTCTTAAATGTACTCTGTACAGCAAAAGAAGATGCAGATTCATGTGTCTGATTTCTGCTTGGTTTCTAAGAAGCTGTTTCTTGATAACAAAAACAAATGTTACATTTTAACTTACTGATTAAAGTTGTTTTGTTTTGGGGTTTGTTTTTTTTTTTTTTCCAAATACTCCTGGATTACTTCAGTTCCCATTATGGATGGGTAAAGACTTTTCAATTAAAATGGTTGCTTTTCGAATTTTTATTATTTTTTATGATGATTCTTTACTCCCAAGGGTTTGAATACAGGTGATAAAATTTGTTTGGTTCTTTTAAAACTTCAGTCACATTTGAAGAAAGCAAAGGGAATGTGATGGCTTTAATTGTAGATCTGGTTCAAAGCAAATAATTCTCATATATTCTCAGGGCACTCACCTGTCACTGCTTTGTGGTCTCTCTAGAACTTACTGTTGATGTGAGCTTTATCCTGCATTCCTCAGTAGTGCAAATATGCCTGCCCAGCACTCTGTTTATTGTGGCCATTGTTAGGTAATGGCCCCTTTGAATGAGGGGAGGTCTTTTCATCCTAGTCAGAGCTCTTCTGTTTTTCAGGTACTAGACATATATCAGTGCAGCGTTGTGATGGTTCAGAGTCTTGGGTAATCCACTGTTTAGTTCCCTATAGGAATTTTAGAGTGCTTCATTTTATAGGTGGCTGTCTTGTAAGAATAATCACTCAGATGATTGTCATTATGTTCGTGTCTCTGCTAAGAGCTTCTTTTGACTTGGATTGGTTTTTAGCTCGATGTAGAGGCAAAAGGCAGCAGGAAGGTCTTTTGTGCTGGAATGAGATTTACAGATTGATGGGTGTTTGTTTATTCTATCTAGATTATCTGTTGAACAGAGAAAGATTTTTGTGGATCACTGCTGTTTAATCATAGCTTTCCATGGATATATTTAAACAAAGGTTGAAGCTCAGGGCTTATTTAAATTCTCGAGTGAGGGTAGGCACCCAAATGAGTGAGTATTGTGTTCAGCACAGTTCTGTTACAAATATCTGTTCGTGTGGATGAGGATGAACCATGCTGGTGTCTCGAGAATCTGGTTTATCTTCAGAAGGTAGGAATCGGTGGCAAATGAATGGTACTATTAAAATCACTGCATGCAGCAGCCATGCAGATAGTGAAGCCTTCTAGTAA
This sequence comes from Lycocorax pyrrhopterus obiensis, assembly GCA_014706295.1. Classification (NCBI taxonomy): domain Eukaryota; kingdom Metazoa; phylum Chordata; class Aves; order Passeriformes; family Paradisaeidae; genus Lycocorax; species Lycocorax pyrrhopterus. The sequence goes on along the minus strand of JACSVZ010000014.1, from coordinate 12,454,102 downwards.
AAGGGATACTTAGCTTCTTGGTGTTCCATCTGTGATCCTATTTTGGGTTTAAGAAAAATATTCTGATGAACTTTTTTTGTGACTGCTCCCAAAAGCACTTGCAAAGTTAAGGACTTTTAAGATGGGTAGCTGACTGTGAAATAGTTTACACTTTTAGTTCCTCTGTTTAAAGAACAGTGAAACTGTCCTCAGTTTCTTTTCCACTTCTAGGAATGCATTAGGTTGCATGTTTGCATTGTTTTTTGTAGTTTCTATTCTATTTTATGTGCATTTCTGGTAGCATTTGCCACTTATTTAAATAGAATAAAGCTCTGGTGTTAACTGCACAGGCTGTGGAGCTCCAAGGACAGATACGTTTTTATAAGTAAATTGATCAGGTATTTCTACTGGTAATAAAGAGTAATTGCTGGAACAGGCTTCTTGAGGGAGGGGTAGGAGTGATTTCTTCAGTAAGAGTGATCCTTTCAGATAAAGTAGAAGAGATACAGGAAAACATGTTTGACTGAGTTGCTAAGTAAGCCAAAAGCTTGAAGTGACTTACACAGGGAGAGAAAATGCTCTCTCTAAGCAAGGATGGCAGGGTTTGGGATATGCTTTGCTTTTTTTTTTTTTTTGAACCAATATTGCAGAAATGTCATGCTGCAAGACTTCTGCGGCTTAGGTTTAAGATGTTTCTTACCTATATGCATCTTCTAATGATAGAATTGTGGGAGAAATTGGAGTAGGGCTGAAGAAATTCCTTACTATCTGGTTTTCAACCTCCCCAAAAGATAATGGGGGTATGTGGAATGCTAGTGTCTTAACTTGGCTACATTCAGAAAGGAGAAACAATGTCTTAGTGGAGCAACTGAGAACCCTGACTAAATACTTCCTTGTTTCTTGCAGTTGGAAAACATGAGTTAACTGGGCATAAAGTTGCCGTGAAGATCCTGAATCGGCAGAAGATTCGCAGCCTTGATGTTGTAGGAAAAATCCGCAGGGAGATTCAGAACCTCAAACTCTTCAGGCATCCTCATATAATTAAACTGTAAGTTTTGCTTACTGTAATCAAACTTACTTAGGCAGTAATCTCTTTTTGCTCTCACTGATCTGAAGTACATTTAAAGGGCAATACTACAAACAGTATCTTGTCAGAAAAGTAACCAGCTTCAAAGTATGCAGCTGTGCCCTCTGTAATGTGTTTTCACAAAGCTGATCTTCACTGCAGACTGGAGAGCTTCCATTAGATCTTTGCTTAGGCATTCTTTGGACAAGTATATAAAAGGTAATTTCATGACGTATTTCTGGTGGCAGTCATCTCTGGGTTTATTGCCTGCTTCATTTTTCTTTTTCTGTTTATATTTGATCTTTTTTTTCCTGCTTAGAAAATGAGTTACTAAGAACATGAGTGTAAAGGTGATTTCTATAGTAAGTTTATCGTATTTTCTCAGAATATTTTTAGTGATGTACTGGTCAGTGATATGTGGTTTTTTCAGTGTAGGTGGTGCTCTGCAAGATTTTTCAGAATTAAGGATGTACAGTTTGATAAATGTGATTGCTATGTCAGAAATCTTCAATATATACCCTTTGTCTAAATGTGGTATTTAAAATGTGCCTGATTACATCTCTTAGTTGATCAGCAGTTCATCAGTAGATTTCAGAGTACAACTAACTATGTCCCAGAGTAGAACCCTCATGTCTCGTCTGTGGTAATAAATTATAAGTAACATTGATTTTCTTTTGACTCTAAGTTCCTGTTAAGATAACCTTCACCTCCAGGGTGTGGGTGGCTTCCACTGTCTTAGTCATGATGTGGGTGTTTTTTTTATTGGTAGAATATTATCTGAAGACCCCCTTGCCACTGGCAGATGCCATGTCTAGGCACTCCCTTTAACTTAGCAACAGCTGTTATACTGAATCTAAATTACATTGTGTAAGATCAACTCACCCACTTTTTCAGTGGGTTAGTTTTCATAAGACTGTTGAGCTGATTTGTCAGCAAAATTGCTGGTGCTTTCAGTTAATCTATGAATGAGTCCAAAGGGCATAGCTATACCCAGAACAGAATAGGAAGTGTCAGTGCACCAAGTGACATACCAGGATGAAAGAGTAATGTGTGCTTGTGGTGTTGCTAAACTGAAGACAGTGTAGCAGAATTCAGATGACAGTTTCTTTCTCAGGGAATTATGGGGAGAATTTTTTCTTTTGCTGTAAAGGGAACAAATTAAACAATTTTTAGGTAAAAAAAATCAAAATCTCTTTAATTGTGAGTTTGTCCCTAAACTTGTTATTTCAAAGCTTCAAAGTTATGGGGTTTTTTTAAAATTTAATTGAAGTAGAATGATAAAAATATAATAACCAGAGATCAATACTCCTAAATACTAATATTCATTATTATTAAGAGAAATTTTTTCCTAGTCTGGAAGTACACCTTTTAATTTATGGCAAGTGAATTCTTTTGCATATTAATGTTGAAAAGAGTGTATTATTGCAACACTAGCAAAGTCCTTTTGAAGTCCTTTTTCACTGCACCAAGCTGTTGATGAGGCAGCACTGTAAATAGTCTTACAGAAATCACTTCCACCTCTGAAAGAACAAGGACTGATATTCGTGATAGGGATTACAAATTTCCTACTAGTCTCGGCAATGGTGGCATCACAGAGTGAAAGGAGAGGAAAAAACTTCTGAAAAATATTGTCATTCCAGTAGCTGTAGATTGAGAACTATTTTAAAGTATGTTTTTTATCTGATTATTCGTACAACTTCGGTTTTAACTAAATGTAACTAGTGTTTTACTGCATGTGTAGACTAATAGATACCTTCTTTTATCAGGTACCAGGTCATCAGTACGCCCACTGACATTTTCATGGTGATGGAATATGTTTCAGGAGGAGAACTGTTTGATTATATCTGTAAAAATGGAAGGGTAAGGAGTAGTCCAACTCTGCAAATCAGTGACTTGAATTCTCTTATGGCATTTGCAACATTCCTGTGTCACCCTACACTTGGGGGGCAGACAGGTTCTTTTTGGGTATCCTTGTCAGAATGATACAACTAAAGGTTTTTTTCCTCAAAAGAATACTACGGTTAGTGTAGCACAGGATTTATTATTAGAATGTCACAGGATTTCTATGAGCAGAATCAGTGTAGTACAGTGTATAAGTAGTGTAGTACAGAATTTTTAACACAGCCTGACTTGGGATATCTATTCACCTAGACCCTCTGTAGATCTAGTCAAATCTTAATACATATTTTGCTGTATCGATATAACAATCACAGATCACAGTCTAGCCTTGAAAATCATATGGAAGAACACAAGTCAGTCAGTCCTGAGAGGAAGCAGAGGATGGTGGAGGTGTCTGTGGCCACCAAGAAGTCACAGGTTTCATTCCCATTTAGGACTCGTAACTGATGTTAGAGACACTGCTCTGGCTGCTGCTGCAGTTCCGTATGCCATGACAGTCATCCATGGCTGTGTGCCTGGGAACTAAAGGCTGGTAAGGAAGCAGATATTCAGCCTGGCACCCAGGAATCTCGAGGCTGGTAGGGAGGGGAAGAAGAACGCTGACTTGTCTACTGGCTTCACAGAACCTCCAGGGCTTGATAATGAGGGAGAGGGCATGAACACATGACTCGCATGATCACAGAATGGCTGCTTGCCTCATAAAGTGGAGTTAATTAAGATAACCACGTTATCAGAGGCTGGGAGCAAGGGGTACTGGTTACACCTTGTTAAATATAGGTGTGTTTTCTTGTACTTGGTTTTAATTTTGCTGCTCTCCATTAATATACATTTTATATAACGTGCTTTCTTCTGAAAGTACAAATGATTATATGTTAACACATTTCAAATCTTTATGTGACTTTGTCATAGCATTTTTCCTTTCTACTAATCTATTAATTTACAGTAGCTGGGAATAAACCAGATGGATATGTACTCAGTTGGAGTAGCTGAAAACTGTTTCAGTGTATCCCATTATTGGAAAGCTACCATTGTGCCCTTATTACTGTCTTCAACTGTTAGAACACCTTCTGTGAAAGATCTGAAGTCACTTTTTACAGACCATTTAGATATGTAGGATACTTCAGTTGCTGGGACAAACTGATGTGGATTAGGGGTCTTTGTAGGAAATGCCCAGTTAAGTCTGCTGTTTGGGACTAGCTGCTGATAGCATAAATAGCATCTGAAATGTGTAATTTCTGTGCTGCATTTCAGCAGCTTTTGCCAGTTTAAATCTTGTGCTGTGCTTGAACATCAAAGCTTGCTGATACTCCAAGTTAAATGGACAAAGTTAAATGTTTGAGTGCTAATGTTTCTAGCTAGTGAGTATGTAACGTCTGCCAAACCCAATTTCAAAAGTGTGATTAAGAAATTTCAGTGACTTTCTGAGTAAGTGGGTATGTTTTGTTTTAGTCATTTTAGAACTGTGGTACAAACAGAATTATGTGAGGTACGAAGCTTCTTGCTACAAGTTCTGATAATCTGCTGTATAAAGTATCAAATTATAAGTATAATTGATAAGTTTAGGTCATGGGAAAATTTCCTCTAGCTAGTAAAAATGAAAAACAAGTTAACTTCCACTGTCTCTTAATTATTTAAAAATCTTTGTCTGTTTTAGCTTGATGAGAAGGAAAGTAGACGTCTGTTTCAGCAAATCCTTTCTGGTGTGGATTACTGTCACAGGCACATGGTAGTACACAGAGATCTGAAGCCTGAAAATGTGCTGCTTGATGCACACATGAATGCCAAGATAGCTGACTTTGGTAAGTATTGCTTTTTTTTAATATCTGATTGCATTTCTGGTGTTAGAGCCTGGTGTTAATAACAATAGGAAATATTAAATAAAATATGTATACTTCAATATCTTGGTGGTGTGATACAACAGAAGAACATAAAGAATATATATGTAAAGCAAAATAATGTTCTTGCACATTTACTGAACTTGTTTTCCTGTCGAGCTTTCTTTTGATGTATTTTCTGTGACTGGCTGAAATTATGAACTGATTCGTTTGGTTTCGCTTAACAATATTTTCTCTAAATTGCTAAGTAGACTTAGTTTCTGACCTTTCTTTTTCCAAACTCACTCCTTGTCTGTTTCACCACCTGTAAAATGTAGATGCTTGTCTCTCTTGGAAGGACAGTGCAGGGGCAATTCATCATCTTTAAGAAGCTACAGTGCTATAGAAAAATACACTAGTACTGTTAAATTGCTCTAAATTTAATCTTCGAAGATGTGAAGAAGATTTGTTTATGCTAGGTGTCATGACACAGCTGCAGAGAAGCCTTGCAGCTAGTTCTTGGAATCATATGAGTCAGGAAAACCTCACCACATAAGCATAGTAATGTATCCATACTGCTGTGTCATGATAGACCTCTTGTAGACATAGTGGATAATACCTGCTCATGTAAGTCTCCAGTGGAAGGTGTTAGGTAATGCTGAGTATTCTAAGTATGTTTTAAAAGTATGGTGTTCAACTCTGGGGCCTGTGAATCATACTGGATTCTCATGTGTAGAAAATGCTTTGGGTGAAATAGGTCACATGGTGAAGAAATGAAGTACAGTAACTTACAAAAATATCTTCCTGTAACTTAGTGTCAGCAAAACCATAGCACTCAGTTAATCATGACTGGTGTGTTAAACAAGAGCTTAGTAAAAGAGCTTGTGTGTTAGAATGTGAAAGCTAGCCAAGCTGTACTCTTTCCTCTCCACATTCCTTGCCGACTGGTGAAAGGGCATAATTCCTTCTTGCAGACTGAGTTCTTTGGCTTATGGTAGTCTTGATCATGCAGCCTCCACTGAGGAAACTAGAAGATATTTTCTACAGCTGTTAGACTATATGGAGCGCTGGTGAATGCAGGTGGCCTAGTTCTAAAGCACACTTCTGTTGCTTACAGAATATCTGAAAAGCAAACTACTGAACTGCAGTGATGCAGGAACCAGGTACACAGTGTAGGGGTGTAAATTGTGGTAAAGTCATGTTTACTCCTCAGTTCCCTTGTTCTCTGTAACCTCTAACAGACTTTTAGGAAATTTGCAAATTAGGTTTTAACTTTCTTGTTAATGACCAAAATCCTGTCTTGCTGTACTGCTTCATCTCCCTTAGAGCAACTTTGTTCTCTGTCATGCTTGTGTCATCCAAATTTAACTGTTCTGGTCTAGGAATGGATATGTTCTCAAATATCTCTAGGCTGTGGGCAGTAATAGATTGATGTTACTCAGATTTCTGGTACAATAAATGGAGGATTATGCGGCATGCTCATGTAAAAATTCCGCAATTCCAAACAATGTTATTTCTTAACTGGAATAAATTTGTTAATTTTCTAATTTGAATCACTAGTGGTTTGTTCTAGGTGGTATATGCAGTGTGAAATCATTTTACTCCCTGAATTTTTAGTAGTTACTCTTATACACTTTCAGGTCTATCAAATATGATGTCAGATGGAGAATTTTTAAGAACAAGCTGTGGTTCCCCTAACTATGCTGCACCAGAAGTAATTTCTGGAAGGTAGTTTCTTTTATATTGGATACATGTGTGCATGTACTTCAGTCATTTTGCTGCTTGATTCTAAAGGCTACAAAACTAGTTCAGTTGACAAGCTTGATGCTGAGAAACTGGGGGCTGTTAGTTGTATTGATAATTTTTCATGAGTGTTTAAGGCTTCTGTGAACTAGCTTTGAATAGCTGCTGTAAGGTAGAGGTGATGTCTAATGCCCCAAATCCATTGTGTACGTGCTGCCTGAATTGCTTTAAAAATCTCATGTACAGCTCAGGTGTTGGAAACAGAGGTGCAGAGTTACAGGCAAAGTCTGCTTTGAAGTTGAGTAGCAGTGAAATATCTGCTGCAGAGTAGATACTTAGTCTGAAGGTAACTTCCCTTTTTGTAAACTGTGATTGTCAAATCTGCTTTCAGCTACCTACCCTAATATTGCCTCTTTTTCTTTGGAGGCTAGATGTCTGTTTTATTCAGGCAGTGGCACAGAATATGTGGCACATTCTGCTATATGGACTTGTCTTAAACTTTTCAGCCACAATTTGGGGGATAGCTGACTTAGCACAGATTCCTCTAAAACCTTTATAACATGGGCTTTCTTAGCAGTAGATGCATGTTTCTTTCAGTTTGCCATTGTATGAAATTGCACTGTGGATTATTGTTTCACATTAGAGAGGAAAACCTCTGTACTTGTGCCTTGTTACATTTTATAAAGGGAAGAATACTGGAGTGCAAGGGAGGCATGGCGTAGAACTGAAATGGTATAGTGCTTGCAAATCAGTTGTCCCAAATTCACGCGCTTTTAATTACTGTGATGCAATGGAAAAATGAGACGAAAAGACATTTAAATGTATTAAACACAAATCACTAATAGTTAATTTTTTCACAGGTTATATGCAGGTCCAGAAGTAGATATCTGGAGCAGTGGGGTTATTCTCTATGCTTTGTTATGCGGAACGCTTCCATTTGATGATGATCACGTGCCAACCCTTTTTAAGAAGATATGTGATGGTATCTTTTATACCCCTCAGTACCTGAATCCATCTGTAATTAGTCTCTTGAAGCACATGCTGCAAGTGGATCCAATGAAGAGAGCAACAATCAGAGATATTAGGTAAAACACCATGTGATGTCTGATCACAAGATGCTGGAATTACAGTAGCACAAATATGCAGAACAAAGAAATTATTCATACAGCTTGTCCATGTTTTCTAGACTGAGATGAAAAATTCAGATTCTGATGGCTTGGTTTTAGCTCTGCTAGTGCCGATCTCTGGTGGACAATGAAGTATCTATTGGAGATCATAGTAAAACAAATTATTTATATTATATATGGAAATTCTGAGATGCTTTAGGCATAAGACTGCCATAGCAAAACTGTTTACTTGCATAATGGTTTGCAAAAATTACACTATATAGACTTCTCTAGGGGAAAAAAAATTGTCTTTGCTGTTAGGAACCAGTGCTGTCTACTGTAAATGTCTGAGGAAGCTATTTAATCTGATAACTGTTGCTTTTATTTGTATTTCTTCAGGCTCTGAAAAGTCATTTAAGACACTGAACATTCCACATGTAAGACAGCAATTTCTAGCTTCAAAACACTGGCATGGATTTGTGTATGAACAGTAATTACTTCACCAAGTACTAATAAGTTAGAGTTTGTAGGTAAAGAGAAGCATCATGGGCTCCAGATTCCAAGAGAAGATTCTGGAGAAGTTGGTTGTGTTGACAAATGTGCACTGGATCAAAGTAAAAAAAGGTAGCTGAGAGAACTGTGCTTTATGCAGCATCTTAATTTTCTTTGCAAGAAGCTCTAAGGAAAGAAGTTGCTATACTACCATAGTGAAAATGATGCTTCTTTTAGGGTTGGAAGTTAGGAAATCAGTAATATTCATATTTTCTCAGTGGAACAAAAAACACGGCACACTTATCCCTTACTACTTTATTACAATGGGAAGTACTTCCTTGCAGAGATCAAAGCACTGTGAGAACTAAGTGTTGTAAGACTTGAGTGGGTGGGAACTTAACTTACCTCAGTTGTGTAAATAGTGTGTGGAAAATAAGTGGTGTGAAACAAATGTTGAAAAATGTTGGTTAACAGAACATGGATGGATTTTGAATCCAAAACAGTTCCGTCCTATTATCCATATGACATGTCTCCTCACAGTTTAAAGGACAAACTGAGTTTAACTGAATACCTTAATTCTTCTAGGGGTTGTGTGTATGTGCATGCAAGGGGAAAGGCCTGGTGCCGTAAACAGTAAAAAAATATTCCTCTGGGTTCTGTCATCCCAGCTACCACTGAGCCTTGTATGGGAAAACATTTTTCTACTTCCAAATTAACTGGTTTTTCTGATTAAACTATATTTTGTTCAGCACATTTGTGCTGAGGCACAGTGTTCTCAGGATCACACTGACTAGAGCTTACTGTACTGTGCTGGTTTAGGCTGGAATAGAGTTGAATTTTTTCACAGTAACTGTGTTTTGGATTTGTACTGAAAATAGTCTTGATGTTGTAGTGGATGTTGTAGTTACTGACGAGCAGGGCTTGCACAGAGCCAAAGTCTTTTCTGCTCCTTACACTGTCCCAACAGAGCAGGCTGGGGGTGCACAAGGAATGGGTGAGGGGACACTGCTGCGCCAGCTGACTCCAGCTGACCATAGGCATATTCCATACCATATGGGGTCATGCTCTGCAATAAAAATTGGAGGAAGGCTGATGGGGGTGGTCTGCTGGTCATCAGTCAGTTGGTGATGAGCAATTATTTTTATTTGCGTTACTTGTCTTTCTTGGGCTTCCTTGTCACCTCTCTTTGTGGTTTTGGATTTTTTTTTCCTTAGAATTTTTAAAAAGAAATTTCTAATTATTACACTGTTTTTATCTCAACCCACAAGGTTTTTGCACTTCTACTCTTCTGATTCTGCCCCTCATCCCACTGGAGAGGACCAAGCAAGCGGCTGTGTGGTGCTTAGTTGCTGGCTGGGGTTAAGCCATAGCAGCTCTGTTTGACACAAAATATGGGGCTTGAAGATGTTGAGATAATAACAAATTTGAACAGCGCATATTAGATAAAATAAATTGTATAAGGGTTGTTGGTCAGAATATTGATTTTTCTGTTCCCAATACTATCTGATCTCTTCCATGTTCCATTTTTTGCTGTACATGTTGAAGATTTGTGTTGTTTTTTGCAATTTGCTGTGCTTTGTAGTGCTTAGTGTTTGGTTGTTTGTTTTTTTTTTTTTTATTAGAACATTGGCCTTGAGCTTAATCTGCTATCTGGGCTCCATACTGAAGCTGTTACTGTCCTCTGGGTACCATCTCAGGGAGACAATTAACAATTATACGTCTTCGTCCAAGATTTTTTTTTTCTGTGGAGCAAATACAGAATTCACTACATTCTTCTATGATGTTTTCTCCCTCATTGCCGAAACTTCAGTATCTTGACCGTCCTTGGGCAGTCAAAATATTTCTACTGGTATTTCTTAGGAGTATGGTTTAGGCTTTTTGGAAGATTAACAAGCTGTTTTGGAATATCTCCCAGGCCTCACAGCAGTGTGCGTACAGGTGGCAAGGCATGTGGGAGAAAATGGGCAGGTAGGACATGATAGAAATGGCATTCTATCATGAAGTGATAAAATGTTTGAAAGAAAGATGCCCTTGCTATCCCAAAGAGGCCCAGCTTATTACACTGTGCTGGGACCTGGCTTGCTTCTATTGAACACTGCTCAATACTGATCAGCACCCTCAAGGAGAAGAGGGGGTTTCTGGGTCTGAAAACATACCAACAGACACTTTGGCTAAGCCAGAAACCCAGCTTTCAATTATGTCACTTGTTCCTGTAACTAAAAATAAACAACTAAAGCAAAAGTCGTCTCATCTGGTCAGGAATGAAGCAGCTGCTAGGAGGGAACAGGAGAGGGAATCAGAAGCGTCAGCCTTTTCTGTAGCAGAACAGTCACAGGAACAAGAGGAGGAAGGGAATGAAATCATAAATGAGAAAGTAACCACGTAATTTGTATCCCTAAACAATTTGTGAGATAGCAAAAAACATTTTTTTCAGTTTCCTGCAAAATGTCTAATAAAATCTTGTGCCGGCAGCAATTACCTTTTGTACTGTTTTAGTGTCTGTGCTACAACGGGTCTTGGACTGGCAACCATGATTCTTCCTGCACAGACTAAAATTAATTGTATATTTTAAAAGAATTTCCTGTTAAAAATGTTCTCTTTACTTACATATATTCAGAATTTTTTTATTTTTAAATCTAGGGAACATGAATGGTTTAAGCAGGACCTTCCAAAATACTTGTTTCCTGAAGACCCATCATATAGCTCTACCATGATTGATGATGAAGCCTTAAAAGAAGTGTGTGAGAAGTTTGAATGCACTGAAGAGGAAGTGCTAAGTTGTCTGTACAGCCGAAATCATCAGGACCCTCTAGCTGTTGCTTACCACCTCATTATAGATAACAGAAGAATAATGAACGAGGCCAAAGACTTCTACTTGGCTACAAGTCCACCAGATTCTTTTCTGGATGATCACCACCTGTCTCGCCCTCACCCTGAACGAGTGCCATTCTTAGTAGCTGAAGCACCACGTCCTCGCCACACTCTTGATGAGCTGAATCCACAGAAGTCAAAACACCAAGGTGTGAGACGGGCTAAATGGCACTTGGGAATACGGAGTCAGAGTCGACCAAATGATATCATGGCTGAAGTTTGTCGAGCAATTAAACAATTGGATTATGAATGGAAGGTAACAAAATAGAGGACCTTTACAGCAAACAACAATGCATTTTGGTTTGAGCTTTGTAGTTACATAGCCCAGAGGTCTGAAACTGTTTTCATGTTCTGGCATTAATCTCATGGGCCTGTGCTGTTTGTGTGCTATGCCAGAAGGGTTTTGGGGGAGACTGTACATGCTGACAGGAAAAAAAGTCTTGCTAAAGTTCTCTATTGGGGCTGTAGGAATATATTTCTCTTGGCTAAAAAACCCCCTAACCCTAAAATCAAACAGGTAATGAAATCTGAAATCACTTGATAAATACTAGTGAGTTGAAAGGGCAAAAACAATATGCAGTGATATTCAAGCAGTTCTGGTTAACTGACTCAAATCTCTTTCATACTAGGTTGTAAATCCATATTATCTGCGTGTTCGGAGGAAGAATCCAGTAACAAGTGCATACTCCAAAATGAGTCTCCAGTTGTATCAGGTGGACAGCAGAACATACTTACTGGACTTCCGTAGTATTGATGGTATGTGAAGAGTTCCTTAAGTTAATTGAGTTGTATGGGAAATCATTCTACTTGCAAACTGTCTTTAGAAGTGAAGTGAAGTAAGTGTTGGCCCTTTTTCATTTTAAATTAATCTAGTCTGTATCAGTGTTTCCTTATTCCTTCCTGCACTAGTGTTCCTGTGATAGAAGCTTAGCTGCTGCATCCCTTAAATAATCACTTTTAAGCAATATCAGCTCCTGAAGAGCTCCATTTTGTGTCTGCATCACAACTAATACCAGTAATGGAAAAGGGGACAGGACCGTTGGAGGTGAGATTGAGATCAACTTAAGCTGCCTTTGGAGCCTCACCCCAAATTTAAACATTAATTTAGATTGGAACTAAGCATGTGAACAGTGTTTTCTAGTGAAGATAAAGCTTGACATCTAGGCATTTAAATTTGACTTGGACTGTACCTTGCTGTACTGGGTCTGACTGAGATGGAGTTAATTTTCTTCATAGCAGCCTGCACGGTGCTGTTTTGGATCTGTGACTAAAGCAGTATTGGTAACACACGAGTGTTGCTGAGCAGCACTGGCGTAGTATCCAGCCTTTCTTTTTCCACGCTGCCATGTTGGGAGGGGAACAACAGCTCTGCAAAGCCGAGCCAGATTGAACAAAGGGACCATTTAATGCCGTGTTATGTTATGCTTAGCAAAGAAAGGGGTTTTGGGGAAGGTAACCTTGAGACCAGCTGGGCAGTCTGCTTTGGAGATTGTGAGTGGTTGTCTTTGCATCACTTCTCCCCCCATTACTTAAAACTGTTTATTTCTACCCATGAGTTTTCTCACTTTTGCCCTTCTAATTTTTTCCCCATTGTACTGAGATATCAGATGCAAGGCAAAGTTAACCCATCAGATGTAGTAGTAGCTAAAATTGGGGGTAGGAATTGTATGCTTGCAGTTACTAAAGTCTTGAAAGCATTTAGTTTAACCTGTAGAAAAATATGTTTTGTGGAGTGACAGTAACAGAGTATACAAAGCCTGGTTAGATGAAGTGAACAGAGGAGCTAATAGAGACTGAGCACCATGCTTGTTTATGGGCATAGTAGACTAAAGGAAAATTACTTACAGCCAGTGGTGAGATGGTGTGCCTAGGAAAACATTGCACAGAAATAAGGATTATTTTTTTTTTTTTGACTGCTTGGAGCCATGCTGCAGGGGGAGGGCAGCCTGCTATTATCCTGGTTTCCACTTTTGAGGAAATTCAACGCAAGGGCACAGATTTGTTGTATCTCTTCCAACAGTTAAACTGATTTGACGTTCCTTCTCTCCACCATGATTAACTGTTCTCTGTTCCTCTTAACAATTTGTAATTTAAAGTAGCTTTGTGTAAACAGGAGAGATTGCCTTTTCAGTCATTTCACCTGAAATAACTTTCTGGGAGCCAGCTTAGACACAAGTTAATGTTTAGTATTTAAAATAAGAGTAGAGATGCTTTAGCAGAACACTACTATTAAGATGAAACTATTTTCCCCTCATACTGAGCGTAAACATAAGTTGCTCCAGCCCAAATGTACAACATTCAATGGTGAAAAACTTTCAAAAGAGAAGAATAAATTAATGCAGATGCTAACAACTATAATGTGCTAATTAATTATAATAAAAATAGAAATAATAACAATGTATAAATCCCAAAAAGAGAACAAAAATAGAATAAAAGTAGATGCTAGAAAAAAACATCTACAAACTGCTATTCAACTTAATCTTATGATGCTGACCTGTTTTTGTTTTGAGTAACCTAAATTGAACAATTAGCTGCTGAAATCAGTTCATGAAAAATACAATTAGTATTGGTCTGAACAAGATGTAAATAGTTCTGGAGTACAGTTCAGAGTACAGAAAGAATTAGCATAAGAACATTTGCTTTCGTGCTACTATGTATAATAAGCTTTTATTTTGTATCGAATACAGTTTGCAAAAGCTGTTTATTTATTGATCAAGATTTTAAAGACAAGATTAAGAAGTGTGAGAAGAGGAAGATACTTGCTCTTCCTCCAACCAATTTGATACTACTACCTCATTTTCCTTCTCTCTTCCCTTGTCCCCAGATGAAATCACTGAAGCGAAGTCTGGGACTGCAACTCCACAGAGATCAGGTTCTGTGAGCAACTATAGATCTTGTCAGAAAGATTCAGATGCTGATGCTCAAGGAAAATCTGCAGATACATCCCTTACCTCATCAGTGAACTCTTCGCTTGACTCTTCCACAGCTGATGTAACTCCAAGACCAGGGAGTCATACAATAGAATTTTTTGAGATGTGTGCAAATCTTATTAAAATACTTGCACAATAATTTTGAAGATGGGCTTATTTCTTTTATAGCAATAAGCATGCCTAAATCATAGTCAGATGCTTCCAATTATAATCAAGTTAAATTAACTAAGGCGCTGAAAAAGCTAGCCACAGAATGCAATTTGCATGGGGATTAAAATTACTATGGGCAGTTACTATATACTATTTTGAAGCTGGAGTGAATTCTGATTGCCTGCTGTCCAATAGCATAACACAGGTACAGGAAATAACATACCCTTTGGGTAGTGTTTGTAATATTTTACCTTGAGTGCAAAATAGGCTGCCTATAACATTTAAGCTAGATGGACCTCCTTGTTTTTTCCTCTGGTTATACATGTATCTGATGCACTGTAAGTTAACATACACGTACTAGTTCAGTGATCTCAGTATGACTTGTTGGTCACCCTCTACAGTTGTGACTCCGAACCATCAACATCTCTTAACAGTAATGTGTTAAAACTGCTATGTTTCTTCCCCCTTATTTGACAGAAAATAATAAAGAATACTTTGATGCATTACAATGTACTACTTTTAACAAAAAATGTTATTAAATGCATGCAAATCCAGCCAGGTGGAAATGTGTGTAGATGCTCTGTAATGAACTGAGGGGGAAAATTCTGTGGGCAGTGAGTGGAACGATTGAGTCCCTAACAATGGCAGGGGACTTAATGCTGAGGAGATGTGGCATCCCATGGGCTAAACCAAAATGTTGCTTTGTGAAGAAGCAGTGCTGTTGTAGGGAAGCTCTTCGTCTGTGCATGTTGTCGTAGTGTGGTAGCAGCACAGCAGCTCCCCACTGCTACTGCAGGCTGAGAATCCTTTTCCTTATAAACATGTCCCTGTAGTTAAGAGCACAGCCTGAGGGCTGTTTCATGCTATTCCAGAATCTGAAATTGACAGGTTTTAACATATATGTTAATACTTTGATACAGCTGGTTATCACGTTAACTTAGGATATACTATATAGTATTCAGTATGAAGTGAAAACTACATACATAGGTTTCTAGTTTTTCCCAGGGCACTTTTGTAGAAAACTTTGCTATTTAATGTAACTGAATTAAACAGTCTAACTTTTCAGTTGAGCATTGAAAACTGATCATGACAACTTGAATGCTAACTTTCAAAAGGTGTTCAAGAGTAGATTGCAATTACCCATAATGAAAATCGTCCTGCATTTATGGTTTTTGCAGCATTCCAGGAAGAAAATGGAACCTTATATGTTAAAATCACAGGTAGTACTTGCATGAAAACCCTTAGTCTCTCTTAAATTGGATATAATTAGCCATGGTTTCATTTTCATCTAGCACTTAGTAGATATAAACAGTCATAAAATAATTAGTTTTGCATTCAAGACTTAATGTTTACTTCAAAATGATCTTCATGACCTACACAGTTTCAGAGGTTGCTCCCCCAGGAAGAGGCTGGAAATCCAGGCATGACTATGAACAGTGAAACCTGGACTCTTTGCATGGATGGAAGTTCTTGCCAATGGCTGAGATTTTATCCATGGGAAACTGCTAGCTACAGATACAAGAACAGTTTAAATCCTGGCCAGCTGGCTTCAGTCCAGAAATTCACATGCACAGAATCTGAAGAAACATTCTGAACTGGGTGATTGTGAGGTCTGTCTAGTAGATAGGTACAAATTACACCTTCACTTCTTTATCCTCAAGTGTCATAGATGGTCCCTGTAGGGACATTGGCTGTATCACTGTACTTTAAAGTGGAAGATTTTCCAAAGTGGAAGTTAGTATCGGAAATTTAAACCCAAAACTTTTAAGATGCCAACATGAGGGACCAGCTGCAAATCCTACAAAAAAGTCCTGTTTTTAGTCTTGTAAGACTTGGTTCTGATGTACTGAATAAATCAGTGTGTTCATTTTTGTTACTCTTGATTTTGGAATTAAGTGTTGCACTTGTATAAACACTACAAACGCACAGGTTTTTAAATTGTAGTAATTCCTCATCTGGAATTGGTTTGGGATCACTTGCATATATTAAACTATTTATAAATGCTATCTGCTACTCGTAATGCTGACAACACTTGCAAGGTGTAAAGATGCAAAATAGTTTTTAATTTTTATATACCTTTTCGGCCCTCTTGTGCATTAAGACAACCCTGGTTTGTCCTTAGTTTTGGTATCAGGAGGTTAAAGCAAGTTACTGTCAGAAGTGTACAATTTATGTAGTTTTAAATAAAGTACATTTTTATGGTAGATCAATTTTGACGGCCAAAGGTTTTCTGATTGAACTGAGATTTTTATAGGGAGTGGGAGGGGTAGAAAGGGGCACTAACAACCTAGTTGAACCCAGTTGCCTGTTGTGTGACTTTCCTATGCTTTGTAGATCTTGATGTTGAAATTGCTTTCTTCACCTGTTCTTACTGATCTTGCAGACCTTTCATTAGCATTGCACTAGAAACTGCCAACAGGCTGTGAAATGAAACTTCACTAAGAGAGCCGCCAGAGTTGTAAGGCAGCTTACGCAGATACACAAACTGGTAAAGTGTGTTACTCTGTATTCCCAAACTTACTCCTGTTGGAGTACAATCGGTTAACTTGTCTTTGTATTGTAATTTTTTCAGTAATATGGATGAACCTGGGCTGTCCATGTGCAATGTAACTCACTAGGTAATGGATAAAAATTCATCTCGGTGGTGCAATATGGAAAAAAAATCTTTCATGTTTGTCTTGATGTGAGTGTTTAATGCAAACTTTGAGCTAAATTTTATTTTACCAGTTGATTACCATTGTAAGATATGAAGTCCTCTTCTTTAACAAAGATGTGCCTACTTCCTGTTAATTTCTTTTGACAAAGCTGAATGGCAAAAATGCTTCTTTCTAAATGTATAACTTTTTAAACTTTCAAAACTAAAAACTAAGTAAACATGAAATACTGAACCATCTTGTTTGAAACTGTGTGCATGCTGTTTTCTAGTTTTATATATGTGAAGTGGAAAAGAGGTGTTATATTCGTTTTAAAAACAGCAGGTACTACAATTTTAGAAAAAGCAGCAACACAACATTAATTACATCAGCGTTCCCAGCTAGACAGGCTGGTGCACCAGTAGCGCTCGCCTGATCCGACTGACCCTTTTCCCCTAGATCCTGTAAACCCTTTTGCCGTAGAAAAGGGATTTGGGAGGGAACAAGCCCTGACCACGGTGTAAAAGCCTTCCTCGTCCCTCGCACCACTGATGGGGCTTTTCTCTCGGTATTGGTCCCTGTAAGTAGGGAGCAGTTTTAAACCCTGCAGCCTGTCTTCTCTTCGTGTCGTTGAGACTTTTGTTTGGCTTCGGGGTTTTTTGTATTTTGGGGGGGGGGGGGGGGGGTGTCTTTATTTGTTTTGGTTTTTTGGGGCTTTGGGCTCTTGTGTGTGGGGTTTTTTCGTGTTTGTTTTTTTGTTTGTTTGGTTGGTTTTAGGTTTGGTTTTTTTCTTTCTTTTTTTTTTTTCTTTCCAAAAGGGTGTTTTTCTCCCTTTTAGAGGAAAAACCCGTCCTTGGGAGCCTGGGTCACTCTTTCCTATGGTACTTCCCGCCCGGAGCCGCCTCCCCATGGTGGGTGGCGGCTGTCGCAGGGCGCAGTCGGTGAAGGCGGGGGCATTCCCGCCGTGCCGCCCCCGTCCCTGAGTGACACTCGAGCACCACGGGCGGTGCCGCTCCCAGGGCCGGGTGTTCTTGCCCTCCGCCCACAGGAGGGGTGTGCCTCACGGCATCCAAGCGGCACTGCCGCCCCGGGCCGGGGCGAACTACAGCTCCCGGCTGTCCCTGCCGCCGCCAGGGCCATGGGCGCTGCCGCTGCCCCTTTTCCTTCCTGCTCCTGCGCGGTTCCTGCGGTGCCGCCCCGCCTTTCCGCTTCCTGCCGCGGGCCGGGGCTGGCGCGGCGCTCCCAGCCCGGAGAGGTGGCCGGCGGCAGAGCCAGGTACCGCCGGGGATCGGGGCTGTGCGCGCCTCATGCTCAGCTCGGGTGCTGGGCTTTTCGTGGGGCCGTGCCCCTCTGTATTACTGTTCTAGCTTCGAGATGAGCCAGGCTTGATTTTTCTGCTGTGTACGTAAAAGCTTAATTACCTAACTACTGAAAATGCATTTTCCCTAGTTCTCCAGATGGCTTCTTTTGGGTGGAAGAGGAAGATTGGTGAGAAGGTCTCAAAAGCTACTTCTCAGCAGTTCGAAGCAGAAGCTGCGGATGACAAGGATCTGGGTGACGATGATGATGCTAACTGGGTGCATGCAACTAAGAGAAGAAAGGAAAGTCTGTTAGAAGATTGTATAAGGAAAAGTAAGGAGCTCAAGGATGAAGGTGCAAATTTGGCTGAAAATAGGAGGTATTAATGTTGTCTTACTCTTTTTTCATTGATTGAATAAGTGCTGCATGATATTTAATCCCTTCTCTAAAGACTAGTAATTTGCTAGTATCTGCATTGATATTTTCCGTAATTTGAAAAGTGATAATTTCTTTCATTCTGCCTTTACTGTCTGGTACTAAATAAGTTTTTGCCTTTGGTGGTGTTGTCAGCTGTGAAACAAAGTCTGTATTCCACTTTCTTTTCGCTCGTTCTCATAACAACAACAACAACAACAACAACAGCAACAACAGCAGCAAAGATTATAGAAGTCGAGATATGAAAAACTGATTGGATCTGAAAGCTGAAAGGGTGAATAGGATGCAGTGTGGTAAGCCACACCGTAAGTAATGCTTTGGCCACTCTTGGAGATGTGTCTTTTCTCTCTTACAGAGAGTAAGCCTATTTGCCAGCGCCCAGTGCCCAGGCAAATACTGCCAGACAGCTAATGTGCTGTTAATCTGCCTAATGCTGTGTAAAGTCAGGTTCGGGGAGCTGCTCTGAATGCCTTCTGAGTCCTGGAAGTTTGGCAGTTCTGGAAGGATATTGCAAAAGTGCTGGGTTTTTTCCATTGTCCTGTTATACTTCAAGCGGGAAGTCTCTTTGGAGTAGAGGTGTGTTAGAGGAGGAAGAAGTGGACTATAAATTGCGTATTGACTGCATAATTTGGGCAGATCTTCACTGGAGGGGAAGAAACAGTTCTGAGAGTAGTCTCCTTAAAATCTTCAGAATGTTGTGATGTCTAAATTTTTATCTTGTCTTTACTTTTAAGAGCATCTTCACTTTATTGTCCCAGATCAGAGATAACCTTATTTTCCTGATAGAAACATTACCATGATGTCAGTATGTGCTCCTGTGCTGTTACACTTTTTGTCTTAAGAAATGCCATGCTAAAATAGGGTTCCCTGGGCAATATGGAAGGGAGAACAACTTGGAAGTTTAAAGCAGGCAAGTTTATATATTATAATAAACATACTCTGTGTGTGGTTGGGTCTGATTTTAAAAAAAAAGTAATGAAAAAACACAAAATCTCTTTGATAAAAGGCCTGTTTTCAAGTATTTAAATACAGTTTCCTCTTTTTAGTGGTCACTAAAATAGTGACACTGTTCAGTGAGTGACTTCTGTTGATTCTTTTGTGTTCCTGAGGCCTAGAATTCCTGAATAAAATTTTGAGGACTTTTAAAGTTGAGTTTAAATTAAAACCAAGTTAAACTAAATAAGTTTTAAGTGTCCTGCTGTTATGTTAATCAGTAGATTTAAAGCAGTAGTAGCATAAGTGGGTTACATGAATATTAATAGCTGAAAACACAGAATATACAAATTAATAGTCAATTAACATCTCCGTTTTTAACACCAGAAAGAAATAATACATTGGTCTAAAGAAAGGTAGATCCATTCTGTCCTTTTAGGAGTATAGAGATTTCTAAATGTTTTCATTCTAGTCTTGTAACTCTAATACATCCCGTATTTACATATATTAAACAGATTGATATTTTTATTTCTTTTTAATGCCTTTTGTTCTACATATGCCTCTCTTGTATTTTACTTTGGATGTTGTATATCTTTCCTCAATTTTTTTTCTTGTTTGTTTGGTTTTCTTTTTTCTTTTTTAGTGTGTATTTTTGAAAGTGCAGTAAGTCTCTCAAACAGCAACAAATACTGGTTTAGGGAAGGGACATACTGAACAGCAGGTAATTTTTGGTGCTTTTAATATCTTCACTTGGTCTTAGAAATTGAGTTCTCCATTACTAGTCAGTTAGAAAACAATACAAAAGCTTAACCCATCCATAAGTCGCAGTATAGGCATTTTTTGTGAATTTGGTGAGAACTGTCTCTCATCAGAAATGCTTGTAAGAACTACTGAGAAACTCTGAATGGCTTATAACAGGTATGAGAAAGAAGTAAACATTCATATCTGAGGCTCAACAGAAGTTCTCCATTGAAATTGTAATTTCCATCAGTTACTCCAGCACACTCTACAGTTCAGGCAGTGACGGTGATACGGTGCTTTTGGGGTAACTTTCAGACAGATTTTCTCTTAAAAAAAAAAAAATCGCATCTGTTGGAAGCTAAACTCACAGTGTAAGGCTTTTATTACTTAAACAGGGGGAATATTTGATGTACCATTACAGGCAAGTTGAGGAAGCAGACTAAAAGGAATGTTTACTCTCTCTGGCAGAAAGTGGTTGCTGTGATTGTATTCAGGCTTATGTTGCCTGTTTCTTGAACATACATTTGTACAGCATAAGCAGACTGATGTAGATAATTAAATACTTAAGGTGGATTGTCTCCTGAAATATCTAAGTGTGGTAACACTTTATGTAAGATTTGAGTTGGATTGTGTAGCATTCTAGAAGAAAAGCAGACCAAGCACTGGAAGGTAGCAGAGGTTGGTTCTTAGTTGGTGTTACTTGTGATGTGAAGGGGATCCTGAAAGAAAACAAACTCGTGAAGAAACAGGGGGCTAAATAAAGGAAAGAAAGGAAAGTTATAAATTCAACTTCATTTCTTACAGTAGAGAGACTGAGGTAATGTGCATGGCAAAAATTAATATGATTAATTTTATAAGCAGGCCCATATTAGCTAAAATAGTCATTGCCATGTCTATGCTTTATTAGTCTACTTATCTTATTTTTCTGGTAAGGGAAGGCAGTGATGGTGTTACAAGCCCCACCATTAGTTAGTCTCTGTGTACACAGCAAGTCTGTGTGGACGAGTGAGACCTCACTGTTTGGTGTTGGTAAAGTAGGTCTCAGTGCTTCTCTGTGGGAGGGAATAATGGATGAGCTTCTTGGGCACCAGAATTTATGCAGCCTGTTTTATTTGCCTGTTGTCGAAGTTGGGAGTGGAATGGGGGGATTGTGTGGGAGGTGGTGGCTCTCTGGGTTTTCAGCTTTTGTGGAGCTGTTTAAGGAGTATTTGGACCTGCTGTAATGTGTGTGCATGCAGCTGATAAGCTGAGACAGACAGATACACAGAAGAAGAATGGTGATAAAGATGAGAGTTTCTGATCCATATTTTGTATTTTTTTGTGGGATGGGAGGAAAGATTAGGAGTCTACCAGAAAAAGGTGTTAAACTAATTTGATCATCATGGTGGATGTGTTACTGTGAAAAAAACTGTTTAGTAGATGCTGACCTAGAAACTTGATAAGTAGGCAGTGTTGAAGATGGCTTGTGAATGGGTGATCTTGTCAGAACAGCAAGAAAAGGCAGAGCTGTGGAAGAAGTATCACATTTGTATGCTCTTTTGATGTGTGGGAAGGAGCAATGAAACAAATATGTACAAACACACACAGTCTTTTGGGAACAGGCACTTGGTGTTATTATTTGGGCTGTCATGTGCAGGGCATGGAGGTGGCCTTTGATTATCTCTGTGGATCCCTTCCAACTCATTCTATGATTTCTATGAACAAAATATTGTCTGTTGGTGGAAAGTGTGGAGAATATTCTAGAGAAGAAATTTTTTTTGCTTATAGGAAACTTAAAATACTGATGGATTATCCATCTTGAGACACCAAGTATGAATGTGCCCACATACACTGGACTTAAGGAAAAAAAAAACAACCAGAAAGCAAAACCAAAACCCAACAACCCCAATCCAGGTTTTTTTTGCATTGGTAGTCCTGCAGTGTTTTAAATCCAGCATGAGTTCACGTGCTCAGCCTTAGTATTTTGAACACAGCAATTTGCCATTACAGTGTTACTTGACTGGGAGGGAGGTAAGGTTTTGGCTCTGGCCACACGGTTAAGAAATGGTTGAGGTGCAGGTACACAGTGAAGTATGATGTCCTTAAATACATGGCATGTGAGAGCTAACAGCTGGAAGAAAAACTTCTGTCAGACTCGTGTCCTCAGTGTAACTGAGTTGCCTGTCCATGCAGTAGCTCTGCAGTCGTCCCTGTGCTGGCTTCAAACCGCACACTTCTGTCGCTGCCCAGTGAGTGGCGATAGAGCTCTTCTCAGTGTGTCCTGAAGAGCTGCAGGGTTTCTGTCGGGAGTAGCACTGTCAGGTTTAAATTCTCAATGATTTGCATTTTTTTTTTCAGTTTTGCTAAATAAAAGTTAATACTGCTTTCGTTTCTGATGATGTTTATTGCGCATTGCAGTAAAAAAGAGTAAAAGTTTCCATCTTGATTGGGAGGTCACGTTTTCAGCTGGAACACTCCTACTTTAGAGTAGGAGTTCCCGTCTATTAAAAAAAAAATCTTTCAGTTTGTCACTTGGTGTCTAAATTAGATTGATTAATAAGATTTTACTTCTTATTTCCCTTAGCTTTTGCAATAGCAAATTAAACAAGGACGTGTCAAAGTGCAGTGACTAGACCAGGTAACAGGCCAATTTTCATGAAACTGTTTACTTTTCTGGAGAAATTAATTTTTTGGAATTCCTTAATTTTCTAATCTGTTAAAAAATTGAACTTCTCTGAAGAGTCATTTTTTCCACATTTTAGCAGTTGTGACTTTTTTCTCTGATGTGAATGCCAGCATGACTCCGAGATGTGTAGTTTGTGATTCTTTAGCTATATACACTGTAATTGAGTTTGTTTTTCTACTAGACATTGTAGGTTGTCAGATGATGAGGCACATACCTCTAAAAAGTATGCTTAGTGTTGTGGTAAGTCAAATGTTTGCTGAAAAAATATGTCTGTCAGGTGGAGCAGATTTTAACAGTTATATTTGTTCCATTTACCCATGTGTTTTAGGTTTAGATTATGGTAAGTACTTGATTTAAAATGCGTTATGAAAGTAATAAAATTGTTTTCAGATTATATTGCTAATTCATTTTGATGCAACTCACATGGCAAAGGATAGAGATCATTGTGTTGAAATTGCTTTTCAAGTTAAAGTCAATAAAACTGATGTTACTTACATAATACAGTGTTAATAAAGCGGTTTCCCAGAAGATCCCAGCAGCTGTCTTTGGCAAAAACATTTCATCAGTTTAATCAGCTGAGTTTTGTTGTAGAGTAGCCTAGAAAAAATGGGGTATGTTAGAGAGAAGAGGGATCCAGGACAGCAAGTTTTTTGTTTCAAGTTTTCTCCCCTGAACTCAAGAATGGTTCTTCCTGATGAAAAAGAAATCACGAAAAGGTGAATAAGAGTCCTGTGTGGATGTACAGGAAGCTCCTGACAAAATCCAAACATAAAATGGAAATTTATAAGAGATGAGAGCAGAGTTGTGTGACCCAGTCAGACCACAGAGACTCTGTCTGAGTATGCAGGGATGAAGTTAGGAAAGCCAAAACCCACGTGGAGTTGAATCTGAGGAAGGATGTGAAGGGCAGCAAGAAGAAGGGCTTCTACAGGTGTACCAGCAACAAAAGGAAAACATGGAGAAATGTGGGTCTTCTACTGAACAGGGCAGGGAATCTAGTGACAAAGATGCAGAGCAGGCACTCACTGTGTGCTTTGCACTGGTCTTTACTGATGAGTGTTGCCTTCAGGAACCCAGGTCCAATGGACCAGAGGGAAAGTCTGGCACAAGGAGGACCTACCCTCGGTGAGTCAGACTGAAATGTTCAGATAAACCTGATGTATAGAGGTTCATGGTACCTGATGAGGTCCCTCCCAGAGTGCTGCAGGAGCTGGTCGATGTCATCACAAGGAATCTTCAACTGCACTTGAAAGGTCATGACAACAAGTGGTTCCTGGGAGCTGACAGATTGATAGGGAATGGTGTGGATTTTCCATCCATGTCGAAACTCTGGGCAGTAGCCTGAGCAACCTCCTTTAGCTGACCCTGCTTTGAGCAGGCGAGTGGACTAGGTGATCTCTAGAGTTTCATTCCAATCTTGGCTGTTCTGTAAGTATATCCCATTGAAACTTCAGACGCATTTAGAATACAGAAGGTAGTTCCACTGACTTGAATTTGACTTTTTAAATTTTGCTTCACTAGTACAGTTATCTTTGGTGGAATACTTTGTGTGCAGAAAGAAATTCAAAAAACTTCTCTGGTTTCTTACCATCTCTGCTAACTGATCTCATTTAAAGCAAAGATGTGTTTTAAAAGTTAAAAAACTAAAAGGATTGATTCAGTAGATAATCTGTGAGTCTATAAACTTTTATTTCTGGCTTCAAGAATAAAGTCTAAAGTTCTGTTAGGCTGCTGGTATAGTGTATTGGCAGTGTTGACTCTTTCGTAAGAGTAGTCTGAAAGCCCTACACAGTCTGGATTTTTATGATTAAGTGTAGGAGAAATTGCTGGAAAATGCTTATAATGAAACCAGGAGGATGTAGTAAGTATTCATGCCTACTGTTCCTTGTAGGCTGAAAATAACTGTGTGGTATACGTTTGGATGTAATTTGCATACCAGGTACAATTAGCTATTATATATAATGCTTATGTCCTTCAGAGTGAGTTACCAATACCAGTATTCTGCAAACAAAGTGAAAAGTTTTAGTATCTATCAGTAATTATTTGATTAGGTTGAGAGTTTTCTTGGGTCAGTCATGCCAAAATGCAGAGAACATAAGTAGGTTTCACACTGTAAGTAAAATTATACTGTGCAAATATGGGCTTGATTAAAACTGTTACGAGTTCTAGTCAAAATACCTGATTGTTTTTTAAAGTTTTCTAGTGTTTGCCTTACTGTCTATTTTGTGTCTATATAAAACTTCCTTACTGTTATGCTTCCTTGGGAATGCTGTACACATGATACGCTCACTGAAGAGGCGAAGGGTGTGTAAGCTGGAAGTCCTGGGTGCAGAACACATGAGCTGAAACAGAAAAGACTGAACAAGTATGGACTTTGTACCTTTGTCTTTTGGAGAAAGTGTGTTACAGCTTCTGTCTTATTAGTCAGAGCATACGGATTGTTTTTCAGGCCTCATAACCTTTCTACAGAATTAAAAAACTGCGGAGGATGTTTTGCAGTGTTTAGCACCCTCCTGTAAACTGTTGTATGAAGTAACACATAAATTTTTTTGTCTAAGTTAATTTTTATTGCTAGCTTTATTTTTTTCCATCACTTGCTGATAGAGTTGTCGCTTCCTGGTGATGCATCTAGCTGGCCCCTCTGATTGAGGAGGAAGTTCTTTGCGGACTGTTTAAGTAGTTATTCTCGTTTAAGTTGTAATTTATCTTTAAATTGGCTATTTTCTTTTTGTTCTGGGAAACATTATTTTCCAACAGCTGGTTATTATTTGGCAAAGCAGGAGTTCAGTTATGAAATTGTTACTAATTTAGTGCAGATTTTTCTGAGAGTGAGTGCAAGAATTGTAGATTATTTAAGCTGTACCCAGAGTTTGAGTAGTTTTGAGAGTATCTTTTTGTTAGAATTGTTGTTCCTTGAGGATATTGAAATGTGACACCATATGAGCCATCTGTATTTGAATGTGTGCATTCTTCTGTGTGTATGTATTTGTAAATAGAAGCAGAAGGAATAGTCATACACCAACTGTAGGCTATGGAATCATTTCTATATATATATTTACATATATATTTATATTTTCCTTCAGAGAA
Organism: Lycocorax pyrrhopterus obiensis; assembly: GCA_014706295.1. Taxonomy (NCBI): domain Eukaryota; kingdom Metazoa; phylum Chordata; class Aves; order Passeriformes; family Paradisaeidae; genus Lycocorax; species Lycocorax pyrrhopterus. Next base: position 12,428,259 of record JACSVZ010000014.1, on the reverse strand, counting down.
AGCATAATTTAATTGGTGCCTATGTATCATCCTGTCTAACTTAGGCAGTTATTGTTGTCAGCCGAGAAAAGAATGAGTATTCATTCAAGGTCTCTTGACAGTGTGAGGAGAAAGAGGTACAGCTTGTGAGGCTCTACAGGTGCAGTCCTCCTGTAAACACCTCAGGTTAGGTATCTAAACTTAGGTGAGGGCAATTGGGCCTGTCAGCGCTTTTTTGGAGTTGAGGGAAGGGTAATTTGTGTTCCCTGCTTTTGTATTTATGTCTAGTGGGTCTGTTCCTTCTGTGCATGAAATATGATTTGCAGAATTTTGTAAGTGAAAAGCTTTGTTTTTCACTGGATGTGTCGTATGCACTGTTTTTTTTAAAATAAACACTTAGAAAATGTGTCTGTTTACCTAACATCTCTCCTCATATTTAAATACGTACAGAATGTTACTGGAATTGAAGAAGCATTAAAAAAAGGGTTCTTAAGTGCTTCATCAGTATGTGTAAATTTTTGATGTATATGTTAATATCTCTGTATAGAGGATTCATGCCTGACAGTTCCTTTTTTCCTATCCTTTAATGTATATGATGTTACTGGAAACTGATGAATACTTGTCTCAAATTTTTATAGGCAGTAATCAATAGTTTCTAAATTTTTACGTTGCTTGCTGCTTCTCTTGTTTTGTCCCATTCCTAGCATGCTTTCCAGGCAACTTTTGTTTATGACCCAATAGGACAGTTGCATCTAATCCCAGAATACCTCTGTGGTACTTCTTAACTATATAACATAATGGACTGTAAATAAATAACATAAAATATAAATATTGATATCGCATTACTTTTATTTTTGTTACTTATTATGATAATATTTTGCATTTAATTTTTATCACTCATTATCGTGGCTGTGCTTGAAAAATTACAATATGTGAAAGCACATGGGCTGGCATATTTTTAGCCTTGTAAAGTCTACAAAGGTGAAGTAGTTAACTCCACCTTTTTTCACCTAATTTTTCTGGCAGTCTGCGATTTTCCTTGAATCTGATGTGTGTATGCCACCAGTCTTTGAGATATTTTCCCACATGAACATTCACAACCTTCTGCTGTGTATAAGGGACACTGAGTGTATATAGCAGAGTGCTATCTGGTGCATTTTTTTCTCCTCCAAGTGTTGTGTTGAGGTGAAGTGCTTCAGTGTGAGTTTCTCTCACAGTTGGCTTGATAGCTGAAACTGTCTTAATGTATTCATTCCTTTTCTCATCCTGCATGTTATTGTGATAAACTGTCTGAGACCGGGATCATCTTTTAAAATAGGTGACATGGTGGCAGTACAGCCAGCACTATTGCCATTCTGCAAAAACCAATTTCTGATAGCACGTCTGTACTGGTAGGTGGCATCTAGAGGTTTGTGAGAATGCTTGGATGCAAAAGTCTACCTAGCAGGTTAAAGAACATACTTGAGTTTAGAAATTTTGCCTATAACTTCAGTTATATGTTCTAATGGTGCAGCTTTTAAATATCGACAATTCTATTATTTATATCCCTAGTATAATACAACTTAGCAAAACTTAGTAGTTGACATTAAGAATCTAAGCAGTTTTTATAGAGAAATACAAACTGGGGCCTTTTCCACATCCTTTGTAGGATCCCCTGTATTAATGATATCATGTATTACAACATGGATACTGTAAAATATGATCATATCTCATTTTTTTAAAGTGACAGTTTTGTGGTTTTGCTCTTTGTCCAGATCTAGTGTTAAATACATCTAGTTGCATACATCTAGTAAAAACTTGATTAATAAAACCTTTGTATTTAGAAATTATTTTTTCATAGTATTATTTCCCTTCATAGAGGAAGCAGCAGGGAAAAAAAATTAAGTGCTTTCCTAGTTTAATATCTTTGTCCACTTGCTCTTTAAGTCTAGTTATTGTTGCTGATAGATAATATCCCCCTCTGCTGCTGTTGTTTTACCTGTCTCTGTCATTCACGGAATTTAATTTTGAATAGTAATTTAGTATCCCTTGTGTGATCCTTCCTGAATATGATGTGTACCTGTTGTCCGTATCTTCCAAAATTAAAATGTACTGTATTTAAGGGATTTTAATTGCCCGTTTGGTTCAGTGGATTTCTATGGAAGTAGGGGATGGCAGTGTATTTTGTTACAAGATCTTGGTTCCTCTATATATGTCAGCTTGTCTTCTAGTTCCCTAAATGGTGTCCTCCATATCTTGTGGCATATTGTGAAAGTATCCTTAAACTGAAAAAGATACTTGGCGGTAAAGACTCAGAATAAAAACCCTCTATCAACATCTTGTTCAGCCAGGTCTTTGTGAAAATATTTGGTGTTGTAGGACTGATGGTTGTTAATGAGTTGACTTCATAACATAAACTACTCCCACAAGAATAACTGCGCAGAAGGGTCCTGTATAGTAACATGTGGTCATCAAATCTGTAAGAACTTAATTTATTGTGTATCTTGACTTCCTCTATTGTTTTTTGTCCTGTTGGTTTATTTACATGGCAGTTAACAATGCAGTAATTTTGTAGACTGTTGTTGAATTATGTCAGGGCTGAGTTAACCGAAAGCGAGGGCTGGTGTGTGCATTCTCCCTAGCTTTGGTTGTTTGGAAGTACCTGGTCAAAGACTGCAGTTCCGTCGCTGGGTAAACTGAATTGAGTTGGTGGTCAATGTGGTCCAGTTCTGCTGCTCTTTCATTTCCACTACTTTGCCATGGTCCCATTTTTTTGTTTTTACCCTGGGGGAAGCCAACTCAAAGTATCAGTTAGTCACAGGAGTGGAGACAAAGCCTGGCTGGAAAATAGTGTCTTTCTGGTTGCTGTTTCTGATGTGGTTCACAAATGCTTTTGACAAAATAGCCAGAAAAATGGGAGTGAGTGGCCAAACAACAGGGGAAGAGAAGTTATTTCATTTATGCTCCGTTGTTGTCTGTTTGTGGCCTGTGTTGTGTTACTGTATTGCACTTAAAATTTGAAGTGGTTATCTGTGAATTTATTTGCACTTGTAGGCCAGACTTCAGTTTTTACACTTTTAAAACACTCATCTGTTTTCGAATGAGTGTAATAGTCTTATCATTAGACTGTGAACAAACTACTTCTAATTAGCTCATAGGGACTTTACCAGCAGTTATCTTCTCCAATTTTAGCAGTACAAACTAAAGTACACTTTTTTGATATGGGGGTAGGTGCAGAGAGAGTCTTAATGTGACAAAAATGTTAAAATATGTTGTCAAGTACTTCTGGTAAACCATCTGACCCATACAAAATGGGTGATAGATATTGTGCATTTTTCTTAGTACAGTCATTTGGTTGACCACTACCTTTGTCCTGGTTGCAAAGAGAAGAATCACAGTATTTACAGTATCATTCTCAATTTTATATCATTGTGTTTAAATACTGTAATTCAGAGGTTTTAGACAGGAACCATACCTTTCGACCTATGAGTGCTGTCCAGTACACTCATACCATATAGTGAAAGAAGTAATGCAAGACTCCTTTCTTTTCCTGCCTTCTGAAAAACAGTCACATCAGAAATTTTGGTTTTTTGAAGAACTGAAGTTTGCTATTTTGCAGCCAGTTCAAACTACTTAATAATTTTTACAGGCTGCCATTCTTAGCATGAACTGGATATATTTTCATGCCAGTCTCTGGAGTTTTACTGGCTCTAGCAACTAAATGGCAAATATTGAAAACAATGTTTTTTTCTTTGACCTGTCAGCTGTAATAGAAATCCAGTGTAGTAGACCATGTATGGCTTAAGCTTTTGTTTTCTGCAAAAATCAGGAAATGACATTTAAACAAAAGGCAGTTCATAGTTGTAGGGGTTTTTTCAGCTATAGACTTTGGATAAGAGATCTTTGTAGTGAATAATGGATTGTATTCAGCTGGCTCCACAGTCCTGTTTTACTTTTAAAAATAGGAGACACCTGTTAAATATGTTGGATAGCATAAACTTACTGAAAGGCGTCTGCAGCCTAGACTTCTCTGTAGTAAACTGTATTTGTCTGGAAGATTTAATAGAAACTTTTCTTTTCCTAGGAAAACTTTTCTTTTCCTAGGAACAGGCTCTTGTGATGCTAAATTCACCTTCAGTGGATTTGGATATTGGCTTAGGTGTTTTTATCTTCGTTTTATTCTAGGCTGTGAGTAAAACTCTTCTGTTTGCCAGAAGGTTAACCTTTCCTGGTGTTGCTCACACGTAATTTATTTTTGTGGACATATGTGAAATATTGTATATTTTAAAATAGATGTGTAATTCAGTTAAGTATTTTGACTTCTAGTCCTTAAAGAGCATTTCTGATTTGAATTTGATTAATATTAATTGAGACCTCAAAAAGGACTTGAGTACGGGCTTGATAAAGAAAAGGTGTACATAAGGCATTCTAGGGGGTAGGATCACATGCTGACATTGAAATAAAAATTTTCCAATCCTGAAAATAAACTGTGTTTTAGTCAGCCCCTGCTAGATCATCTTTCTGTTGCTGTCAGATTAGAAAGTCTTTTTGCAGAGCTCTGAGTATGAAGGTGATAGGACGCTGTTTGGTAAAATGCCTTTTTTTTATAATGTATGCAGTTTCATTACTATCACAACAGCTGTCTTGTTTGGTAAAGTAATTCTGCAGCGTAACTCCAGTGTAACACTCTCCAGTGTAATTTTCCAAATGGAGAATTACACCGGGGAGCTGCTTGGTGCTTTGAAACAAACTATTTGGAGAGGTCATAAGCTGGATTAGGCTGTTGGCTTGGTTCAGGGAGCAAAAGCTTTTATTCTGGTGCAAAGCAGGGCCAAGAAAGTAAATTGAGGTAGGTGAGGAGAGTGCAGAACAGCTTTTGAGGACTCATCAGAAAGTTGCAGACTTACTGGAAGGCGTTTGCCTTTCAGAAATGTGGCAGAATTCTGATACTTCTGTATTGTGAGAGGAATTGAATGAATGAGGTTTCAAAAATTACTTATTTTAGTAGCTGATTTCTTTCATGGTCTTCAAAAGTGAGAAAGGAATTGCAAGCAGTACTGGAAAAAAATTTAGACGTGCTGTTGGTATACAAAATGAAAGAAATTAATACTAAAATTGAATAATAATAATTAAAATGTCCTGATTATTTTACAGAATTAATTGCTGTAATAAAACCTAAGGAAGTTTTATGCAAATTACTGATATTATTACATTGAGCATTGTGTAGGTGTAAAAAAATCTTTAATCTGCCTCTTTTTTTCTGGGTGACTTAGTGGTTTTTATTTGGTTTAATTGGTTGTGAGGGTATCCAGGTTACTTAGATTTGGTCATTCTATTCTGATAATAAATTGAGAATGAGAGAGAAAAATCATAAATATTGAGCAAAACTGGGAAAAAACCACCAAGGTCAGGTAGTATATGTCTCAGTCTAAAGAATATTCATTGGTGCTGTTAGAGTTTGTAGATGGTAGCTTTCCTCACATTCAGGAAAAGGAATTGTAGAGAGATAGGCTTTTGTAAGTCAGACTTAATTATGTTCGTCTTATCAGTGTAATCTACCTAAAGTGTAAAGAGAGAAGGTAGAAAAGAATATGTGTTAAAGAGCATATTTTTATAGTTGAGACGCAGATCCATGCTCCAGAATGCAGCCCTGAAGCTATCAAACTTTGCTTCCTTTTTGTTTTTTTTTCCCAGAAGGGATCTTCCAGTTTATAGATGCTTTACAGTCCTGTGCATTATCACAACAAACTCATGCCTGTTGCCGTGTTTGCTCTTCTGAAAGTGTGTTGTGAATCTATTGTTTCTTTCTGGTACTGTCTTTCAAAACTCAAAATATTCTTTGTAGATTTTTCTTGCTAGGTGGAGTGCAGGAGTTGATTCATAAAGTAAGACTAGGAGGAAGAATGAATTTTACAAGTTAGAATTCAGAAGCATGGGATAATCTGAACAAATCACTGAAGTATTCCTATCCAGTAGTCAATGCAGATAAAAACATCTGATATGTTAATCTTCTGTTGAATCTTTGATGTTTTATTTTGCACTGCATGCTGTACTATGGGAAAAAACATTGAAGTAGATAGTTCCAACAGTTCTCGCTGTTCCTCTCTTTTGACAGTCCTTGCTTTATGTGTGCAAAATGACAGTGCCAGCCAAAACCATCAGTCTGAATGGTTCCTGTAAGGTTGCATTTCAGTAGAAACAGCATTGTAAGTGATTAACCAGCTCTGTCATGGTACTTGAAGCACAAACTTAACTCATCTGACCCTTTACAAAGCATTTTTGTCTAGTGACACTGAAGCCCACAGCTCCTTGTTGCTGTAGTGCTGGTAGTGAAGAGCTGCTGCTCTTCTTGCCACTTTCATGTGGACGAGTTCTTACTTATCTTGAGATTTAAAAGTGTGATAGTTTCCTTAATTCTAGGTAGTGATACCCAGTATCCATACAGTCTGTATATATGTATGTTACGTCCTTGTAGGTAGGTTGTTCTGCTTATTGCACATCAATATTTCACTTATTACAGGAGATTTCATGGCTTTTGCTGACTAGTATTTGCATTAATATTTCATAGTCATTTGAAATCAGTACTTTCTAATAGTTTCAGCTGTGTGGGAGTTTTATAGACTACCTGCCTACTTAACTTACTGGAACTTCAGTGAAAAAATAAAAATTGCCTTTTAAGTAGGAAAATATCATAGAGAAGTATACATTTCCTCTGTCTTTGTCTTTCTCTCTGTTTTTGTCTATAACTTTCATCATTATTATACATCAGCGGACATTGTAAAGAGGACTTAAGTTGTAGAAAGAAAGAAGATGAAGCAAAATAACGCTATTTAACACAGATAACAAAAGCATGTCAACTAGATGAGATGGAACTGATCGGAATACAGTCTGAACAGCCTATTGCTTTTCTTGTATGATCTCTCCCAAAGTGTTTTGTCATGTTAATACCCTGCCATTGAACATGATAATTTGGCAGTAAATAATTTTGAGAAAGATAGAGGAATGCTGGTATTTAAAGCCCAGAATTTTTTTTTTTAATGCTGTTGACTTGGGGCCAGCCATATTTCTATGTCTGATTTCTAAGAACCATTAGGATCATAATGTGTAGTAAGAGAGAGCTGTCTGCCATCTGTGGACAAATGATTAAAAAGTTAAAAGGAATAAATGCCTTCACAGCTGAGAGCAAAAGAGATGATGCCTATCATTTTGGCCTCTACTACCATATGTCTAAATGGTATCTGAGCAAGTAATTCTCTTGACCAGAATATTGCTTCAAATGCCGCGTAACAGTTTTTTCCTTCCTGCTGCTTTCAGAGGAACTGCTGTTGAAACAATTCTGAAGAACTAAAGCTTTCTATTTAAAATTTCATTTCAGCAATAAGAATGCATTACTTCTCCGTGAGTACTTAAAATACTACAGCTATTGTGGTGTCTGATACTTGATTTATATTAATTTGCAGCTTCTATTTAGAATAGTAAAATGGTGAATTGATTTTACTGAAAAGATACAATTAATTCTCTTTTGAAGCTTGCAGGGTTAGGTTAGTCAGTTTTTACTGCTTAAGTAATGAAAATAGCAGGTTGAGGTGTAATAAAACTTGATTTCCTGCTTGTATTTCCATGCTGCTCATATTTGTCCCTGTTTATTTGGGCTTCCTACGGAGCTCTCACCTGTAAAATGACAATCAGTACCCGATTTTAATTATGTTAAATTACGAGTTGGTATTTAACAAAGCGCTCCACATGTTTGTAGATGGTTGGAAAGCAGCTTTTAGACCCTGGAAGGAGATTTTTAGGTGTTGTCTTTTTTACGAGTTGTGGTCTAATCTGATACTAATGTTGAATGTAAAAGCATTTGAAACTGGGTTTTAACTATATGGATGTAATTTATATTTATTCTTTTTAATGTTCATAAACAGTAGTTATACAACATACTAAATGTTCTTCTGTGTGAGAATATTTCTCAGTGGTGTGGAATGTCTTGACAATTTCTGTTCTTAAGCACTCTGATACGACTTTCAGCATGTGAATATAGGTCTTGTTTCCTCTGTATCAGCAAGTCTGTTGCTAGCACTGCCTTGCTGAATAGAGAACAGGTATGTTACGTAACTTGCAGCTATAGATGTTGGAGAAATACAAGTGAAAGGTTTGCCTGTCTGTAAAGAAGTTCTCAAATGTTGCATGCTCTCTGGTGAATTAAGATATTTCATTGTGCATTTTTACACATCTTTGTGTTCTATTTTGTAATTACTTGATAGTTTGATGTTAATAGAATATGGGTAGATATAGCTTATTTTGTCTCTTCCAGAAGATCAGACATTTATCCATACTGCAGTTTCAAATTTTTACATGGTAAAAACCTTAATATTTCTCACCGCAGTCTATCTGTTAATATTTCTGTAGTTAATCAGGTATGCAGTCAGTGACTATAGTGACTTCTGATTAAAAAGTTGTGGTTTTCATACCTGGATTAAACCAGCAAAACCAGTTAATTGAAAGAAGTGTAATTTCCTGGAGTTCCTTTCCTCCACTCCAAATAATGCTCTTGTGTCTGAGTGAGCACCTTGCAGAGAGAACTTGAGATATTAGCTATTCTCACTTAAAAATTACAGTACCAAGTTCTCAGGACTACTGCAAATGATTAGCAGTGTATTTTTTAGCACTTCTGACAGTCATTGTGATGTAATCTTATTGCAGGTAAGTAAATTCCTCTGTGTTATCTATAAAATCCATATTTTGAGAGAAAAATATGAAGTAGCAGTGCCCAGTCCAGGGAGAATCTGCAGCAAGGCCGGAAACAAAGTTGTAGACTGTCCAGTACCTAGAATTTTGCATGTGATTGGTGTGTTTAACTAAGAGTTTGTTTAGTGATATGTGACTTGTTCTCTTTCCCTGAATATAAAGAGTTTTTTAGAAGAAAAACATGTGCTTTGAACTTATTTGTTAACCAACTATATAATTCTCTTCAGGCAGAGCTTGAGTAATGATGTCATTTTTGAAGAGTAAACACAAGTGTAGGCTCATGCATACATGCTTCCCAAAGCCTCCTTTGGGGACAAAGCCCTGAAATTGCACATGCTGATGGCCCAGGAATGAAGTGGTTGTGGAAGTTAGCTGCAAAAGGTTTGATTAGCACCTAGATGTGTTGCATTTGTGTTGCTAATTTTCTTGTCTGCTTACAGATAAGTGCAGTATCTGAGTGGGGTGGACCATGAAACAGTGATTGACCAGGTTGTAAAGAGTGGGATAAAATAAGTCAAAGGTAGCAGAACCCTCAGCTCACGATTCAATGTGAAATGTATTTGTGAAAGACAGGGTTGCTCACTCCCCATTTCCTCTGTCATTTGTCGCTTAAATTATTTTCTGCAATATATTCCATTCCTGTGTCTAAAAGAAATGATTGTGAAATAGTAGTGAATAATTTTTTTGACATTACTTTTTCATATCATATGTGAGGAAATTAAATGTTATTCCCATGTGAGGGAGGGTGATTGTCAGAGACAGTGCCAGAATCCTGATTCTGTGGCTTTTTCTTTTGGGTATTTGTTTTTTGGTATGAACTCGTTCATCTTTCTCCAGTATTGTGTTTCATACTTTTTCTTTGACAAAGCTAGTTTCAAAACTGCAGTTGCCTAATAGTTACAGTGATAGAAATTAGCCATATTTACATTTGTGGCTGGCATAAAAATTAGGAAACTGGGGAGTGGAACTTAAACATCAAAAACTTGATCTTGTAGTTCATTGTGATGACAGATGGTAATTACTTTTGGCACATGATGAAATGGTAATTCCCATCTGTTCTTCTGTGGAAGTTTTTGAGAGAGAGAATTCTTTTTGAAGTACTTGTGTAGCTGTTTAATTTTATGGTATGTTCAGCTGATTTACATGTAACAGGGCTTTTTGTGTTTGCTGTGTAAACCAGACTTACTTTCACTATGTGCACTACCAGTGTCCAGGTGTCAACGACCTGGATTTGAATGGTGTAATGTGTGCCAGAATAGTAACTCTGAATACGTAGGCTTTGAAATTATGTTCTTCAGATATGTGCATGCTGTTTTGCCCCACTGCCAATTCAGAAGAGTTTGCCTTCTAAAAGGGTAGCTGCAGTGAGTTTGTTTATCTCTCCTTTACCGTGGGGTAAGACCTCGTGTATGGTCAGGTGCCACTGAAGAATTGCCATGAACCTCTTGTGTAGCCACACCTAATTGAAACTGTTAAATTAAAACATTTTATTGAAAGTTCTGGTGGATAGTAGAGCAGTTGTTTGCTCTGTACATAATCCAAAGTGACACTTTACCACCTTTGGCACTTTTACCACAAAATAGCTATACTTTTGTGCTGCAGTGGTCATGATTCACCAATAGTTGTCAGAATTGTCTGACAAAAAATTGGGAGGTTGCTAAGACTTCAAAAGAACATTTTGAACACATGAAGCACTATAGTGAGGTGTACCAGTCCTACGAGTTTTATCAGTCTAAATGTGCTGTGGACATGAATTTTCCATATGCGTTTAAGCAAGCAACTTCTTGTTGCTTATTTATGCACTGTTCTTCTCTAAATGCTTCTGCAAAGTGCTGTACATCTCCCTCCTCACCCCCAGCAGAGGAAGTACTTTGCTGTGAAAACCTAGCTGTGTTAGAGAAATCCAGAGTTGTTAAGCACAAAAAAGCCATGTTATGTTCATTCTCTGTTTTCCTTCTTAGTTTTCTCATTCACCTATTTTTTGAATCTTTTCTCCCAGAGAGTCTAGCCCTGCATCATCTCCCAGCTTAAAAAGGGAAGTTTATTCCTGTGATCAGCTTCTGCTTTAATTTTCATTTCTCTTTTTATGTACTCTTTATAATTTCTGACTAGTGGTTTTTTCTCCTCTGGTTTCAAACAAACTCAGAATTTGACCCTGCGCTAGGTTAAAATTGTTCTTGATCGTGTTGCTGGTGGCCGCAGACTATTCATGTTCCTCCTCTGTGATAGGAATCTTTGACAGTTAGGCATATTCTTTTTAAAATTTGCTTTTCCGTCCTTAGCTTTGTCTGTGTTTTTCCTCATTATCCTGTAACATCTGATTGTAGGAATATCAGTCCAACTCTAAAAGAAATCCCAGGAGTTAGGTTTCTTCATGCCTTCTCCTGACACTGTGCTCCTGTACTCTGCCTCTCTCCTGCAGGTGTGTCTCGTTTTGTCTGAATTTGATACCATCTCCTCTTTTTAGTATATTTGGAGATATTTTCAGTGGCACTCTGATTATGTCCTGTCTTACTCTGTTCCTGAAGCATCAGCCTGTAGCAAGCCTGAGAGAAAAATATAGGACTCTAAATCCTGCATGAGCTGTAGTGATGGTTTTTAGCATTTTATGTTTGTAATTTAAAAATCAATCTTTGTGTAATTTGGATCTTGGGTTTTTTGCCAAGATGCTGCAAACATTTTTTTTTTTTAGATTTGTTTTAATGATTTTGTTTAAGAGTTCAAGAGATCCTGTTTTCCCAGAAGTGGTGTTGAAAAAGTGGAGTGTAAGCATGAGATGTTTGTTTCAAAAGTTTGGCAAGCTGTAGAAAAACGTGCCAAGTTTCTGCAGCTCCCAGATGGTCAGTAGCACGTCTGAAGAGAGCAGTTTTAGTACTTTAGGGGAGATATGAGATTTCATGTGCTGTTAAATAAAAAATGTCTAAATCCATCAGGTCTTGTACGCTGAAGCCATTCCAGATGTATCCAGTTGTCAATAATTTATTCCTTTTTACAGCTTTGCAATAAAGAAGAGAAAATGCTAATTAAATTCTGATTGTAACTGTATAATTTTTTTAGTGAAGGATGCTACTTGGCTGAAATCACTGTAGGTAGATAAGTGTTCTGTATCAGTGTACTCACATAAATAGAATTCTATATTTTAAAATATTGTAGTCTTTTCTTAAAAATGCTTTGTATTACTGTTTAGGTGCTTAGTTACGATGTATATACGCATAAGGGTTTTAATTTTTCTGGAAATATTGGTTTTATAATCTATTAAAACCATGATATGTCCATTGTTAGTATTCTGTGACTTTGCTGCTACAACAGATAAATTTTGTAGCTGTCCCAGAGATCTAAAAATTAATAGATCTATTTTTTGTCAGTTTATATTCTGTTAAAATTTGTTTTCAATTAGCCAAGAGATAATAATATCTTAAATCATGTATCACTGGTTTTGCTGATACCTTAGCAAATCATATAATCCTAGTGAACTCCAGGAGATTTTTCTACTTGGCTCCTGCTTGAAGCAAGTTCAGCTACAGTGAGTTGCTCAGGATGTTGTCGAGCTGCATTTTGGATATCTCCAGTGATGGAGATGTGCTTAAACAGAAATTTTTGTGCTTCAGTTCGTGCCTGTTGCTTCTTGTCCTGTCATTTGGCATGACTGAGAAGAGTCCGATTCCATCTTCTGAACTCCCTGCCCCACTTCCAAACTGGGTAATTTTGCACCTTGGTAAGATTCCTTTTGAGCCTCTCCTTCTCCAGGCTGCATAGTCCTGTTTCTCTTAGCCTTCTCTTATATGGCAGATGCTCCAAGCCCTAAGCAGATGTCGTATTTATATCGAAGCTTTCCTTTTCAAGACTAGTTCTCCTCACAGTGGTAACATACGGTGGTAAAGCTGTACAGTTCAGCTCAAAAAAGATCCTGAGAAACAGTAAAAGTATCTATTTTTTAAATTACTTATTTTGCAACACTAACCATGTGTTAACTCCTTTCTTATTTCAGCCAAGGTTTATGGTTTTCATAAAGCATTTACCAGAACATTGACTTTGCAACTGTATCTTATATCCCTAGGAATCTTTCAGTATGGCATTCGGTATTTAATATAATCCTTTATGTTTTCCTTCAGAAGAATGAGGTAGAATGTTTTTTGATTAATGGAGTATCTTTTTATAAAGGATTTTTCCTGAATTTGCATTACTAGAGCAAGCAACGTGGCTCATTTTGTCTTAGTAAGGACAGTGTCCTTAGTTTCTCCTGGAGCAGCAATAGAAACGTCTTTTTTTCTGAGTGTTTAAAATAGAACAGAAGTGTTTTATCATACCTTCTCTCAAGAAAATACATGTACTGAGAAGATGACTATTGAACAGGCCTGTGGATATCTCCACACTGTAAGCTGGTAGTCAGCAGTCAGGCTCCTTAGTGGGTGGAACCTTTCCTCTTCCAGCCCTCTGCTGTTGTGTTGTTAGTCTGGGAAGTGATTCTGGCTTTCTGTTGTCCCTTCTCTTGGATCACGATTTCTGAGGCTCACAGGCAGAGTTATGTAATTTACTGTTCACACACAGAGCACACGCAGCATAATTTTTCTGTGAATGTGCAACTTCTTCTCCCTTGCCCATCTTTATTCTCTTGGCAGACTGTTGACAAATTGGTAGCAAAACCCAGCAGAATTTGGGGAAATATTGGCTTCTATTTGACCCTTCTTTCAGAGGTAGCATGTTCTTACTGTGGGTTTTTATCCCATTCAGATTGGTGCTTTGAACAATTATGTTCCGTTCATAGAAGTAAAAATGAAGGTTCCTGAAATGCAGCTTTTTGTCTTGCATCTTTTTACTTGCAGAATGCCAGTGCTGTTCCTTCCTTTCTGGTTACTGATGTTATTACCGTAATTGTTCTGTTTTCCAAAACCTAGTTTTACTAAACTCCTTGCTGTGGTCACAACATTGCACCTTTCTGCCTGGCCAGGATGCCACTTAACTGAGCTGAGGACCCTTACTCATGTAGGCTTTATTTGCAAGGTCTGCGCTGGGTGTTGAACTGAACTATAATCTTCTACTCCGAAAGTGGTGCACGCTAAGTAAATAACAGCATAAAGCTTCTACTGATGCATGTGGAAAATGTCATGTTTCCTTCAGGGTGAACACCTGCCCTTGGGGAATGAACTGAGATGAAAAGTGTGCAGCTGGTGGCTAAACTTGGAGGAAATGTGAAGTTTTATTGAAACATCCTTTGCTTAGCACTCAAACATCAGACTTACTAGTGCAGTGTGCAAACTAATAATACCTGGATCGTAGTCAGAGTTTGACTTCAGTTGCATTGCTTTTCCAGTCTGTTTTTCTCTTACGAGTTGGCTCCGAACTTTCTGAAGTCTTCATATGACTGCTCTGGAAAACCTGGAGGTGTAATACAACCCAGAGGATTGAAAAATGGAGAAAGCAATGGGAAGGAAGAGTGGCGAGTAGGGGAAGATAAAACTGGTTCATATGAAATGCATGTGAAAATTACTGTAGTTTTATCTACACTATATTAAAATTGAAGCATGTGTATCTCCCAAGAGTAACTGTTTTCGTACCTTTGTAGTGTAATTAATTTAACTACAGGTGTTCCCACAGAGTTTTGTAACAAATGTGGATTTTGAAACAGTTTCAGAGACCATGGGATAACCCCACAGACTCATTAATGTTGATGAAAGTCCACCTGTAGGGCTGAAAGACTGCACATCTGTAACTGCATCTCACTATTCTGTTACAGTTCTTCATTGTAGTTCCAGTTTTACCTCATTGTTCAAGACAACAGAAAGCTACTTTTTACTGGTATTGGTCAACTCTTCTGGTTTGTTCTTTTTCCTAGGAAAGAGCAACATAGTGTATGCTTTCCCAAAGTTGAGTGATTTCAGTATAGCTGTTTACTTTCAACCTCCTTCTTAAATTTATATACCAAAGTTTTCTAGCTGTCTTTAGATTCTTACATTATGTTACAGTACAGAAATGCAGGCTTTTTAGAATGAAAAGAAATTTTAAATTGTGACTGCATCATGGCATATAGGGTTCAGGATATATTTCTTTATGCCTAGCTAGGGATCATTTTGACAATGAGGAGAATTGGACTGAGTTCAAGATTTTTAGTTTTAAGTCATTAAGCTTTGCCTCAGGTTTCCAATGTTGCTTTGTAAATTCACTTGAGGTCAGTTCTGTAGTAGTACTTGGGAATCCATTTGGTCAGAACAACAGATGCCCAGTTCCTGAAAACAGTTCAGTATGTCTTATGGGGGAGCAATTAGAAAAATAATTAAAACTAATCATATGCCATGGCACTTTATTTAGGAGAATGTCAGGATATAAATAGAAATATCCAGTCCCTTTAAATATGTTGACACTGTAATGTTGTTTTGACTACAGGTACAGAGAGGCTCTTGTCAAGTGGGATGAAGCACTTCAATTAACTCCAGAGGATGCTACACTTTATGAGATGAAATCACAGGTAAAGCATGACAATTCTTTGCCAGTTTCGAAATTAGAAAAGAAAACATTGTGTTTGTGAACAGATACTGGCCAACATTATTTAGTTGTTGTACACAGGAAGTACAGCACAATTTAAGTATTTCATTTTTCCCAACCAACCAGGGTGTCTTTTAACAAGAATTCAAATAATGCTGATTTCCCAGCTCGTTATAATAAACATCTTTGTTGGGTCATGAATTAGGATGCTACATTGAAGGAAAAAAAATGGAAATACTTAAAAATTGTATTGGAGGGATCAAGGAGAGCCTTAGTGTGATAGATTAGCAAATTTGACCACTAAAAATCTGCCTGCTCTTTCTAAAGATTGGACTTAATATTATCTAGTGTCAATATTAAACACGGATACTTTATGCAGAGGATTTGCTTCAATCTGGTTTTGTATTAAGGGTTACATAGATAAATCAGTCATGTAAAAGACTTTGTAATATCTAATCTAAACCTGCCCTCTTTCAGTTTGAAGCTGTTGCCCCTTGTCCTGTCACCACGTGCCCTTGTAAAAAGTCCCTCCTCAGCTTTCTTGTGGCTCCCATAGGTACTGAAAGATTCCACTGAGGTCTCAGATTTTGAGTCTTCTCTCCTCTAGGCTGAACATCCCCAGCTCTCTCAGCCTTTTCTCATAGCAGAGGTGCTCCAGCGCTCTGAGTATCTTGGTGGCCTCCTCTGGACCTGCTCCGACAGGTCTATGTCTTTCTTATGCTGGGGACCCCAGTGCTCCAGGCGGGGTCTCACAAAAGCAGAGTAGGGGGGCAGAATCCCCTCCCTTGACCTGCAGCTCACGCTGCTTTGGCAGCAGCTCAGGATGAGGTTGGGTCATGTCTGGTCTTTCATCCACCAGAACCCTCAAGTCCTTCTGGGCAGGGCTGCTGTCCATGAGTTCTTCTCCCAGTCTGTGCTCAGGTCTGGTATTACCTGACCCAGGTGCAGCACTTTGCACTTGCACTTGTTGAACCTCATGAGGCTCCCAGGAGCCCACTTCTCAAGTTTTCCAGGTTCCTTGGGATGTCATCCTTCCTTTGTTGTGTCAAGGGCACCACTCAGCTTTGTGTCATCTGGAAACTTTCTGATGGTGCACCTGACCCCACTCTCTGTCATTGATGAAGATAGTGAAGAGCATTGCTCCCAAAACGGGGCCCTGAGGGACACCACCCATCACTGGCCTCCACCTGGACATAGAGCCATTGACCACAATCCTCTGGCTGTGTCCATCCAGCCAGTTCCTTGCCTGCCAGTCATTCCACCCTTCAAATCCATGTCTCTCCAATGTGGAGATAAGGATGTTGTGTGAGACCATGTTGAAGGCCTTACAGAAGTCCAGGTGGATGACATCAGTCATTTTTCCTGAGTCCATTGTTGCAGTCACTCCATCAGAGACCACTTGGTTGCTCAGGCATGACTTCATGACTTGCCCTTTAGTAAAGCCATGCTGACTGTTTTGGATCATGTCCTTGTGTTGCATGTGCCTCAGCATTGCCTTTGTGAGGTTATGCTCCATGATTTTCCCAGGCACAGAGGTGAGGCTCACCAGTCTGCAGCTCCCTGTGTCTTCCTTTCTCCCCTTTTTAAAACTGAGGGTGATGTTTCCCATTTTCCAGCCACTGAGTCTTCACCTCATTGCCATGAATTTTCAAATGTGTTGGAGATAACAGCCAGTTCCCTCAGGATTCTAGAATGCCTGTAGAACTGTGGCTATTTAGTTTCATCAAGCAGTCTCAAAAAAATACGTTGTTTGAAGAAGAGAGGAAAAGAGAAAAAAAAATACTCAGTAATGTATTATGTAACTTTTAGGAAATTTGCTGTACTGTTTAGTTTTAAAATCTTTGTTGTTACTCTAATTCTTTCATTGTATAAAAGCCCCAATCAAAACCTTAACAACCCCCACTTTCCCAAAAAAGAAGCCAAAAAAACCCAAACCCCAACAAACCCCAAGAACCAATGCTGGTTTTTTTTCCAAGGTGTGTTGGCTGCTTTTTTAAATGGATATTACCCCATTTCCTCCTCACAGTCATCTTGTCTTGTGAAGTGAAGAAAGTTCGATTCTGCGAAAGAATTAATTGAATAATCATAACTTCATTTAAATACAGTAATACAGAAGGATGCTTTTCTTTTATATATCTGCAGAAGGTTTAGATCTTACTGGGTTATGCATTTGGTCTGAGAGATATTTCATGGCTTAAAGGTTTTTCTTTAAATCGTTTTGGGAGAAGGGTGTTGTTGCCCTTCCGTAAGTGTCAGTGTAAATGAAAGATCTGTCTGGCCTAGTGGGATGGCTGGGAAAGAGTTGCACAAATGGCACAAGCATGTAGCAATACTTCTCTCCTGAGCCAGCAAGCTTTGGCTCTGGGACTTCTCTGTGTTTAGAAGTGCTTGAAAGATTTTTCTTATAAAAATTTGTCTCAATGCGTTCTGTTCTCATGTAAACTTCTAGCATCTGCAGAGCTATGTATTAAGGAATTTCAAGTCCTGATTATGCATTATTGGAAGAGACGGTATAATATAATTCTGCTTTAATTAGCAGCATTCCAGATTGCTGTAAAGGGTGTTAACTTATGTGGCAGTTTATTTGTATGTTTAATTTTTGACTCCACTAGTGAAGAAAATCTGTTCAGATGTGAAGATGGTATCGGTAAGTTTTATTGTCATAGTTTAAACATTTAACTCTGTTTTGAATAAAACAGAAAACTGTTGAAAATTTCAGGACAGTTCTGCTCAGTGGGACAAATTAGTGAACAGCTCCCTTGTAACTCTTCTTTATTATGGTCTTATGTGAATGCAAAAATTTAAGATAGGTCCCCAAAAGCACTCTATTTAATTGAAATTATACCAAAATTAAGTATTTTCGCACTGAAGGTAGCAGGAGAACTATGAAGTGTGTAAGCTTACCTGGATCTGAGCTATGATGCAGTGAATTATCCAAAGAGGTGCTTACTACAGTGTGCTTCAATCTGTGCTCCAGATGCAATACCTAATACTGAGGGGCTGTTGATCACTTGGCTCCCCAGTCCCTGTATTTCAGCAAAATGGCAAAGGTGACCTGGAGGCACACAGCTTTTCTGCTGACCAAGAGGAACTGAGAAACAGCTGTGTGACTCTGATTCATCTTGTGAATTAGCTTTCCTTGTCTAGTGAAACCATTGGAGAGTAGTGAAAGTTGAAAAAAACAGAGGAGCCCAGGCCTCTGCTTCCACCACACCTTTGCTTGGTTTCCTGAGAGTAGTTCTGGACAGCTACACCATTTCTTTTTGATTTCACTTTCTTGTATTGCTTAACACCTCTTACACTGTGAATGTGAAAGAAGAAAAGCTTGTGTACAAAATATACATTTATAAAACTATTTCTTGAATCTGTTTAATAAAACATCTGATGTTTCCATTGGTAACGTCTCTTTGTACATGCAAATAATTATTGCAGATTTTTTTTTGCAGTATGACTTAATGCTTACTGGAAGCTGTCTAGTATAATATGTAATTTGATACGTTTTTACTTCTAATGGTACTGATGTGAGCTGTAAAAATCCACTTTTGCCAAAATAGAAATATGTAATTAATTCAAAAAATATTGCGGCGAATATTTAAAGGATACTGTGTTAGAGCTGACTGTGTTATTCCAGTCCAGCATACCAGCACAAATACTGCAGCTGTTACAGAGTAGCTCAGTGAAAATGTTTGAGAAGAACTGTACACCAACTTCAGCAAGGCCTTGACCAGCACAGGGTCTATATAAATTCCCCTGTCTTGGTATGTGGGTCATACACTAGAGGAAGAGAGTCATGTTAGGAATGACTTTGTGCAATATGCAGAGATTCTTTATGGTTTATATTAACTTTCTTTCAGTGAGAAAATGCCTGTTCATGAAGTAACTTCTTTTGAGAATTAAGATTGAAGGATGAAGTGGGGTTCTTTTTGCACAGGCTTGAGTATCTGTCTTATATCATTACATTTATTAGGATAACCTTATGTTGGATTACATAGCAGCTTCTCCATTCATTAAGATTTCCTTTCTCAACAGCAAACTTAAAATTTTCAATACCGAATTGTTTAATGTGCAGCTCAGATAGATATTCTAGTGCCACTGTAGGAATCCGTAAATGTTTGTGGTAAGTTCTTAAAGATCTGTATTTTAACAGATGTAGGACAAATGTCTTTCAGTATTTCTGAAGGGTGGAAGTAGTGTTAAAAGTTCGTAGTTGTCAAAGATACTTGAAGTAAATGTATTTCCAGAAAATCACATGGAAACTGTGGAATTGCTCAGTTGCTTAAAAAAAAAGCCATAGAACTTGATGAGATTTTTTCCATTGCTTTCAGCTACTCTTTGATCCATTTTAAAACAGATTTTTATGGTTTTTGAGAGGTTAGGGGTGCACTTTTCTTTGCATGCAAGATCTGTCAGTATACATACGTGATATTCCATTACCAGCCTAAGTTGCTTCCTCATTGCAAGAACAATGACTGGCAGGTAAATATTTATGCAAGTCCATTTCTGCATTTTTGTTGAAAACCAAAAATCTTTAAAAAAGAACCAGCAACAGCAGCCCAGTGTTGGTTCTGATGTTAGATAAATAGTATTGTAAGTATAGTCAAAGAAATGTATAAAGACTGCCTATAATAATGCAGTCACCAAGACTGCTTGAATTTAATTGTGGGCTTAATATCTTAGATATTGACTGGATTATTTTATTACTGCTTTGACTTACAAAGATGGAGGAGCAGACTTGGACATATTCTTTGATTTTGTATCTGAACATGAGGCAACTGGACCATCTGGGACATTGTTGGATGAGGAGAGATATCAGAGGGTTTGATACATTGTGTGATGTATATAACAAACTATCTCAGGAGCCAGATGTTCAGTACCACCCCTGAGAATCCACCTGGTTCGTGTTGCTTATCTCGTGGTACTTGCACCTCAGATCTCAGATAACTATGCAACTATGACAGAAGTTTTAAAGTAGACAATACAATTGTTTTATACATATTTTTAGAAACAAGTGAATTCAAATGTAAACCATCAGGTTAAGTTCCTTGTAATAATTTTTTTGGATGTTTTGTCATCAGCTGTATGAGAATCTAGTTTCCTACAATGCTGCATTCTCAATTTGCATTCATTGAACAGGACCAGGATTTCAGATATATGTCTCTTCTTTGTTTTTATATATGAAACCCATCATATTCAAATCATTCCACTTCCCCTCTTCTGAAGGTTTTCTTAATCTTGAACTCAGTGAAGAAATAATACCAACTTCTACCCATCTCTATTCCTACTTAAGAAATTACAAGGTTTCTAAGACATGACCAGACTTAGAATCCCAAGTTCAGATTATAACAATCAACTAGTAAGTATGATTATTTTTAATTTCTTTTTTTTTAAATTGGGATGTGTACTGGGAAGAGTTAACCATCAAAACAGTAATGTGAACTCCAGAAATCTAAATTGCAAAGAAGCGTTGCTGTGTGGTGCAATGGTAATTGCTTTAGAGCATGGATAAATGTAAACTGCTTTTATGGGTAGGATGAATTTTATTCATCCATATTTTGAAATGGTTTCTGGATAGAAAAAGGAATTGGATCAGTTTCACTGGATGTGGAATGTATCTATATATAGTGCTTCAATCCACTGAGCTCATTTAAAACCAGAACTTGCACAGATTCATAACACCTCCAAAATATTGTGGGTGGAACACGATGGGTCACTCTACTGCCTGGATTTCTAATACTTGGTCAGTCTCCTGATGACAGTTGCTATGTTTAATTGGCTTTTTGCCACTGAGTTCTTCTAATTCTTCTAATCTCTTATGTATGACTTATTCTAAAGCTAGATCTGTTAAAATAAGTCATCATAGGACATGGATGGTTTTTGTTTCAAAGTATGTAATGAGGGTAAATCTCTTGGAATAACGCAAGTCCTGAAAATCCACGTACTGAACATCTTTATACGACATTTCACTCCAGGCAGTTTTAACACATATATGTATGTACGTGTGTGTGTGTGTGCAGTGAGAATCCTGAGATATTTTTTCTGCTTCGTGATTTTTTTCTTCTAATTTTTGGATTAGTTTTAAGACTGTTTTCTAATGGAGTATTTTCACTATACATATATATCACTATATATACACACATCACTTTACCTGTACACTATATTTGTATATTCTGTGAGTGTGTGTATGTGTGTATATATCTATATCTATACACACTTGCTTGATGTGGCTGCACGTTGAGCATGTGACAGGCACGTTGGATGACAAGGGGGGGGGCTACAGCATGTGTGGTTCCTGTTTGGCTTTGTCTTGCCCACGTGGCCTACCCCATTAAAAGGACTGGGCACCGCTTGTCAAGTCTGTGCACAGGAAATCTTTATTCTCGCAGTGTTTTTTATTCCTTGTTCAGCGTGGTTTTTCAGGTGGAGAATAGCTGGTTTGATGGTTCACTTTCCAAGTAGCATGCAGAGCTGTTTTATTAAAGTGATAATTATGTAAAGGTAGAGTAACCCAGGACAAGGCTGCACACATTCAGGTTTGCCATTGTCTGTTCATTTTGGTGACCTCTTCACCTGAAAACAAAAGTGTTTGAAAACAGTGTGCATTAGTAAGTTTATTCTTTTGCAATGACTGACAAGAATAGCTGAGTCATTTTATTAGTAACTGAAAAAACTACCTGTGCTGGATAAAATGCATATACATTGAAATGGGTGTTTGAATGTACTTTGAGAATCTAATGCCGAGACTTACTAGGAGCAAAGTAATTACTACATGATCAGGAAGAGCATTTTTAAAGTAGCTGTTTACGCTAGTACACACAGTAGTTAGTCATAGATAGAGAAAACTGGAATAATTGCCTTTATTAGTGAGATAATAATTCAGTAAACAAACCAGTAAAATTCATTAAACACTACAAAAGATCTCCTAAACACGTGCACAGATGTTTTGTAATTAGTTTGCAGCAGAAGGTACTAGTGGGAAATACTAAATACTTGGGATGCATAAAAATGCTCCTGTGAGTGTATAGTTGGATTTTTTTCTCTTATGAGAATAAATACATTAAGACATTAAGACACTGATGTAAGAGGTAGCTGATAGATGCAGAATCCCTTCATCTTGGTAGAATGTACACCTATCCACTAGTAACAGTTTGATTCACTTCACACATCTGCTGCAGATAAGAGAAACTGCCCATACAAATGTAATTGAGCTGAAAGTTTTGGAAAAATGCATAACATTCATCACAGACTTTGATACAAAACACAGTCATTGAGAACTGTTGAGCAGAAAAAGAAGGGAAAATGATACATAACTGTAGATTTTTTAAAAAGATTTTTTAGGTATTTTTGAATTCTTAGATACAGTCTATTGAATGGAATTTAAGTGAAGCCATAAGACTAGTCTTTAGAAAAGTTTAGTCATACTAGAACAGCAGAAGTATCAACCCAGAGCATTTATCAGAAGCTGTGCTTATGATGTTCCTTGGTTTCATCAGTACAGGGTTACTTTATGCAGTAAATCTTTGCCTTCCCCTTTCCCTCCTCCCCTTTTTTTTTAGTATACTGCTCACTTCTATGTTGTGCATGTACTATTTGTTAATTAAAGTAAATACTCAAGGTCATCACATTTGAATCCTCCTCTGCTCCACACTCATATAATATACCGTAGAACAGTAAGGTTAAATAAATCTGTTTTGCACTTCAGCAATAGTCCTAATATGTTCTAATATTATTCATCATAGTTGTGGTCAGTTGGGATGAAAGTGGTTGCCCACATATGAGTCTTACCCTTGCGGTTGACATTCTCATCATACTGCAGGAATGCAGTTGTCATTTGTTTCTTACACTGGTATCTATCACCATAGCATGTGGGTGTCTGAAATCATGATCTCAGAGTGATGCAGGTCTTCAGGTGATGTGCCAATCTCATGGTGGTTTTGGAAACATAAGGCAAGCTTTGAGCCATGTTATGTATTGCTAACTGTGATTTATAGGCTTAGTTATGGAGATTCAATGCAAGAAGAGTAATCCTGTGGTAGCTGCTGAGTAACAGAGATTTTCACATTCAGAAACCACTTCTTTCCTTACTAAATGTAGGTGACTTCATGTCTAAGTTAGGCTCTGAAGAATGCTCATTCTCTAAATACAACAGTCACTGTTAAGGTCTGCCTCCATGCCGAGTTGCAGGGATTGTTTCTATAATTATGTCATTTGCACTGCAACTGTCTTTGGCGGTAGATTCCAGTTCTCTATTATGAAGGATAAATACAATCCAAGAGTTTTTCAATGATATTTGCACATTTATTATGTTTAGTTCTCCATGTGTTTGTCTGGAGTATTCTGTTATGCTTCTTTAGGATTTAGGGTTTGTTGACAGGGAGAGACACCTTCAGAAGCAATTAATCTACTTCTAATGGAGTTGCTTAAATTGTTTGGGTGAATCATCCTGTAGCATGTCTGTTTCTCTCTGTGGGGATTGAAATGAGTCTGGGTGACTATCTGAGATCAGACAACTAACTTTTAAACTAAGAAAAACTAGGTAAGATGAATCCAGTTCTTAGTTATTGAAACAGTGGTTGTTGCCTGGGTAATCCCAGAAACCTTGAATTTATTTTCAGTTTTGCTTGTTTTCCTTCCTCTTCTTTTACTATTTCTGTTACAGGTCCTGATGTCTTTACATGAAATGTTCCCAGCAGTGCATGCAGCAGAAATGGCTGTCCAGAGAAACCCACGTTCCTGGGATGCCTGGCAGACTTTGGGACGTGCTCAGCTTGGATTAGGAGAGATAGCACTGGTAGGATAACAAAATTAATTGTGTGTGAGAAGGAAAGTACAGAAATAACGAGATTGCTGTATATCCTTACGGTAACTTGAACATAGACAAAGATTGGTATTATTCATTATTATTTATCTGCAGTGTTCCCTTTGCTTTATTGTGTTTCACAAATGCTTCCTGTGTGGTTTTGTTGCTGGACTTATGGAAGACCTGTCTAGCTCCAAGACTTTTGTGTCATATACTATATTTATGTGGTGGCTTTATGCAATAAA
Source organism: Lycocorax pyrrhopterus obiensis (assembly GCA_014706295.1). Classification (NCBI taxonomy): domain Eukaryota; kingdom Metazoa; phylum Chordata; class Aves; order Passeriformes; family Paradisaeidae; genus Lycocorax; species Lycocorax pyrrhopterus. Next base: position 12,404,037 of record JACSVZ010000014.1, on the reverse strand, counting down.
ACAATTATGTTGACATAACTGCACATACTACATTCTGTGTGTAGTACTGCTACAGTGCAGCTCACCGTAGTTTAAAGATGAGGGTAATGTGAAGTCCCAGGCTCAGCTGATGATTTCGGCTCAGTTTTCATACATGCCTGCTTATAAAATTCTAGTGTCTTGTTTTCCTTGTGTCCTGCTCTCCTGCTTCACATGCAGCAAATCACGTTCTTGCTTTCCTCTGGCTCCCTAACCTCAAATGGTGGCTGAAGTTGCTTCTTCATTTAATAAGACAGCAAAAAGCCAGGGATGCTCTGCAGTAGCTGAAGTGCTTCTTTTTTTTCTAGAATATAATAGTTTTCTGCTACTTTCTGTGAAAACACAGCAGGTAAGCTTTCAAATTCAGACACATTCACAGAAGTCCATTAGAAAAACAGTGCATTATGACCACTCAAATGAAAAAAGATACTGATTGTGTTTGGAATAGGAGTAGCTGTGCGCTCTTTTGATACGAATAATTTTTTGGTAATTTATAGTGTTTTTGCAAAGTTACAGTGTTTGGTCTGAAAATTTTCAAATTAAAAAAATAATAGGGTTTTTTTTGATGGAGGTTAACAATTCATGCAAAACTAATTTTTAAAAGGTAATAAGGAGCAGTGTTAAAAGCCCCAAACAAACCAAAACAAACGCAAACAATGTGAATCACCTAGAGTCATAGAATGGTTTCGGTTGGAGGAAACCTTAAAAGATCATCTAATTCCAGCCCCGCTGTGCCATGGGCAGGGACACCTTCCACTGCACCATGTTGCTCAGAGCCCCATCCAACCTGGCCTTGAACACTCCTAGAGACAAGGCATCCACAGCTTCTCTGGGCAGCTTGTTCCAGAGTCTCAGCACTTTCACAGTAAAGAATATCTTCCTAATACCTAACTTAAATTTCCCCTCATTCAGTTTTTGTCCTTTACTCCTTGTCCTACCACTGCAGTTCCTGACAAAGAGTCCCCTTCCCTGTAGCCCCCTTTCAGATACTGGCAGGTTGCTATGTCTCCACTCAACCTTCTCTTCTTCAGGCTGAACAGCCGCAATTTTTCAGCCTGGCTTTATAGGGGAGGTGCTCCAGTCCTGTTAGACAAAACCTAAGACAAAAGCTGTGTGTTGCAGATGTGCAGTGTGCTCCCTTTGTTGGTGCAGTACCATAATATGAAATATCTCATATAAATCCATGCATATCTGCATTTCAACATTGGTGACATTCCATGGCTTTTTGTGGTGTAGAAGGTAAGAGTAGATGGTCTGTTCTGTCTGGATCTTTTCCTTTTAAGTGTTTGAAGCTGTCACCGTAAATTATGTCTGAGAATTTTAAATGCACTAGTCTCAGGAAAATCAAAGTTCTATTTCCTTCAAGGATCCTAAGTAACTGATGCTGTTTATTCTGTAAAAAATGCTACAGTTGCTGTAATATCAGTTATATATAGTGATATACCCATACTAGTTACACCCACCAGGTCGATTCACCAGATCCTATAAGCTTTGTCTACGTAGACAAACCATGAAACACCAGTGGAAGTGGATATCTTGAGTGCTGGGGACCTAGTGTTCACATTATATTCATTTTGTTTTATTTCAAAGTAGCACTTCAGGTGCCCTCTTAGAATGCATTGCTGAGCTTAGTTAGAAAGGGATCTAATTCATGTATCTGAGACCATTCAGTGAGGCAAAGCAAAGCATTTTAAGTGGGAACAATCAGAGATTTGCATCAAAGCACTTCATCCATCTGAAACACCACTGTAGGCGCTCATGTAATTGTTAAATTGACCTTACTGTTGGTGAAGAGGGAGGGAGGAGGGGTTATCATCAGGTAGTTTGCCCTCTTGATGTTTTTGATTGTCTCTGAGTAGGGAGCCCGAGGTGTGCAAGCTCCTGTTGGTGTCTCCAGTGCTTTGGTACTGCGTGTTCATACCTCACTGCCTTTCTGTCTTTAGGTTGAACTGCTTTTTGATGAATATGTTCTCACATACAGAGAACTTGGGGAGTTGTTCTAAAATGCAAATAATGATCACTATTTGTTTTCAAATCAAGCAAATTTTAAGGAATCTTAAGCGGTTAAGACTGAAGGAGTTTTAAAATGTTAAATGAGTTCATAATTATTGAACTTGTGGAGTCTTCTTGACCAAGTGGTTTAAGTCATAATTACCCTTCTTCTACTAGTACTTCATTGCCATGATTTTCTGTTTTTTCCCGGTATCATGTTTTTTACAAAGAAAAGTTAGTAAAGTTAATATCAGGGCTTTTTAGTAATTTTTTTTGAGATTTGAGAATTAACTACCCTTCTCAAAAACTGCTTCTTCTGTTTCTTTGTTTCATTTCTCCCCCACCAACATCTGTCTTCATTACCCACATCCTGCCAAATGGTCTGTTGTGAATACTTCCATTACTTCACAATGAATGATGCATTTTTTTCTTAGGGAAAAAAACAATTTACTGTATTTTAATTTCAAGTTTCCCAGGTCTAAAATGCTGCTTCCAAACAAATCTTATTTATATTATGAGCTGTGTAATAATAAAGAAAGATTTGCTTAGGTTTTGTCAAACTTGGGACAGAAAGAATGAGGTAAATTAGTCCCTTTTTATTTAGCTTTTATAAAAGTTGTTTGCTCTTTTTTTCTCTGAATTTACTAAATAGGGTAATTCAACAGTAATACTTAAATGTGAGCAAGGAGAACTTTATTTCTGTAAGGGCAGAAATTCCTTAAATTTTACAATTTAATCAATGTGCAGAGCACACCTGAGTAAACGTGCAATGTGAGCGTAGAAACTGTAGAAATATAGTTAGGCTTGCAGTATTTCTCTCATTTCATTGTAAACACTTGGTTTTGCCAATTACATTTCCTGTACTTCTGATGACATCTTAACCAGTTAGCAATTTCACACTAATAGCTTCATTAGAACAGTTCCTCCCATGAGACAGAGTGAGCCCCATGCTTTGATTAATCAAGGAAAAAAAAAAAAGAAAACCAAACAAAAGCAATATTAAAAGGAAAAACCAAAACCAAACCCACAAAAAAATCAAGGGCCGAATGAAAGCACTGAGTCTTCCACTGTGGTGAAGTTCATCAGCCATGTGACATGGTCATGGGCAGCCAGCTCCAGGTGGCCCTGCTTGAGCTGGGGCTTGGCCCAGATGACCTCAGAAGGTCCTGGCCAGCCTCAGCCATTCTGTGGTTCTGTGACTTCAGCTTCACCCTGTTCTGGGTCTCTGTCCAATCTGGAGTACTGAGGATCACAAAGTTGAGAGGGTAGATGTGTTATGCATCAGATATGCACCAGCTGTGCATGGGTTGTGTTTGATGTTTTGAAGGGTGTGGTTCCCTGTATTCCTGCTAAGTAGTTAGTGCTTTAGCAGTCTTTAAGTGTGACATGACATTTTGTCAGGGGAATCACACCTTGACAATATGAATCCTCAGATCAGCCCTTTCCTTTCATCTCTCTTGACAGAAATAGTTTTAGGTCTTCCAGATAATGATGGGAGTTTTGTACTCCAAGGAGAGAAATGTGTGTGTTTTATTGGAATGAAGCTAATTAACATAACTAATTCTGAATTTGAGGTAATTTTTCAACATGTTACTAATGTTAGTATTTGGAAACACAGCGTATTTTGGTAATAAAAAGGAAATTGGTGGTTGACCTTCCCCTGAAAAGTGAAAGTATTTAGGAAATGCTCAGTTAAGAGAAAAAGTACCATGCTTTGTCAGTTAAAGTGGGGTTCTGTTAAATTCTTTTCAACAGCTTTAAACAATCCTACTGAGTTACTGAGGTAATAGTTAGTAATATTAGCTTCCCCAGGAAGGTCCTGTGTTATTCCTGCCCTCTCCATCTACTATAGAGTACCCCTTTTTTCTTCTTTAACCACTGTTGAAAATCATAAATAGATTTTGTGATAGTGCTTGTTAATGCACAAAAAGATCTTATAGTCTGAGGCGATTTTTGTTTTCCATCAAGAAAGCAGAAGAGCAAGCAAGTCTCCAAAAGTTTAAATGCCCTTTTCAGCTACATTTCTGCCTGGGGTACTCAGTTCTTGCAAGTGATTGTGGCTGATTTAGCTGGTACCTCCTGTTAGTTACCCTTGTCAGATGCTCAGGACTTTTGAGGAATGCATTTCTCAACATCTAGACCATGTAATTGAAAGTGTTAGCTAAAACAGATGAATAGGGTAAGACAAACAGGGATGTTGAAGAAAGTTTATTTGACAACTGTTTTAAAATCCCTGCAATAATTTGGGCAGTATAATTTGGTAATAAAGGAGTAAATGTTTTCTTGGATTTTCCTGATTTGCAAGGTAGAAGTACTCATATCACTTAAGCTTTTTTTTCTTAGGCTAACTGTGTCAGTTTCTAGGGTGGGATTGATTTTTGTGGTTGTTGTTTCCTTGGTCACCCTGGACTATATCCATGCATCTGGTAGAGCACAGTGTAGAGGTCTCTGTGGTAGAGGCAGCCTGAAGCAGTGACTTCAGCAGAACATGCTGCAGCCTTGCAGGGGTGTGCACTGAGGTGTAAGGGCAGAAAGGCACTAAATGTGAGGAAGGAGGGCTGTGAAGAAATGAGTTGGTGCAAAATGACATCTGTGAAATCTGTCACCGAAGCAAAAGAAAGTACAAGAGGAGGATAAGGAGGATACAAACTTTTTCAAAAAGAGAAGAAGGAAGGTGGGGAAATGAGGATATCTCACACACATCTACCAGATGGGAACAAAGACTTTTATGCATTTGTAACTTAACCGAATCCCAATAAGCCTAAGGCAAAAATAGTCTTTCACATCTGGGAAATTACTGTATTTCAAGTATTTTCTCCAAAACATGAGAGCTCCAGAACCTTTGAATAAAATGGTTTTGTAAATGTAAGAAGAGCAAAATATTACGTGTTCACCTCATTTTTTAAGACACCAGAATTACTTTTGATGAAATTTCCAGAGAGAATATTTTTGAAAAGAAGTAGTCTGAACAGAAAATTAAACAGAAATGTTCAAGATGACAGTTTAAAGAAAAAGAAACCCAAACAAAACAAAACAAATTTGCCATTCAGATTATACCATAGAAACTATTAAACTAGTGTGAAAGTACCTGAAAGGATTGGATTTTTTTTGTTTCAAGAAGAGAAATGTCATGAGGAGTGTTTAAATATACTAAAACGTCTTAGTTCCCTGTTTTCTACATTACTATGATAAATGCTTCTGTAAAAATTATGTTCATGGTGAGTAGTACAAAAATAAGACTTAAATTCCAGTAATATATTGTCATAGAATCATAGAAAGCTTTGGTTTCGAAGGGACCTGTAAAAGTCCTCTAGTCCAGCCTCCCTGGCAGTCAGCCAGGACATTTTCAACTAGACCAGCCCTGTCCAAGCTGGCCTTGAATGTTTCCAGGGATGGGGCATCCACCACCTCTCTGGGCAACCTGTTCCAGTGTCTCAGTAACCTCATTGTAAGCAATGTCTTCCTTACATCTAGCCTGAATCTACCCTTTTTCAGTTTAAAGTCATTACCCCTTGTTCTGTCACTGCATGTCCTTGTAAAAGTCCCTCTCCAGCTCTTTTGTGGGCCCCTTAGAGGTACTGGGAGGCTGCTTTAAGATGTCACTGAATCCTTCTCTCTCCAGGCTGAACAGCCCCAATGCTCTCAGCCTGTCCTCATAGGAGTTATGCTCCAGTCCTCTGATCGTCTTTATGGCCTCCTCTGGACTGGCTCCAGCAGGTCCCTGTCCTTCCTGTGCAGGGACCCCAGAGCTGGATGCAGGGCTCCAGGTGGGTCTCACCAGGGCAGAGCAGAGGGGCAGAATCCCCTCCCTCCCCTGCTGCCCACGGGGCTCTGGATGCAGCCCAGGACACGTTTGGCTCTCTGGGCTGTGAGTGCTCATGACTGGGGCATGTCCAGCTTTTCGTGCACCTGCACCCCCATGGATTATGCTGAGTGCTGTAAAAACACACAAACAAAAAAAAAATCCATATCGAAAATCATTTAACACAGAAAAAGATTGCTTCACTGATAGATGTCCTTTGAAACAGGTTAGAAAGTGTCAGCCAAGTGTAACATAAAGGCCTAATACATACCTTGGTAGCAGATACAACCTCTTAAAATTTTTCCCCTGGCTTTTTTAGGGGTTTCTGTATAGTGACAGTTACTAAGTCCATGTGTTACAGAAACTGGTAAAAAAAGTGCAGTCTGATCAGAATTGCCCTTCACATTTGAAGACTGTTCCAACCAGCAGAAGAGACGCTGCTCATGGGACAAATGAAAGATTGTTTGCTATGGAATACTATTTAATAAGACAAAATGTAAAATATTTAAAAAATACAGATTTTTTGAATACTGTAATTCCTCAAGCAAGAATGTCTTGCAGTAGGTTTTACATTGCACTTCCCTACAGAAGCAAAAGCAGATACATGACTGTACTGATTTAAAGTCCTGTAGTCCTTAGATGCAGGGTCTCTAAAATCACAGCTACTCTTTAAAATTAAGGTAGAAATATTAATTTTATGTAGTGTCACTGTGTTTTCCTATAGCGCGACAGGCAATTGGAGAAGGAGATTTACATCTCCATTAGGAGAAGAATTAAAAGTAGCACTGTTACTTTCTTTTCTTCTGTCTTAATAGAAATTAGTGGCTTTGGGCGCTGTTCCAGTGGCAACATAAAATTTTAAATGGATGACAAGTATGTATTTTTCAGTTTTGGATTGCTTCTTTAAAATTAATCCTTCTGATCTTTTGCAGAACTTAAAAATTTACTTTAAGATTTTGTTATTTCTTTATAAAAATGTCAGGCAAAAAAAATTCTTGTCTAATAGATTTAGTGAGATGATCTTTTTATGCTGTGTTGTATGAATCATCAAAACAGCTTTGACGCTTACCAAATGTTATTTATTGTGCGTGAACATAACTATATAGACAGGTTTTAATTAGGGGACCTCTTTCATGTAAAACTTAAAAGCAGATGGTGTTTGTTTATATTTTGTTTTCAACAGAAATACAAAAAAGAGCATTTAGTGTTTAGTTGTCGTTTATGTGTCCCTGAAAATTAAAAGCTAGCAAAGTTGAATAAAGTGACACTGTTTTATAAAAGTTAAACTTCAGTCCTCCTTCTGTTTAAAGTTCAGCATGCTCCTGCACTTCAGAGCTGGCTGTGGACCAATACTCAAGCTTTTTTTTTCCATCTGGAACTGAAAGGTTGCCTATTACAACAGCAGTAATACTGATAGCATAATCAGCATTTTTTAAATCTGATTTTGTATCTCTTTCTTCTGAGTTCCCATCAGGGCCCATATATTCATCTGTGCCACCAGAAGGATGAACTATGAGTTTCTGTCAGTGCAGACGAAAAGTTGTGATTTTACAAATTAATTTAAGTATTTATAAATTACAACAGAATATGTAATCCGTGGTTTACCATATGTCATTAAAGTTTTAATATGCAAGTTGCCAGAACTCTTCTAAAATATAATCCAAATCCATTATCATCACAGTTTTCTCATCTAACAGGAAGGCTTCTGTACACATCATACAAGAGTTTGGCCACTAACCCATTTTCATAACTGACTGTACAGTCATAAATGTGAAATACACACATGCTTTTGTGTATGTGTACAGGTTCAGCCTTGCCCACTGTTAATATAGCTAAAAGACAATACAGTTGTAATTATTGGTGTAGCTTTTTTCTAGTATTGTAGCAACCTCTTCTTACTTTTAGATGGTAACACTTTTTTTTTAATTTCACAACTTCTCTGTTGAGGATTTGTATTTGTGAATATTTTCCCAGTTGAACTGAAAGAAAGGAGAAGCATTGCCAACTACACTTACTTCTACTAATATTACATTATTTGTAAGATTATAGAAGTAGTTTCTTAGAGCAACTCTCCATGTTTGGAGTTTATTTGGCTCCTTTTGAGCATTTATTTATGTGTTTTTGTAACCACATACCTGTTACAGAAACTGGTTACCATGTGGCTAGTATTAGTGTAGTATTAGGCCTGTATGTGAAACGACCGCATTCTAATTTAAAGGCAGCAATACCAGTGATACTTCAAATTCCAGTCATCCCTTCTCTGTATTTCTTTAAACCATATCTGTCTGCTTTTGCCTTTACGTACATTTGAGGATGAGAAAAAAGTGGAATAGAAAACCATCCAAAAATTTTTTTTTCTTTTACCTTTTAAATTACAATATTGTTTTTCATATATGAACTCTTTATTTGTGCGCTTGTTGCCAGGTACCTAGTTTATTCATGCATTTTTGTCCTTTCAGACACAGTTGGTTGGGGGTGAGGCTGCTATTGAACTTAAGCTGAGGGAGGATTGCTCCAATAAAGACAGGAATAAAACGGCTTTTGGCTTTGCTTAAATGATATGTGTAATTTTTTTGTTGCTGTCAATTTTTATGGAATAGGTTGGCTTTAAAGTGTCCCTTCTTCATTTCTTCCCTATTCTGCTTATAGGCAATCCGAAGCTTCCAGGTATCCTTACACATCTTTCCAATGAACCCTGAAGTATGGAAAGAAGACCTTTCCTGGGCAAGAAAACTACAGGAACAGCAGAAGGCAACAAAGACTGAGTCAATGCAAGCACTGGCAAAAGGAAAAGAGCTTGCACAAGAGTCAATCCCAGACTATGACTTTGAAAGTGATGAAATTGTGGCAGTCTGTGCTGCCATTGCAGAGAAGGAGAAAGCTCTTTCAGCTGCTAAAACGATGGTGATTGTGTCTGCTTCAGGCACAGTAGAGACTGTTACTGAGCAGGACAATTGTCCTGCCACTCCCGATGAAACCCTTTTCATCAGGGCCCGGTAGGGCAGCCTCGTGAGTTGTCATACCCATAGTTTTAAGAACTACTGTTATTTATTGTATTTTGCTTGCTTTGTGTTTGTTCTTCTTTTATTATGTGATAGGATAGCCTACAAAAGTTAAAGAATTGAAATGTTTTTTCTTCTGTTAATTAAAAAAGCAATGACCGGAGTTGTTGTTCCATCCGTATTTTTTGAAAAGAAAGCCAAGTTGATTCTGAAAATTCTGAATTCTTGTGACCAGATGTAATGTTGAAATGCTTAACTGCATTCTAACAGCTGCTTTCATCTTTGTGTATTTCATAATTTTACAAGATAATGTGTACATTTTCCCAGTAATTAGGAAAGTTTTATTTAAACTATAAAAGTGCTGTGGTTTATCCCCAGCTGGCAACTCACCCCCACACAGCTGACTCCCTCCTGGTGGAACTGGGGAGAGAATTGGAAGAGGAAAAGTGAGAGAATTTGTTGGCTGAGACAGAGACAGCCTAATAGAGAAAGCAAAAGCTGCGCATGCAAGCAAAACAAGGGATTCACCCAATTCCCATGGGCAGGCAGGTGTTCAGCCATCTCCAGGAAAGCGGGGCTACAACATGTGTGGCTTGGGAAGATGTTCTGAATGTCCTCCCTTCCTCTAACTCCTTCTTTCCCCAGTTCTATATGTTGGGCATGATGGCTGTGGGATGGAATATCCCTGTGGTCAGTTGGGGTCATCTGTTCTGGCTTGTCTCCTCCCAATTTCTTGTGCACCCCCAACCTTCTCACTGGTGGGGTGGGATGAGGAGCAGGAAAAGGTCTTGACCCTGTGCAAGCACTTCTCAGCAATAATGAAAACAACTGTGTGTTATCAACACTGTTTCCAGCACAAAATCAAAGCCTAGCCCCCTGCTTGCCATTCTAAAGAAAATTAACTCTATCCCAGCCAAAACCAGCGCAAAAAGAAAAAGGAACTTTAAAAAATTATTTCAATCACTATTAATTAACATTATTTTTCTTCCAGTAAACGTGTGAACTGTTTTCTGTTATTGACAGTCTTTGCTTTCATTAAGATTACTTGTTCTGTGAGAAAGTTTCCTGTGAAGCAGAGATGGATTATTATTTTGTATGTGTGTGTGTGACAGATCTGATTTGTAGCCAAATCAAGTAGAAACTTTTATATTGCTTTCATCAGTGAGTGGGTTAAGCACTTTTTGATTAGATAAAAGGAAATGCTATACCAAACAAGACCCTGAATGCTTAGTTACAACTAAATGTTTCACCAGAAGAAAGAACACTTCCATTTGTGACTGAAACTGATGCCTGTCCTTTGCCTGTCTCATGTGCTGTGCTGCAGAGATCACCAAAACTAGAATGGTGGGAGTAGGAAATAGATATGGCTGAATCGTACTGTATTCAGGGCTTTTCTTTCCTAGTGAGGCTAATCTGATAAAAGGAGTCAGTTTGCTTTTCCTAATTCTTATGACCTGCCACTAAAAGTATGTTCTTAGGGAACCAGTTTTCCAGGACAGCACTGCCGGAGTCAGCCTTTTTATCCTTTTTGGATTTTGGTTGCAGTGGTGGGTACTGAGGCATACCGTAGGAGATTTTTTTAGTGTTCGTTTTTCTTCAGGGGAAGGTGGCAATTGGTTTGTCACACAGGCAAGTCAGAGAAACTAAATCAGGCTGTTTCTTTGATGTGCTCTGTGCTGAGACTGTTCTCCTTTCATTGTCTTGGAGACATGGTAGAGATGATCACATCCTAACTGTACTGGAAGAAATGGTCAGCTGACGAATTCTTGAAGAATTCAGTTTGCAAACATGTAATTTTTACTTCATTTTGATAACATTTTGTATGATAATAGAGAGTTTTGTAGACAAGTGAAACTTCTGAAATCAGTCATCTTTGCACTTTTTAAGTCTGATTTCTAATTTCAAAATAACCCGTTTTAAAAGAAGATAATGTTGCTTGAGAAGTATAGTGTTTTTTGCAGTGGAAAGTGCATTGCAGAAAAACTATCTCAAATCATACTTTCTGTTTATCTGATATCAGAATATCTTTATTTAAGAGGATACATACAGTTTTTAAAAACTTGTCTTTTTAAAAGACTTAATTGCCTTGTTGTACTAAGTTTTCATTGTTTTTCAAGATTCTCCATGAATGTTTTATGTGTGTGAATTTTTAGATCTGTGCTTGCATGAACACATTCACACAAATCACACCTTTTACTATCTTCTGAATATTCAAAATAATTATAACTACAGTGACCTAAATATATTAAGAAATGTAAAACATCATCACGCTACATTTTTATTTCTTCATTAAAGATTTTAAATGCTGGATAGGCACTTGATATGGTTTGATAGTTGAAATTGTTAGAGTTGAAAGATTTCTTAATTTTATTTCTCCTATCAACTTAATACAATCTAGTCGGCCGTAGGAAGAGTTAGCATGAGAGGGGTTTGGAAAGATTTCTTCAGAGAAGAGATCTTCTCTGGCTGGAAAAGGAAATGTGTGAGATGCTCTAGAGTATGTTTTCATTTTGAAGGAGCTCGGCTGTATCCGCCTCATCTTTTCTTTCTTTGCGCTTTGTACTTGCGTCAGTGTTCTGTCTTCACTCATACAGGAAGGACTGCTGCCCTCATCTCGGAGGCCCGTATTATCATAGAATCTGTTTCCACTGAAATGATTCACAAAGTTCCTATTGACTTCAGCACTGCAGGGCCAGACTGCTGGAGGGGTGTACATCTGCACCATCAGGCTGTGCTAGGCTCGGGGGGGTGGTGGTTTCCATCCTGTGTACTAAATGTGTTTTCTTTCTGATTAGATGAAGTTGTGAATTCCTGGTATTGTCAGAACTGTAGTGTTCTGTACAGCAGTTAAGTTCTTGTGACACTGTTCTCAAACTGGGGAGAAGTTCAAATATTGATGATTTCAGCATTGTTTTTTGTACAGCATGCCATGTTTTGCATGAATGGAATTTTCTGGATTGGTTTGAATAAAATACTGACTTCTCTGCTGCTTAGTGATGCTTGTTTATTCTTTGGGTTATAACAAAAATAAGTTATTATTTCCCATTCTGGAATGTTCCTCATTTAATAATTGGCTTTTGTCTGTGGTGAACATGTTCATGTCTTACAGTAAAAAAGACGACATCTCGGGGAAAAATATTTAATAAAAGGTGATGCTCAGAGCTTTTAAACCTTTCAGGGATATCCTAATGAGATGGAGCAAAAGGAGATGTTATCCAAAATAGGGTATTAGTGAAACACACCCCACCTTTGACATTAGGAAATTATTTTTATTGTTCTTCATTGTCATTAGTGGCGGTGACTGCAGTAGCTTTCATGTGTTTGCCTTCCATATGAATCACATATTAAAATGCTTAAATGTTGCAATGCCATTCAAGAGGAAAGCTCAAGAACAACAGTGGGTCAGGTGGATTAATTTTGCTTGATTTAAAAGTCTACAGTTAAACATTTAAATATATTTTTCCCTTTGAGTCCCTTTATATCCAGTGGAAGGAAATACACAGCCTCACAGGGCCATTTATATGCCTTGTGTTAGATAGGTATCTTAGAATGAGTTGAATCAGCCTGCCAAGGTGCCTAATTATTTCCCTTGACTACAAAGGAAGCTCAAGGTGACTGACTGGCAGTTAACCTCAAATGCTGAAACAGGTCATGTGACTTCCACTCTCATAGATTGAGATAAGTATCTTTAAAAAGCTTAAATGTACTGAGAAATAAATCCTTCTAACAATACTAGAGGGTAAAAAAATACAGATCAGATAACACAGTAGTGACTCTTACTTGATAATACCGTAAGATACTGGATTTTAAAAGCAGTCATGGAGAGGGATAAAAAGCAAGTGGAGCAGTTTACTCTTCTTATCCTCAAACCTGTATGTTGTCTGAGTATCTGTTGGTTTTAGAGATCAAGATCAGAGAGGTAGCATTGGAAACTTGCTTACCCACACAAGGTAAGTTCCCTCCCAATCCTAAAACCAAGGGAAAGGAGGTAAAATACTAGTGTTGAGTTGCTATCTTAATTAATTTTGAGTTCATTGAATAGCTGTAAAACTATAATGACTGTAGTTAGGACTGGGGCACAGGAAAGCAGAAGCATGGGGGCTTGGTTTGTTGGCAGGTTGCAGGAACCGCGTGTTTATTGTAGTTCACTGTCATGTTAGCGTGGTGTTCTCAGATGTGCCGGAGTCCTTGGGCTGTGGTATCTCCAGAGGGGCTGATTCAGGAGCAGGAGGAGCTGGTGGGCGTGGATGACTGCTGAATCCTGCCAGAGTGCTGCCTGGCTTTGAGGGCTGATTTCCTAAGAGCCACAAGGCTAGGAGCTGCAAGGGTTGTAAAGGATAAATGATCAAAGGGAAAGATTAGATGTATCAAGCTGCCTTTGGTTTCACAAAGTCGGAGATTCAGACTTCAGTGGGTTTCTAGGTCTGTAAAGCTGGCAGGTCTAGAACAAGGCCTGGAGTGCAAAGGCCTGGTGGTATTTGGTAGCTCTAATAGAAATCTGCCTTAATTGGAACAGGTTTGCCGATGTGTCTAACAGCAGAAATAAAAACTCAAGAGCTTTCCTGACTTAGGATGCTGGCTGTGCCACTTGAAGATAGCAGATTACACTGATCCTGTTAGTGCATTGGCACTGGGCCTGTAGCGCCAGTCCAGGGCAGGCAGCATGGGTGTTCCCGAGAGCAGGAATGTGTGAGCCTGATTTAAAACAGCCAAATCCTCTGACAATACATCCTACACCCTAAACCGTTCATAAGGCTAACTTACCATGGATCAGAGATTCAAACTAATCTACAGATCTTCACAGAAACCACTGTCTGGTGTAGATACTGGCCCTCATCCTGCCTGTGGTGGGTGGATCCTCCAAGCCCTGCCACAGGACCGGGGCTTGAATTGAGTTAGGGCTGGGGCTTGGGGTGTGGTTGTGGGGTCGGAGGTCTGGCAGTGTCTCTGGATGGAAAGGGGATCCGGCATGTGTGGGCAGGACAGACTGCTGGAAGTGAGGGCGGGGGACTGCCAGCCACAGGACTGGCTGGGAGGGACGGAGTTTGAGAGATGCAAGTTTGGTATGAGAAATTTTTGAATCAGTAAATTTTCTGTGAACACAGAGGACTAGGGAAGGTGGATGCAGATGTGAAAGGCCATTCTGAGGGGATATGGATCTCTGGGGGTTGGGAATATAGGGGAGATATTAATGTGTGAGAAAGGAAGCCCTTTTGTATATATGGAAATTACTCATAATACCTAGCAAGAAAATAACATTTTAACCTCCATGTGACAAATTAGACTCTTCAAACTTGTAGCCTTATTTTAGGAGACTTGTTATACTCAGAGAGGCCAAGGGATGCAGTTCAGTAATGTGTTTGTGGTCAGCATTGGAGGAAGGTGCTAAACCTGAGCAGGATTTGGGGCAGGTGGGGGAGATGTGATATTACTGTCATCCTAAAAAAAGGCACACTTGCCCAGTCCTTCAGCCCAGCTGCTCCTGAATGCTCATCTATGTTTGCAAATAAACAGCAGAAGCACTCCCATTTTGCCTTTGTGCACTGCCATGGAGCGGTGGCAGGCAATTCCAGTATTGCTCAGAAGGCTTTGTGGGCTGTTTGGGAATCACGGAGTTCGTTAGTGAGGGAGTTAATGTTGATGATGTGTGCTGTGAGTCTAGTCCACTACTGACACGTTGTGAATGCTGGGGGCAGGAAGAACACCTCCGGCTTATCATATGTGTTTGCTAAGGGAAGCTACTTAAGATGGTCTATTCTTGCTTAAAGCTCTTTCAGACCGCATGTATTTCTCATCAGTAATGATGGTAAAGAGTAATAAAAGCATATTAATGAAATAATTTTAAAAATAGTAAGCAATTATTTAAATACACACTGTGTATAATTAATTCTGTCATTGCATACAGTACCAATAATACTGGTGTGCTGCTCTGGGCCAGCTGCAGAGGTGTGGTCCCATATTGGTACATGTGGTGTTATCTGCCAGTGGCAGTCCCACCTTCCTGCTCTGCCAGGTGCTATTTCCTGTCTTGGGAAGTATGGTGAGTCTGTTCTATTTGTTGGTCACTGGTAAGCAACAGACCATAGTTAGGTGGTTTAATTGCAAGGAATTCAGGCAGATCTTTATCTGTAGCTGCAGTGGGAGCTTGAGTAATACTGTCCTCCAGCTTAACTGGTGAAAAGTGGCTGCTGCTGCTGCAAATATTTGTGTAGAGATTTAACTTCACTTTCTCTATGTTTCAAGGCAAATAAGCTCAACTGCTCCCCTGTTACAGGAATATGTTCAAATAAAGATTTTTTGTGGCTCTGTGTCAGTGCTCTTGGGGACAGTTTTGAAGACAGCTGCTTCTTGCTGATGGTGATCATGCTGTGGTGTTTTGGAAACTTACAGGACAAAGTATGTTTTGGCAGTAGCTGAGTGCAAAGCATTCCAAGATGAGAGGCTTGTTAAGGCAAGGAGTTGGCACTGAATGGCAGACTCATGTAGACATCTGAGATCAAGCAGAACATTTCCATTTAATTGTGATCCCCAAAATTACTTTGGTCGGTACAACTGCTTAAACATATCAACATAAGGCTCAATATTTTCATTACAATGTAGCATTCACATGAAAACACTTTTAAGCAGCATAACATGCTTAATATTTGACAAAACATCCCCCAAATATCTGTACAGAATTATTTTGATACACAGCATTTCTGGAACAAGCTCTAACCCTTACAACACAAAACACAAAACTCCTTTTTGTCAGTGGTTAACAGCTGGTTTTGGTGATGTGTTTGTCATTAAAACTCTAGCAACAAATGCTTTTCAAGGTGTTCAAGACTGAGATATAGTTCTATATAATCTATACTTTAAATGAAGATTCTGCTTCCATGGTTTCATACATTTATTTGATGGAGTATCAGATTACACAGTCATAAAATTCTATTTACTATTTAAAGTAAAATGATAAATGTTATGAAAAAATACCTTTATTACATCGGTGATGCTTTAACTAAAGTGAATATTAAGACTATTAACCAGGAGTTGAAAGTTTTAGGCCCTGATATTGAAAGCACTTCTACATGTCCTTAACTTTACGTGTAAGGAGTCTCCCTGGCAGCAGAGAGACCACTCTGATGGGCAATGTTAAGTGAGTGCCTAAGGTGTGCGGGCTGTGGGCCAAAGCACTTGGAGAGGCGCGCATGTATTACACAGAAAAACGTTCTCAGAACATAAATAAAATCTGATTTTTTAGTATATACATATACTGAAAACTAATATTCTTAACTGAAAGGATGTGTTTTCTTTTTCTCTCTTAAAAAGGCACATATTCCCATTTCACTCAGAAAGTGCTTATGTATTCTCAGCTCAAGAATTACCTCATCAGCTGTGAATCTAGCATGGACAACAAATCTAAGCCAAGAATGCCTCATCAGCAGGAAATACTGAGGGAAGAGAAGGCTGGCAATCATTTCTATATACCTTGTATTAATAACAAACCTTCTCATAGAGAAGAATACACTTTTAAATATTTTCAATCCTGATATATATACAATGATAAAAATTCACATTTTCATGCTTTAGTGAGACACTTTAAAATCCTACTGCAGGCAGCTCTCAGAGTAGCTGTGTCCAGTTCCTAGCAGCTGCCTCATATTCAGCTCTAGTACCAGAAGCTTAAACTCTTGATAGCTGAGCAGCCACAGGGAGGGAGCAAAAACAATTTTACCAGACTGGGAAAAGGAAAGAAAAAAAGAAAAAAGCAAGTGATGGGGTCTTTCTATTTCCAGAGGCGCAGTAGCTCTCCTGTGTCCCACAACAAGACAAGGCAGTTCATCTTTCCAGTCCCATCAGACCTGCTTTGTACCATTTCTGATGGCAGGGCCCAAGTGCAATGTCTGTTCCACACAGTCCTCAGTAGTCTAAAGGAAATGTACCCATCACAGGGCGAGAGAAAAATAGCCCTTTAAAGCACAGCTGAACCCCTCTTCCCATTAATAGGCAGAACACCTATCTATTGCACCAGTTTTTCCAATGTACCAGGAAGTATCCCCAGGGTTGATGCCTTTCATGGCTATCTATATGCACTTTTCTGACAAATTCAATGTCTCTGTGGGAAAAGTGACCTGGAGAGGGCCACTCTTGGATGCAGAGCTGGCCCCGCCACCAGAGCTGATCTCATTCACCAGGAAGGCGCTCTCGGAGTCCTGTCCCTGTGAGGAGTCCGAGGTGTCGGAGCTCCGCAGTGTCCGTACTGACGTGGTGTCGGACTGCGCCGGGCTGGTGCTGGGGCCCGGGAGCAGCACGCGGCCCCCGACGCTGCTCTCGCTCAGCTCCGGAGGGTACAGCAGCGTTTGGGAGGTGCTGCTGATCTCCCTCAGCTCGCGGGAGATGAAGGAGGGCGACTGACTGGACATGGCAGACGAGGTCCTGCGCCCATCCACGCAGTTGAAGTTGCCCCCTGAGTGCTGCCTCCGAGCCCCTCCAATGCGGCAGAAGAGGCATTTGATCTTCTCGATGGCTTTGCTGAGCACAGTCTTGCGGAGGAGGATGTAGATCCACGGGTCCAAGATGGGGTTCACCGAGGCAATGCGGATGGCTTGCAGGTCAGGGTTTTGCCTGACATCTTGCACCGATTCCGGCTGGTACAGCTGGTTCACGAAGACACGGACCTACCCAAAAAGATGGGGGAAAAGGAAGACACAATTACATAATTGCATCAGGAGAGAAAAGCTTGCACTTCAAAGCAGAGATCTAGGTTTGCGGATGTAAGCTACGAGAGAAGAGGAGGCTGGCAAAGTTAGGCCTCTCAGATTGGCAGCCATGAATTCATGTTTGGAAACAGCAAAAAAAATCAGATGAAAATTGTAACACCTTTGTTACATGTAGAAAAGGACTGGCTTTTTCTCTCTCTTTCACCTCATAATTAATCTCTGAACCTCCATATTTTGGCTGCCGTCTTCAAAAATTCCCAGGAACAAAGATGTAGACCTGTATCCTACTTCCTTGGTATACCTCAAGTCTCATGCAACCTGCAAAGAGGTAACTGACTGGGGAGACTTGATCAGTTCCTCTGGCAAAGGTCTAATAATCACTTAGAAATGAACTGAAACACACGCAATAATCCAAGTACATGAGACTCTGCAAGCAAGTCCAGATTTGTCGATTCCCAAGTTTAGAAACGTATTTTCCTGGCACCTGTCCTTACTGGAACTGTTTATATAACCGCAAGTGTTTGCTTGCTGCAGCATGGTTTAGAAAAACAGAAGTGTAAAAAAAAAAGAAAAAGGGGAAACCCCCCCCCCCCAAAACAGGTTGCCCAGCTAGGAGATTTTTAACAGGCCAAGATAATGAGATTATTTCAGCACTGGACTAGAGTACTCTGTTCTCCTATATGAGCCAGCAATTTGGTTTTACTTACAAAAATACTAACAAAGTGGTCAAGAGTTTAAGATGTCAAAGATGATGTGTGAAGTGACTATTTAATTAGTGATTCTAGTTTATCATGCATAAATTTTAAAACTGAAGGGCCCTGTCTTCTTCATAGAAATGTATTCAGCTTATTCTTTTAGTTTCTTCTTCAGCTGGTCTCTCTCCTTGTTTAGAAGCCAGTTTTGTAAATACTGCTGTGAGTCAGGCACAGTCCAATTCTTGGATATCATCCTTCCAGTGCCACAATGGCATCACAGGAGTTTGTTGTGTTGATTAGTCTCAAATAACTCTTCCCCATTTTAGCAAGACCTAAGCAGTGTCCAGTTAGAGAAAGGCTTAGGAAAGCCACTGAAAAGTGGATCATGGAAGATTCTATTTTCTTCAGATTCCTTAAGGTAAGTCAAAATAGATCCCTTAATTATATTTTTATCTAATACAGTAAAAATATAGTAGCAAAATTAAGAAGTTTTTAGAATCTCATCCTTAGCTCCTGAAATGAACCAAGGCCTGCCTAGCTATGAGGTTACAGACATGGAGGCAAGCAAGCATTTAAATATATAAGCCAAATTAGGACAGCCCTCATAAGTAATATCTTTAGAAGTCTTGCATGTGAAGCCTTCCAAGTCTGGTGAAAACTTTCACAACTCTTTGAGAAATTTTCTTGCAGGAGGGCAATGGGGTGGCATTCAGCCTCGTCAGTATTCAGAGATGGAATGTTCTCCAAAGCTATCAATGGTATGTTTAGAATAACACAGAGTCCCTCTGTGGAAGCTCTGTGCCCGCAGTCTCTCTCAAAGAGTCTGTCAAACTGATGATTGACTGTATTTTCTTTCTCAGTACTTTTCTCCAGGTTTATGGGTAACCTAGTGAACTCAAGATATGGGAAAATCTTGAATTTATAAAGCAATATAGTGATGCCAGTTTTATCCACAGCAACTTTCTGAATGATTTATAATACTGCAGATGTTCTTCTGACTACTAATTTCTTGGCCTTATTTATCTGTTAGGCCAAACATGCCATTCAGGTGCTTCAAAGAGTATTCCTATACATGATGAACTTATTTTTATGGCTTTTTAAAAAAAAATTTGTTAAGAATCTTTCCTTTATCTTTTATATTTTGCTTTCTTTTCAACTGCTTTAGACATAATTTTATCATTATTAATTTTATTTATAAATAATTTAATTATAATTTTATTTACAAGGTTTTAATTTTACTATTTTATGTATAATTTTGACTGTTTGTTCTGTAAGCAACTTTCCCTATTTATGCTATGTAAATAAAGGATTCGTAAATAAATGACTGATAAATAAATTGCTGCTCCTGGGCACGCCGCTAGATGGCGTGGCTGCCCCGCGCTGGGTGTGGATCTGTGTGTAATACGTGTGTGTACGTACAATGTGTATATACGTATAAGGTGTATGTGTATATATATATGTGTGCATGTGTATAACGTGTATGTATGTGTATATGTGCAACATGTACGTGTGTGTCTAATGTGTACATATGTACAATCTGCGTGTGTACATATGTATAATATATATGTGTACATATGTGTAATGTGTAGATATGTGCAATGTGTACGTGTATTTATGTACCATATGTATGTGTACATGTGCAATATGTATGTGTGTATATGTATGATGTGTATAACAAAGCCACCCGGACCACATGACCAGAAGGCACACTTTGAAGACAGCTGAAGAAATACACAGTTCAACTTGGAGACCTGGTTTGCTTTTTTTTTTTTTTTTTTTTTAACTCAGAGCTATAGTTACACGTCAGTGATTTAATAGTCGGATTGTTCTTTTGATAAGCAGCACGTGAAATTGAGGTACCTATTCCACCTCCTTCTGCTACCTGGCAGACTTTATGGAAAGGCGAAAACATCTCCAAGTGTTCACTCTGTGGCTGAAAAGAATGGCTGAAAAAGACGATTGCTAATGGTACAGCACAGCCTGTTTTATGCTATCTCTGCATGCTCTATTTCCTTTTGACAGCTATGCAGCATGTAGAAGTTAAAGATTCACAGAGTGGACCTAGTCAGTGAAAACTCTGTACAAAACTGTTTCTATTTCCCAGAAGAGTCCTGTAGAAAAGCTCCCCAGAATGTCATATGAACTTACCAATTCAGACCTATTGCTGGCTTACATTAATCACAATAGGGTAAAAATTTATCTGTGTAGGAATCTAAGTTCTATCCTTCTTTACTTACTGGTGAAACAACATTTAGTAACGTACCACTTAAAATAACGGCAAAAGAGGTACCCTGTTACGGCTACAAGTCCTCTGCTGCAGGAGGTAACACAGTAAAAGATATTGCCTGTCATCTTCTAAGCAAGCGCCAAGTGGAATCCACTACTAAATTAGTTATCTAATCTGATGCTTAGATTTGGGCAATTTGAAATCCTAATTAAAGAAGGAAGCAAACTAGAACAATTCAGATCTCTAAAAAATAGAGTTTGTACGTTAGCTTTGCAGCTGTAGAATCCAGACAACATATCTTAAAAGTACCAGCAGTTTATTTGCAATTAAGAAGTACACAGCTCTAAGGTCCATCAAGTTTATGCTCAAGACAGGCACTTGTAGGATCAGTCCTTGTGCTGTTTGCACTTTTCCTTTTTACCAACTACAGATGCAAGTCATGATTTCTAATCCTGTGAAGCATTATAAAGTGACTTTTATAGTTAGAGTCACACTTGTAATTGTTTCCACAGCTTCCATCTGCCCTCAAAATTTCCCTACATGCTGATATGATAAATTTAAAAAACATATGGTAGTAAGCAGGAACAAGTTTTTCAGCGCCACAAGCCAAAAACCTTTGCCCTTCAAGGTCTTACTGTCTGCTTGGTGACTACTCCACTGCCAAAAAGTCATGTCTGACACCTTGCAGTTGGCTATGGACAGTCCCTGATACTAAAAAGTTGAAACCAGCCAAGCCAAAAGAAGATCTAATTTTAGATCAATTAAAAATCAAGTTAGAAACTCCTGATCATTTCATGCAATCAACAAGATGTACGCCCTGAAACATTACATTTTATTTTTCATATCAGCATAATTTAACAACAATGTTCAGTGGTCAGAATGAGAAAAAGATCACACAGTTAAAATTTTTAAGAGTAGCTGACAGACTGCTGGAGTGAATTACAGACTTTGAGTAATGTGTGCCTATTTACTATTGAAACAGCTTGGTGTTTTTCGAAAGGCCAGAAAAAAATTTCTATTCTAGTCTTGACAAAATCCCTCCTCATATAACTTATTCCCTACATTTTACACTATGCAACACTAATTTCTAAAAAACCCCAAATATTTTAAGAGATGACATAACCCGCATGGAGTAGAGTCAAGAGTCAGCACATAAGCTATGTATTTTTCTTACTTAGTTTTTAAACAATTGTCAGATTCATGTCTTTCACACTGTTTTCTGCACCTCGAGAACACACCAGGGTATATAAAAAGTTTCCTTTCACAATTTTGTTTCCATTCACCCTTTCTTTCCTTGATATATTTGACCAGCCTTCAGTTCTGTCAAGTTCATTCAGCATTTTGCATAACCTCCCATAATTTTGTTACACCACTTGTTACTTTAAAATTTTGCTGATTTTATGAATAACCACTAAAACTCTAAACAACCCTACTTGTAAATGATGTGCTGAAGCATCTCGTTATTAAAAACTGCTGTTATCTGTGACTCAGTTATTTCAGGGCTGTTTAATATTTCAAGTCTTGAAATTTTTTCTGCCAAACCATAGTAAGTGGATCCTGTTGAACTGACCCCATCTGACATCTTATTATCTTGTGGAAGTGTTAGTTCTAAAAAGTTAGAGGTTTATGTGTCTCTTTCAGAAGTTGCTTTTCTTTGAGTTAAGTGATGGCTTATTGACCTGAAATCATCAGTGGGAAGTCAGCTCATCAAAAGAAAATGCTCATCAAAAGAAAACTTCAGCCACAAAGCACCCTCTGAGCCTGCTTCGTGTATCTGAATCATGCTGGCACCACCACCTCACCACTTTTACGGCTCTCGATGACTGCTAGGCTGACCTGTTATAGGTGAGCCTCTCTCTTGGTGAGGACTCCCTAGCACTCCTCCGAGTCATGAAAATGTAAGTCTATGTATTAGTAATCTACCTACTTCTGCTAGTGGCTCTTTCTAGGGATTTACAGCATAAAGGTGTCACTTCTCTGAATTTCCCCGTTCTTAATCTCAGTGTCGATGCATCCAGAGGGCTTAACACAGCAGCATACATGGCAGTTCATCGTGGCACAAAGCAGCAAATGTGGCTGTGGCTTATTCCCACAGAGGGGAGGCAGAAGACTTAAAAAGCTATTTAACAATGAAGAACTTTAACCACACTGGACACTGTGATGATGTATGTATAAGTGGTTTTTTGGGTTTCTTTTTTTAGAAAAAGGTTCCTTTTATTTTTAGTCATCCATCTAAATGAAATGAGAGTTTCTTACATCATTTTAGATCAAGAAAATATGTACTGCTTTAGCAGGTAAAAGCTAACTTATGTGAACATTCCCAAGGTAACACTCTGCCTTTGTACAAAGTGAAATCAAGGCCTGGGAGAGCTGTACAACTTTATCACCTGCACTTTCGCATACTTCTGCTATATGCAAGTTTTGCACTAGCTACTGTTTAAATAATAAACCTTTTGCCCCACCCAGGTTCATTACTTTTAACTCTCAACAATCCAGTTCCCTCTTGGTCCCCCCCCCCCCCTTTTTTTTTTAATACTATGTAAAAGACTGCCTAAGTTCAAATGAATGTAAACTATTTCATTTTGCATTTCACACCAGACTTCTCAGCACTCCTCTAGCTGCTTTGCTACAGGATAAAGCTTGGCTTTTTTTCTGAAACTGCTTAAGTCCATCACATCATGACACTGTATTTAATTTAGAGAACCCGTTCTCTACATTTACCAGCATTGAAAATGCAATATTGTTCTTTTGTGAAGTAGCTGTTTTGATACTAGATTAATCAAATCGAGTACTGTCACCTCTCAGTACTTGTTGGGGTTTTGGCCACCTGGTGCATCCCGGTGCAACAAGTCAGCTTACCCCTGCCGTTTCTGGAGCTGGACTGCAGGGCAGGCTGGCACAGCTCTTCTGTCTGAGGCATGTGCTCCTCCCGGGGACACCCCGTGTGCAGCTCAGACAGCACCTCTCGACCTCCTTCGGATGTCAGGCAATGAACACACGGCACCATGCTTGGTCATGCCTCGGCACCACACAAAGTGACAACGCCGAAAGACAGGAGATGGCCTCTGGTAACAGCGGGACCCTGGTGCTGCAGCGCAGCCACACTTCCCTAGCTCCTGTTTATGTCAGTAATGTGGCAGCCCTGGCCCGACCCTTGTGATTACAGCTCCTCTGAGCAGGGGCCAGACTCGCTGACAGCTGAGTCCTGTTCAAATGCACTTCTCTAAACTTCCTCACAGTGATACATACACTTGCCTCTCCAGCTGGCCAGATCTATTTGATGTACATTGCACTCCCTCTCTATGGCAGAGGGATCACCCTACTGACAAGAAACCTCCTTAAAAAAGTCCTTCTAAAAACACCTTCTGTCTGACAGCCACTACTTGAGTCCCTACACCGTATTTTGGAAGATGGCAAATAAGGCAAGCCAACTCTTTGTTTAATGTCTCTGAGCCAGAGTAGGACAGGATTTTGACAAGCTTTATTATGGCAGTTGGCAAGCAAGAACTGAGCCTCTAGCCGGTAGATTTGGGATTTTTTTGTCTTTCCTGAGGATAAGGTGGAGGAATAGAAAAAGGTGGATCCTGTGTGTTCAGTTCAATGACACTAATTGTATCAGCCATTTCAGAAAATTAGCAAACGGTTAGTTGTAATGTTGTTTGACATTTCAGCATGATCTCAAGGTTTACGTGGGCCAGATTCCTCCAACGCTCATTTCACTGAGCAACACACCGACAGGTGGTTCCACTGAGTTCACTCCTCCCACTGTGTGGGGAACTCCTGGAAGGATGCCTGTGTGGGATCTACCCCAGAGATGGTGCATGAATACCTGAGGAGTGGAAGCTTAGCTCAGGTTTTAGTTGTGAAGAACTCTGTATGCTGCTAGTGCCAAGTGAGCACAACCCTGTCCTCCTTTTACACATCAGGGACTGACCCTTCAGCAACAGCATGCACATTTTTAAAACACACTAAACAGCCAGAAATGCAGGCCAGACCCAAACCTCACTTATCACAAATTAATTTTGCAGGTGAACTTTAAAGTGCCTTTAGCTCTCAGTAGGACTTTGCTACATGGATTCCAGTTGAACAGTGGAACAATTATTGAGAATTTTTGGTGCTCTATTTTAACCAAGCAAAGAAGTCCAGGACTTGGGATAAGCAGGTTTCTTTTTGTGTAATGTAAATCTACTCAACTTTCTCTTACCATGCATACATGCTAACACCCTTTGAATTAATTTAACAGTTTGTGACACCAACTATAGGTGCCACAAATAAGCACCTATTCCAACAGGAATCTGTTTGACAAACACATACTAGGAGGAGAAAAGACTCTGCAGAAAGGGGGATGGAACAGAAGAAAGGTTGCATGATGTTACTCACCACCAGAGGAATGGAGCAGATGACCACGACCAGGGAAGTGGCAATAAGCAGAATAACCATCTGGATTTCTGCTCCAGCCATCCGACGGAAACTCCGGCGTCTGCGAAAGTCAGATAAACGGCTGGAGGTGGTGTCTGTCCCCAAGGACGTGCGTCGCATGAACTGTCGGTGCATGCGAATGAGGGCCACGCACACCAGGATGTTGCAGATCACGGTCACCAGGATCAGGAAAGAGCTGAAGCCCGCATACATGTAGGAATATGCTGCATGGGTGGACACGTTTGTTCGCCAGTCTATGAAACACCAAGTGTAAGGGTACTGCAAAGTAGATTTGCCGAGCCCCATGCTGGGGAGGGCGCAGAACAGCACGTTGGAAGCGTAGATGGCAAAGAGCGTGAGCCCTGCCAGCTTCTTGTCTACGTAATGGTTGTAGAAATAGGCATGGTTGATGGCCAGGTACCTCTCTATAGACATGGCACAAATAATGCTGAGGCCAGAGAGCCCAAAGAAGAGGAGGATGAAGGAGCTGTACTCACACAGTGCAGCTCCTCCTGGCCATTGGTTCTGCAGGTAAGTGGCAATTGTGACCGGACTCACCAGGCAGGTCCCCAAGAGATCTGTGACTGCCAGTCCACAGACCAGCGTGTAGAAAGTGGTCTCCTTCTGCTCCTTCCTGGACTTGCAGAGCACCACGATGGCTATGAGGTTGCCCACCACGCCGAAGATGAACATGACAGTGGGGATGGTGGGGGGCTTCCCGCCTTCGGCCCCGCTGGCAGTCCCGTTGGCGGAGCCGTTCGCAGGTGGCAGGATGGTGGGGTCGAATGACATGATACCCACGCTGCAGCTGGCGAGTTGGGAGACGGCAAGATGGGGTCCGAAAAGGAAAAAGCGAATTAAGGGAGGGGAGACGGTTTTATAGTGCGAAAGTAAAAATTCAAATGGGGGAGAAGTTATTAAAAAAAGTGGTGTGTTTCAATTAAAAAAAGAAAGAAAAGAAGTCCTAAAATGGGGCCGAACCGGGGTGCCGTCTTGTCAGCCACCGACCGCAGCCGGGGGAGCCGGGGCTGTCTCTTCCTGCCGCAGCGCTCCGCGCCCAGCCCAGAGGGGGATCGGGGCGGCCCGAGCCGAGCGGAGACGAGCGAAGCCGCCTCACCGCGTCTCGCACCGACGCCGGGGAGGGCTCAGCGCGGCGCTGGGGCGGCGGCTCCAGGTGCCCCCGGGGGCGGCGTGAGAACGTGCCGAAGCGCGGTGGCCGCGGCTCATGCCCCGCCGCGGGCCGGCGGTGCGGAGCTGCGCAGAGCGGTGCGGGCCGTGCGGGGCGCGGGCGCCGTCTCAGCCCCCGCGGCGCTCCCGCCGAGTTTCGCCGCGGAGGGCGGGTGCGGCCCGGGCCGCTCCGCCGCTGCTCCCCGCCCTCTCGCGCCATTGGCCGCGCCGGGCAGGGCAGGTTGCGCGGGGCGGGCGCGGGCGGGGGCCGGGCGGGGGCCGGGGGCGGTGGGGGCACCTGTGCGTGCGGCGCGGCCCCCGCGGCACGGGCCCCGTGCGCCCCTCGGGCGTGGCGAGCGGGAGCGCGGGCTGCTCGCACCGAAGGGGCCGCGGAGCTGGGCTGTCGCTGCCCGGCCCGCCGTGCTCCAGCGTAGGACCCGGGGACGGGTCCCGCACTCCGTGTGCCGGGCCGGGCCCGTGCCACCCCCGCGCCCCGCCGGGCTGCGATCCGCAGGGGACGGCCCGCAGCCGATGCTCTGGCATCAGGGCAGCATGACCGGAGTGTCCCGCTGCCAAAGGGAAGATCTGTTGTACTGCCTGTTTCTGGCCTCTGTTAGTGTGGGTGCCGACAGCAGGAAGGGTGTGTGTACGTTCAGGGGATGCATTTGTACGTTTGTTCCAAGAACTTGTTCGGTCTTGACTGTGGGACGATCACGTGTGAATTGGAAATAGGGTTACACTTGTTGGCGAAGCCCTGCGATTACAGTCAGTCTTATCTGGGCCGGTGGAAGGACAGCAGTCACTTTATGCAGTGCCTGTGTGCAGCTTTCACCCAAGCGGTGATGGTGGTGATGTCGTCCCTAGTCCAGAAATGTCCATACAAGACCTACGACCACAAGTATGTCCACGGGTATTTCTGTGCTAGTGACCTGTGCTGTCGCTTCTGGCTCAGGAACGAAGCTTCACATTGTCATGCCAGATTTCACACCCAGATCCAGATGGTCTGTTGCCCTTTCTTGTACACTTGGTGACATTCGTTGTTACAAAGAACACAAAACCTCTGTCCCAAAGCATGACATGTATATCCTTATAAGAATCTCTTCTGTGGGACAAAGGCAAAACATATTATAAAAGTCTATTATTTGTCAGTCTTATAATCATCTTCCCTCTCTTTTTTTTCTTTCAAGCCTATGAAAATGATGCCTGTGGAGTTGCTATTGGTAAAGTCATGATAACATCATGATATACTGATGACAAAAGTACTGACAGAACAAAATATATGAGGACAAGTTTGTACTGTAGGAAAGAGAACAAAGAGTTTCAGTTTTCAGTACTGTGTGGGCAGACATGAAGAAAAAAAAAAGTTTTTTATTTGATCCGCTTTTTAGTGTTGTTATCTAACTGCTTTGAAAACTAAAATACAGTTTTAGGAAAAACCTTGATTTTTAAGCAACACGTACAGAGATAAATAAACTATAGCAGTGGTGGTGATCTGGTCTGGTCAGAGAAAACAAACAGTGCTTTTCCTTACATTTTGTTGGTACTGGTGCCTCTTGATTTTTTGCAAAATTAGAAAGTCATTCTGTCACGAGCACAGGGGTACACGTGGGAGTAGCGGTTGATCAGTTATATTTGCCTAACTATCAGAAGCAAATTAGAGGCTCTTAAAAATGATATCCAAAGTAAGTGCAGCACAAAGGTTGTTTTTCTTATCTTTTAAACAGTTTTCTAACTATTCCAGGGAAGCTAACCCAGGTGCAGAGCAAGCTCTGAATTTGGGAGGTGTAATTGCACATGCTTTCTCAACAGTCCTTTTTTCCTATACTGAGACTTTGGAGCTCTGGCTTTAGAGGCCATTATATGGGATTAACTTAACACAGGTGCAGAAGTATTTACTAGTATGGGAAAAGAACTACCTTGCTTCCCTGAAGCGGTGCAAAAGTTTTTCATGACTAAAGGCAGAGGAAATGATTTGTGTTTCTTTGTTACTGCCTTTTTTTCACTTCTTTTCTCATCTGCACATCCCATCTTATGAGGTATTTTGCCCATTTCATAACAGACTGTCTTAAGAAGGTTCAGTCTGTAGCAGAGGGTGCCCAGGCCCTTCTGTGGGTTTGTAGAAATGAGTGTGTGTGTGAAAGAGTGAATGCTATCTTTTGTTCTAGAAGGTCTGTCTTATAATGGATACACTTGAAGAACTAATTAAAAAATGCAGAAAGTCAAGAAAATCAATGAAGAAACTGCACTTTTTTTTTTTAAGAAAAGGAAAAGTATACAAAAAGTATAGTTTTGAGTGCAAGGATAGTGAGATCAGTTTTGTGAAATAGTGTTAGTTCTTTAATTAGAGAATAGGATAGAAATCAGTCACACAATTGTGGGATGGGTCTCTGGGGATGTGAGCTTACTGTGTCTGCCCATTGTCTAGCTTTCAGAGTTATTAGAAAAATACAGTAACTTTTGGGAGTTTCCCATTGAACGAATGGTTTTGATGTATAGAACTCCTAGTCAAGATGAAAAGCATGATCGGGTGAAATCCTTAGTCTTCAGAGCAAAGCAGATACTGTGGAACTGAAGTGGAACTGAAAAAATGAAGAAATTCCACTTGTAACATCAGTTGTCATCTTCTCATATCAGAAATGTCACACGCTGTAGCATTGAGTAACCAGCAAAGAACTTCTGTTTGTGAGGAAACCACTTATGTGAGAAGTCAAAATATCACGAGTTAAAAATAAAAGCTTCGAATCACGAATGGGAAAAAAACCACAATTAATTTCAAAAATTCTAGATTAGGAAATATTAGGACAGTCACAATAGTTAGGATTTACTCTTAATTGCCTCACAGTAAACTTTTTCTGATTATAGTGTTACAATTTTTGGAAGGTTAATTGTGATACACATGAGTCAACTACTATAGCTTGATCAGTTGAGATGTATAACTAACTGGTCATATTTCTAGCTTGGTGAAAGATTTTAATTAAAATATTTTACTTCTTTTTTTAAATTTTTTTTACTTTTTCTTCTGTGGCATGTTTATTCAGCATGTCTCAGCTGCCACGTGATATCCCTTATATCACCTTTCGCTAGCTGATAGTTCCAAAAGCTTACCTGCATTTCTCAGGGGCAGCTGGAACACAGCCAAATAAACTATGTAAAGGCCTTTCTGCTGTTTGTAGCTGTGATTTTAATACTAAAATGCCCATGTAAACGTTTGAATTGATGGGCATTTTCTGGCAGTGGTTAAATGAGCTCCACTTCCAGAGGAGTGATGTCTTCAGCAGGAAGTGTGTATCCAGCCAATTTTGGAAATTTTGGACTGCTCTTAGCATGCTGCAGGTCTGAAAAACATTTTGCATGTTAAACTCCCGTTACATATTTGGAGTTCAGTGACATTCTTGACTTACTCAAGAGTTTGTCAGCCTTTCTCCTTTCGTGGAAAATTTGGCTATGGGAAAACTTTATTGCTGCTTTTTTGCTTAATTTTCACTGTCATACTTTTGACATATAAAGTTTTTTCAGGAAAAAAACCAACTGTTAGAGTAAACTCTGTCTGTATGCCAAAATAAAATCATTATTAATAGATAATGGAGATAGACTGAACCAAATGTTACATAAAAGTCTTTCTTTAATTAATAATTAGAAAAGAAAAATTATGCAAGGGGTAAGCTGAAAAACTATTTCAAAGGAATTGGGGAATCTGTAACATCACTTCAACAGAAGTAGCACTGTAAGTAGATAAAAAAATAAATTTTAAAACATAGAATATTTTGTATAAGATCATCACAGATGGTAACAGTTTGGTTTGGTTCCTTTTTTTTTTTTTTAAGAAATTCTAATTATTACTAGCATTATTACTAGCACTTCTGGCACATTTCCTTTGTTCTTGATAAAACATCTTGATGAGTTGGGGCTTTCCCAGGGTGGGAAATTTTTGTGGACTGAGAGCAGTCCTGTCCCATTCCCGCTCTTCTTGTTGCGTGCCGCTCTAGGAGGGAGCTGCAAATGCCACTGTCAGGGGATGCAGCAGTGCCCTGCATGCAGGGCACCTCTGAACCCCCGTAGGACACCAAATGTAGCACAGGTCTGTAATTTACTCCACAGTCATGTGTTCTGTATTAGTCAATCATGCTTCTGAGGTCTGGGGTTTTTCTGCCCGTTTAAACAATGCCGTGAACCTTTGTAGTACACTGGGTTTTTCCTCTGTAATAACATTTGTCACTGTGCTAGTACACAATTCTATTTTAGCAGTTTTGAAGTCTGCATTAGTTGTTAAAATTCTTCAATTTATTTTTTCAATCAGTTTCTTTGGAACCGTGTAGGTTAAAATAGCTTATGCTTCAACTGTTGCTTATACTGTTTTATTTATCTGTCTATCTATCTATCTATCTATTTATTTTTAAGTTGGCAGTTTTTACTTGCCTTTCAGAGACCAACAGTAGAAATGGGAAGTTTGTAGAAGAGCACTGATAAATAGCTGTCAACATTTTTTTTTTTTTTAGAGCCCTTAAAATAATTTTGACTGTTTTAGGCATTACCTTATGCATTACGTGTAGCCAGCTAAGCCAGACCCTCTGCAGAAAAAAATGTTATGAAACGTTATGAAAAAAAGTCAAATTCCTCTTGGGTACAAGCTGTTACCTTCACTGAAGTAAACTCATATTTTAGAATGTAGGCTGGATAAGTTGTACAGGGGCCTTAGAATATACTTTGTTAATATTAGTAATCGGAATTTTTTGTATTTTTTAAACTTTCCGTGGCTGGTGCCATGTGCTGTTTCATTTTGTTGTGAGGAGGCACGGTGATCGACAGCTGTGGTGGAAGCAGAAGCAGCCCGGCGCTGCACAGGAAGCAGTTATGTGGCAGGTCCTGTTGCCGTCTAGCTGCTCTGCAGATTTTCCGTGAGAGATCATGAGACTGAAGACCCTTTCCAAGGATCCTGGCTGTAATTCTGTGACAGTATCTGTGTGCCAGGAATTTCAACAAAGAAGCAGGCTTTCAGGAGAAAAGGTTGTTATTTTGGTGTTTTTTTCGGGTGGTGTTATAGTGTTGTCAGGGTGCGATATACACCCATATTCTGTGGATTTGAAGAAAGAACCAGAGCTGTGCATTTCTGTTTGAAAGTTGAAACTTTTATCAGGTGTTAAAAGCTGCGTACCAAAGGCACCTGTGGTGAAATCAGTGGCCCTGTGATTTTTGCAGCTGGTTTAACAGTCATGGAAGTGGTTTAACTCATGATATGGTTTTGTAGCATTCCTTTCTCTGTCGTCATACTTTGCTTTGTTTTTTCATTCAACACCTCCACGTAAAATAAACTGTAGGTTCTCTGGAAAGTATACTGCCTGTGTACAGATTGTGTTCTCTTTCTATCCTGGTGAAGTGGTCCAAGGAGGCGGTCAGTAATTTTGAGGTGAAATTCGTTTTCTTCCATGAAGGTACCTGGACCATTTTGGAAAGAGGGCAGAATCCTCTAAAGTATGTGCTGAGTCTCTATGCTACCTTTGCAGCATGAGGGCTGGCTTGGGCATGTGGTTCAAGGATAGATGTGAGTTAAAATCAGCTGAATGTTTAATAGAAGTTTCTTCTTGTACCATGCTGCCCACTGTGAGGCTGGACTTGAAGGTGTTTCCAGCTGTCAGGATGGACTAACAAGCAGTGAACTGCAATGGCTCTTTTGTTACCTAGTGGAAGACCTATCTGAATAAATGCTAAGGCTGGGCTCTTTGGGAAAGATTTTTTCTGGTTTTTAAATGCTTGCTATTGCAGTTACTCAGAAAGGGTTTGTACACTGTGTAACTACTGTATGTGGTTAACTCTTGCGTGGGGTGAATTATGTCACATTAAGTATTGAATTCTGAAAGATTCCTGGACCAAGAAAAATAGTACAAACCAACAAGTTACTGGATATTATCTGTTAAACAGCAGCTTGGTTCTTAGAAAAATCTACTAAAGCTCCTTGAAAAAAAGGCTAATTTTGTGGGAATGATTAATGTATTAGGTGAGTCAGTTATCTTTCACTAAGAGGTCACTGGCTGCAAAATCACTGGAATAAGCTCCAGCTTTAGTAATTCTGCAAGAAATGACAAACTGTATTTGCAGCAGAATGTTTTTAAGAAGGGCCATAAGAAGTTTTCAAGGAAATGTTTTCTTGCCTGTAAATTCTCTGTTATTCCAGCAGAGGGTAGTTTATCCTCTAGGAAGCTAGGTGTGTAGAAGGAATGATTGGGAAAGGTAACTTAATGATTCCCATTTCCTCTTGTTTTAGATAGGGCAATAAAAATTAACTTCAACAGAATGACCTCATCAGATTAACAAATACTAAAACATACTGTTAGGCTACGGTATGTTCTTAGGCTGGGACTGGAAAAGGCAGCCAAATTCAACAGTAGTCCCATTTCTGTCCTGCTACCAAGGGCTTCATTTGCCCTTCAAGAATTACTGCAGTTTGTTGTGCTGAGAACAGTCACATTATCAGCCTAAGAGCTACTTCACTTTCATTTGTCAGCTAGTGAAGTAGATACAGGAAGCATTTTTTATTTCAAATACATAAAATCACTCTAGTTGAAGAGTGTTTGGCTTGTTTACTGTTGCTTAAAAGCCCTTCTTTCTGCCACTGTATCCACTGCTGCAGCAGCTGATGTTGAGGAGAAC
Source organism: Lycocorax pyrrhopterus obiensis (assembly GCA_014706295.1). Classification (NCBI taxonomy): domain Eukaryota; kingdom Metazoa; phylum Chordata; class Aves; order Passeriformes; family Paradisaeidae; genus Lycocorax; species Lycocorax pyrrhopterus. Next base: position 12,371,371 of record JACSVZ010000014.1, on the reverse strand, counting down.
AAGTTTGCAGGTTGTTGTGCTAGTACCCACCTGAAGCTGCCCTCTGCTCTGCTCACTGGTAGTGAGTGTTGACTGGGGGATGCTCTTTCTATGGTCTTCTCTTCTGTGATATTTTCATTTTAAATCAGTCATCAGGAAGCAGTCCTGAAGTAAGCTTTTGTGGCTGTCAGTCGTGAGGTGCAGCAGAAACTCTTCTGACATGAGAGCATGAGTGAGGGCAGTGATGACTGAATATTTGAACGGGTAGCAGAAGAGATGTGAGGATCCACAGTTGTTCTGTTGCCACGTTTCGATGGAGCCCTATTACTCAAAATTTGTTTCCTTCAAAGCAGCGTTTCAGCTCCTCATGGATATTGGCCTTTTTGTCTGATTTCTAAAAGAATACACTAATATTTATCTTTCTATTTATCTTAGTGAGAGGTGTAATATGGTTAACACTATGCTGCATATTTTTATCTTAAACTTCTGTATAATTTGCTCTAAACAAAACCCATCAAGGAGCATTCCTGTAAGAAACCTGTGAATATGGTCAGTATCAATCATGTCCACTCTTCCATGACTAGCTTGATTGATCTTGGTGTTACTTTCACTTGGAGCTTTCCCTGTGGTGAACAAGATTTCTATTTTTTGTCTTTTCTTTCTTTTTTTATTTTTTGTTAACACGATTGAGTCAGAGAGGCGTGTAATTCAAATCTAGCTCTATACCTCTGTGTTACAGACTTTCCCCCCCTTTTCTAGTTTTGAATTTTCTTTCAGAAATGACACATTATTTTGTTCTATTTATAATTTCCTATTTATTGGGTAAAAAAGCCCTGACTATATCAAGGATGAACAATGTGTCTAAATTCTTTATTTTGGAGCAGTACAGATATAACCAGTTAACTTGCTTCTATTTTTTACACCAATATTCTACATTATCAAAGGAATACAGGAAAACTTTTGCATGGATCAGTAGAAGACATATGCCATACTCTCTACCAATTATACAAGAAGCCTAGGCAATTAATCTTTATTGCAGGTGCTTTGGTAAGCTATTTTACTAGCATGGGATGATTCCAGACCTGAATACCAATCCAAGATCCCTTTTTCTGAACACCAGATGGACAAAAGAAGGAGGAGGAACCCAGGACAGCTTTTCCAAAGTCATACGAAGGGTTAGTGCCAGATTTGCTACTTGCCAGTCCCTTGCAATCTCGTAGACTTTGTTGCCTTTCAAAGTGGAGATAACTTTGGAGGAGACAGACCCATTTGTAGTTGATTTAAAGTATTTAGTTTGTACTTTATGTTGTTTCACTGGTAAGCAGTTTGCAAAGCGCTAATGCCTGGTTAATTGAGAGTGTAAGCTTGTCACACAGAAGAGGAATGTCTGTGTTAGCAATTAATATATTTTAAATAGACATAAGTAAACTTTGAACCACTGCCCTCCATAACAACAGTTCACCATTTATTAAAGATATCTATTAGCTTAGTAATATTTTTGAGATGTTTGTAAGTCAATATTCTTATGTACTTCTTACATTTATATATCTTATCCATTATTCTGGCATTTGGCTATAGTAGAGTTACAGACTAGAACAAAAATGAACTCCATTCTCTTTAGAAATGTAGATAGATAATAGTTTTAAATAATATGCACATTGAATTCCTGATGCTGTTTTCTTCACCAGCTGGAAAGCCTCTCACTGTCGGAAAGGCATTCAGTATGTTTGACATTAAGGGTGGGGGAATGTTTGTGTAATTATAAATGTTAGACTTTCAAATACGCCTTTTGATTGCAACAGCCTGAACTTCCACATGTCAACAGGAATTTTAACTTCACAAGATAAACCTTGGTTTATGTACTTTGGCACCTTGCTCTATTCTATATAATTTCAGTATGTATATCGCCAAATTGTAGCTGAATTTTACGTGTATGCACATGAGACATTTGGATAATGTAAGTACTCTTGAAAAATGTTGGGTTGCTACAGCTACTGTGTGCAGCTGTAACAGTTTTGGTATTGCGATGAAAGCTGAAATCGCACCTCAATGAGTAATTACCTGTGATCTTACAGGCTTGTGATATCTTGTGCAGTGCTGCTGAGCCTGGTATTAATTCTAGAAAGGCTGTTGGTTGCTGAGGTCTGAACATTTTCAAGGAACTCTACGTGATTCTTTCCTAGTTATGCAGCATGAAAACTTCAATGCTTTACAATGTCTCCATGGTGCTTCACGGGTGAGTTATTTTTAATATGGTGGTATTATTTTTTTCTTTCAGCTGAAAGAGTTATTTAAGAATATGATTCTGGATTCAGGAAGCAGAGTGGCTACAGTTTTCATCTGATCTGAGGAGGAAGAAAGAATGAAGATGGAAGCTGCAACCATGTCATCTGAAGGATTGCACTTTGGGACTGTTTGCTTTAGTATGGTAAATGAAGTGTCTGTGTCCTTCCCATCCTTTTGTAGATAAACTGGCTTTTTCATTTCCCGAATCCCGGGAATGATCTCAGAAAAATGAAAATGATAACCCAGGATATCTTAAGTATTTCTGTAGTATGAGAGACCCCTTGAGACATGCTGACAAGAAAGAAAAAGGAAAACAATGCAAAGGAGCAATGTTTCTTGTTGGATGATAAGGGCCTCTGGAGATCACAAAAGTTTATGGCATCTCATTTGTAATTTCTTCCTGCATGTATATCTGTGATATGCTTACTGCAGTAATGCTTCAGCCTCACCCACCTGAGCAAGTGCAAATATAGCAGTGTTGTGGGACACCCTCTCTGACATGGCAGATCTCGAAGGAATGTGTGTGATGTATCACTCAGTTCATGGACAGGTATGCCATGTGGAGAGCATTCCTGCATAATGTCCTGATGCATATTAATTAGACAAGCAAGGTACTCATGTGATGTAAATCACATTCTTTCTTGGAAATGTACTGATTCATATCACAAGTCAGAATCTAACCCAGTATGCCCAGTATGTCAGAAATTACAATCTGTTTTACAAATAATCTAAACGATTTTTTTTATACATTCAGGCAGAGAGAATGTTTTATTTTAGCAATTAATGGTTAATCATGTTAATTTTATTAGTGTGATGAGTGAAGGAATATTATCTGTAAAGGCTGTGGAAAGATGGTAACTTTCAAGAGAACTGGTGGGGCATACAAATTGTAGGAGGTTTGGTGATAAGACTGTAAATGTTGGAAGAAAGGAACACAACAGGAGCATGTGGAGAAACAGAGCTGGAGAAAACTTGTTTTGTAGGTGCGCTTCTTTTTCTTGGATCTTCATTATTTGAACATCCTAAAGGTGGTCTTCACTCCATTTCCTCATTACTTTCTGTTGGGTTACAGTAAATGCTCTCAGTCTGGGCTGCTCGCTCTATTGCCTTGTGTGCACCCAGAGTTGTGCTGACCCCAAGTGATCAAGGTATTTCCCCACTCTGGCAGTGACACTGTGCTTCTCAATCTCTTCTCTAAGCTGCTGGGCACTACACTCACAAAGAAAAGCATAAAAATTGCTGCAGCTTCAAGGTTTGCTGTACCCAGGTGCTTGGTGTTTGTGAATTTGCATCATTAAGGTTAGATGATTAGGAAGCCTCTAGGAAAAGGTGAGTTACATGGCAAATCCCAACAGGCTGAATGGAGAGCTGCTTGGGAGAGATCTTGAAGAGGGGGAGTGCCTTAAGCAGTGTCACTGTCTGGGACTGGTGTCCTTCAAGGCAGGCTCCCTTTCCTGAAATTAGCCATATGGCCTTTTTTGTTCAAAAACTCTTACTGTTCTGTTGCCTGCCACTCCCAGAACATGCTATGCACTACCTCAGCAGTTAAAAGGCAGCAGGCTTGCATTCAGTTCCTTTCTCTGCCTGAGGGAGCTCTAATCAGCATCTCCTATCTTCCAGGAAAGTGTCCTGGCTATAAAATACTGAGGTGGGATGGTTGCAGTGTCTCCTCTTGAAGGTGTTTTGCTGTGTGTGGAATAATTAAATATTAATTGAGAGTGCGAAAGAAGATCAGTTTACAGATTAGCTCACACATCTGGGAGTAGAGAGACATGAGTTTTAAGCCCTAGCTCCAGGGAGTGCTTGTCATTAGTCCTGCAGCCTGTCTTCAGCCTGGTTTTCTGAGGATGTCCTTGATTGGAATGCCACAGTTAAGGGAAGCAGCAGAATGTGGAACTATCCATAGATACGAACAGAAGTGAAACTGATTAAAATTAAAATAGTACTAGAGATGTCATCTCTCTTGAGCAATAGCAGCTGAGTGTGCTGATATGCAGGTTTAACTAACAGGGATGATGCTGAGTATCTAATTTGGGAACTTAGGCACCAAATTAAGCATCTAAATCCTACCTCTACAGAGGTATCCTACCTATACAGATCTAACCATAAATGCCAATGCATGCTGAAAATGTAAGGTATTTTTACAGTCCCGTGCAGCCTCTTGTGCTGCTATCACTGCTTTGCTCCTTTTTGTGTTGTATGTACCTCTCAAACCTCCTCCTCGTGTCTTTCTCTTTCACAGCTTTCCATTTCCATGTATGCTTCCGTTTATTCTATCAAGAATCCCTCAGTTGCTTTTTGCTGGATTCCATGTCTAAAACTGCTTCTTCAAACACACTGTGCCATGTATCAAAGCTGATCGTCTTACCAATGGTTTCTGCAGGTTGTTTTTTGCTTTCATCGCTTCCTTATTGGAGTGCTTTTGATGCCGTATTAACCAGCTTGACTAATGTATGGCAATGATGGTATTGATGCTCTTTCTGCTCACTTTTTTTCCTTACAGGAACTAATCAATGTATTTTATCTGAATTACTATCCTAGTTTTTGATGATTATTTTACTGGATAGTTGTTGGTAATCACCTTTTGAGAGATAAATGGCTCATCCAGTGTCTTATAAAAATGTATAAAGATGTAAATAGTAGAAATTGTCTGTACTAGTAACATTTTTATCAGTTATTTAATCTCTTCCAGTGTTTAGGGATTACGCAGTGTATAGGACTTTGTTCTATTTCTTTAATAAGTATGACCATCAAGAAAATAAGGCACTTTTTCCCCCCCTGTTTCATTACTGGTTCAGAAGGAACTGGGATGGTAACTGTATTTTCAAGACATAATCTGATATATTTCTACTCGTCAAGTACTTAGCATAGAGTAGCGCCTTCAGTCTTCAAAGTTGTGGCGGGTGTTAAAGTTAGCACTTCACTGCAAACGAAATTTTTTTAGCGGTTCCCAGTCAAGAAAGCTAAATTGGCTGTGGTAGTTTGCTTTCACTGTCACAAGGCTTTGCTAATATGTAGTGTGCTTTTAAGACTCTTCCAGTAGCTAAGAGAGTCCAACTTAACAGAGTATTACAGAAATTTCTGTAATAAAATATGTGACATCTGTAAACTCTACTGTCTTGAAATTGTTAATACAAAAGATGCTGTTGTAGACGTCAGTTTTTGGAGCAGTTCCTATTCAGGAAGTTTAAATGCCAGTGGCAGCTGTAGTGAATATTTTGAAAAATTTGAGTATTTTGAAAAAGTATGTCTGTTCTTGCAGGACCTTACTGGAAATTCTCAGCATTGTGTTTTGTCTGGGAATGAGAAGAGAATGTGTTAGAGCGATACCTAAGCTTTTACAAACTAAAAAACCTGATATCAAGAGCTTTTTAATTGTAACCAGAAACCTGTTCAGCTGTCTGAAATAGCTAACAGCATGGCAGATTATTGAGTATTTTAGTGATGGAGAGAACTGCAGTATCCATTTTAGTAGACCAGTGTGACCTTTTAAAAATACAATTTGTTTTATCTGAAGGACACACAAATATTAGTATCATTCCATTTTAAAGAAAATGGGGCACCATGACATTTTGAGAGCACCAGTAGAGGTACTTTTGACTAAATGCTTACCCACTGGTTGAAAAGCACCACGCATTTTCATTCAGCCCCAACATGAAGTATCTGTTATTTATCTGTGCAGAGACAGAGTAAGAAGCACGTATTCTTTTAATACTTTTCTTAAATGTTTGCACTGTTAATTTAATTTTTTTAATCTGTGCCCTGCATTAAGCCAACAACACTAAGTGCAATGTATGATTTTCATTCAGACTGATGAATTCAGTTACTGTACCCAAGGTGTTTAGCATTGCAATAATTTCTGGCATCATAATTCTAATCTGAATTAACTGCCCCTATACTTTTTTATTCTCCATCTCCCAAATAATTTAGTATTAATGATAAAACCTGATCCTCGTTGTGAGCTTACCAATAGAGCAGTTATGATGCTGGTCTTAGGGGAAAAAGTATGCAGATATGCTTGGAATTGCCCAATTAGTAATTCCGTTCTAATTTCCCTGTAGCAGGGAAGTAGTGAAAAGAGCTTTTGATATCCAGCCAAGACAGTTGCATCATAAAGGTTTTAAAATGACAAATTAAATTCCATTAATTGTGACCTGTTTCTATGAAAACCTAAGTCAAACCAGATTGAAATCATGCTGTGCTGTTCCTGGCTCGTGCTTTCAGGATATTTATGTTACCAGAATATTTGCTAACTGGTGGAACTGAAGGTATGTTGAAAATGTTATCAACCATTGTCATGATGAGATGCACAAAAGGGGATTATTTTTTTTGTCAGCTATTCTTCACTCACATTTTTTTCTGTTTTGATCTTGAGACTATTTGTGTCTTTTTAATTTCGTTCTTCACATTTTTTTTTCAAGCAGCCTTATTTGATTTGAACTTTCTGATTGTTCGTTGTCTCAGAGAGGCATGAACAGTGTGCAGACCTGATAAAAAGTAGTATTGGGTAGCAATTGGCATAAAGTAACACTGTGTGACAGCTACAAGCCCTCACTCAGAGTTTTTTGTTTCATTTTAAAAACTGACTTTTTTATAACCCTTTTTCTTATGCTGTGTGCATGTTTATAACCCCTGAAACTGTCACTTTGGGTTATTCCTGGAAATGGTGCAGTTTGTATGCAGAGCAGAGGGGCTGAAACTAATCCAGACCATGTCTCCTGTCTTCAGATCACCAACCTTAAAGCCATTTCTGAACTCCTGTGGGGCATGGTTTTGAGGAAGATTGCAGAGAGGCATAAAAGAAGAACTCCCTCCTAAATTTACATTTAATTTCCTCCATGCACTTTAATTTGGCCTCCAGAAGTTTGTTTAGCAGAATCCTTAGAGTCAACAGAACTCTTGAGCTGTAATGAGATACAGAAAGATAAATACACTTCATAATAAATTCATGTTACTATCCACTCAGAACAATTTTTAAGGAGGCAAATGAAAATTAAATATTTATAAATAAAATGAACTGAATTGAAAAACAAATTTCAGTCTGTAAGAGGAAGGGGAAGCCTTCTGAAAGCTAAAATTGCTGTTACAGTAACTGGAAGGCTCAAATATTGCACAAGAGATTTAGCCTGACAGCAGATGAACAGTTTAGGGAAATGAACAGCCGAGCAGCTCTGTTTCCAGTAGAAGTAATAGACTCAGCAGATTAGTTGTGGAGATTATAACCTCAGGAATGGAGGGCTAGTAAGGTGTTTAATATTTTTGCTAGTTTTAAGCCTTAATGATCTATATCTAAAAAGTACGCTGAGAGATGCTGCTGAGAGTTTTTAAAAAGGAAGCTCAGACTTTAGTAGAACTTGTCTTCTCAGTGGGGGTACACACTTTCGCCATTTCTCTCTGCTTTTCAACTTGCTATTTAATCTTCAAATTGTTTCTGAGCCTTTGCCACGGTGGATGGATGCTGTCTTTTTGCTAAAAATAAACTTGCAGTTTGAGAAGAATTAACAGAGAATTTGCTTGATGTCCTGCTGAAACCTGCATTCCACTGATAAGCCTTTCAGCTTTAGATGATTGGAAGGCAAATCTTTGTCTTCATAGAGATTAGATTGCAAGTAAATTACCAATACGGAGATTTTCACCCAAATAATGGCCCTGTGCAGGCCTTTACAGATCTATACTTGTTGATCTATACTGTAGAGGTCAATAAATATTACACTTTTTATGATATTTAGCTCAGGATGAGACACTGAGAGGAATATCTGAGAGGAAAATCATTGCTTGGTTTCAGTACGGCCTTTCAATGATGCAATGAAAGAAAGACACATTTTGAAATATCTCGTCTGTTAGGTAGCCTCACTTTTGCTTTTCAAGAATGTTTCCCTGGCAAGTCCATCATTTCCCTCTTTTTCTCTTGAGTCAGAGGACTACCCATGTCACCATTTCTTTGGTAGTTGTAAGCTTTTCTCATGAGCTCCTCTGTACTTTTGCCTCTGAGTAATGATTTTTCTCCTACTCTTTTTAATTTTGTTCTTTTTTTTTTTCTTTTTCTGTCACCATACGTGCATTTGTCAGTGACTTCTATGAACACTGACTTTTGGTTTTGCCTCATGTCTCTTGTATCCCTGATGATGTGTTTCTGCATTCTCTGTACCCTGTAAACCAGGAAAAATGCCTAGTGTTTTTGTTTGTTTTATCCATTTCCAGATTTACAAATACAGATGTGCTCCTGTTGCAATAGTACTTAGTAATGTAAATATTTTCTATGTATATATTGCATATAGTACCTTTTGTTTAAAAAACAAAACTGCTGTTGGTTTTCTACACAGTGAATCCTTCCTGAATGAGATTTGAACAGATGAAGAAAAAAAGAATTTACAAGATATTTTTTGTTATGAATTATTTTCCGGCATTAAAATAAGGGACACATTCTCCCAGCAGAACTGGAGAACGTACATAGAACATACAGTTCTAAACACTCAGCAATCATATTTCTTGGTTGAAGTATTTATTTTAAAATGCAATGTAGTTAGAAAATTAGGTATGCCACCTGTTTGTAATCAGGAATGGACAACATCCTGGGACAGAAGTGAAAGTGAACAAATTGACTGAGGTTGGGATTGTCATTCTGATTGCATAATAGTGAGCATGTGACAGCGGGAGGGACAGAGAGAAGAGGGAGATCAGAGGCTCATGGGAGAGTGTTCCTGTGTAACTGTGCTGGCAGTTTCACGGGCTGTATTGTTTTGAGCTTGTGGCTAATTGGGGCTAATTCAAGTGGTAAAGAGCTCAGCTGTCTAAAACAGCAATACTGAGACCCAGAGTTAAAAATAGGTTTCAGATACATTTTTAAAAGAGGTCTTACCAAGAGCTTATTTGCTGGCAGATAGAGACTTCTTGGGCTGGAGTAAGGGGAGAAGGCCAGGGCTGAAGTCTTCTTATTCAGGGTGCCAAGAACCTTGTGCCAGCATCAGGCTTGCGGCACTTACAGTCCCACGGTCATCACTTCGTAAGGTCTCTGAAAGAGAAGTAATTTGGTCTTTGTGTTGCTCGACTGGCTTGTTGGAATAGGTTTCAAAACGTGACTTGCACTAAGTGACAGTGACAATTTATAGGAAATCTGAAAGGTCTGATGCTGTCTTCTCAAGCCTTATAAGCAGCCTGGGGAGTTTTAGCAAAATCGTAAGAGACACAGAACTAATGGAAATTGAAAACCCTAACACAAAGTTGTATTCTGTGTGCGTTTATGTATCCTCATACTTAAAAAAGCAAGTCTCCTCTTTAACCTGAAATATAAAATATCCAATCTCGAAAGATTTGAAATATCAAATCTCAAAAGTTTTAGCACAGGAATTGCAAAAATATATGTATCAGATTATTTCCTGTGCTTTCTGATATACGATATTTTTATTTGTTCTAAAGATATGGAGTTATTTCCTAAAAATAATTCACTGAGACTGTCTCATTGTGCTTAGAAACCTTGCAGCATCAGCTTTCAGGGTTCTTAACTTTATGAACGAACAGGGATAATACAAATTTTAACAAAAAGAAAAATCATGGAACAACATAGCAGGGATTTAGAAATTCTGTGCAGTGTTCATTAAGTGCTTTTTGTCTGCAGCTCTCAGGTTCCATAACTATCAATTCTGCAGAAGCAATCCAAAGCCTTCTTAAATTGTTACTCAAAGACTTTCTAAGATGGAACTCAGTGGCACATGAAGAAGTTTATGACTTCGATTTTGTGAAAGCTTAAAGATGAACATAGCTGGCTGCACTAATGCAATAAAGGCAAGGACAGAAGCATCTTACATTTAGAGTCTTGCTTTGATGTTTGCATCTTCGCTGGAAAGAAATTTTGTGCAAACAATTGAATGGTGTGTAAAAAAAATTTGCTCCACAAGCACTATGGGAAAAATCTCACAATTATGCTCTATGTAGTATAGAGAAATTTGAGATAAATAGGCAGATTTCATATGATTTCAGTAGTCTTATGGTGTTATGTGGGTTTCTTCTGTAAGGGAAAGTCTGGAAGTTCCTCCTATTTTAAGCTGTAGTTTTGTCACCATTTTAGATTAAATTGAATGCAGGCTGCTGCGCTATACTTATGGATTTTTTTTTTCCTGTAGATGTTTGTTGACTCATATTGGGGTTTGTGTTTCTGAAAGATTGTTGCCTGGAGTGCTTTCACCTGAATTTGGAGGTTAATTTTCCCCTTAATCTGTATCTTGATCTCACTGAATGTGAGCATACGAAGGCCTGTAGGAATGTGCAGCTGAGGGAGGATGAGGTTGTTCCTTTCAGCAGCAGCCTAGCTTCAGGAGTATTTCAGCTGCCACAGAGATGTTCATTCACTGAGACCATGCAGAATTGTCCTCTAACAGTGGCAGTCCATCTCATCTGACCACAGAAGGAATCTTCTTAACTTGCTGAAACGGTGTTCTTTATCTTAAATAGTAAAAGCAAATGTGATCAATCCTGCTCCCAAAGTCTGTGTTTCAGAGTGTTGTATTACATAAGAGAGGACTTGTGCTGGGATATGAGCAGGTACCTTCAAGAAAACAATATTAATTTAAAAATCAATTTCCATGGCATTTTCTAAACTTGCTGTTATTTTATGAGTGAAGTAATAATCTGCTTTCACTGTCCTGTCTACTGATGAGTATGACTTGTTGCTCACAACTTTATTCTATAAACGAACCCTACTGATTTCACTTAGTTGCAACAATAAACTCAATTGAATCAACTGAAAGGACTGTATTTATAGAAATCTATTAAATTAATTTAATTTTTTTGTATTATGTAATTTGATTTATGTTTAAGAAAAATCATGTTGCACAAAAAAATCATTTTATTGTGATTTAGGTTTCCTTGCAGTGAAAATATGGAAGATGGCTTTGATTCTGGAAACTGCTGCCTATGTGAATAACACCATAAAATTAACAACTAGAAAACTAGTGTCAAAATTTATAGTGAACCCATAGTTCATGTCTTTAAATTATTAATGTTGAAACCAGTGCCCTCAGCATTAATATCTTTGGGTTTAATTGGGAAATAGTTCAGAAATCTGTCTCCTGTTTTCCCTTTAGTGTCTTTGTGTTTCTTATTGTTGTTTGCCCACTGAATTTGGTTTAATTTTCCAGGTAAGTATTTTTTCTTCTAACTTTTCCCTAGCAAATTTCAGACGTCTGCTAGGTGTGTGAAGAAAATAGAAGGAAAAGCTGTGGGTTTGTTTACCACGGTGTGTTTTTCCAAGAATGCTTTGTGAATATTAATCTTTTCTTCAATTGAAAAAATATTTTCTTAATCTTTGTAGGAAGGTGACAGTGCTTCAGTCACTGTAAATAAAACAGCATTCTCTTACAGTATTCTCTTTCAATAAACCCCAGGGTTTTTTTGTATTGTAAGCATTATAAAGATATTACTCATTAATCTTAATCTGGAACTGAGCTTCAACTTTAGCTTTCAAACCTGTTCCAAGGAATAGAAAAGGGGAAGACTAGGGAATTTTTTTGTATAGGCATGTCTTGTGGCCGGATGTTTTTTTACCATGGAGGTAAACTTTCTTTGTGTGCTTTGGCTGGTGTTCTGAACTACTCATTCTGGGGAAACAAAATAAAGGAAAAAAGAGGCTTACAGAAGCATGCTTTTGACCTGAACACAGCTACTACAGAGCTTCCAATTTCCATGGTATTAAAGAACAAAGACACTTCACTGAAGCACTGGGTAATACAGTGAAATAATGGAAAATGTGTCTATGAGGTTAAAATAATTGCAGTGATACAATACTGTGAGGACTATGCCAAAGCACAAAGGGACGATTTGTTCTTAATTTTTGTTTCCAGTGTCCTCTGTTGTTAAACACAACTCAACAAAAACATTATCTCGGAATCAAAAGAGACTGTTCTGAATGTCTGTCCTGCATGTGATAATGCGGATTCAAACATTTTTTGTCCAAATCATTTGCAAACTTACACCAGCCCTGCGAAAATCACACATTTGACAACCTACCTACAAGAGCTGAATTCTGTTCATCTTGTTCAGTATCAACTTGTGTAAATTCTTTGGATCAATTTGCCATTGTCATTTAGGCTGACTTACTTCATGCATGCTAAATGGCATTGATTCAATTGGAATTAAAATGTGTGTGACTGTTCTGTGGAAGAAAGATGGAATTTTCTTAGCTGTTTCTTTGATATCAGAAGATCTGTCTGCTTTTTATTATGCTATTTTAGAAGGCAAGTTCAATAAATTCCAGAGCATATGTGCCTTTCATTTTTATGTGTGGTCACTGTAGAGTAAGATAGTTGTTCCACAACTAGCATTCTCATCTCAGGATGCAAAAGCATAGACACCTAAGGTGATGTTTTCTGGCTGTATGTCTATGAAGCTAAAACTTCATTATCAAAATCTTGGCTTTTGAAACTTCTGTCTTGTTTGTCTGTGGTATGTTAGCAGCCACTGCCTGTGTTATCCTTCTATTTTTGATGAGAGGTAGAAGTACCTTTAAAAAGAATTCTTTAAAAGCCTGGTTGTACTGAAGACAAGAGGAGCTACCGCTGTTAACTGCGGTGGGACTAAGAACTTGACATCAGCACCCCTTGAAAGAGAATTCCCACTTAGAACAAAACCAGCTTAAAATTCTTCTTCAAGATGAATTTTACTAAGGATTGGCACCAAGGCTTAAGTGCAACATAAAGATAACAGTTTAGTCTGGCTCTGGACCTGAACATTCCAGAGATATATTTCATCCTCTTAAAATTTTATGGCCAAAGTCTTGATGTGTACTTCTCTTGTTTATAAACCATTCTAGCACATGGTAGGTATGGAAAATACTGCATAGAAGAAACTGTTTTTGTTGTTGCTTTAGATGTAAACTATTGACATTCACCTTTGGCTTAAATTGTGTGAATAATTTCCTTGATTGCCTTTGATGGACTCATTTAGGATTAGGGTATTGGTCATCGACCTCCTGTACTAGAAAAATGCCATTTGTCACTGCATACATTACAAATGATCGCATCAATCTTCCTGCTTATGTAATTGAATTTGGTCATTTACTGAGGGAATTGTGATCCTGGAAATAGAAAATGAAGTATAGAGGTGCTGGACTAATTAATTTAGTTGGAGAGAATAAAAAGTGTACAAATCATTGAACGTATTTGTATCTAGGAGGTCTGATTTTTCATTTTTGAGGTGGTATTTTGGAACAATGTTTGATAACTGTTTCACTTGACAGCTGTGTTGCTTTAATTTTTCCTCTTTTGATGACTTGGACTGCAGATGTGTGTTCCCATACTGAAAAGGTTAGATGAATGCAATAAAGGAGGAGTTGGTCTAAGTTAAATAATATGAATGTGTTTTGATGGTACCACTTATTTGGACAACTGCTTTTTCTTTGCATTGTTTCATTGGTGTTTAATTTTGGACAACTCCAACAAAAAATAAGATTGACAAATAAAGCCTGTACAATCATCAGGTATACAAACTTGGCACTTGATTCAAGCTTGATGTTTGTTCCATTGTCTTTTTTTCAAAAATGTTTCTTGTGAAAAAAACAAATGATGTCTACATTTGACTCAGCAAACACAGCTGGTGTTTGCATCCTTGAAGTCACTTGAGTTGCTTATTATCCTGACTTTATTACAGATGGATTCTACAAGTTTGAAGCACTAGAAATACATCTGACTTTTCCTTCCACTTACTCTCCACCTTCATTTATACACTGAAGCATTAGATCATACAATTTCTACATTTCTACATTTTAGGAATTGCATTATAGCCTTGGATCTTCCCTCTGGACCCCTCACCCTCAGCACAAGGTCTTTGCATCAATCTTCCTGCTTATGTAGTTGAATTTGGTCATTTACTGAGGGAATTGTGATCCTGGAAATAGAAAATGAAGTATAGAGGTGCTGGACTAATTAATTTAGTTGGACAGAATAAAATAACCTCAGAAGGTTTTTTGGTTTTGTTTTTTAATTAATGACTGGCAGAAAGGTGGACTAAGTATTTTTTATGTCCGTGCAATTCTATATTATGGTGTAAGAAGAAAATTCCCAGCTGGTTAGAGAACGTACGTAAGGCCTGTAAATGTTAAAGAGATGGATTTTTCATACAGAAAGGGGACTGCTTTTAAATATCGGCAACTAATTTACCCCAAATAGCAGAATCTCATACAGGAAATGAATTAAAAATCTCTCGTACAATATGAAGATGTGTAGTCATCTAGGAGTGGGTAGATTTCCTGTGGCCTTTTAGACACTAACTGCAATAAAAATAAGCACTTATATTTTCTGTTTATGAAATTAAAGCTCATGCAGTTTTACTTCTATGAGTAAGATTTATGGTTAAATGTAATAAAAAGTGCAGGCCAGCCTGAGTCACAGCATTATTCCCTACAGTGAACCACTGCAATTGGTGGACAGTACTGTTGTCGTCAGTGGGGCTCTTGAGTCTCTGGAAGGGTTGTACAGATGGGCTTTGCAGATAGGTTGGAGATTGTTCAGAGGGAGTGTGTCAACATTAATTTTTGGCAAAATTAAACTGCCCCACACTGAGGGTTATGTGAAAGTGAAGTTGAAATTTATTCAGTGAGGCTTGGTGTTGTGCTCACATGTCCATGTCAGGAATGCTGTGTGTGTGTATCATCAGTTTCGTCAGAGTCCATTCAGTAGCTGTATGTTTACGCAGAGCCCTTACGTGCACAGGACAATATTCATTCCAACAGCCTCAAAACTGGAACAGGTTTCTCCATGATCTTTTTCCCTTTTTCCTGGGTCAGCTCAGGCCTCCTTACTTGTGTAATGGATCAAAGTGATCTATTGTTGCACTGGAATATTTTAAATGGTGTGGGTAGCTCCTGACTGTCAGTATTAGTCATTCACCAGCATGAATCCATACCATCTGTGTACGGAAGAGCAAACTAAACAATCCGGTGCGTGATATTATAGTTTTCATACAGTTATGGAACGGATCTGTTTAAATCCTTTAGGCTACAAATGTCATCACTGGAGAATTAACAATATTTGCTATTTTCTTTTCACAAGGGCACTGGAATGTCACTTGTAATCCAGGATTGAATCTCCTTAAAGCAGAAGTTCACGGTTTGCATTGAAGTTTGTGGATCAGGATTATGCCCTGAACCATCAGAATGTGGTTGCCATTACACTGGGCAAATATAAAGTGGTGTAAATGTTGAACTCATGCCACACAGACCTCCAGGATCTGAGATGGCTAATGTTGGTTATACCTTACTGTGTCCATTTTTGCAGGAGACCCACTCGTACAAAGCTCAAAGGAGGACTGGAACTAGAAATGAGACAGGACAAACAGGAGCTCTGCCTCTTAAAAAGCTACCCATCTTTTTGAACATAATTGTAGTCTGGGCAGTTTAATATTTTTCAGCCTTTGCTATGCCAAATAATATAAAAAACTGAGGAAAGTAACATGGAGGGGTGAAACAGGTCATATGTATTAAAATATATAATAAATATGTGTATTTGAATTTGAATATAAACACTTGCACAATCCTGAACAAGTAAATATTGTTCCTACTAACCTTCATAGCAAATTTGTGGATTCATTAGGGTCAGGAATTTACCTTGAAACAGAAATTGAGGTGGAGAGAGAAGTTAATTGGCAATAGTGGTACCTGTCATCAGTGAAAGTGTAAATGGATTTTCTAATGCACGCTATTATCTTGAATATATGGTATGCTGTGGTAGCACACTGTGTGCCATGTGCCTCGCCCTTTCATGTTACTCCCCCTCATTTTTAATGACTCGTTCTGTATATTAAGTGTGGAGACTGTTCCAAGAGTGAGACTGGCACATTCTTTACACAGCTGAATTGACACGTCTGAAGCTGCCTCTGGCTACTGCTTATAGATTGCCTTGCCTTTCTTTCGTGGAGAATATGTTTTGCCTAATTTTAGTCATGCAAAGCCTTCAGTGTGATGTTGTCATAAGTCCTTGCGCAGTAGAAGGCAGCCGTCTGCCTCCTTGGCCATATATGGCTTTTATGTTGTTGCCATATGCCTGCTCTGGCATTACCTGAGTATCACATGCATTTCATTTTGTGTGAACTAAGTGTCCTAGGGGGGAAGGAGAAGGATTTCTGCAAGAGAGAAAACTGTCTGTCTCCTTGGGACTTAGGTAATGAGAGTAAGGAAAAATAGCAATGAAGGGAAAATAACTATAATTAATTCTATTTTATTTGATGTTCCCCCCACTGTAAAGAAGAAAATACCATAATTTAAAAATAACATAGCTCAGGCATTGGTAGTCAGGGGCAGGGTTCCATGAGCTGCTTTGTGCCAGAAAGCAGTACCAGGATGTCTGATGGCATTAGAAATGGCTCTTCTCTGCTGCTGTGTCACCAGAGCAGCCACCACTGTGCCGTGGCCCAGGCCAGCTGCCCCTCTCCCAAGCAGTTCCTGGGCAGGACTGGGGAGTAGGCTCTGTCTAACATCTGATTCTAGGTTGTACCCTCTCTGTTTTGCAGACTCAGGCACTTCAGTAGTAGAGACCTGATGAGTTCATTGCCAGGTGGCCTCAGTGTCAGAAAATGGTCCTGGCCACTTTTCTTATATATATATATATATGTATATATATATATATATGTATATGAAAATGTGCATAAATAAACAAACCAACCCCATACGTGTATATATGACAGAAACCTTAGCTCTATAAAGAGGAGATTTGCAAATCACAAGCAATTAGCAATTTATTTTGAATATCAGTGGGCCCTGAAAGTGTAACTCCTGTTAGAGTCCCTAAAAGTTGTGCCTAAAATTTTTAGTCGCTCAGGCACATGCTTTGAAATACAAGTTAGTTTACTAAGTGCCTTTGTGGAGCCTCACACTACAGTCACTCTTTGAGTCACTTTTTGGACTGAGTTTTCACTTTCCCATCTGTTTTTAGAATGTTAACTCAGCTTTAAAACTTAAGTGTGCCTTTTCTGAAGCCTATGCCAGCACACCTTTGCTTTCATGCATATAGGCTGCATTTTAAAGAAAGCATAATTTATTATGTTTTCACCTTTATATAGGCTAGTTGACACTATAGAGGCCTACAATTTATCTTCTTTACCTTAGTTTGACCTCTGCTAGTTGTGTATTCACATCTCTGCCTTAGTAAAGCCACTTTATTTTCTGTATGTGTAGATTTTATGGTTATGCTCAAAGCATCCTTGTACCTTCGTTTAGTTTAGCATTCATTCCTGTTATTCTCAAATTCAACTTTGCTGGTGGATTTTGACAACCTCTTTTAGACTGCTTTTCACTGTTTATTTCCATTTCCTAACAGCTTTTGTCTTAGCCGTCTCCATCACTGATGTACAGTGCCCTTCACTCCCTTTTCTCTCACAGATGTAGGGAAAGGACCAGAGCAAAACAAGCTTTGTTGTTGGTTTATTTCAGCAAGTTGCAGTCAACTCTGTCCAGTTAGCTGAAGAAGTATGAGAAATTGCTCCTAAAACAAAGGGTAATCTGCCTCCTAGGTTTGGCTTGCTCCCTAATCCTAGTTCATTTACTGTTCCATCCAAATTTTTTTAGCACTCTGTAGTTCCTAAATTTTTTTGTTTAGTTGCTTTGTAATGTATAGAACAAATGGCAGAATGTAAGTACTTGGCGTTATGTTTATGCTTTATACAGATTAATTATGTGTTAGATGTGAAGTATCTCGTGTTTGTATTAAAGTTTCTAATGTTTTCATGTCAATTAATGACCTTGTTCTTGTGTCATGAGTCGGGGATAAGGAGAACCTATATTTGCTTTCTCCATACTTCATCGCAGTGCACATTTGTCATTGTTGGTTTGCTCCTTACAGAAGCTAATATTTTTTTATCCTTTCTGATTATTGTATGTGAGGTGTCCAGCCCTTTGATCATTTGCATTGCTTTTCTCTGAACCTTGCCTAGTTCTGCAGTATCCCTTTCGAGACTGGGTAATCAGAAGCACGTACAGCATTCCAGGTGAGACTCCACCACTGATTTATATCGTGGCATTACAATACTTTCTGCATTATTCACCATCCTATGTCTTATCCTTCAAAACATCATGTCTGCTTTTTTTACCACAGCTCAGCATTGAGCTGAGGTCTTTAATGAGTTTTCTACAGTGATACCAGACTATTTTCAAAAGTTCATACAGTTAATTTAGGATGATGAAAGTACACTCTTCCTTTTTTCTTCTGTCCAATGTGGGTTATTTTGTATGTACAAACACTGAGTTTCATTTGCCACTTTGGCGATTTACTTTGGTTTCTCTTGTAAACTTCTCACAGTCCTGTCTGGACTTGACCACCCTAAATAGCTTTGAAGCACCTGCAGTTTTCCTTGCTTACTACTCAGCCTTTGTCCCAGTTTTTGTTTCAGTTATACTTGAAAAGAAACAAACACCTTGATTTTGTACTGGTCAACTTACTTTTTCAGTAAAGAAAACTGAGCATTCACCACTGCTGCTTTTTTTCTGTGCATCAGGAAATTTTGATTATGCCAATACTTCGCAGCTCAAATTTTTACTCGACTCTACTGACATTTTGAAAGGGACTTTTTTGAAATCTGATTTTTTTTAATGTTTTATTGAGGTACACACCAACTCATGTTCTATGCATGGTGATTTGTAACACATGAACTTACTTGTGGCTTCTCAGAGTGCTGCTGCATAAATCTACTTCTATAATTATCACCTCTCTGTCATATTTTTCAATGGTGAAATGAAAAGAGGTCTTGTGTTCTTGCAGTTTAGTAGCAGGGTAAGTGAATGTCATAGGAGATAGGGTGAAGCATGGTTCATATTGTTTCACCTATTTCTTAAGGTCTCTGATGATGCCTCTCAAACCATTTGTCTCATATCTTAACCTGTCCTTACTCTTACAAAATTTTCCTGGACACTTCCAGACTTTCCTGTTACTTACTTAATCACTGTTCCAGAAATTTAAAATAATGGCTTATTTGCCTGTCCATCCAAGACACAGAGGACAGATTATTCCCTCATTCTTTTGTGTTATCACAGTAACTGTAGTCTGTTTATAGATTTCACCTTCACTCTTTTCTTCCTTAGGGTAACCATTCTCAATATTTTTTTCAGTGTTCATGAGCTCTGAGTTTCTAATTATTATTGTTCTATGCTGTATCATTTCCAGATCATGCACAACTCGTGTGCGGTGCAGTTCTGCAGACTGGCCACAGCTGACACTTTCACAGAGCTGAGCAGAACCAAAGAAGGTAGTCACATAAAGCTTGTCTCAGGAAGGCAGGTTCAAGCATTGGAAAGCAAAATCGTTGAAAGTGTCAAAGAGAAGGAACACCCCAAATCTGCAGTTTGTTCCACTAATATCTCCAGGGGATGGTTGCATTGATGTTCCCAGATACCTGTCATCAGCTGATATCTCTGAATCTCAGTTTGTCTCCTGAGACTTTGCTATCAGGACTGAAAAGTACATTTGCTAGGAGAGAGAGAATGGATAGCCTTAGCAAGTTTGGCTTTGTTGACTTTTATATTATGATTTTGTTGAACATCCCAGCTGATATTTTCATTGTAGAAGTGTTACTGCAGTATCATTCCACACAATGTTAAAAAGTCTATGAGATACCATTGCTAAATATCTTGGTTTTTTATAGAGCTTTCAAGGATGGGATTATAAAAAGTAAGGGACTGTTTTTGTTTTCTTGGTGGGATGATTCTTTGTCTTCCTTGCTTGGGAGAGAATGAGAAGGCCCATGCCTTGTCTGGTGTAAACTATTTGCTTAAACTTTTTCCAACTTTTTCATAAATAACTAGATGACAGTTTTGATACACCTGTTATATTTTTGTATAGCGATGTATAGGAAATATGTGGAAAATATAATGATTACCTTGCAGATCCCACATAATTCAGTTTGTATTTTTTATTATTGTGGTGAAGAAATCTGTTTTTATGTAGTATGGATGAGAAAGAAGAGGCTTAGGGTGTAACATATTTTAGGCTTTGTAACTTTAAATAAAAGCCAGAATTTGAGGAGCCCTTGGAAATTCACTGTATTTCTATGAATCAGACAAGGTAGAACAGTCCTAATATTCAGGTGGGCGCTCTGCAAATATGAATACTCTGCTGTCTGTGGAGTACCTTGTGTTTTGACAACAGAGGAAAGAGGCAAGACAAAGAGGCAGAGTTTGTAGAATGGTGTTTTGTAGAATGGAGTCCACAGGAAAAATTAAATGAAGCAAAGAACGCACACTGCTCTGGTCTTGAATGGTGAGCCACTGTGTACATTGTTTAGCTGACTAAAGGTGTTCTGGGTTCTGCAGATGGAAACCAGCTGTTGCCCAGCCAGAGCTGTCAGTTGGCTCACTCAGCAAGGATAAGCTAAATGTAGCTTTGCCGAACCTTTTCTTTTTCTGTTTCTCCCACAGAATATTTTTAAAATTTTTTTGTTTATTTGTTAGTTTTTTTGGAAATAAGTAGAACTGAACAGTGTCCCATAGGTGCACATGCAATACTGCTTTTTGAAAGGATTTTTTAATATTTCTTTGAATATTCTTGCTGAATATTTGCCTCTTGGGACATCATTACACACTGGGTGGCATTCTTAACTAATGATCATCAGTGATTGGCAGTTAATTGAGTAGTAAAAAAGGTTCAGATTAGGCCGTCTTTGCTTTGAATGGCACAGTCCTGACTTTTATTTGTTGCTCTCTATTTGCCTAGCTTTGTAAAGATCCTCTGATAATCTCGCAGCATTTAATCTTGATTATCTACAACAAGGTTGTGTCATCTGCACATTTTGTTGTTGCGTTGCTTGTTACCTTTCTTGAATGACTCATTTTAATGTGGAAGATTTGATGTCCCACCTTCAATTTACTAATGTATTGTTCTTTTCTGTGTACTTCTCCTTCAGATTTCGGTCTGTACCATGCCAGTCTTTTATCAGATGCTCAACCAGTGTGAAAGCTTCTTCTGATGACTTGTATAAAGTTTTTCTTAAATATTTACTTACAGAATTAGTATTTTGCTGACATTCAGATATTGACAAGGATTTTGGGATTGCCAGGGGTTAATTAGCCCAGTCTCTAAAGCTTCACCAATTGATTTTCAGGCTTTCTTGTGGGGAGGGTGAGGAGGAAGTGTCTGTGTTGAAGTCTTAGGTATGAGAGCAATTCACACCAACATGCCCAACCAGAATTAAGTAGTTCTGTTGCTGATAACCACGTAACTGTGGGGCTGAGCTTGCAATGCAATGTATGTTTGGAAAGCTGTATAAACCTCAAATGACCAGCTAGCACATTGCATTTTCCTACCCCAGGTAGTGCTCTCTGTATTCCCAAGTCAGCTACTCTTTGTACATAAATTGTAATCAGTCTTTTAAGTGTAGTCTAAATACTTCCAGATAATGCCACTGGGAGATTTCCATTAGGACAGTATGAACAAATTTATCTTTTTATTTTTTAAGAATATAGATATTTTTGGGAAGTCTGTACTCCGGTTCTGCCTTCTGTTCTGTGGGCTTGTAGAATATGCATAAACTTGACCTGGTAGCCTCTGATTTCCTGCATTTCAACTGCAACAGACATGCCCATATCTCTGCTCACACAGCTTGGATATGAAATGTCTAAGAACTATATTACATCCAGAGTATTCCTGTTATAGGATGGACTATATAGGTTGAATGTCCTTTGCACATGCTGTACAGTACATATTTGTTCATTATGATAAACTGCTTATAAACCCACCTGTATTAACATTTACCATCTGTTTTGCTTCTTGCATAGTCAGGTGATGTGGCTGTCTGAGAATCAATGAATTATTCTACCTGGCAATTTTATCATCGTTGGTTTTGTTTGCATAAGTCTCCCCTCCTATTTCTAAACATATCCTGCTAGTCTTGTTAACTGTATAATTGATTTTTATCACCTATCAGCTCTTACTAAATATGCATAGATGTCTTTTCAAAGATAAAATTCTCCCACTTTTCACCAGTCTGAACATCTGTAGATTTTGGCTGTCCACATTTATTTCTCAGCCTTAGGACAATGTTTTCTGAAAGGGGACATTAGTGCCTAAGGAGCATACTTATACAACACAGCTTGGCATGTACACAGATGATTCCTGTAATGAGGAAAGGGGAGCCCCGTGCATAATGCACGAGTAAACACATTCAGAAGTAACTGCTCAGCATTGGATTTAATTGTGTGACCACGTCCCAGCCGCAGGCATTTTGCAGAGCTCTGAGATTTTGGTGGTTCTGTGCCAGCTGACAGTTGCTGAAGACATGTCCCAGGGTATTCAATGCTTAGTTTTTAGGAGGTAGCTCTCACTTGTGGAGTCTGTTGCTCTCCCTCTTCCTCCCTTTCCTACAACTGATTTTCAGTGACTAGCCTTGTCAGACTGTGGGCTCCAAACTCACCCTCTGCAGTAAGAGCCTTCTGTAACTGCGGCACAAGACAGTGCCGGGCAGAGGTAGGTAGTTTAGGCTACATCTGAGGATGCTACCTAGGATGTTGTTGGTGTAGCAATGCCCATGATTACCAGCTCGGTATGAATTAGGCTGTTGCCTGAAGAGCTCTGTGCCAGCACCCCCCTGCTGAGGTGGCTCATGTGGAGGTATTTCTGCTCTCCCTGCAAGGCACTGCTGTGTCTGCATTAACGCACTTTTTAACCTCTCTGCTAACTTTGCTTTTAATCCCTGGCTCAATTTATGCTTCCCAGCCTTAATTGCTGTTTCACTGCCTCTCCTGGGAAAGGTCATTCTTTCAAGTCTGTGAGCATGTGGAAAAGAGTTTATGATGTCATGTGTAACACTATTTCATTCCGTTTGGGCAAAATCAATTCCGCTGCTAGTATTTTTTTAACCAATATATTGCAAGATAGGTCTTCCTACAAATGCATAAGACAAGTATGCCATAAAGCTGAGATGTAAGGCACAAGAGCAAACTCAAATATAAAATCCATGTTGTTGCAAAAGTGCTCAATGATAAAAAAATATCCATTCTAAAAAGGTTTGTTTGAGCAATTACTATTTCAACTGCATGTCTTTTGCCATAATGTGTTCCGTCATGACACCAAATGTAAATGCTCTCGCTTTTTTAGGTTTATGATGAGCATAACTCGCACAACACCAATTCTACCCTTGGGCCTATTCATTTTCTATTGCACTATTACGCTCATGTGTCATCAGTCTGACTGGACGCTTTTTGTTATGTTTTATTCTCATTAAGCCAGATGTCCATGTTTGTAGACTAATTTGGGAATGCTAGGCAGAATTTATTCCTTAGACAACTGGGGCCATCTGCTCCATGGTGGAATGACAAGGTCTGGGAC
Source organism: Lycocorax pyrrhopterus obiensis (assembly GCA_014706295.1). Taxonomy (NCBI): domain Eukaryota; kingdom Metazoa; phylum Chordata; class Aves; order Passeriformes; family Paradisaeidae; genus Lycocorax; species Lycocorax pyrrhopterus. Next base: position 12,347,810 of record JACSVZ010000014.1, on the reverse strand, counting down.
TGAGAATGAGCCTACAGTTCAGAAAAACAAAAAAAAGGTTTGTTCACAGATGGAAAGAGTAATCCTTCTTCCTTAGGGGAAAAAAATCCCAGTCTACTCACTGCTATCTGTTCTGGCATCTGTTGTGATGCTAAACAGCTGGTCATGACAGGATGACCAATAAATCCAGGTGACTGAAACTGCCAGGTTCATATCCCTTGTCCCTGAGATGTAAGCTAGACCTGTGGCTGGTATAACCTGAGTATTCAGAAATAATGCTTCTGCAAAATTGGTTTTAAAAGAATGAGGGAAAAATGACAGGAGCTTGCTGTCACGTGCTTCATGGAAATGGTGTTTCTCCGTAATGCTGGTAGGCTTCTGATAAATCCATTATCTCTTCCTGAGCTCCACAGTGATTTTCTTCTGCATGGCAAATGACAACAAGCCTGTTGAGAAATTTAACTTCTCAGCTCATTCCTTAAGCAGGCATCAATCATATTTAAATACATATATAATTAGTATCTCTCTGGATTCTGTAGGTAGGTTTTATCTTGCCAGTGTCATTCCTGTTTGGTTCCAGCTGTACTGAAACAAAGAAAACCAGTGAGCTGATGACATTAAAGTGTGTCAAGCCTAGTGTACAGTTTAGCTGTATAAGTACGTCTGATTTCCTGGGCATTTGAGTTGAGGAAATATAAATATTTTGATTGCATGCCAGAAATATGAGATAAACTTTCTAATTAATAAGAATATTAAAAGACAAATAATGAGGCATAAAGCTCATAAGTACATACACCCATATAGCTCCAGCATCCACCTACACGGGAGTGTGTAGGAGGCCCCACAGATGTTTATTCTCTTTATCAGGATCAGATAGTTGTTTTCCACACTGAAAGCAAACCCATATCTGAAGGGGGTGAAGATATCTGAAGAAATACAGTGAATCTCATTTTATTTCTACCAACATCTACAATGAATTTAATTTTAATCATTTCAGTAACTGTCCTTCTACACAGGCAAGAGTAAAATGTTAAAATTTTAAGATTCTTACAGTAATGTGAAGTTCCACTTGAGCTCAGCAATGAGGGTAACTGGTTTGAACAGCACTTGGCACTAACAGCTTTCTGAATAAAGCAAACAAGAAATATTTATTTGGAATCATCAATCTTTCAGGTTTTCAGCCTCCTAGTATTGCATGGGACAGTAGTGTGGATGTGTTTGATTTGGTCTCATCATAATTTCTCAGAATTTTTTAAAGATTTGTTTCTTCTGTCATATTTAAAATTAGGCTGTATTTAGTTTTAGAAGAAAATGCAATTTCTCTGCTTGTATTGTGCTAATTAGGACTATAAGTGCTCTAAAATGAATGTCATAGGTTGTCCATAGAGATAATCATAGAAAAATATTCTAATTTCTTTTTTAAAATACAGTGAATCGGTCCATTTATATATGCTCATTTGCTGTGAGCAACAATTAATTTTAGTATTTTGTTCACAAATGACTACTTACAGAGCAGAACTGTTCTTTTCATAGCAAGTAGGAAAACTCATCTGTCTCATTGTGGCATTGATAGTACAGCATATGGCAAAGACTCATCATTCAGGCTAAGCCCACTTGTTAAACAAGTGAAAAGCTGAATACACACATAAACTTTGTTCTGATTCGGCAAGCATGCATTGCTGGAGTACATCTTACTCTGAGTCTTGATTACTAAGGCCAATAGAGTAGGATGTGGATTCCTGAGTTAAGCAGGAGAGATTTCCAGTGTTGCATTAGGAAGCACACAGGCCAGGTTGCCTGCTCTTGTGAAATGCTGCTGCTATCAAAGGATTTTGCAACCTACATGCATTGGCTGCCACAGACGATCAATACAGGAACCCTTTCTTTGGGCATCTGTTTTCCCAGAGGTTTTTAATACCACTGTTTCTGTTTTGGGATAAAGTCTGGACCAGCAGGATCCTAAATTCAGATCAGATGTCCTAAATAAAGGGCTGATGGTGAATTAGGCAAGAAAGTTTTTTCTTTTTTTTCATTTTATTTTTTTATTTTGGATAATACCTATCCTTATTTTTAAGAATACAGTTGGGTGTTGTTCCAGTGAAGTCAGCAGAAGACCTCCCTCTGAATTTAACAGAGGAAATGTTCTGGTTTTATTATGTGTATTTTGTGTAAAATCCTTGAAAAGTCAAAGAGAGTAATCAGATTTTCTTTGAAGTTTTGAGAACTGACTGGTGTTAAAATATAACTGTTGACAGCTCCAGCAATTGAGACTCTTCCTGCAGCATAAATTGGTGGCTATCCTGGGTTCTCTCACCAGAGTTTGCAGAGATATTAACCTGACAGTAAAAAGCCCTAGTGGTATTCATGAATGCTGCTTCTTGGGTGGGAAGGACATCAGAAGAAAGCATTTTATTAAGAGTGCCAAACTATATTTAAGTGTGTAAGAAAAGGTGTGGAATTTTACAAATAGTTTTTGTGTCTTTTAAAAACACTTTCAGTTATTAATTTTGGCCAGAATTTTTTTGTGGTGAGTCACAGCAGGAATGTAATTGTGGCTTTCTCTTATATTAATATGTTGGAATAAGCAGTTCCTAGGTAGTGTAACTGCAGAAACCCAGCTGGCTAAGGGAATACTTTGTCCATCTGCATGTGTGGTCAACTTACTCTGTATTTGCTGGTGGACCAGCAAATGCACAAGACTATTCTGGTAGCTCTAATAGCACTGATTAGAGCTCAGTCTGATTAGATGTACTTGGTTATTAATCTATGGAAGGTAGGGAGGACTGCAGTGGAATGCGTAGTAAAACAAATCATGAATGTGGAGGAAATAGAATATATCAATTCCACTACTCGAAAGACTGCTAGTACATTAATATTTCCGTGTTTACAACCTTCTTTATTTCTCAAGGAGTTTTTTAGTTGGACAGGAATATTGTTGTTTTTTGTTAACAGGCAGTTTTTACTATAGTTCTTAAAATTACCAGGAAATAGTCATAAAAGCTGTTACAACCATAGAATAACAGAATGGTTTGGATTGAAAGGGACCTTAAAGATCACCTAGTTCCAACCCCCCTGCCACTGACAGGGAACCTTCCACTAGACCAGGTGACTCAAAGCCCCATCCAGGTTGGCCTAGTTTCATAATCAGAACTTTTTTTGTTGTTTTTTTTTTTGTTTGTTTGTTTGTTTGTTTGTATGTTTGTTTCATTTTGTTTTGTTTTGTTTTGTTTTGTTTTTTTCTGAAAGTACTGACTGGTTCTGTTGGGTTTTTTCCTGCTACTCCAAATACTCTGTTTCTTCTGTGATCAAAACCTGTTTCACACAGACAGTGTCACTTTATAGCAGATTTTATCACAAAAAATATATAATATATATATATTCTGTATATATATTTTGCTACTCAGCAGTTTATGTGTATAGCAATGTAAATCCATTTAGTCAAAATGAGAGTAACAATACAGTTACTAACTTGGAGCTCATAAGAATTGGTATTGTCTTAATCAACTGGTTTGTATGATTTATTCTTTAAAAGGTGATATAAGCATTCTAAACTTACAGAAGATAAAAACCAATATCAGCTGAAATAATATCAGTTCCTGTAGTGTGGCAGCTTGTTTTTCTCAACAGTGGATTTTGATAAGAAAATCATTGTTCTGAAATATTAATCAAGAATATTATTCTAGCGTTTGTGAAGGACTCTTCTAAATCTTTTTGACAGGGCTCTGTGAAATGTGCTATGGAAATTTTCTGCACATGGCATCAACAAATTGTACAGTGAATATAGCCCACTAGTTTATTATGATTGAAGAACAGGTGCATCTGGAGGTTAAAAAATGTGAGGTGAATATCTTTTTAGAGTTGTGCAGGCACAAGGTATAAGTGGAGAGGTATATAACTTAATATTTGTTAAGCAAATGCATAGATAAACACCTTGTTTTAAACCGATGCAGCGACTGACAGTAATCTTGCTTAGCATACTGTGAAAAAAACCTGCATGTATAGAAATAGCTTAGAATAAACTTTGTCAGATATTTGTTCAACAAAGCTCTTAAAAGGTGTGGTGTAGTGATATTTTGAAAATATTTTTTAAGGAGTACTGTTAAGGAGTACTGTTAAGGGAAGGGTCTTATTTCAATACTTACTCAGAGTTTCGGTTGTTAGCTCTTGTGTGAGTCAGTCCAGGCAGATGTCTGAGTGTCTGCTTGCATGGACCTTGCTGGGACTGCTCAGGTGCTTTAAGTTATTCTGTTATTAAAATGATCTAGATGAAAATCTAAGCCCTGAGCTCTAAGCTGTTAGCCCAAGCCTTAGGGCTCTAAGGCTAAGATGAGGCTTAGAAGCTCATGTTTGTTAATGAACATCATTCCATTACCCTTTTTGGGAATGCATTATAACCTTGCCACCTGGGCAAAGCTTGTGCATTGGCCAAACAATCAATTGCCATAGTTTCTAGATGCACAGGACTCCATGCAGCCTGGAAAAGAGACTCCTTAGGGAAATCACCAGGACATTAAGAACACTTCAGTAACCCTCACTTTCCTATCTCATGACCATAATCTTCACTTTCATTTTAAATTAGAAATAATCTAGTACTCTCTTGATCACAGAGTGAAAAAATATCTGCTACAGTAGTATATTCTATAAGTATCATATCTTAAGCAGGTCTGCCTTTATGCATCTTGTCCTATCAGTGACCCATTCTTTTTGCCTTCTTCATGTATCCCTCTTACTTCCCAGCACATGTTCTGAGATCCTTATGGAGTTAGACTGCCTCCTGCATACCCATGTACCCAGTGCTCCTTATGCAGCTGGGTAATCATTTCCCCACTGCAGTTATATTCTGCAAGCCTCTTGCAATGATATGTGTGATGTCCTTTTTCCTAAAGCCCACTTTTAGGGATGGGCTTCCACAAGAAGGATGCAGGTATTTGGTACAGTTAAAATCAAGTTATCGAGAACATAAGGCTAAGTAGGATTCTAATTTTCTGCCCTTCAAGTGTGAGGAAAAGACAATGTAATTTGAAGTAATCTCAGTTTTGTATGACTCTCATAAAGGACTTTCCCTTTTGCTATATGTGGAGTATTTTGAAAATCTGCATTATAAGGATAAAGTAGATTTGAGAGGTAATGCCAGGTCTGTCTGTCTACACAGACAGTGAAAGACTTATTCAAGTGAGTGCTTACCGGGTTTATTTCAGTACCTCAGATCACAGGTCATGGAAATGTGGTTGAAACTCTGTAAGTTTCTAGTCACACTTTGTGCTCCGAGGAAGACTATCAACCTTAGGTCAGCCAAGGCTTTGTCTAGCCAAGTCTGAAAAACCTGCAAGGATATAGATTCCACAACTTCTTTTGTTGCCTGTTTCAGTGCTGCTCTGCTGTCATACATGTAGATCCTTTTTAGAGCAAATAAGATTAACAGCTGTAATTATTCTGTACCAAGTCAAAAAATATTTCTCAAAATAGCACACAGGTACAATAAATTCACAAATATTTTAATCTGGCATAAGCCAGTGATAATACTTAAGGAAGAGGAGTACAGTGAGAGTGGTACCACATGGCAGTGGGAAAGATTACTGGATAATGATTAAGGCCTTGCCATTATCAATTTCAGATCTACATTTTGGCAAATTGTTAGGAAACTTGAAATCCCATGAAATATTCATTGCTTCATAACTGGCAATATCAAACAGCCATTTCTTAAATAAGTGGAGTGGTGGTGGAAAGGTACATGTCAAAGGTATAAAAGATCTTGGGTACTGGAAGGAAAGGTTTTTATTCCCCTATTCCAACATCAGCACCTATTGCAAGTATGAGAAAGTACAAATAGTAACACAAAATGCCAGATTTGTCCTGCCTTTCCAAAACAGCAATGCCACAGCAGAAATCATTGTTTCTGAAACTTTTTGTGCACCCAATACAATTTTTTGAAAAGACACATGCATTTTACTATGTAGGTCCCTGGAAAATTTTTGTATCCTGTAGAAAATTGTACCTTTGGAAAATTTTTGTATCCTGTAGGAAAGTGTATCTTCCTCTGACCTTGGCATACTTGATTATAAACAAGGAATACAATTTATAACATGAAAAGCGTTGTTCCTTTATGCATATTCATTTATAATGGATACCTGTCTTCTTATCTCTTGTTCTTAAATCTGTTATAATTCACAGCTTATCTGAATTCAGGAAAAAATCTTTGAACTGAAAAAACCTGTCAACTTTTTCTAGGCACCATTTGGTGCCTCAGAGAGAATATGGAGTAAAGTGCTTTAAAGAGCATTTAAAGGAGTACAAGCATTAGAAGCCAAAACCTAGAAGCTTTGGTCATGAGATAATCACTATTTTCATATTTTCTTGTGGTATAGCAGTCACTGTGCCCTCTGCATTTTGTTCCTGTGAGAAATGTCAACGATGTCCCACAATTCATCAAGGAGGTGTCCATGTGTTTTTCCTCCTTGTGAAGGAAAAGGGCCTTTCTGACTGGCTGAGTAGCTGCATCTGTAGGGCTATCCCTGCTGCACTCATTGTTATTATTCAAGATTATAGACTACAGTTTCTGTAACCGATTATCTTTAAGGATGTGATCCAGCCTTCATTGAAGCCAAGGGAGAAACATGACTGGCTGAAAGGGATTTATTGCTGCAAAGGAATGATACGAGTGCATGGGCTTCCAAGGGTAAAGCCTAGTTCAGAGTCCACTTTGAGGGTGGCATTCTAAAGGCCTTAATTTAAATTCCCTATTGTGCATCCGAGCAGACTGCATGCTTCAGATGAATGTGGAGAACATTTGTGTTGTTAAAACTGGACTATAATCCACCATAAAATGCACAGCTTTTAATATTTGAAAGTAACAAACTCAGTGTTTCAATCCATCACCCTAAAGCAGTGTGGCTGTGTTGCCACATTAGACTGTGTTAATTGCTGAGGAAAGTAAAATTACATCAGGATGCTGGAGAAACTCATGGAGTTCGCAGTTGTATGCTGGCGCTATTTAGGCTTTCAAGCTGTATAAAAGCAATTCCACAGTTATTTATTTATCATTAGATTGAAAACTGTTTGACATATGCTTTGTATTACAGAAATTAGTGTTTCCTTTTGCCTTCCATGAGCTTGATGTTCACCTAATGCTGTTTCCTCAGACACATTTTTAATCAGACTGAAAGCTGCCAAAACAGCTGAGGCTGAATCAGTTCTAGCAGTATCATCTCCAGGAACTGTGTGAACCTAGGTGTCTTGACTTTTCAGAAGCATTACATTTAGTTTTTTATTAAAGGGGTATTGCTATATTTTTAAATTAAAATCTATCCCTTTGTTAAGGAAAAGACATGCATGCAATTTGCACTATGTTCATTGTCTTTATGGAAGGTATTCTGTCATAAGGCAGATTCATTCTAAATCCAGTGTAGGTGGGTAATCACTATCCCTGACATAGTGGTTGCCTCTGCCTTAGTAGCTGGTGAATGTCTTTAAATGGGCTCTTGTTAAAATGCTGAAATGTAAAAGTGTAGTCCAAGTATAATAACAATGGTATGTAAAGACAAATACATTTAAAAAAACTTCCATGTTTAAATTTACCTCCCTAGTATCTTCTTTCATGGGGAATTTCCTCTACCGATGATGCAGTTGACAAAAGCCCGAATTCAGTGGGTAGAACAGATGTCTCTAACCAAAGCTTTATGCATTTGCAGCCTTAATGCAGAAGCTGGACCAAGTCAGAAAGGGCCACGTCCCTTTGATTTTTTTGTGTGTGCATACAGATAACAAAGGTAATTAGAACACCGTATCATCTCCCTAACTGCCAGATGGTACCATGACACTTCACTTACAATAGCTTTAGATGAGAACAGAAAGACATAGAAAGAATTTTTTTTTCTTGGCTCTATGACTTGAGAGAACTAACTACCTTAGAAGTTTGAACTGGTGGGAGAGCAGCGTTGTAAGACGAGAGAAATAGAGAGTGAAAGCCAAGCCACAAATAACTGCAACATTGTGATCCCTTAAGCCCCACAGTTAAGAAAGGAAAAAAAATCTCCTCGTTGAGAATTCAGGGCGGGCAGGGGAAATAAAATGGGTGAACCGCAAGATGGAAAACCGGTTCCAGACTATGATGTTCTAGTGACGCAAGCTGAGAAAGGTGCTGCGGCACAACTGCGCTCTCCTGAGACCCGGCAAGAGTCATTCCTATAGGAGAGAAACCACATGAAGACAGTGAGTAAGGGAAATTTTAATAGCAAAGTAGACTGGAAGAGACTGCAAATCCAAACAGTTTTCGTAAAGCAAGTCCGTGTCTGAGTGGAAAACAATGAGCCCTTATCCACAAGTGAAATGACGGTAGAGCACGTACTGGGCGTTCTGCTCAACTGCTGACAAAGTAAAGGAAAAAAGTGGAGGGGAAAAGATAAGTAACCCTGTAAAAAACTTTTCTTGGGTGAAAGCAGAATGCTGGTAGGGAAAATTTAGTGAATATGTTCACAATGGACAAGGGTAAATGGAAGATAGGAGTGTTTCTCATAATGATGAATGGATCAATTCCTGGATCAAGTTCTGTCTGGGTTAATTATAGATCTATCAAAAGTAGCCTGAAACCAGAGGTACCAGATCCTCTGTCACCCATTATGAAGGATTAATCTCTACTAAGTGATTTGTAATTTATCCAAAGAAGTTAATTTTTTTCTTTTCTTGATCGAGACTTTCCTTGTTTAAGTTAAGCAGCCCAAATAATGGTGACCGATAAGAGATGTGGGAGCCATCTTTTCCCCATTTGTCTTTACAGAAGACTTTTCCCATAAATGTTGAATATGATTCTTGAACAGGATGATTGTAGAAGGTTAGATGATAAGTCATCCTGTCTACAGATGCCAGCATTAGCTCAGTTGGCATCAGCATTTTGCTAATAATGCTCCAGGTTCTGGGTTTGATCCCTGTAGACTTGATGATCCTTGTGGGTCCCTTCCAATTCTGAGTACTCTGTGATTCTGTAATAAGGAATTTACCATGTGGCTTCTCTGAATGAGATGGGGAATTGAAGAGTCTCTGGACTAGTCTCTCAAACTGTCTATTCTGAGATTGTAACCTCAAATCCATATAAATGAAGCATTTGTTAAAACCTATATGTCTCCCTCATTCAAAAAGCACCACCTTTTAACTTCTCTCTTTTTTTTTTGTTTCTTTCTTGATTACCTGAGATTTCCATTTAGGTTCTGAAGACTGGAACTCAACAAAAAGTTAAATTGTTACATTCTTGGTGCAGACTTGCCTCCTTCCCTGAGATGGGAATTTACACTGACTAGGTATGGCTTAATTGAATATTTTCATATTTATATGCTATAATGTTTGATCACTTCTATGAGTGTTTACTCATGGCACCATAGAATTCTTTGTGCTTAATACTAAACATTTACCTAAGATTTTGGAACTAGGTTAGGATGCATATGAGCAGCAAACTGAATCTGAAGTGAAAAGAAGTGTTAAGAAGACTGAGTTCTAAAATTTGCAACATTGCTAATGAAATGTGAGTTTTAACAAACATAGTTGACACTGATGATATGTTGTTCAAAACTAGGAAAAAAAATCCTGTAAAAAGCCTTTAGTCCCAGAACTTTTCCATGTGTAGGCATGGAAAAACAGGCAGGTACTTTTACCTAAACTGGTAGATGGTTTTTCATCGACCATTCTCTTTAAAAGTGCATGAAGGACATAGTACTTCCAGTTTCGGATTGGTCCTAATTCAGTGATACATTCCCCATTTTTTTACCTGTACAATTCTTTCATGTGAGCAAGTGATTTCCTCTTACCCTCCCAAATAACCTTGGAATGGTGTAACACAGTAGATGTTTCCCTGATTCTGCAATTTGCTATGCCTTCATCCCATTGCTGCAGTGGAGGGGCCGCTCTCCACTGATCAGGAAACAATTTCCTGATCAGCTGCTCTCTCCGCTGATCAGGAAACAAACAATGAAGATGGCATTCACTGGAGGCTGGGGCTTGGTATCTGAGAATCACTGGCATCTTGGTCTTAAAAAAAACCCCCACCCTGTAATTCCTTCTTGATTGGTGAACTAACCTCAAACAGAGGGATAGAACTGCAGCCTCTTTCTATATCTGAGTATGGAAATAAAACAACTATTTCTGCTGTTATCTTCACATTAAGAGAAGCCTTAGAAGTCTTATGGCTATATCAACATATGCCTAAGTGTCAGATTTATCCCTCCTTGGTACCAGACAGACCAAGGTCCAAACCCTGGGCCATGCCTCTGTCAAAGCTGTGGCATTATATTTACTGTCTGTGGACAAACACGTAAATGTGCCTGTATCTCTGCAGAGGAACTCTCTTAAATTTCCTTCTCCCTTTTTAACAATTTCATAGCCTTTACCATTTCTCCATGTAATCCCGGTCTCTGCATGGAAGAGACTGGAGTCTCCTATTGGGAAATGCACATGTTTCAAGAACAGACAATCTGGTCATGCCAGGTGAAAGAGGAATGTTGGTATCTTATCAAGAGGATTTCACATAGCAATACATGGTAAACAAATGAGAACATTCAAAAGCCACAACCCAAGCTAGAGTCCATTCCCACATCATTCATGCACTTTTAAAGTAGATACATTGCCTACAGGTTTGATCCTAAAGTTTGATCCTCAGGTGAGTGGACACAATTCTTTAGTGGGCCTAAGTGCATGCTCAGCTGCAAGACCGAAACTTTAACTAAACTTATTTTGTGTGATGTGTCCCAATAGGTGATACTGGGCCTAATGAGAAGATCAAACCTATTTCTGTGTATAAGTACTTTGCTGGCTTTTAATACTCTAGACTTCCAAGAATTAAACTTCAAAATATTTAACTAATGATACTGAAAGCCAAAGTCAAGGTTGCAAGTACAGAATGATCAAGTCAATCTACCTCAATGAACGGCAATAAAGATATGAATTTTTTATGGGGGATTACTGGGAAATGTATGTATATACATATATAATTTTCACTTAGCCCTAGTGAGACTGCATCTGGAGTGCTGTGTCCAGTTCTGGGCTCCTCAGCACAAGAGAGTCATGAAGCTCCTGGAGCTGGTCCAGCAGAGAGCTACCAAGTTGATCAAGGAACAGAAGGATGTCTCTTATGAGAAAAGGCTGAGGGAGCTGGGCCTGTTCAGCCTCGACAAGAGACAGCTGAGGGGGGACTTCTTCGACATCTGTCAGTGTCTGCAGGGCGGGGTCAGAGGAGGGACCAGGCTCTGCTCAGTGGTGCTGGGCAATACGACAAGAGGCAATGGGTGGTAAATGATGCACAGGAAGTTCCACCTGAGCGTGAGGAAGAACTTCTTTACTGTGACACTGACCAAGCACTGGAACGGGCTGCACAGAGAGCCTGTGGCTTCTCCCTCACTGGAGATACCCAAGCACCACCTGGACACAATCCTGTGCCATGTGTTCTGACCCACAGTGGGCCCTTCCAACCTTGTGGTTCTGTGACCCTTGTTTGGTTACCAGTTATATTTCATAGTCAGTAAGTTATTGCTAGCTTTATCAACAGCGGGTTTTGTGTAAGGGACCTGTGTCCTTAGGAATGAAACAAAGAGATTCAGAGATGAGAGATTATTGGTGTGATGCCAAGTAAAATAATTTTTCCCTGTAAATTATATGAATTATTCATAATACAATTAAAGTGCTTAAAGCTAAATGTTCATCTCATGTTTGTTCAGTATGTGATATGAAAATATTTTGGTTTTTTAACTTAGTAATTTATTTAAATCAATAATTAGCATACTATACAAAGAAATAGAATCTATATTTTCATCATTTTAATTGTAATAAAGTTTCTTATGTCATTATTTTAACTTTGACTTATTTAATCTTCGTAGAGATAATAAGAGCCTTTTTTTTGAATCATTAATTTACATTTTTCTCAGCTGAAACAAGTGGAAAAGCAAATACTTGGCCAAAATCAGTTTCAGGGAGAATTATGGAAAATTTAAATCACTTGACATTGTATCTGTTTATTATTCTGTACCCTGTCAGTCAAAGACACTTTACTTATGAGAAACTCAAAAAGAGATGATATGTGCTAGAACAGAATCTTAACTGAGATTCATTGCCCTTGAAGCAGAGGCCGCAGAGAGTGAGAAATAATAACCAGTAATTAATTCACAAACCTAACAAAACAAATAGATCTACAAAATAAATTTGCAAAGTAGCTATTAAAACTGTTCTTGGAGTATAGGAAGGAAATCCTTTCATTCCTAGTGCGCAAGGAATCCAAATTCTTTGGGGTTTACAATGAAGGGCAGCCAAAGATTTTCTGTGAAAAGGAAGAAAGACCTGTATTAAATAAGTACTTGCCTATGAGAATGAAATTTGTCGAACTGCATATGAAGAATGATGTATTATTTTCAGCTATATTAAGATGCTGCAAAAGTAGAAAAGCACTTAAGAGTGTTTTTAATTTAATTTATTTTATTTAATTTATGTTTCAGTTTTATGTATTCAATTTTAATTTAATTGAATGCAACAGAGACTCCTGATGACCTCTCTATGCTTTGGATTAAATATAACACTTAGAAGAGAAGTTTCCATTAGATGGTATTCACTTACTTTTTCATGGCATTAGGTAGCATGACTCACTATTGGCATAATATAAATAAAAATTTGTGATCAGAGATTTCTAATTTGTTAAATGATAAAATTAGTTTAATAAATATTATAGTTAACCAACAGAATTTCACTTTAGTAGTTAAGAACCTAAAAAGTGCTTAATTATGAGTAGTCATTTGCAATTGTATTAAATGTTTTAATGACACATAAAACTTGTCAGAACTTGCCAAAAAGCCAGCAGTTTGTTTTAAATCTTCTTGCCTCATGGTTTTCAGGATGAAGTCAACATATACAGATATTGTTATACCATGGAGATGGTTGTGTCTTTTGTCTGCCAGGATTTTCAGTTCTAAAGGTCTCTTGCAAGAACTTGTGGTAGAAGCTTCACTCAAAAATCTGTTCTATACAACAGCCTCTTGGTACTAAGCAGACACATCTCTTTATGTTGTAGAGTGCAGAGACAATATGAGAATAGGAGGCTTTCGTACAGGATGGACTTCAACAAGGTGGAGTAAATGCTGGTGCCATGACTTGGCTGAAAACACCTCTCTGGTTACATGGTGCAGCTAAACTTTGCCCTGTGGATGTTACTTTATGTTATTCACATAAAATTCCAGAGAAAAATATACAATTTTCCATCCATCCATCCATCCATCCATCCATCCATCCATCCATCCATCCAAAAATATACACGTATACCTGTTTATGTAAGAAGTTTTGAAAATTTTCAAAAGTGTAAAAGTGAAATATTACCAGAGATTATAACAATCCGACTGCAAATTATACTGGCAAATACAGGGCTTAAAACTCCAGTGGGATTGAAAGGATATGATGAGCAACCACATCTAGTTGAAGATGTCATTGCAGGGGAGTTGGACTAGATGGTCTTTAAAGGTCCCTTCCAACTCAATTAGTCTATGATCCTACAATTCTGTGATTTTTTTGATTCTGTGATTCTAATGAAAATAATTTTAATTCTTCATACGGTTCTTGAAGTAGATTGAAAGAATATCTGGAATTTAGGCTCTTGTTCGATCTCTCACAACTCAAACAAGCTTCAAGCACTGTAAATGTTTTTTATGTCCATCTTTGTTTTCTTAGTTTTATTTTTTACACAGAGTAAGAGAAACCTTAATGAGAAAAGCAAACCCTCATTCTTCCAGAACTCTGTGGTTACCATTCATGCTACTCCCTTATTTTTCCTCTTTCTGTACACCTAGAGAAAACTTATTATGATCTTGGACTTTTCTTTCCATCAGTGAGATCTCCTCAGAAATTAACCTTGCTTAGGTTTGTTAGTGTTACTTAAGCTTGAATTTTATTTAGAATCGTCTCACTTTTTCTGCTATATTGTTTTCAAAAATAAGTTAGCTGAGGGTTTCCTTGGTTGAGGTTTAATTCCATATGTCCTGTCTGTCAACTTCTATGTTCTTGGTACCAATTCGCAAGAATTATTTCTCACGTATTTTAAGAAATTCCTTCACAAGTGTGATTTCTATTCATGAATTAATGTTTTAACTCACATTATAACTGTAGTTGCATAAAAAATCTTTAAATAGCCAGTCTTCAATTAGTGCCTGTTTCACAGGGATGTGAGAATAAATGTTATCCTTTGTGCGTTCTTATTTCTCAGACTCCATCGGTAATTAAAAATGTCTTTTAAAAAGTGGGGTTTTTTCCAATATTGTACTTGTCAGAAACCAGTTTAGAAATCAAGTACTCTTATTTCTATGTCCTACATCCTTGAGCACTGTCAGTCTGTCTTTCGGCATGGCAGCCTTGTTGTGTCACAGCCTCACTTACGATGTTTCATTGGCTGAGAATGTAGAACATGTGGTTTTGGCTGGAATCATTCCTGAACTAGCTGAGACACTGTTGCATAAAACGCCAGGGGTGTTTTTCTGCTGTATCATCCACTGACCTCAGAGACAGGAGTACTGAACCAGTTCTCCCGTACAAGTGGTAATGCTTGTGTTATGGTTTTGCTTGGCTGGAAAACTCCTTGGGCACATCACAATTTTGTCCTGGCAGAACAAACCATGAAATGTAACAAGAGACTTGGATAACCTCTAGCCTCTGTGTGCGCATGCTTTTTTCCCTAAAGAAACAAATGGAATCGTGCTTTGCACATCATTACAACAGTTCCTTAACTGAGGCTGAGTCACTATCCACTGTAGTTGGCTTTAGGACTCTGCTTTACTGATGGGTCAAACATGAGAGCATCCTCAGTGTGAATTGGAGGAGCTAACAGTGCTCTAGTTCCTGATTTTCAGTAGGGATGAGGGGCAGAATTTAAATCTGGTTGCCATGTATTGTTGAACTGCCCATTTTATTTGTCCTCTCCTACCTACTTAATTTTTTCTTAATTTTCCTAATACAGGAAAAGAACTGGCATAAATATTATTAAGTACTATTTTTCATATTATTTCTTACAGCGGGTTGTTTCCATCTACATCTGCTTCCTTTATTTGTCATTTTATTGATTTATGAGTTGAAAATTCAATCACAATATTTTTCAATGAGCATTGAAATTCTTCTGTAGTCTCCCGTGCACTCCAAAATACTTCTGAAGGCTGCATAACTTCTTGTGGTAGAAGGGCATTAAGTAATTTTACTGTCGCTTGAAAGAGTTAAAAATAAAACTTAATCTCATTTGTTACTTAATAAATCATGATAATGTAGATCTTGCACAGGTAATAATAGCAATGAAATCATTTATTAATTAATTAGTAACTGTCATGGTCTGTCCTACCAACAAATAAAATTACAGATAATATGCCTGTATACTGTTTAATGTTTATATGTCCAAGTTTACATGAAGTTCACTTGCAAGCTTAATCCTTGCTTTTAGGCTAAAAAGGTGAAGTGTCAATATGTGGTTGAATTGAGTAAGTTAGTGGTTGCGTAGATATGTGTGAGAACACTGAAGTGTTAGGGCTGTTCTCTAGCAATAACTTGCATGAAACAACCCAGGCAGTAGCAGTATAGGAAAGTGAATCCTTTCGGGGTTGTTCACTGGGGCTGTTTAATTTATGGGCATACATATGGACCATATGACCACGCACTTGTTTAACACCTGAATTCCACTCTGAGCTATTTAAAAATTGTTCCATTAGCAACAGATTATGGCATTTGACCTAGTCCAATCAGCACTGGAGACTTACCAGAAAAGTAATAATTAACTTATGTTAAACAGAATTACAGGCAAGCTGAGTCTCCCTCAACAGCAAGAGAGAAGAGAAAGCAGTTTAAACTGCAGAAGATACCTTTGAGTAAACTCTGAAAAGGCAAGAAGTAGGTAATCTATCCCCACTGAAAAATCATTTGAAGAGGAAAATATTTGAAGGAGTAATGATTTTCCCAGCCAAAGTCTGGGCCACACAGTCAGCCAAAGAACAATGAAATCAATACAATATATCGGGTTCTGGAGAATGTAAGTACAGGAACTCTCAAAAATGACATCAATCAGGATTTTGACATGGCAGTGATTGAAATCCCTATTCGGCACATGCTTAACTTTAAGTCTGTGAGTCGGTCCAATGAATGATATTAAATTAGACAGATTCTGCAGAAAACTGGTAAAAAGCATTTATTTTCCTATTAATTAAGCCTGTTTTACATTCCCCCCCCCTTATTTGAAATGCAAAAACCTTCTGATTGATTGTGGTCAAGAGATGGGCATTTTTTTGCTTATACAGTTGGTGTCTTCCTGCAGCCTCATATAATATATACACCCTTACACTTACATGAGATATCTACAAGATGTATAACATACATACATCAAGGGTCTGTGTGCATGGTGGTTTTTTTCCCCTAATGATTAAATGTAAAGTCTTTATGTTTTCGAGTTGTGTTAAACAAGTATTTCTCTGTTTCTCTGTAAGTGCTGCTTGTGCCTCAGAATCCTTTTTGGACTCCTATTGCCTGCAGAGACTCTACTTGTGTACGGTTCAGAAGCCGTAATTGCTATGTCGCTCTAGCAAATCTACTGTAGGGAAGCGTGACCTTATGAAATTAATTTCTAACTGGAATGTATTAGTGAGCTGCTAGTATAACTCTCATAATCCATTAGGAATTATTTTCATTTTTACTTTTATTATTGATCCTGTTGAACTTGCTGTATCAGACTGAGATATTCTGCTTTATGCAGCAGGTACTGCTATCGAGTGCAGTATTTGAGTCACTGATTCTTTGCTTGTCTCAGCTGGAAGATGTTCTTTGTGTATCTCAGAATGACCTGCCCTGCTGACTCATTTGATTCAGTCTTTTGAAAAAGACAGGGTTGCTCTCTTCAGTTTGTAAACCAGACCATGTTGGGCTGAGGGCTGTACTCAATAGCTTCGTTAACAAATGCTTCTGGGCTTAGACTTTTATCTACTTTTAAGGCCAGTTCGTTATCTTTAAATGTGGGGTGAACTGATTATTGCGTATTAGGTGTTATCTGCAAATACTTTTATGTGACTGTGTCTAAAGCTGATCTTTCTGGTCATTGCTGGAGCAATGCCCAAGAAGCAGGACAGAGGACAAGTAAAATGGATTTGTTTGAGGAAAATGTTGTGAAACACAGCAAGATGCAGAAAGGGAATTAGCTGCCTCAAAACTCATGACTGGTCAGCACTGGAGATCCAGCTCCTGCTGGGAGAGTACAACTGATTGAATTCTCTCAGAGAGAGCCCAGTAACCAGGTAACCATGCTACAGAAAATTCCGAAGACTACAGAGCAATATAGATATTTACAGCAGTACAGAATAAGCACTGGGATGGGCTTATTATGGGGTGCCATCTGAGAAACTGCAAGGTTCTCTGCAGAAGAGTTCTATATGTGTAGCAGCTGATCCCTATATCTCCAGTTTTGAAAAGAATCCCTTCCTGTGGAAGAAGTTAAAGCTGAAACTTGAGGGGAGTCCAGCTTCCTTTATTATCCCTGAAATTGTCACTGATTCAAAGAAAAACTCAAAGCATTCTGTAATGTTTTTTCTCCTTGGTTTTGGCAGCATAACACTGTTGCTGAAGCTCTCCGTCTGTTGAATGTCTGGAAGACCATGTAGATATTACACATAACTAGGGCAGTCACTTCCCTTTGTGTCTGATCCAGCAACCCAGTGTGATTTGTGCAATCTAGTATGGCAAGAATTAACATGACACATCTGAGGAAACGTGAGACCAACCTCACAGCTAATAAAACAGAAGACGGTTGATCAAATAAAAATATCTGCAAATTTTATTTTTCTTGTCTTTGATTAAGCATGACACAGACTAAGAATGAGAGGCTTGTAAAGTCTAGACAGTGCCAGATCTTATAAAAATGCTCAGTATGGGTACCAGGATGTAATTAGCTCCTTTCAGCCACTCATTTTTACCTGTTGAAGGACCAGGACAACTGCAGCATGTGTCACTTCCTTCCTCTCATACAGAGGTGGATGATAGGATGAGGGATCTGTAGGTGAAGGCCATGCACTACAGCACCACAGCTGCACCTTTTCCACTGAGAGAAGCAATCAATAATGGTAGCCCTTTACTCACCTGAAAGCTCAAGAATGCACAGTTTCCTGATCCACTCTTATTCCTGGGGACCTTCCAACTCCAGACCTCAATATAAAGCAACTTAAAATCAGACTGAGATCCTGGAATAAAAGGGATCTCTGTTTCATTAACATTTTTTTGCCTCCATATGAAGAGAAAATATTTTTTATCTGCTCTGTGCATGACAGAGATGATCTCTGCTGCACACCGGCTATTAAGTGGCTGTTGGAGGAAAGAGGTAGACAGCATCATGCTGGGCTTCAAGGAAGTGTGCTGCAGCCTAGCTTCACAGGGTTGCTTTAGGATGATGGCTTTTGTGAAAAACTGTTAAAGATGTTTGCATCAGGCTGCAGTTAGTGCTTCTACACAGTGTGGGAGATTCTATAAGGTTTTTTTTCTGCGGAAAAAGACTTAAACTCCTCAGCAGGGTGTAAGAACCTTTTAGCTCACCCAGAGCCCATCAAAAAATCAAGATCCAATGATGAAAATTGTTTCTTGTTTTGTAGCCAAGTATCACTTTGCTACAAAGAAAGAGAAATAACTTCAATTTTGAACCCTTTTGTCAGGAATTGTTGTACAGTTTGCAAGAGCTAAGGAAGAAAAGGTGATAGGAACCTCAAAGAGAGATTGTCTAGTGTTCCTGATGAATGCGTGTTTTTAAAAGCTGCAAGCATCAAAAATGTCTATCTCCCCTTGTGGAAATTATTCCAGTACTTCGTTTACCCCAGTGTTAGAAGGATTTTCCAGTATTTAACAGGAATATTTCTCCCAAAAAATTATTTCTTCTTTTAAAACTATTTTGACCATTGAAACAAGCCCTTTCTTTTTGCAGCAAATTGGTATCTGCTTAAAGATTGTTCTTACCTGCAGGTTAAACAGTCCTGTCCTTTCTCATATTTATTCTTTCTATAGGTATGATAATATTATTTCCTTTCTTGTGGATCCTGTGCAGTTAGTTCACAGTTTTTGAAGTGCAGTTCAGAGAACTGAATGGACCATTCCATCACAGGCCTGACTAAAGATCAGTAAAGCAGTAAGCAATACTTGTGGATAAACATCTGAGTATGGCTTTGTCTGTTTCTTTGCAAGAGCAGTACTTTGTTGACTCATATTTAGCTAGTGATTCATTATTATCTGTTCTTGGATAAAACACATAAACAAGGTTTATCCCTGAGGATAATCTTATACGAGACAGTCCTATATACTGAGTTTTTCCCTTCAAGACTTAGAAAACCTCTAATTCATGGGAATTCTTGATGGCGCTTAGTTTTGGACTAAATGAAAAGAAAATGTTCTTCTCTCAGTTCAGGTACACGAATCACATGTCTGCAATATCACTTAGTCCTTGTATGCTACATCACCACACGCATTATTTTTTCTTAGGCAAGAATGATAATTTGTCAAACTGGATGCCACCCTTCCTACTAAAAACCCTCTGCTAGTGAGGGGGCTGACTTTGGAAGCTTTTTCGGCCTTTCCTTTTCCTGTAAGCCTGGGAAGGCAATGTGCTATGGAAAACATGCATGTGTTTGTAGTCTAAACTTTACACTCAGAGTTTCTGCAGAGCAGAAACTGTAGACAAAGCTGAGCAAGTTTTGAAAATGTGCCCCTTTTTAAATTTTTACTTTTTTTCCATGTTTTGCATCAGAGAATCCAGACTTCACAGAATCGCAGAACATACTGAGTTGGAAGAGACCCACAAGGAATATGAAGTCCATCTCCCAGCCCTTCACAGGACACCGAAAGAATCCCTCCACGTGTCCCAGAGCATTGTCCAAACACTTCCTGAACTCTGTCAGGCTGGTGCTCTGACCACTGCCCTGGGGACCCTGTTCCAGTGCCCAACCACCCTCTGGGTGAAAAACCCTTTTCCTGATATCCAGCCTAAACCTCCCCTGACTCAGCTTCAGGCCATTCCCTCGGGTCCTGTCACTGTCACCACAGAGAAGAGATCAGAGCCTGCCCCTCCTCTTCCCCTCACAAGGAGTTGTAACTGCAATGAGGTCTCCCCTCAGTCTCCTCCAGGCTGAACAGACCAAGTGACCTCAGCCTCTCCTCATTCAGCTTCTCCTCCAGACCCTTCACCACCCTCATGCCCCTCCTTTGGACGCTCTCTAATTGTTTCATGTCTTTCTCATATTGTGGCACCCAAAGCTGCCCCCAGCACTCGAGGTGAGGCCGCCCCAGTGCAGAGCAGAGGGGACAATCCCCTCCCTTGCCCGGCTGGCGATGCTGTGCCTGATGCCCCCCAGGACAGGGTTGGCCCTCCTGGCTGCCAGGGCACTGCTGACTCGTGTTCAACTTGTCACTGACCAGGACCCCAGGTCCCTTTCTGCAGTGCTTCTCTCCAGCCTCTCATTCCCCAGTCCGTCCCTACATCCAGGGTTGCCCCATCCCAGGTGCAGAATCCAGCACTTTCCCTTATTGAACTTTTTACTGGTGGTGATTGCCCATCTCTCTAAATTTTGACATCTCTCTGCAGGACCTTCCTGCCCTCGAGGAAGTCAACAGCTCCTCCCAGTTTTGTATCATCTGTGAACTTGCTCAGTGTCCCTTCCAGTCCTGTGTCCAAGTCATTTATGAAGATATTGAAGAGCACAGGGCCAAGGATGGAGCCCTGTGGAACCTCACCAGTGACAGGTCACCAGCATTCACTGTAACCCTTTGTGCCTGACCCATGAGCCAGCTGCGTACCCATCACATGATGTGTTTATCCAGCTGTGAGCTGGACATTTTGTCCAGAAGGACACTGGGAGAGACAATGTCAAAAGATTTACTGGAATGCAAAAAGATTCCGTCAGCTGGCTTCCCTTTATCAGCTGGCTGGGTTACCTTGTCATGAAAGGAAACCAGGTTTGATAAGCAGGACTTTCACCACATGAAGCTTCGCTGGCTGTGGCCAATGACTGTGTCATCCTTCAGGTGTTTTTCAATACCTCCCAGAATAATCTTGTCCGTAACTTTACCGGGCACTGAAGTGACACTGACAGGCCTGCAGTTTCTGGGTCCTCCTTCTTCCTCTTCTTGAAAACTGGGACAATATTTGCCAGCTTCCAGTCAGCTGGGATCTCTCTGAAATCCCAAGACCTCTTAAAAATTGAGAGAGGCTTTGTGATGACATCAGCCAGGAATTTGAGGATTCTTGGGTAAATCCCATCAGGCCCCATAGATGTGAAGGGAGCTGGAGCAGCAGATCTCACACAATTTCAGGATTGAGTGTGGGTTGATCATTGTCACAGTCATGGTCCTCCAGGTCAAGGCACTGAGACCCCCTTGGTCCATCACTGTGTAAGATCACAGTATTTGGAATCTTAGTATCATATTATTCTCTTTTATATTATATATAAAATCTATATTGTCTATTATATTCTATTAGAATAAGATCTTAGTCTTTAGTGATGGTGTCGGCAAAGACGTGCCCAAGCGACCTGATTCTTGATGTAGTACAGTGAGACAATCAGAGCAGTTAAGAGGCCTCAGTTCTTTCTTTCTATCTTTCTTTTCTCATTTCATAAGAGCTCACACTAAATCTCATTAGAGAATTAGCTGCACATCTAAAGCTTTTGAAACTAGGCATTTGGAGCTCTAGAGTTCGTGAAGGTTTGGAGTTTTGTCAATCCTATGAGAATGCTAGCAGAGCTCCGTCCTCATGGTGGCCATGTACTTCAGTTCTCAAGGTCTGTGAAGTGTCTCAGAATTTAGATTTCCCTTTTCAGTCTCTCCAGAATTACATGAGCTAAGAAAGTTTTAAAATACATTTCTTAAATGCATACAGATTTTCCCAGATTCAGGCTTGCTTTACACTGAATGCTAGCAAGAACAGGAAAAAGCAATGAAAATGCTTCATTTTATGACCTCCAGGTGCTGTTATTTTCAGTTCATATAGACAGAATCATTGGGAATCGTGCCAGGACTGTTACCAGGCAAACTCTTTTTGTGTGTTTACTTGATCATGAATTGCCAGATATGCTTGGCATTGTAAAAACAGTGCAGACTCAGAGTTTCATGCAAGCATAGTTTTCTGATTCAAGACCTTAATCTTGAATTAAATTCCTAAAATTGGGAACCCTTCTGAAGTGTTTGAAGCTGCTGTGTATTACTAATTTACCTGTATTAAGTTCATTCATTCAATGGCAGTTCAGACTGATAATTAGCTACTAAATATAACTTCTTCAAATCTGGGCACTGACATTCTGCTTGTTTCAAGAATTAACAGGTAAGTTCATTCATTGGGTCTTAGTGATTTACTCAACCATCCAAAACAGATTTGAGCAGCTAGTGCACTTTAGTCACTATAAATATAAAATTGTTGATTCAAGATGTGGCACTAAATCTGGAAAAGAGTCCAGAATTTCTGCTTGACCATACTAAATTTATTTCAATAACTTCAAGTATATAGGAAGTACAGAAATGCCAAACTATAGACAATACAAACACATTCAGTTATGACTGTTTAAGATAGCAAAATGCTGTTTGTTCTACTAACTTTTCCAGGCCCTCCTGACTTGCAGGTGGCATAAACTATAAGCACTGTATTGATTATTTGTATTTATATAAAGGGATATCCATAAAATAGAGAATTTGAGATTGATAATGCTATTATCAAATAATAGTAATGCCTTTTTTAATTCAGAAAGTAAAATTACACCTTTATATCTTGAATGGGGAAAGTAGATTTTTAAAGCAACTTATGATGGTAGGGAATTTATCTGTGACTGTATTTGTCAAAAAAATTGTGGGTTTCTTCATGACATAAGAGAGGAAGTTTATATAGTCTAACTCTTGTTTGGCAGATACATACTCAAAACGAGCTCTGCAGAAAAAGTGCACAAAATCCTTCAAATGCAATCTTCAATTCAGGGAGGGTTTTTTATGTTTTAAATTGAAAATCCCAGAAGAAGTCATAGCTTGGTGAATCTGAGACAAAAGTACATCTTTTTAGATCTCCCCATCATCTAAGATGTTTAGTCTGTTTCTTCTTATTATGCTTATTTTCCTGGCAAAGCGTGACTAGGAAAAAATACACTCTTTGGCAATTGAAATATTAAGAAATAATCCAGGAAGCAATACTGGGGAATAGTAGGATGTGGTGTGACAAGCTGTAGTTTTAGCCATGGATTCCAGTTAATTTTTATAGGAAATGTAAAACTAATACTTGTCCATTCTTGCAAACTTTTTTCTTGATAAGAATGTGCCTTCTATTTTGTTTCAGCTAAGTTTTCCCAGGGTTTTCAATAACTGCATCATTCAATTTCAGTGTAATTTGGATGCACATAAGGGTAGCAGAGAGCAAATAATATTCTATATTATCTGTAACAGCTTGCATGTCCCATATGCAGGTTAGAAAGCAACATATACACAAACACTGCTTAGAAAAGCTCTAATAAAATTCTTCCAGTACTAGGCTAGTTTTCTGAAAAAATGGATACATAATTAATATTCAAATATCATTAATTGTAATTTATGCATGGACTTTTCCTATACAAACTCACTTGGAGCTCCTCAGCAGGACCAATCAGACCTTTTTCTATATCCCCATGATAAAACTAATTTTCATGAAAATTTTCAAGGCAAATACATTAAGGCAGGGTTGTAGCGATTAGAAACTTCTATGACATACACATACTTGAAGTTACCAGCTGCCATAGTTTCAAGCCACCACAACTGTTTTCTCCCACCTGGTAACATTTTTCAGTAAAAATAATAAAGCAAAAATATGTCCTTGTGCCTGTCAGGAGCTGAAAGCAGACAGCAGTGTGTTCTGCTCTGTAGCACTGCCTGGGCAAGGCTTTTAAAAGGGTTGGGGTCATTAGCCTTCCATCTTACTTTCATTTCTGATGCAGCAGCTGGCTCTAATGATCAGGCTGTGTCCAGGAGAAATAGCAGAATTTTTGGGAAAAGTCGTATCCATTGATAAAGATGTCATAGCAAAAAATGTACAGCGTTGGGTTTTTTAGTCTCTTTGTCACATGCCCTCCCCCTGGCAATTTATTTCAATCTGAGACTCCTCTGAGGCTCTCACTATATTCATTCAGACATTGGATATTACCTACTCCAGAAACAGGTAAGTGTTGATGTATTGAAATCTGAGATTAAGAGAGTCAAAAATTGGAAGATTTTTTTTTTCTTCAGGGCAGGAAGTAAGAAAGTAATGAAAGTTCTGTATCCTGCTTCTTGTCTTTCCCCCTGTTTGTGGACTGGCTGGACCCTGTACCCATTAACTGTTTATGGGAGAGAATTTCAAATGTGGTCTCATTGGAATGCAAGGTTCTGGTGAGAGAGCAGATATGGATATATTTGCCACAGATATGGATATACTTTTGCTTGCACCAGAGCCCTTTTCCAGCACTTTACCCCAGTAATATGATTTATAGCCATTTTAAGTCTCATTGACCTTGTCCACAGGAGAGTAAAGGGATCCAGTGAAGAACTTGTTCTGATTTGGTTCTTAGAAATGTTGCTCCAGAGACATATTTTGGGCATTCTACATATCAAATATCAAGATCATAACAAAATCTGAAAAGGTGACTTACTGGACCTAGTAAGTGCTTCATTTTTACATGTTGTTCTCAACAGTATTTCACAAGAGGTTAGTCTGTTTTATTACCAGCTAACCCATGGTATCTTTATGGCTGTATAGACTCTGCCTTTATGTTGTTAAAATATCACATTTCCTAGCATTGAGATGGGATCACTTACATAAATATTTGCCAGAAAATAAAAAGAGGGTTCAAAGTCAGTCTGAAGTAACAAGCAGAGATTGTCACTAGATAAATGTTTCCTTCTGGCATTAGGGCTCAGCCAACACACTGAGCCCATGTTCACAAAGTTCAGCCCTTCGAAACACACTGCCCGTGGGCAACACGCCACCTGTGAATGGCTTGTTCTAACTCTTGGTGTGTATTTGGGAATTGTTTGGGAGCAATTATATGTCATGCAACATATCTCAGGGTTTCACTTATAGGTGGTCAAGTCCTATTGCCCAGGACATCCACAGAACTGTAAAACTAGATAATGGCAACTGAGGCTGGGTTGCATTTTTGTGCCTGAAATATCCCAAAGCCTGGGGATTATCTAAACTAAATTAGAAACTTTAAACTAATAGACTTCAAACAAAAGTTAAAAATAAAACTACAAAGAGCAATGGAGGTTTAGATTCAGTACGAATCTTCATAGCTTCAAAGTTGCTCATTAATTTGAAAAGTGTGCACATGACTTCAAGGAAGAGTATCTCATTCCTGTACTCCACAACAAGATACCAGTAAGGAGGTACTCTGCCCGTTTCCTCTTTTAATTTTCTTCTCTGTTTCACAGAGACAATTTATGTGTGACTTCTCTTGATTTTCTGGCATAACTTCCTCCAATTATCTGGCAAACCATGTAGTGAAACTCATTTGAAGATATCGATAGACACTTAATTTGAGCATTGCAAACAGTGTGTCTGAAGCTCATCGTTGCCATGCTAATTGCAAACATTGAAATTTTTCACTGTTCTTCTTATAGAAAGTAGGTCCATAGGCACCTGTGTCCATGTGAAATCTACTGTATGCACAAAAGGCTACATTTGCTGAAATCTGTCACTTTTGACGTTTCTGGGTTAGAAGCTGCTGACAGATGCTAGGGAAGGATCAAATCCTCTTTTCAATGTACATATGTCTCCTAAAATTCTCCAATGTTTTTATTCCATATCCCAATGCAGTAACACTCCTGCAGAATATATTTAGAGTTGCAGGACAGGTTATTTCGCATATTAATAAATAACTTCAATACATATTGTTCAAAAGCAAGTCATGACAGATTGAGACTCTGATGTCCAGTGAATAAGTACTCGCTTCTTCCATTTTGCACATAGATATAATGCAGAGATGTATAAAATGGACAAACAGAACCAAAACAAGAACTGTCTAGAAATAAATAAATAAATAAATGAGTAGAAAACCACATAATTTTCTAACACATGTGGCAATAATTAACTGTGTATTTTGGCAGTAGCTTTCCTTGCTTAGCAACTATAAAATGAGACATTCTGGATGTTTTCTCTAGGGATCTGAGTGCATTTCAGTTTTTGGAATGTTGATAACACTATCAAAACACCACTGTGTTTACTTCAACTTTGTTTAATGCAATTTCTTTAATCTTTTTGGTTTAGCTTTTAAGGCCTAGCTTTGTTCCCACTGAAATAGGACAAAAAACCCCAAAACAAAATATATAATCCCATTTGGGCTATACTAGTGTTGCACAATAACAGCTCTGGGATCCCCAACGCAAGAAGGACATGGAGATGCTGAAACAGGCCCAGAAGAGGCCACTAAGTTGATCACAGGCCTGAAACACCTCTTTTATGGTGTTCCAGCTGAGAGGTTTGATACCCAGGACAAGACAAGGGTTCAAGGAGACCTTAGAGTGTGTAGAGACCTTCTGCTACATAAAGGGGGCTTACGGTCAATCTGGACAGGGACATTTTAAAAGGTCATGTAGTGACAGACAAAGGGGAATGGCTTTAAACTGAAGGAAGGAAGGTTTAGATTAGCTATTGGGAAGAAATTCTTTACTCAGAGGGTGGTGAGGCCCTGCCAGAAGTTACCCAGAGAAGCTGTGGATGCACTACCTCTGGCAGTGTCCAAGGCCAGCTTGGATGGGGCTCTGAGTAACCTGAGATAGTGAAAGCTGTCCCTGACTGTGGTGGGGGGCTTGGCCCTGGATGATCTTTAAGATTCCTTCCAACCCAAACCATTCTATGATTCTTTGAATACTTATTTTACATTGGAGTTACAGAGAGAATAGCCAATTGCAGTGTTGGGCCCTGATCCCTGATGTCTGCAGGGCTGGTGACATCAGTTGGTTTACTCAGGTAAGTAAGCTTTGCTTAAAATCACAAAAGTTTGTGGGATAAATGTCTAAATCACAGTAAGATAAATATTACAGAATCTACAGCTGTAGAGACTTTTCAGACAAATTCTAGTGTTATTTATTTACCGTTTCTCTTGATTTTATTCCACTGATGAAATTAAGAAATGCATTTTAAACATTTATTGACCCAAACTCGTGGACAAAGTATCCTCTGTTGTAGAGAAGCACAGAAAAGAACTCTACATTTTAAGCCATCAGTGACTTGCTCCAGAGTATTCTCTCTTAATCAAAACAAACCTAACAAGCCCCAAAACTAAACCACTAAGTTTAATGATCTAAAAACATTATTTAGGTGGAAGCTGCACACTTCCTGAAAGACCTGGACTTTCCAAAGTCCTGCTATAGTTTATAATCTCACAAGAGGTTCAGATTCCTCAAGGTGTCAAGTTACCCAGCACAAATAAGCATTTACTAATTAACTTTGAGATGCGTTGAGTATTTGTGCAGGGCTTTGCTTCTGAAAGAGGTTGATTTTGATTAATGACTTGTTTTATTTGAATTATCTGTGTGTGCAGAAATTATTGGTTTGTGTCCAGTAGACTTCCAATTCTTATTTCAGTTAAGAGAGAATGCTTAAACTTAAAAAAAAAATAAATTGTACTGTTTTTTGGAGAGGGAAATGGAAAGAACTGTTTTACATTATGGCACTACATAGTTTTGAATAAAAATGTCTTTTGGAATTACTGCTGAATATTAAAATTGGTGTAAAATAGAAAATTAAAATACCTAAGTGATAAGAACAGAATTTAAAACAAAGAGATAACTTTCATGGAGTGATTCTATATTTTGCAATAATATTAATTTAAATGTGCAGGGGAGATCTCAGTTTGGTAAGTAAAGGTCTTACAAAACTTCTCCATTCCGAGTTTATGTGGTTGAGAGGTGCTATTTATCCACATTGTTTATGGTTAATGCCAATTTGTCTTGTTCTCATCAAAGTGTATGTCTGTTTTTCTATGTCATTTCAATCTTGTACAACACAGCTCTCATTATTGTAGATCTTTTCCAGAAAGTTATGTGATACTGCCTAGTTCTGGAAGTTCGTGAGTTAGCCTGTCTGCCTTGGTTTCCATCCTCAACCCCCACGTTTACTTTTGGGGTTTTTTTGAACTATATTCACTTAGATTATAGTTTTAGAATACAATTTGGAAGTATTTCACAAATAGAGGTGAAAATGTTCAATTTAAGAATTCTGTAACTCTGACAAAGAAAATGTTTCCCGTGTAAGTATCCTTGCTATGCTGGTAGTTGAAAGTAAACTTTCATCAGTACAGCCTTTGACTATATTATTAGAATTGCTTGCCAATCTTTGTAGCATAACAGAACAAATCAAATTCATGTTGTATGTGTTGATTTAAGAATTTTATGAATTTTCACAGAAAAAAAAAAGAAGTAAATTTTTCTCAAGGAAAGAATGTTAATCAGAAACATCAGGCATGACCAATCCTTACCAGGAAAGGGTTTAGGTGGAACCACAATGTGGTGGTTTTTTTCGTATTGTGAAAAAAAAGGTTCTGATTTAAGTTTTCTATTGTTGATATAATTTTGAAAGTGAGGAGAATGGCATGAAAAATTTCAACATTGCAAGAATCAAGGAATTGGAGCACAGTTTGCATGAAGGTGGTATGACACTCTTTTGCAAATCTGAATCTCTCTGTTCAGAGCTTGGTTCAAAACTTCTAATGCACGTTACCAATAAACTTGAAAGCTAAATTGAATGAAATGCAACAGTGAGAGAAATAAGCGCCTTTGAGAAGGAGGCAGATTTAACTTTTTGCAGAGCAGCTCACATACAGAGTTTGTGCTCAGCTGGCTTTGCTATAAATTTTGCTTTGTTTCCTGGAAGTAATGAACTAAATGGCACAACATGTTTAATGTAATTTTTAAATTTTATATACACATAATATACATATGTAGCTTATAATGTCCTGTGAGCAAAACCTTGTTTACTGTCTGTTGACAGAAATATGAAGAATTTACAAGAAGTTAAAAGGGAGGCAGTATTCTTTCCTGGTTAACGCACCAGGCTGGCATTCTGGAGATGTGGCTCTACTTGTAATTTTTCCAATAACATTTACGAGTTTGGAGAAGTATTTTCATACCTTACCATCTCCTCTGTGCCTTTTTTTTTGACACAACCTTGACAGCATACATATAAGCAAAAATATGTTATCTCCATTAGTGCATTGGAATTCTGTTTTAGCAGACAAGAATAGTGGTGGTGCTTCATTCCTGTCTACAATCCCTTCATCTTCTGTCAAAAGAATGTGTCTGGGCTCCAAATAGAAAACAACAACAACAACAACAACAAGGTGTTAGTTTATTTATATTAATTAAAGAGAGAAATTTAATTTAAAAGTGAATAGAAGACTGTGATATACCCTTATTCTACAATCCTAAAAATGCTACTGAGGAATTGTTAAACTGTCCTGAAGAGAGCTTCAGGTCTTCCAGTTACTCATTCTCAGAGAGCTGTGAATTAAGGATTGGCTCCTACTGAACAAAGCTGGGTGCAAACGTGCCTAGTTCCCATGGCAGTGTTTACAGCAGGTACACTTATGGAGAAGCACTAGCATGAGCACTGACCTTTTTGCAGCTGATCTTCAGAGCTTTGCAGTTATTGTGGATTGCTGCTGCACCTCAGACAGCATTAAATGCATTTAGTGTGCTCAGGTTTGATATTGCTTCCTAAGGAAAAGGAAGCAAATATTAGGTCCTTGTGATGGAGGAAAAGAACTTGTGTATCCTTTGCTGCATGGGAAAGCAATGCAAACTTTTGTTCCTGCAGAGTGCAGGAACAGATGTCCTGTCACCCTTGCCAGGGATTGGGGCAGAGAGTGCACGGAGTTTACACTAGCTGAGATTCAGCTGTGGTGACTTAATTCCAGGGAGATGCCCTCTCTATGCAGCAGGATTTCAGGAAAGAACATGTAGATAGCAGCGGCTCACTGTGCCTGTCCCAGGAACATCAGGTAATGAGACCCTCTGGGAGATGTGTGACTGTTTCCCTTTTCCGTTTTCAGGCTATCCCCCAGTACAAATGATGATGTTTGATAAAAAGAAGACATCACTGAAGACTTGTTGGAAAAACCAAGATTAACAATTTGAAATGTTCTACATTGTAGAAGGTGGGAGGAAATTATTACATCATTCAGAATCATTGGGCACTTCTCTCTTGGATTCACTTCATTTTTCATGAAGAAATGAAATCTAATCTTGCAGACCTGTGGTGGGAGCTGATATCCTGTAAACTCAGAGTGAATTTTAATAGAATAGAAGGCACAATGTGAGATTTTTAATTTAATACAACATCTACTTTTAATTTCCAGTAAAAGATTTTTTTGTAGATGTCTTTCCCATATTTGAAGAGGATTTTGCTACCAGCCTTCTTTTTCCTTTCCCTGACAAGTTTCTTGTAAAAACTAGTGTGCAATAAGAAAAATGCATGTTTTTGAGCACAGGGAGATGAGGCCTGGAGGATGTCTTCAGTTTAAATGCATAAGCAGAGAGAAACGGGGAGCATAGAGAAAACTCAATTGAATGGACTCACTGTATCTTTCAGAAGGATCAGTTTGCACACTGTAAGTTTTAAAGTAAGACTGAAGGATGAAAGATTTTCAGGTGATTCAAAGCATCTGGAAGTAGAAACAAGCTTTGCAGCAGTTGACATTTGTGCAATAAAGTCCATTTCAGGACTGTTCTTCAACTCCGATTTTGCGCTCTCCCCACGGTGCTGTCCTGTGCGTAGGTGGGTTCCTGCACATTTTGCTGACTTTAGGTGCCTCTCTTCTCCATGTACTAGAAAGGACTCAAGATGGGAAACTAGAAAAAACTAGAAAACTAGAAAGTTTTGAGTACAGTTAGCAGCATTCAATCTGGAGACCCCTGTTGCCATCTGTTGAGGCAGCATTCAGGATCTGGCCCAGCGTTTTCGTCAGTTGATGTATTTCAGCTGTAGGGAAAATCGTAAGTCAGAGACTGAGAAATAAGGAAAGGGGAACCAGGCTCAGTTTTATGAGCAAACCCTGTCAACAAAAACTTACTTGCCAGATGCTGTTGCTTAGAGGATTGAATTTTCTCTGAGAGCAGGACAGGAAGAGTGCTTAGTACTTGCGGATACAGAGTATTTCCTTGCAGTTTTGTACTTCTGTGTGGGTGTCACACTGCCTCTGTGCAAGTTTGCACGGTTTTGTTAGCTGCTGAGACTGAAAGTAAGCCTAGGTCTAAATAGCAATACAAATTTTGCACTTAATTCTCAGGGAACCAATTTAATTGTTTATTAAGATGACAAAATTAAACCTTTCCCAATATCTGCAGTCATTTAGGAAAGTTAAAACAAATAAATAACTAAATCTCGTTTGGGTCAACTGAAAAGTCAAATGAAAGCAGTATCCACTGAATTGTGCATCTTTCCTTTCGGTACTGTGAAAGAATGAGGAGAAAATTGATTTGTCCTGCATAGCTCAGACAGGTAAGCTAGGACTGTACAGAAAATGTATCTTAAATAGCAGAATCTTCAGTTGCAAGCAAACAAATCAAATGAGAAAAAAAAATTCTATAACTAATATGTTTGTTAATACATGGAAAATGTGTGCTTTCGTGGATAGAGATCAAAATGGAACCAGAGCTGATGATAGGCAATATTCATGGGTCAATTACTTTGCATAACTCATGATTAACTCAGGCATTAATAGGCTGATAGAAAATAACACTACATTGATAATCTAGCAGCCACTTGTTCTTGTGTTAACAGATAAGGATATGGGCTTTGATTTTTTTTTTTTTTTAATATTAGAAGTTTTTATATGTTGTTGGTTTCATACATCTGACACTGGCTGTGTGAATGAACTGCAAGAGATTACTGCTTATTTGCATGAGCCTATCACTTTTTCACTTTAAAATTATAATTCCAGTAAAGAATGTTTAAATATTTTCAAACATGTTTGAGAACCAACCAGCCTTTGATCCTGATCGAAACCAAGAATAATAAAAGAATTTTCAATCTTTGTAGAAATAATCAATGAGGCTAGTAAATCTGGATAAAATTGATTTGCTGACATATAATCTCTAAAGAAATTGTTTGTTAAAAAACAACAACAAAACAAGACTCCTGTCTTCAGCTTCTCAGCCTGTATTTCATATAATCAGAAACTGGAGTAAAAATGAGCTTTCATTTGTATTTGGTGTGTTGTTTTAAAACATTGTTATATTGATTTGTAATTTATTTTCCATTAGTGTGTTGATTCCTTCTATTGATAAAGAGTGTCAAAGGGCTAATTACCTAAACAAATAGTTTCATAATTAAACTGTTCTAGTGAGTCTTAAATGCAGTAAAATAATAATAACAACAAAAAAATATCTCTCCCCAGGAAAGAAAATTAAGTTTTCTACTGTAAGATTGGGAAGTTCCTCTCTGAAACCACATTATCTCAGCTGTGTATCTTTGCTGAATAGTGTTTTTTTAACTCCCATCAAATGTTTTAACCTCCTTGAAACCCTCTGGATGTATATAAGGGAACTGTGTGATTGATATGATGTATCTAATCCAACTGGCAATTTGGGCATTTTTCTGAGAAAAAATATTCATTATCTTACCATGAAGGAGAAAGTTGAGACCAGACCACCAAGTTTTCTTCACTCAAAGTATCTCTTGGTTTCATAAGAGTGTGGAAAACACATTTTATTTGTGGCACTCTGACCCTGCTTAATACAGTCAATGCAGCCCAAAGCGCAGAAATGAATTCAGCACAAGCTAGAGAAATTCCAGTCTCCTTTCTTTTAAAAAGCCTGATGGTAAAGGGACAAACAATCTTATCCATACTAGGCCATATTGTGGAGCTTTTGGCAATTCCCATGTCACCATAAAAACATATTTTGTACCGGACATCAGTGTATCATGGCGTCTGCAACTTCCCTTTATTTTTCATAGCATCTTCGTCACCAAGCTGCAAAGCCGTGGTTGTGGCAACTTCAGATGTTGGTAAAGTTCAAATTTCAACGGGCAGACTTTACTACAGCGAGAGATTAATTTTACATAAATAAGCTACAAGCTGACACAAAGAAGAGGATGTTTTCAGCTTGAAGATGAAAGTTTCAGAGCACTACCCAGAGGTTATAGAGACAGTTGTTTCATCACAGCTTTAACTACTGGTGACAAAATCAACATCCACAACATTAAATTAAGAATCGACAGATTAGTTGATTCTTAAACTATTCTGCTGTAGACAGTGTCTTACAAAGCTGGAGAGACAAGATTCTTTCATCAATATTTGAATTATCTTTGAGTTAGATGAAGAAAAATGAACAGTAACCAATACAGTTGTAAAAACACATTTTCGAAACTGCTCAGCTTGCATCCCTAATTTCACTAAATTGCATGTAAATATTTAACTAGCTATGGATTGCTTGCACAAGAAGGACTTTGGTGGAAATTATTTTTAAAATATTGGAAAGAGAATTAAGAGTTATTGTCAAATGGAGAGAAAAAAATATTAGAAGATGTTATAGTCAAAGAAGGTAAAATATCCTGAGATTTCAAATTGATTCTCAGGGAAGTGGTAGAGTCACTGTCCTTGGAAGCGTTCAAAAACAAATTAACATGGCACTCTGTGATATGATTTAGTGGGCACGGTGGTATTTGGTTGAAGGTTGAACTTGCTGATCTTAGAGGTCTTTTCAAAACTTTTCTACAATTCTGAGATCTGAAAAGCAATAAAAATGCATATAAGAATGTGTCGAAATTGACATCAGCTGCAGAGAACCAGAGTTTTCGTCTCTAACATGGAAAGATTGTGGAGAAACAGACAGGAAGATAATATCAAGTGCTTGAGTGGCATGAGAGGATAGTTTGCTGATGGATTCTAAAGACTAGAGACAGTTTCTAAAACATTAAATATTTTTAAAATTAGCATATCATAAATAAAAAAAAAATTCTTCATGTTTCTTCTGCTCTTTTGCATTTCTAAATAGTATTTTATTGCTTTTTAATGATGACATCAAAACAATGGCCTCTTGCTCTACCAATTGCACGTGTAGACTGGGATTCATCTTGGCCACCAGAGAATTAGTCATCTAGTCCAAAATTGGATGTTTCAGTTATCTCAGTAGTTTGTGGTAGAGAAGGACTATTCCTGTTAGATAGGGTAGGTAGGATGTGTCATTCCTGGGAAGTCTCTCCCGAGTTAGGTATGATAGTTGTTTATCATGGCTGTGTACCTTTGATATGGGTAGTATTTGGTGAGATCAGTCTAACCCACAGATGAAAAAACAGGACATTTGACACGCTACTTGGGACCTAAGTTACTGCTACAAAGAAGAGACGAGGGGTATCTCTGGTTAACTTATGTATAGTATGCTTATGTAGTTCACATACGTGTAAAACTTGCAGTTTGGTCACTAAAATGAGGATGTGTTTGTGTATGCAGTGTTTATGTCTGCGTTTCATTGCATAAACAGAAACCATTTTGATACAAAAATACTTCTCTCTGAATTCAACCTTTTTCTAGAAAAGCTGACCCTTTTTTTGTATGAAAACCAGTAGGTTTTATCTAGGTTTCCCCATGCAATGCTGTATTCCGAAACCCTGTATGTTATGACATGCTGATGAAAGTCAATGTGATTCAGCAGAAAAGCTTGTTCACAGAAACAGTCTTCTAACCCAGTTAGCTGTTTAATTGCAGGTCTGGAAACAGCTTGCTTCTGCATATATTCAAATTTTAATTGTCTGCTGAGTATAGAACTTTGTATAATTTCTAAAATCCAGGAGATGTATAGTAATTGTACTTAGTCAGGAGGTCTACTGCAGTTCTAAGGTGAGGGCACCTGCATGGATGCAGACAATAATTGCATTTAGACTAATGCTGTGCAATGGAAGTCATGCGCAAGATAAACTTGCCAAGTGTTCTGGGGAAACATAAGTCCATAGAAGCAGAAGTCCATTTCATATCATGGTTTTCACAAAAAGGACTTCCCTGTATTTTTGTCTCCAGCTCCTGGATCAGGACTTCTGACTTAGTCTAGGATTTTCTGCAATTAGACATTTCCATGGCCACACCTCTGAAATGCCGGTGTTCTGAGGTTGTTCTGGGTAGTCAGTCATCTCCATACCACCTTTGGGTTCTTTATTGACATAGGGACTCTTTATCAACATACAGACTCCTTATTGACATAGGGACATATTTATTTGACATAGGGACTCTTCCCTTTTTTTAGTTGGATCTAGCTCTGGATTCTGATTTTAATGTTAAAACTTCATTTCTTTCCATATGTTCACAAACACGGACAGCTAGACAACTAGACTTCCCTTGAGACATCCCAGTCATGTGGGAACAAGGGAATTTTTCCACACAAAGGGTTGCAAACCATTGCCAGGTTTCTCCCGCTGTCATCAGAGAGCAAATAAAGGCATGACAGGGGAGTAAGAGAAAGCAATCCTAGCTTTGCTACTACTGCTGCTGGAGGTGCAGGCAAGAGAGAAAGGTGGCCTTGCTGTCAGAAAAACTTTCTGTTTCTCATAAATCTTGATTCTGAGTTGGTGGTGGAAGCAAAACCAATAGATTTGCCTTTCCAGTGCACCATGAGTCTGTGGCTTCTTTGCCAGTCCTGTGCAAACTGCTCAAGGTGAGTGCCCTCATCTTAGTCTAGAGCTGCTCCTGATTATCTGTGTGAGAAATGCACTGTGCATGCAATGCCTGAATTCCCTTTGTGTAGATACGTAACTACTTTATCCTAGGAGATTTAGCCCACATACCTCACACAAGGCAGGTCAGAGAATCATTTTCCAACACAGTCAGTACAGAGCCAAATTGACTTTCTTCATGGCAGTCCCTCAGAAAAGCTTGTTTATATTGTGCAAACAGCTTTCAGGGGAGGAAAAAGAGAACAATCAGTTATTCATGCAAAAGCATTGGTTTGGCTAGAGGAAATGTTCCTAAACCCTTACAATTGTTTTTGAATGTTAGCCAGTGTGAAACACAGAAGTAATGTTAGGTTAAATGCAATTTCAAGTAGCTAGGGATGAAGGAGCTTGCCGAGGAGAAATGTCTACAAGCATTTGGGGTACCAGACCGACTAAAGGAAGAAGGAGAATTTTCTCAGGCAAGGCACTACAAACTAAAACATTGTCATCATATTAAAGGCACATTAAAAATGAAATCCACAATATTTAGCCTTCTTAGCAATTTTCAGAGTAATTTTAACCTGAGGCATATTTAAGATTATTCTTTCTGTCTGATTTCTTTTATGATGTGTCTTTACTTGTCCTTATCTAACAAAATTGCTTTTAATTAAAATAATCTGGATGTAGACTTGGCAGCTGTTGCAGTAGGGTAAATCACAACCAAATCCTTAGTGTAGAGCTGCAGAGAGGAAGGAGATGTCAGGGTGCCAATTTACAAATTATGAATAACATTCTGCACTTCCACATTAGAGCAGGGTGTGTTGTCAGCTTCTCCTGAAGCTGACACAGGGACACATGAGCACAGATACATCCCACCTAAGCCATGGCACTTATCTGAGGCATCTAGACTAGGAGCTTACTTAATGTTGCCTTCATGTCTAATTGGAGAGTACAAGCACCTCTGGAAGGTAATTCAGCACACTTGGGATCTGGCTGATTCCCTGCAGGTGCCCTCAGCTGGCTCCTTTGGCTGTGCAGAGGATGGAGAGTGACTGGTGTACCAGTTTATGCGCCCTAGGTAGGTCCACAGATGAGGACATTTAGACCACCATACTCTGATGCCTGTTTTTATTCTACCCTCAGTTAGGCTCCGAGGTTTGCATACATTGAATGGAGATAGATAAATAGATGAAGATAAAAACCATAACCAAAAAGCCAGCATGCTTTTGGAGAATTGCCTCATCCAAGGAGAGCAGTGTGTATCCAGGCCACAATGCTGTTAATATCTTATGGAGCACAGCACCCACAGCTCTAAATCAAGGGATGTTGCTTTGTCTATGCCTTGCCCATGCCTTGCCCATACCAACACGGACGTTTTGTACAGTGTTCTGCTACTAACAGGAGGACAGGCAACTTCTTCAGGTCTGCTTGTCTTCTTGAAGTTCATAGGAAAAATCTACGTATGGCCCTGAATGTCAGTGAAAATCTGCCAGAGTTTCTTCTGTATGTGAAAATATAGACTGTTCTTCCAGGGAGAAGTTTTCTGTGTATTTATCAGACATAGCCATTTATTCCGTTTATTTCAGTGCAGCAAATTAGGGCTGCATCCAAATGGGAATTCAAGTGTTGCAATGCTGAGGCTTGCACAGCTAAGGCATATAATGTCTGCAGAGGAGTCCAAAGCTGAAAGTGGATCTTGGTCCCATCTGCAATGAACAAGGACTAACAGGTTACTCAGAATCAGATTCAGAAGCACATTGAGTAGGGACCCATATGAATCAAAAGTGGGAAAGTCTGAGGACCACAGTGTGGCTACGGTCATTTGCTGCTGAATGTTAAAAAAAGAATAATATATATACTAATAGTTCAGGGTCCAGGGAAGGACTGCTTTTCTTTCTGAAATGTAAGGAGGCCAAGTGCTCTTTCTGTGTCAGTCTGACAGTAGTAACCCTGTTGGTTGAATTCATTACCACCTTATTAACAGAGGCTTAAATTCTTATGTACTTTTTAAGTACTTTAACAGCAGGCAAAAGCCAAAGGGGTACTTCCCAGAAAAATAACAACCAAATGGGGTGATGCTGGCAACAAGGCATGAGGAAACAGAAGCTGTGTTTGGTCTGTGTGTGAAGGTGCCATTCCAATGGCTGTACAATTCCCAGAGCAGTCTTGCAGTGCCAGGAAGGGTGAGTGGGCAGCAATTTGGACGGGGGTGCTCACACAGAGATCACAGGAGAAATTCTGGCAGCACTTCTCCTCTTGTTGTTTAGGGCTGTGACACAAAGTGGATGTGGTAGGATCAGTATTCAAGAGGGAGTACACAAATAATCCCTTGACTCAAAATAGTTCCACCAAGATGTTAGTCATCTGGGGCAGGACCCAAACCACAGCATACTGAGCGAAGAAAGCTTGGGGCCTTGCCTAATCCAAAAGATGTGAAGCAGAAATAAGAACTGCTCTGCTGCTATGCACTATGAGAGCTGCAGCATCTCTAGTTTATGTCTATATAGACAATGTTACCTACCAATGGAAAAAAAAATTCTGTACTTGTTGCACAGCTTCACACTGGCTTATTGTGTTTCATCAAGGGAAACAGAAGGGTTTTTCCTAAGTATTTCTGTTACTTTAGTTACAATTTAGATTTTAAAGGGAATCTGACAGGAGCCAGGAGAAATTGGTTTTGGTTAGAAGCAGCAAAACAAAGCTGTTTAGCTGGAGGTAGAATCACCTTCTGCAATGCTAATGGAGAAAAAAATTCAAATCCAGAGCAAAGCAAAAAAATTATTTAAGCCCAAGCTTAAGTGTTTTTAAGAGTCCACTTGACTTGCAAACGTTGACACAATAGTGAGCTGCTTCTACATGAACTTTTTGCTCTGCTGCTCTCGGAGACCCAAACCTAAACTGAAGTCCATATATGATACATTTTGGGCAGGTGGTTCAGCTAAAACCTGCGCAGCAATTTCCCTTCTTCCTCAAAGGGACCTTGTTTGTATGCATGGATTCATACCCAACATGTCCAAGTACTATTATAACTAATATAAACTATTTTTGCCATTAGTTAAGTTGGGAAATTTGGTCTGGTAAAAGAATTTCATTGCATCCCTATGGTAGATATCTCCAAAAGCAGTCAATAGAAAGCATTTAATCTCTATTGTGAAGCAGAAGTCTGGTTCAGAGTCTTTATCTTCTTTCTTTAATGAGTCTAATGGAAAAAGTATAAGCAGGGCATACTATGTAGTTTTATTTTGATATTACCCATATTTATTTTCCCCCAAGAAAACTGGGCAAATACAATCTAGATTAAATCAGCATATGCATGTATTCAGTTGCTCATTTTGATAGTATTAATTAATATAGTGTTGTCAAACCAGGAGACCATTTCAAATCTGTCCCAGAGTGTCTCGTCTGGGCTAAAAGAGTGAATCCATAATTTCCATTCTGAAGTGGACACATCCATTCTGTACAGACAAGCAAACAAGCAGAAAAAAAGGCATATTAACTCCTTGGAGATATTGTTGTATGTGTTGTCTCTTTGAGAGTGTCTGTGCAGTCATACATCATTGCAAATGTCTCTTAAAAACCTGATGATGTCCTGAGTGTCTGCAGCATGAGAAAACTTCTACAAATCAAACTCAAAGGGGAATTCAATTACAAGAATGGTAGTAAAAATTATAAGGCTGGCACAGATATGGATAGTCTTGCTTTGGTTTATACATAAGACAAAAAAAAAAGATGCTGATTAAATGATTTTTTTCTTTTGAACATTTCATATATCTGCACCAGTCCTGGGTTTGGAAAAACATTTCAGTTTTTAACAGGAATTAGCAAACCTCAGGAGTTTGATCCTTAACTTGGCTTTCACTTTTATTTCAGTCTGGGGAAAGATGATCTCAATTTCTTCTTTGTCTTTCAGAAATTTTTAACTTTTATTAGTGTAAATGACAAGAGGTTTTCCCTTTTATGAGCAGCCCATATTTCACAATGATTTTAATTGAATCCTCCCTTTTTGTAAACAGTGATTTCTATGAGAATTAACCAGAGTGGCTAGTTTTTAAAAAGTTTATTGTTTCAGAAAAGGATAACAGTCAACTTCTCATACAAAAAGCTCATCCCAAATCAGTGATGATATTTTGTATGCACTTTAATAGTTCCTGCAGCCATCCTAGTAAGTGAAGCCTGTTAAGCTATTGGCTGACATTGATCACACTTCAACATATTTCAGGCTCCTGTTACTTTAGCTCTGATCAGTGTTTTTTGTTGTGGTTGTTTGGTGTTTTTTTTGCTTGGGTTTTTTTGTTTGTTTTATTAATGTTGCAATTTTTTTTGACATTGTTTCTTTTATTTTTTTGTTTTTTTTTTTTTTTTTTTGTTTTTTTTTCTAAACCCTTTAAGTTGATTTATATAGCTATCAACTCATTCTGCCTCACATATGTTAAATATAAACAAAGTCTAAAAATGTATTGTACATCATTATGATGCTGGGGCTACGTTATACTTTGAAAATAGATTAGAATAAATCAGTATACTGCTTAAAAAAATTTAAGCATATCAGTAAAAACCCATGATTTAATCAAATAGGTGCAGCTTTTTTCTCTGGAAATATTTGTATTAATTTTGCTTGCATATGGTAAGCAGTATTCCTAGTGCTCCAGGATGGTCGGCTTTATACCAAGGCAGATCCACCAGGGTTATCTCAGCGTGAACTACATTTTCTTGCTGTTCAGCTGAAGGATATGTTTTAGTCATATGGATCTTGGAAAAATTTGCTGGTGTCAGAAGCTGTGATTTAATGAGACTAGACTTTTACATTTCCAAAGCCAACGTAATCTGTCTGTTTGGCATTATAATGTGAGATACTCATTTTACAGTACTCTATTTTGTAAAAAATTATATAGTTCTGAAGTTCATTAGAGAGTTATAAAGATACTGGTTTGGTATATTTGTAGTTTAGCATGACTGCAATTCACTTATATTAAATGTCTACTCCAGTCTGTATGATGTGGGTCAGATGTTCTCCATTTTTTGCACTATTAAATTCAGTGGGTGTTACTGAGTAGAGAAATGGATTGAAATTTGATGAAAAATCTTTTTCTACTAAACTAGGAAGAATTTCAATATAAAAAAGGAAAAACTTTTTATTGTAAACAGGTAGGCGTAACTAAGTTAATTATTATATGTGAATACCCCAAACTAATGTAGGTAGCTCTCATACCCACAACACCCGTCTCTTGTGGGTAATTAGCATATAGAATAATTTCCAAATAAATTTTTCATAAATATCCTAACTCTGTCATGCAGGTCACCTTACAAATATTAGTTCTGTCTTACAGTTAATTCTTTGAAAAATACTAACTTTTTTCTTTCTCAAAGCAGTATTTCTTTATCCTGTTTGATGGCTCTATGAAGTATATTAAATTATGCTACACTGGTTTACAACAAGTTTGGTTTGACAGAATGATGAAAGTAACATAGAGTAAGAAAATGCTCACATTAATAAGGCTGTGGCAGATGCTAATGGATGTGGAGCTCTGCTTAGGCAATGCATAAGTAAATTATAGAAATAATTTGTATAAAGAAACTTCTACGTAAGCCCATGAGGTACAGATTTATCATTAAAATCTACTTGGCTTATGCTGTCCTTATGCTTGGAATTTTATCATTATCAAATATATGTACTTCATGCAAACCTATTGAAATACCTGTTGATGCATTTTCTTGAGTAGAACAAGATTGACCATAGTTGTTATAATTTTTTTAGTCCCGAACTTATAGCATGTGGTTTGAACATTAATATATCTGAGATCAGAATCAGGCCTGGTGAGTACGGTTATAGATTCTAAAATTCCTTGATTAAATTAAGGGTCATGCTGTCCCAGTCGCTTGTTTTGATTCACCAGAGTTATTTGATCTCAAGATATTTACCTTAACACTTTCCAAAACACAATGCCATATGAAAGCAAGTGTTCATGAAGTGTTAGGCTGGTGCCTGAAGGAACTTCTGTCTGTTTTGACTGTAAACACTCTGTGGAATTTATCGTAATATATTTTTTATGTTGATATCACATATTTATATTTACATAAATAGGTGTTTTGCTTTATTCACCACAGTTATGAGTCATTCCTTCCAGACCTCAATTTGATTCAAGTACCCTGATTCTCTGTGAGCAAAATCTGATGACTCTTCACTCTGTATTAATTGGGATTAGATGAAAGGCAAAAGTAGACCAGGCCATTTGATAAGAGAAAATATTATTTTAAAATTATCTGGATATTCTGGAAAAAGAAACCCCTTTAGAGTTTGTCCTGATTCTGTGAAGTTTGAAAATATATGTTTTTAACTTAAATTGCCATAAAACCTTCCTCGAGATATTTTCACTTTTAAGTTTTATGCAGTTCTGCTGCTGCTACACTGACTTTGCAAAGGCTCAAATCCTGGGAATAGAAATGGAGTGGACTGGAACAGTGTCTAGAAAATGCATGTCTAAATTCAACTTTGCTGGACACATTAAATAAAAATCCATGTTGTAACACATTGGGCTTTCAAATACCCCATGATAATGAGACTTATGAAGGAATATTCTGAGGAATAACCACATCATCATTTTTGTCCTGAAGATGGTTTTGTTTGTGGCAGGCATAGGCAAGGCAGGTCATGATAGACACAGTAAAGACAGGCAAGACAGTTTTTGAATGTGAAGGAAAAGCTAAGAGTAAGACTGAAATATGTTACACAAGCAATTTGGACAAGAGAAAATGATGGTGAAGAGCAGGTCTGTGACAATTCATAGACATAAAAGAAAAAAAATGGCCTGGGAAACTTGCTTGAAAAGACTTGCAGTCCCTGTGTATTGCATGCACAGTGGTATGACTGGAGTTCATTTCAGGTCTCAAATAGAAACATATATGTTTTCAAAAATCAGAAAATGTGATAGGATGGCCACAA
The DNA here is from genome assembly GCA_014706295.1 of Lycocorax pyrrhopterus obiensis. NCBI lineage: Eukaryota > Metazoa > Chordata > Aves > Passeriformes > Paradisaeidae > Lycocorax > Lycocorax pyrrhopterus. The sequence continues at coordinate 12,305,256 of JACSVZ010000014.1, read as the reverse complement.
AAAGCTCAAGTCTGCTAAGGGTGATGTAATACCTGGATAAATGCTGGGTATAAAATAAAGGAAGAGTATTGTATTTTCAGAGGTTGGAAATTTCTGTGATTGTGAATCTGCTCTGCTGGTAGTGACCAGGATCATGTGGACTCGTTGTGAGGAACATCTAGTTGAACATGACTTTTCTTGGTGAAGGAAGATGTCATGCTCAGTGTTCTGGGAGTTCTCTTAATCTGTTCCTTCCTTTGGAGGAGAGGCTGCTGCATGCCCTGCTATGCAAGCCCCAGGCTGAGGACAGCACTTAAAGTGTGGGGCCACTCTGAGGAGATGCCATGTCTCCTGTGTGCTTGGGTAAGAGCGTGGGTGCGTTTGTGTCTGTAGTGTAACACAATTGTAATGATGTTAGTGGCACGTACTTTTGTGGCAAAAAGCTTTAAAAATCAGACTCCAGAGTGCTTCAAGTGTAACGCTAATATTTGCTTCCACAAATGAAAGGAGTCCTTCGTAGGCATATAGAAGCAAGTCAGTCACCAGTCAGGCTGTCAAATACAGATTGTTGTTTTAGTTGTATTACTATATTTAGAATTTAATTCTTCCGTTTCATGAAGTCATGAAATTGCTTGTTTTTGAAGTACTTGTTCATAAAATTATAATTTCAAGGCCTTTATGGTTTCCCTAAACTCAGTTTAGAGACAGAAGGTGCCTCTGTAGAAGCAATGACAGCAAATTCAAGTAAGATTAATAAATACCACCTGGCAATACAGTGATTCGCATCAGTGCGAACAAATAGCTCACAGCCTCTGTTGGTGATGGAGAGAATGTGTTCTGGATGAAAGACTATGCACCTGTGCAGCACTACATGTCCAGTGCAGCTCGCTGCAATAGAGGATGATGTGTGATTATCTGAATGACAGAGTTAGTGCTGTCCAGTCTGCCTTCTAAGCTATCTGTTCTGCCAGGGACACACAGGGCCTTCTACATAAACTGAATCATAGCCCCACGTGGCAACTTCTGACACAGCGCGAACCACCAAAATAGAAGCAGACACTGCCCACACCCTGTTTCCTGGAGTGCTTGCTGTGAGTTTCTATTTATCTTGGGGTAGCTCACCTAAGCATTGCTGGCCAAAATCTGCTTTTAGCTGTGCTGAATCTTACCATACAAGAACAGGAACAGTTTTTAAAGTCTGAAATCTCTAGTCACTGCATTGGGGTGCTTGGTCAAGCTTCTTGATTAGGTTCTCCACCCGAAGGGTGGTTGTGCAGTGGAACACTCTCCCCAGGGAAGTGGACACGACACCAAACCTGCCAGAGCTGAGGAAGCATTTGGAACATGTTCTCAGGCACATGGTGTGAATCTTTGGGCTGTCCTGTGCATTTTCAGTGATTCTGTAATGGAAACAGTGTTATGAGTTCAGTAAGAACCATCTCAGCTGCGTGGAGCTCCTACCACCCAGTGGAAGATGAAGTAAAGTTAGTTTTAATTGAGTGATACAGGTAATAACATCATGACATAAGTCCTGTCACCTTATGACAGTGACACAACTGTCCATTGTGTCCTTTCTGTGTTCTGGGAGAAGCTTGGACATGGCCACTCCTTTTGCTTTGCTAGGCTCAGCGCTGTGACACACTGTTGTGAGCACAGCCATCAGCACACATTTTGATAATATGTGTACACATTAAGTGAGGTTTTCTACAGGGTTTCTGAAATGAAACTTGGGAAAGTGGCATTGAGACTGATGTTGGAAAACTTGTAAGAACCTCTGGAATTGGTCAACAGAAGACTTTGTTCTGCTGAAATTTCTCCCTGACTGTAGAGGTGTGGATTTGCCTGATTAAAGCAATCATTTACTTTGGCTGGAGCATGTAAAAAGACATCCTCTGCTTTGGTTGCAGCTACCTTTGGTTGCTTCTGTCTTCCCCTCAACATGTTCCTTAGGTCATGCATTTTAAGTGAGAAGGCAGAGAGGCTGCATTTAGGGAAGTAAGGCAGAAATCAGAAACTCCTTTTAAACACTGTAGGTTATGCAGATGCCAGGTTACAGTCATCAGTGTGTTCTATGCAATCTTCTGGAAGCAGTCTGGTCATTTTCCTAAGTAGGACAAAGGCAAAGGCAAAAATAGGATCTAAATTTGTGACCTAGAAATCCAAGATGGTTACTAGTGCAATCTTTGAAGCAATTGTGTACATTTTAACTGGGTCATATAAATTTGTGGTACGACAGCTCATACAAGGAAGTTATAAATAGATGTGAAGAGGAAGTAGCATAAGAAGTGACAAACGTGAGGCAATGTAAGCAGAAAGATGACCTTTCAATTCTATTCTTCCTTTTTAAAAATGCTTTTTTTAGCAGCAGACCGTGGTAGGAAGGGTGGTTCAGGGAGTTTAATGAACGCAGCCTTTCCTCAGTCAGGAAAAACGTAACCTTTGACATGTGGATTCATCAGTTCTCTGCTGGCACTTCATTTGCTGTGCTGGTGGCAGGGAATCTGAGGTGTGCTAAGATCCTAGATGTTCCCGATTCCTCTAAGTGGCTGGCAAAAGAAAGAATGAGGATATGTATGACCTTGTAACTTCTCTAATCTCCAGATATTGTTAAATCCATAGGGAAGTTCATTGCTACATGCAAGCAAACAAAAATTGGACTTTTGAGGTGTATTCAAAGTTATAAAGTTTCTGCCCTAACTAATGTTGTTAACTGCTTTGTACAGAACAAATTGCTATTTGATTTCCAGCACTGATGGTGAGAGGATTTTCCCTTCTCCTTTGCTATGGATTTACCAACTTGTGTTCCTGATAGCTTTATCCCAGAAGTGGTTGCATGTTAGCAGTGACTACCAAGACCTTTTTGACAAAGCACTCATTGGGTGCATTGTCATTCATTTGCATAATATATGCTCCATGATCTAAATATGGTTTTAACCAGCTTGTAAAACCACACCAATCAGCAAGATTATCTTCTGCCACAGTATTTTACAGAAGGTTTATATAAGAGATCTTATGTTTCATAAAAACACGATGTTTAGCATAACACCAGAAAGAATTAGGAGTTCCAAGATCCCTTAACTTCTGAAATGTTTTTAGAAATTTATATCTTTCATGAGACATTTTGAAAACTGATTTAGGGGTAGCATTGCAAATATTTATTTCAGAATGAGCTACAGAGAAGGGAATAAAGCCCAGGTTTCTCATACTGGTTGAGCTCAAATGTGATATCTCAAAATATGCTGGGCTATTGATGATTTAATTTAATATATCCCTGGGTATGAAGGTCGTCTGGATGCAGTGAACCAGCACAAGGCCACATATTACTTAGCTTCATGGCTATTACTGTGCACGTGTTTTGCACTGGCCTGTTGCAGAATTTCTTTATGTCCCCATCTTTTACTAGCTTATCTCCCCAGACTTTTATTAGCTTTCTGTCACTGGCCTTCCTTGTTCAAAGTAATCTCTAATCTTCTTCATCTTGTTCTTCCTGTACTTGAGGGGTTGCTTTTCTTCACTCTCTTGAAGCCTTCATTTTGCACTCGATCCAAAGATCCATGTAACTCTGAGCCTATCCCTGCAGTGTAGCACAGCACATTGCGTGCATGCCTGGGCCGATGGGGCCCTGGAATCCGGAGGAGGGTGGCCGTGTCAGCACAGGGATGCCAAGCTCATTACTTGGGTGCGGTATCGCACTGCTGCTGCTCTCCTGCTTCCAAGACACAAGCGGGCAACCTGGCACTCTGCTCTGCCATGCAGACAGACCAGTTTGGGTATGTGCTAGCTCAGGTTCTCGCTTTGCACACCCTTGCACAATGCAGACACGCTTTCCAATTCTGTTCAAAGGGCTCTGCCTCTCCTGGGTTCTGCATAGTCTTTATTGTTAAAATCATGCTGATGTTAACTTTTGCTAATTATCTCATTGTTTGATTGAGTGCAAAGAAGCCTTCACTGGAATACAGAGTGTTTTTTTCACCTGCACATGTTCTTACTGAAGAACAACATCCTAAGGTGTTCCGGAAATTCAGCCCTCACAGTGTTCCTGAATTATATGTGCCTTGTAAAAGCATTTATATAACACAATTGCAAAAAAAGAGAACGTTACTAGATTACGCACCAAAGTGATTCATCTCAGGTGCAGAACTTCATGTAAAAGCCAAGTCAATTTTGTTATGACATAATTTCTAACATGCAGAAATATTTACATGTTATTACACATCTTCTTGTTACAGCACTGACAATTATCCTGACCAGTGTTTCCAGGCTGCTTGATACAATGCAGTGCAGAGTAGAGAGCTTTAACAAGAACTTCTGTTTTATATGAAATGTGCTGCCTTTAGATAGGCAATCTGTGTTATTGTTTCCTGTCTTAGCAGAAAGCAAGCAAGATGGAAAAGTTCATTTACCGAAACAGCAAACGTCATCTTGACAGCTCTCGTAGCCTGAACTGTGTGAGTTTAAGCTGCTCAGCATATCCTGGCATCCAAGCCTTGCCCTTTCCTACTTTAAGTACAATGAAGCATGTGTGATGAGACAGACTGAGTGGTATAGTTGTGGACATAAATCCACAGACTGCACCAATTTGCTCCTTTACACTGCACGGTCATGTCCCTGAGTGATACACTGTCTGCTCTGACACAGGAAGCTGGATTACTTTGGTCTCCTTGTCTAGATCAGCTGGAATCACAGAGAGAAGGCAAGTACTCCAGTGGTACATGGAGGGTGTACAGTAGTACAAGGAAAGAAAATCACTGTTACTCAGTGATCTAAATCTACATGTTTTACTGACATTGTTAACCGCAAGTAGTTCAGATTTCTCATTTTACTTTTTATCCTGAATTCTTTTGATATTTTCCCTTCTCTCATCTCCACCATTCACTCACCACACTGCTAAATCAGCTCTGGGGAGCCCTGTGCTATAAAGTGGAGTATAGTTTGAAATTGACTTTAAAGATACTCACTTGAACTTTCTTTGATACAACACATATCTGTTTACGCAAGCAGAAGCTTATAGACTGACTAATTTTCCTGCAAAGAAAGAGAAAAGCAGTGAATGAGCTTATGGAGTGCTCTGCCAGTTTTGTTCAGGTATGACAGTCAAGTGTTTTCAACCCAGCACACCTAGCCCTAAGGCAAAACTCTTGAGCGTTATAATTACAACTGATGAAATGGATGGCAGTCACTCCTTATCTAGAGTAACAGATATTGCTTGGCATACCACATGTCTCTAAAGGTCATTCGTGACCTATGCCTATGATGAAAGTCTCAAAGAGGAATAAAATGAAAACCCCACAGAAGTCTGAGTCCCTGGTGTCCCCGAAAGCCAGAGGTCAGAGAGCGGAGTCATCAACACAAGTCTGGGGACTTCCCCACCTGGAAGACAAATTCTGTTCCAGCAGAAACAATGACTTTCACTTCTTAAAAAAGCACACACAGAAGGCCAAGCACATGACTAGATGCAGTGTGATCATTTTGAACTGACAGAAGAAAAATTGGACCTCTCACTATAGCAGACATCAGTCTACAGAGTGTTTTATTTTTCTGAATATTTCTCCCCACATCCTTTTTTTCTCCCGTGTTGCTAAATTGCTTCACCATGTTGGAAAAGTGAGAATATCTTGATTGTTTTTTGGTTTTGGCAGTGTAGAGAAGGTGACAATTAGACCCTCGTGCCAGCCATGACTCCAGAGAGACATTACAGTAGAGCCAGAATTGATTTGGCAAGTGTGGACTACACTTACCACTGCATAAAACATACAAATCACAGTAATTGTTTGGATTTTAATGGTAGTGTTAAATAATAGAGAGGAAAAGACTTGCTATAAATACACCTGGAAATGTTCTTTTCACAGAATTAAAGATTCAAGGTCTGTTGAATTCAGTGGAAAGACTTTGTTTGTCGTCCAAAACCTCTAGATGATGTACTGTACTATTAGGACCAGTTCTATAGGTAGTGCTAATCAGCTCAACTCTTCTGGCTCTAAATGTGCTGAGTTCTTTTACTGCATCTGAGAATTTTGGGTTAGATCCAGTATGAAACTGTGATACCCACAGGTTTGGTGCCAAAGCAGCTTACTCCATCTGACTCCCACAGCAATGTCCTGGATGGAGAGGTATTTGTGTAGGCAAGCTTCCTGCAGTGTGTGGGAACAGCCAGGTGCCTGAGCATGGTATCCTCAAACCCCGTAAGCTGTTGAGAGAGAGCCAGAAGAAAGGGTTAAGCATGAGGACATGCTCTGGATGGTTGGGTGGGGGTGTTTAAGTTGTAATTTTGTACTTAATGATGCTGCTCTTCCCCTTTTAACATTAAAGTCAAATTGTACATTGTACTGGCCTATTTGTTTACTATGCATCTCTCATGTTGATCTTAAATGAGTTGTAAATACTTGGATGCTATCCTTTATTAAAAAGAAAAACCTTGTTGACAGTACAGCAATAATTAGGAAAAGAGTATTACTCATAATTTGGGCCAGGTTTTAATATTTTTTTGGAAGTAAATGCTCTCTTTTTACTTAAGAGCTCAGAATAAGGGAGAACTCTGCATGAAGGTTTTAGTTGGTGACTCAGAGCTTTTTGGTTTTTTGTTTGTTTCAGTTTTCTTAGTATTTTTCTTCCATCTTGACACCATTTTTAACACTAGCCCACGCCCTGTAATGGCATGCACACTTGCAGACATGTGCATGTACGTTGGCAGAAGTATGTCAGGAGGGCATAATAGATATTGACACTGGGCCTGGCTCAGGCCATCAGTAACATTTAATTGTCAATAATTTTTTTTAAGCTCCTGACAGCAGTGTGGGATGCATGTGGCATGTAGGTAGAACACCTAGCAACATGGCAAACGAGGATATTGGGAGTGCATACTTGAACTGGATGGGGTCACAGGGTTCCTGTCCTTAATCCTCTTGCTTTATAAGGTGATTGTGGAAGGTTCACCCATGAATCACACAGTGGTGTCATCCGTACTTATCTGTTGGCAGACTCTCCGAGGGCGAGAATGTTATTGTGGCAGAGGCCTTGCATTAAAGAGAAGAAGATTCTTTGTCTGTGTGAACCCTACAATACAACCCAGTTTACAAACTTGTAAGACAACTGAAAAAGAAGCCAGTCCAACAAATGGGAAGGATAGAGAAGCCTGCATCGTGCTTAATTTAAACTATTTACTGGAAAAAGGGCTATTTGGCAACATGGCAAAATAGCTTTCAGGGCCTGTGAGGGCTTTTCTGCATGGGACTGCAGAAATGAATCCTGTATTGCAACGCTGCTGAGTTTTCCCTCTGTTCTCTAGTCTCATCTATATAGCAAAATATTTTCTGAATGCTTCTTAACCTTGAGAAACCTGGGGTGTCTCAATGTCTCTTTCTTCAGACATCTGGTAGTGGCTTTATGCAAAAGTTTCATTTTCCAGTAAATTGGTGCTCCCCAAAATCTGGCTATAGTGTCTTACTTCTTCTGCAGAGTCCCTTTTGTGGGATGGTAGCAACAGATTGCCCCAGAGATTCCTGGAAACAACATGTTTTAGAATTCACAAGCAATTTTTGTGGCTGGGGCATGTCACATCAAACCATTTGCAGTGGGTCCATTGTAAAGCTGCATAACTATCAGGGCAACAAGCGACCTTGGGATCAGGATTGCAGAAACTGGTAACAAGATATTTGGAGACCACTTCCTTTTGATGCTCAGAGTAAGCACTGCAAGACTGAGAGTAGACAACGTTTGTAGAGAAGGCTATGCAGAGTGCCACTTGTCTTGGATGCCTTGGAAAGGTGATCCATATGCACTGACCTCTGACAGCTGCCAATTAAAACCCAAGTTCAGGAATATTTCCGCACTTCAGCTTCTCTTAGGAGCTATAGTACCTGCAACCAGAACTGATTTTGAGACACTCCCATCCACTCAGGATCTTGAGCATGAAGGGTGTTTTATTAATTTGGTTTTGAAGGTTGGTAATACATGGCTTTTGCTCCAATCACAAGACTCAGTAAACCCAACATTTTGGCACTTCTCTTTCTGATCATTGCTGATGACAGAGTTTAGGAGAAAGTTAGGCATCCAGCCCAAGGAAAGAGAGTGCTTCTTACCATGCACTGGTACTTCATTTTGCTGCCTAGTGAGCTAGAAATGCTTCCAGTCAGTGCTGGGAAAGACCTGGCTGGATGCTTTCTTGGAAGTGTGTGCACAAATACTGCCTAAAGGGATACTCGAGCAGTTTCAGGTCGGTCTGATCTTGCCCATTTGGAGTGTAAGGTTTGATCCCAGATGAGATTGGGCTAATCAAAATGAATGAGCTGCAAGGTCTGGCTTCTAGCTTTCTGGGCCTGAGTGGGAAACCACGAGTTCAAAAGACAGCACCCAGTCCCCCTTTGGCACAGGCAAGGAAAGGTAGTTTCAGCAGGTAGCAAACTGATGGTGGTTCCTCCTGCTTCGTGGCTAGTCTGGAAAGCCATTCGGAAGGGCATCTGCAGACTGCATGTTGCTATGAATGGTGCCAGACTGCTACCGCCTGCCTCCCCACTGTGCAATCACCACATCCCTGCACAATCCCTACCTACCTTCCTTGGCATGGGAGAGTTCCACCAGGGCTTTGCTGCTGGGAAACCTTGCATGGCTGCATATGCTACATGTGCCGACTTACGGTGTTGTTTCAGATGAATTAATGCCGTTATTTTGGAGGCTTTACTGCAACTGCAACAGGGATGAAGTTATTTAAATTCTGCCTCTGTCACACTAACATTTTGATCCTTGATGATTTTGTACACAGTGCCTGTGTTTTTTGATACCTAAAGCATGCATATAAAACTCATTAGCATTATTTTGCATCACTAACCCTTCCCAAGGTGTGGAAGGTTTGCTGAAAGACCTCTGAACATCATTCCCCAAATGCCTGGAATATCAAAGGCCCATATTAAAGCAATGCACAAAATCCTTCAGTTTGACCTTCAAGAACCAGGGTAGCAGGCTTCATGGCTTAAGGCTACAGGACATGCTATTATTCAGGTTAGGGAAGAACTGAAGTTAGTGTTACCAGATAAACACAACTGCAAAGCCAACCAGTTTAGATAGTTTTCCTCCTTTGACAGGCTAATTTTTAAGTTCAGAGTATCTCTTGAAAAGCAGTAAACCAGAAAGAGATCAGGAATATCCGCAGCAAACCTGTCATTCTGCTATTTTGTTATTTTTCTTATTATGCACATATAAAACATAATGTAAAAATACAAATTGCTTTAGATTAAGCAAAATATAATCCCAGTTTATTAAATAAAAACCTCTTTCTTTTCTCCTTTGGAAAATTAACATTTCAAACATAATTTGAATTAGTTTTCAGAATATTTCATAACCCAACATGCTGACTTACTTGCCCATCCCCTGGCTTTCAGCCTGGAATTAGCTGGCTGTCATGTCTACAACCAGTTCAAAGTACAAATGAAATGCCCATGAACTATCATATTCCTGGCTTGCCTTCTTCATCACACCTCTTTAGACCCCACAACTTTCTTCCTAGCCACCTAGTTCCTCTGTGAATATACACCTCTCCTAAAGTCCCTCATTAGGTCGAGCAGTTGTCCTGTGTGTAAAAAACTAAATTTTCAGTATATCTCACAATCACAACTAGACCCAAATTTTCAGGAGATCAATACACCCACAGAGTTTTCAGCCTTTTGTAAAAAAAGGAACTGAATTGTTGTGGAGCTGCAGCCCTGTCTGCGGCTGGCGCACAGGGAAAGAGGCAAGCTCCTCTGAACACATGGTCTAGATGGGACTTAATCATATTGCTGTCATATAAATATAAAATGTACGGTTTGATGGATAAGGATATCAAACCCCAGTAAGACAATGAAATGGCTCAGGCTGACTGCCACTGTAAGAATCAGGATGCCACAACTGGCTCTGCCGAAGATACTTTGACCAAATCAGCTATGGTCATGCTTTTGTGGACAGGTAGCTACACACAGACATGTATGTACAAATCCAAGAAGGGTTCTTTTCACTATGTTTTAGGGCCTAGACTTTCCCCTTTACTTGCCAATAATAATCTCTCCTTTCTCCCTTGTCCATGTCTATGTTGTTGCTTAGATCAACAGATCCTCAAAATGGGAACCATCCCTTATTCTCAGTTTGGTTTGCCAATGAATACAAAGGAATTTCATCTTATGACTCCAGGCTTTTTGATAATTTAAAACATTGAAAGCAGGAGTAGAGAGGTACAAAGTGCTGAGGGAAAAAGACAGGGTTTTCTTGCTGCAGGGATCTTTTTATAGTATTTTTTCATTCCTATCTTTGAAGAAATAGCTACTTAACTTTTCAGAGATATGCAAATAGGACACTGTCAATAGCAATGATACTTTATTGCTCGACATTTTCACTGGTATTTTATTGCTCTACTTTTTAAACAAAACCAGCAATCCCTATCAGAATGTGCTGATAAGGTAGATGTATCTTCAGTAAATACATTGCTTTCACATATGGCCTTTTCTTCAATAAACTTTTAAACTTATACGAAAGCTTTTGGATATTAATCATAACTTGATTCCTTGGGGTTTTCAGTTTGATTTGCCTTTCAATGGCTTCAGTGTTGGCAATGTGTACTCCCCAAAATGGTAAAACTGCTTGCTGTCAGACTGCAAAAGCTTTTTTGCCAGAACAGGGTAGTAGCAGAAAGACTCTGGCGTGGCACTTCTGTAACCCTTAAGGAATTTCATGATCTTCAAGATGGACAAGATAAATCACCAGTGAAGTGTTGACAGCCCTGAAATATTTAGGGTTATTAAGTCAAGTCTAGAAAGCAGAGGGCTTGGAAAACTTGAAAGCTGAGGGAGGTGGGGAAGGAATTGCATACAATTGCAGTCTTTTCTTGTATTGTAGCATTTTGAAACGTCTCCCTGCAGTAATTTTTGTAAAATGTGAAATTTGACGATAAGATAGATGCAAGGCATAACGAAGGAAACGAAAATTTTTTTAAATTTTGGTTCTTTCATTTTAAAATTATAAGTAGTTGCTGTGAAGCAAACAACATGCATGTGAATACTAGCAAGGTGTAATTACTGGCAAGTATGTCACAATTCTAAAGAAATTTTTTTGAAAGGCTTTAGGTGTTAGTCTATTTTAGGACTGTGGGGTGAGGTTAAAGAAAGATTAACTAGCTAAACCTCAAATTAAACCTAATACAGACAGAGTTTATTGCTATTTACCTTGACTTAGTAACAGGCAGGGTTTGCTGTCGATTATGACTGACCTCACAGTGACTTCATATTGTCATCAAACTTGTTTGTAGCAGCTTATAGAATTTCAAGAAAACCACTTCTGCAGCAGATGAATATCCTTGCTGCTGCCAGCTGCTGTGAAAGCTGATATACACTACTGCTGTCTGCTGCAGATTCCTCTGAAGTTTAACAAATGGTTCTTACAGTTGTTGTGGGTAAAACAATAAACAAAGTTTTTGGAACATTTTCATCACAAGTTGACCCTGAAGGAAGCCGATAGAAGATGATCTGTGGAAGTTTCTGACACTGATTCTGAGCTGTAAAATGTCAGAGCTTTAACTCACATTCATCACACTTGAAAGTTGGTGAACTCTGCCAACTCTCAGCTGTCCAGACACTCTTTTACAGTATTCTGTAATACTTTTCTAGACTTTGATACAAGAGAACCCTCAGAACAGTTTCCATTTTAGGTATCCTGACTTGTATTGGAGATAACTGTAGTGGGGTCACGAAAGTGCTATTCACTTTGATTTTATTTCTGACAAGGATGTCACAAGAAGCATATGCAAAGTGGTAGCTCTGACTCCAAATTTTAAGACGGACACCTCTTTTAAAATGCTTTGCATCTGACCTTCTTTAAAAAGGAAGCTTTTGAACACTGTTCAGTGTTTACTGGTGAATGTCTGGATGTACCTGTGACATTGGTGCTGCTGTTTCAAGGCACCTACCAGAAACGCTGTGTGTAACCCAAGGAACAGAGAAAAAAAAAATCTCTTTGCATTGCGCCACCCTTCGGAACGTCTTTTACCCATTAAAACAACAACTGTACATTCTGAAGAATTAGATTTAATCTGTCATCCCCTCCTCTAGCAACAATTTGTGTGAAGTTGCTCTTCTAGTTGTCCGGAACTGCTGTAATACATAAATTTCATTAAAAATACCTATTACTGGGGAGCAAAAATGAGTTTCTGATGTTTTTATGTGAAGAACTCTGCACAGAGTTATTGGTCACAATCCAGATTTTCACTTTCAGCTCTGTGCTGAACTAAGCTTCCAGAAAAGTAATTAAAATCTGAGTGCTTGAATTTTTATCAACAACTTTGAAATGTTTGAATTGGAAAACCTTATTTCTTCTTCCTCTATGCTTATTTCTGTTTTCTTGTGGCAAGAAGCTGTGAATCACCCTGTGTGTAGATTCCAATCACTTGTCTCTCCTCCGATCATTTTAATATGGATGGCAAATAAGAGTCAATGCAGACTAAGTGCACGGAAGTGCAACCCACGTTGGAGAATCAAAATGAAACTTCAGTCTGCTTTTGGCATCACTTTTCTGACCCTCAGATTTCCCCAACTTTATGAGTATGATGATACAAACTGACATTTGGAAAGTTTTTTAAGATTTCCAAGTCCAAAGGCCTGGTTAACTGTCATTCCACTCAGATAAAACCCCGCATATGTTGCATTCTTGTGCCATTGCAGAGATAATAGCAGTGGTAGCAGTGTTTATGAGACTAAAGGGAAAGTTGTTTTTTCTTGAAGGCATTCAATGACAAACATACTAATAAGGTCAAAGCTGAGATCAAAGACTATCCTGGAATTCAAGGGCATATTTATGTTTTATACCTTTAAGCTTTGATATGACTTTCTACTAAATTCGTTTACAGCTTAGCCTTGTAAAAGTCCCAGATTTCCTGGTTTACATGCTTTCATTTAAAGTGGATTGCACTTGATCCATCTGTTTGACGAGACTGTTGTGCTTTTGTTTCACTAGTAATAAAACTTCCGTGGGTAGGACATTGCATGTTTATCTGGCAGTTGTAGGAAGCACTATCACTAACTCTTGAACAATGGGTCTTTCTATTGACTGCATAAATTGTGTTTTCCAGAGCAAGAGAACAAAGATTTCAGATAGTTACAAACAGTAAGTTGAAGGAAAGCTTAGGGACAAAGGGCAAAAAGATGACTCAGATTTCTTTTCATCATGTTTGAGAAAACGTACACAAATGCAGATGAAAACCATTGGTGTTTCCTTTAGACCATGTGTGCCATTTTCTGAAGTCTGCCATCTCCCAGGGACTGCAGACCTCAGAACACACCTCTGCCTGCTCCAGCCACAGGATACTGGTCTACGTAGGCAAAAGGCCCTGAATTGTAATAATAAGTTAACTTATTTCAACTAACGAGACATGAATGCTAGTAATCATGCAATGCAGAAAAGAGCAAGCCTTTGTTTTACAATGTCCCAGTTGGAATTGTAACATTGGATTGAAAGGGGCCCCAGAAGCGAGAGTCCATGCCTTGCATGCAGACGTTGGAAAAGTTTCATGTGCGTCACAGCCTTCTGCAGCCCGTTATTCACAAAACATTTTCTGAAGCCTTTTAACAAGTCAAGACCTTTAGTACTAACCTCCAAAAATCACAGCAAAGCAATTTGCCAAAGGAGAAGAGCAGGAAAGATTACTGCCAAGCCAGTGTTCACAGTCTTGCAAGAGCAAAGGGTTTGTTAGGAGAAAATGCCCGCAGGAGCCTAGGAAATAAGTGAGTCCACTTCTACAGAATGATGCACTGCCTTCTCTGCTGCCAGCTGGACTTGGAGGCATAGTCCCTCCAGGTTTAGCACTGAGAATATGAAAAGAACACTTTAATTAGACTGTGAGAAACTTTCAAAAGCTTTGAATTTCCTTTTCAACGAGGTGTGTTTTTCTGCTCCAGCAAATACCTCTTTTTTGCTTTGGGTTCAGATCACGGTGGAGATACTGCCTTTACGTCTCCTTCATGAAAGTCTGAGTTTACCTCTAAATAAAGTAAATTTGTAACGTCCTTCTGGGTAGTCCATATCAGTGTTAAAGCGCAGTTAGATGTAAGTATTTTGAAATATACATCCTTAACACAATTCCTTAACACAATTCTTCTAAGATCACTCAGGTTTAGGTACCTGTCCTGCGTGAGCTTCGATCCTCACACTATGAAAATCCCACTGGACATCCTAATAAGTATTTTCTTAACAGTGCTACTGTTTCCAGTGCATTATGATAATAACAATATTTGGAGCAATAATAATAACTGGTATCAAGACAAAAACTTTCACAAAACATTTCCAAGGAGTTTTGTTGCCTTACATTTTACTGTAAAACAATAGGGTGCAAAGACAATAGCAAGGATTTGGCAGAAAAAAGTTTGCTACAAGCTCCGTATGTAAGGAGTGGGAGACAGCATAATGGAAGTTCAGCTAAGGGAGGAGCATCTTTTCAAGATCCTTTTGATGCATTTTATTTCAAGGCCAGCTGGTCTCAGAAAGCATTGATCCATGTAGAAACATCCTTTGGGAAGACAAATTGCATTAAAAGCATTTCTATTATCATGAACTTCTCTGAGTGAGATAATTGTTCCGCACATTGTGTTGTTTTTAGGATGTGATGCATGGGAAAAGAGGAAGATTGTTTTGAGAAAGCTGGAAAAAGCAGCTTTTTCTTCCTATGAGAAAAGACATAAAACACGCAAACACACATATACAAGTAGATATAAAGTCCACATTATTATAACCATTTCAAAACACATCTACTCTTTGAACATATTTGAGACGAGTTTATGAAATGTGATGGCATGAGGTAAATTCCCTTGAGAAGAAACCTCATAACCCTGCATTACCCAAGAAACTTCCAAGAAGGACTTTCTAGTCTATCTCTGCCATGGAAGTTTGAATGAATCCTAGACTATCTCTTTTCAGACCTAAAGCCAAATTCAATTTCTTTTCCCCATGAACTTATTATCAAAGACTTTAAATGAAAACTGCAAGAGAAGATGAAAAATCAGTTTAGAGAAAGAAGGAGAAAAGGCCTTTAGAATTTAGGGCTTGACTGCAAGGAAGAAAACACTAGAGCTGATTTTGACTTGACTTTACTCCCTTAAATATATTTCCTTTGGCGCTGAGATACTGATCAGCATGCTACAGATACCGTAGATAGCCCTGATACTGCTGACAGTGGTGGATCTAGAGAGACCCACAGATTTACAACATGCCATACCAGTGACAGAGCCCTGTGTGGAAACTTTGTCATTTTTTCCTCATGCCTCGCTTTTGGCTGTGGATTTTTCCACAACAGTTAGAGATTCCAAAGGAAATAAGAGCACAAGCAAATAAATGAATGGACTGCAGTTAGAAAAGGAAATGTTTATTCAAACACAAGAATAATGCCAGTTGTAGAAATCTGGATGCTTCTCGTGTTGTTTCTGAGGACATCCAAGTGGATGTTTACTCATGGTAAGCAGTACACAAAAAGTCTAAAGTAATATACCATATTAATTCATCTGTTCTCAAAGTGCTATTGGATTTTCTTGAATATCCGTTGTGCTATAGATTAATCTCTCCGTGTTTGCATTCTGTTTTTTCAGATACAGAGAGTATTTCATTTACAGTTACTAGGAATCCATACAGCACACCTGCTTTGTATTCTGTGTCTACTAGTACTTGTTAACACGTAATAAATATAGCATATTACAGAACTGTGTAGGAATGAAGAAGAAATTAATCTGCTTGTTTAAATACATATGTTTACAGTGTGTGACAGTAGAAAAGCATTATTATGGTAGATGATATGCATTTTGATATGCAAAATGGATCTGCTTTGAGGTAAATTGGCTCTAAGATACATCTGTTTAGTACACTGGAAAGCAACCAGCAGCAATTTCATTTTCAAGGAGTAACTAGAGATCAGCTTGGAATAGAGAAACAGTTAAGGATATTTTAAAAAACCCCACATCGTCATCTACCCAAATAAATACTCTTCTTGCCAATTTCTGTCACTTATCTTGGCCTCAGAAGTCATGACATTGATGTACACAGCCTGAGAATAGTAAAAATAACAATGATGATGATAAAAACACCTGAGAACTATTACCACTACAACACAAAGCTGAGAACAGTACTGTCTATCTTTTTTGAGTGTTTAGGGTGAACCAGTGACCTCAAACTTTATGTAGTTGTTTTAGGTTCAAAATTAAGTTAAGAACACATACACAAAAATGTTTTTTCTGTCTGTTAACTGATTTTAAAGATTTCCACGTTCCCTTGTTTTGAGGCAATTGAGCTTACTGCAATTCTATAATCATTTTGTGTCTGAATGTCCCCTATATTAATTTCTCCTTTTATTTATTTCCTGTTCTTTACCACAGTTGAGTTGGAAAATGGTTGCTGTAAAAAATTTCTATGTAATTTCCATGATCTTATCTGGTGGTGGAAAAGCAGAATGACTCCAGATCTTCCTCACCTTCAGGGCACTCACAATCTGTAGTTTGAAATCCTGTAGGTGAAACCACCTCCTCTGGATGACGCCGAAACGGATCTATGGCCTTTCAGCATTGCAGGTGGTCTCTGAATGACCAGAGCATCTTCCACACTGCCAAAGGGGTTTTTTAAGCATTCTGTGTTGTGGGATTGAGAAAAATGCTCTGAAATCTCAGCTATTTTTGCTAAGTAGAAGGTATGGTACAAGTTGAAGGGGGATTGATGCTGTTTATAGCTCTCACTCTCTCTACATCACATTCTCCCCTGGTTTTTTGTGTCTATAAAGCAGTATCTTTTCTTTTTAAATGCAAATCTTAATTCTTTTTAGGAATTAATTAAATGTCAGCTATCTTGACCAAAAAATTTCTTCATCAGGCTCATGAAAGATAATGAATAGTAGTAGTTATTTTAGATAATGTTAAACATTACCATTAGCTAGAAATAAAAAAAACCAATCATGGCATATGGCTACACCAATTTCAGACTTTTTTATTCTGCTGTCTTTGTGACTACAGCAGTACAGTGTGACCTATTTTCAGTTTTCAACATAGAGCATGGGAAGAATCCAGTTTCAATAAAAGAGATGTGATCATATATGCTAGTGCTTAGCATAGTAAAACAGATTTGTGTAGCACAGCAGAAGCCAGCAGGCTTGTTTCAATACTACTTCTACTACTACTACTTGAAAAACCAAAACTTCTCTATGAAAATCCTTGTTCAAAAGCACTTTAAGCAATATGGCCAAAATTACATGGAAGGATGTTGCAGTTAGGTCGCTAGATCAATGTTCAGGTATCTGCTTGACTTTCCACTGCTGACAGCCAGAATGTGTTGGATTTATATCAATTTTTCTACATAAATCACTTAAATCTATGGGACAGGAAACACAGAACATCCCAAGTCGGAAAGGACCCACAAGGGCCATGGAGTCTAACTCCTGGCCCTGCACAGGACAACCCCAAGAACATTTCCATGTCCCTGAGAGTGTTGAGCAAATGCTTCTTGAACTCTGGTAGGCTGGGTGTTGTTGACCATGAGGATGTAACTCATTGGATCTAGAACTGCCAATGTGTTTTTGCTGATCCTGGTGTATGTGCATCTGGGATATTAAATAATGATAATCTAGAAAAAGCAGTCAGAACTAAAAGCATCCCACCCTTCATGCTGATCACCCCCAAACAAGCAAGGTTAGCTCTGCACTTCAGCTTTGCTCTTGGCTGCTCATGAGAATCTGTCTGTGGTTTTAAAGTAAAATGGAACATTTTGTTTTGAGAATTTGTGTACCTCTGAGAAATTTGTGAATGGAATGAAGAAGAGCAAGAATAGCCAAATACCATGTCAGTGTCTCAGGTTCTCTGAGCCTGGATCCCCAAGGACATGCTGTCAGTCAGGTTAACTCCTCTGCTCCCAAATCTTGTCCCCTGAGTGGCAGTGAGTGGCAAGATACAGCTCCCTAGAAGTCACCACCATTACTTATTGATGACTCACTGTTGCAAACTCCTTGGATCCCTCAAGGAGCAGAGAAAGTGAGACTGAGCAAACCCAGGAAAAGGAACAAGAATTACAAGTTTCATGAACCTGCACGGGAACCCGTCACACTGGTTGGGCCCATTGTAACACCACAGGGGTAGTTTTTAATACTGAGCCCCAGTTATTAAACGGATGACAAAATCTTTTAAGCTGTAGTTAGGCCAATTCTTCATATGAAGAAACAACAGTCATTAGAAATAGCTGGTGCTACATTTTTAAATCCTTCCGCAGAGTAGAGTCCCTTAGTAAGGAATAATATAATGGTTTGTTTCATAACCAAATCATGTATGCAGAATAAGTTCCCCAAGGTGGCTGAAGGGATAGAAGGGTTATTCTGGCTGACAAATGTGAAGTTAATGTTAAATATTAAAGTAAAAGGTTTGAAGTTTTATCTCATAGCACAGCGGAGAAAAGACATAAATATACCATTAGTGTAGCTGAACAGTTAGAAGAAAAAAATCAATGTTCAAATTGGCATAAAAATGTATTTTCTTCACAGAGAAATCTCCCTTGTTCTGGTGAAGCACAGGAGCCAAATGCTCTGATGCAGGCTTTCACATCGTTTAGGAGAGGAAAGGGAAGAAGGGAAGATGCTGGGGTTCTAGTATTGATTGCTGAGCTTTTGCATCATCCCTGATCAACACGGAAACAGGGAACAAGACTCAGGATTCCCTCTCTGGGGAGAAAGTACTGATTGTTAGACTGCAAGGCTGCACATCGCCCTGCATGGCCTCTTCTACCTTATCAATTATCTCTTTCTTACTTTAGAGAGGCACAGATTTGCATCTGGGGAAGAAGTTTCCCCAGCTTACCAGCTCATGCCAAAGCCCTCTGAGCTCCTGGCTTTCCGCTGTTATTTCACAAGCAGGTGCTCACAGGTGATCATGCCTCTAACCATAAAAGGGAGTTTCTAACCTGGCAGGTGGCTGTGTTACCTCATAGGAAAAGGGTTCCCTGTGCATCCACCCATTTTCCATGGATACATCTGCATGAGATCTGACATACTTAAGAAAGAACTCCCGTTTAAATGAAAAAAAACCTCCTTCTGATAAAGAATCACTTCCAGAAAAGGAGATGCATGGAGACAAGAAGGTCTGACAGGGCTGCCAGTTCCTTGCCATGCTACTGAAGCACTACATGCTTCTACATTTTTTATTTCTTTTTGAAAAGCCAAAGAAAAAGGCAAAGTTTCTGTCAACACCAAGAATTTTGGAAAACTATGTCTGATCCCAAATACTTCAGGTATAAATATTACCCCACATAAAAACATTGCCTCCTTAGAGGGACATAAGTGTAAGAGCAGCTAAATGATTATTCCTGAACTGCTCAAATATTTATACATTTTTGGATGTAAAATGGGACCTAACATAAAAAGAAGGTATGTTTAGAAATTTCGGATTTCTCAGATCAAGATGTGCAACAAAAAGAGGCTTTCACACCTACATAGTATATTAAAACTATGAGCATTTTCATTCAACTGCTCCCAGCTTTGTCAGTGCTAAAAAGCTTCAGAAGAAACCTTGACTTTTTTTTATGCACTTTCACTCAAGAAAGACATGTGGTCTTCTAAAACTGTGACAGTTCTTGTAAGTTTGTAGTAAATACTGACTTAATTTTTCCTATTTTTAGCTGGCATAGGCTAAATGCTCCTTGCAATCAGCATTGCGTGGAGCCAGTGGGAAAGATCAAAGAGAAAGATTGCTGTGCAGTCCACATGGCCTTGTGCTGGCATTGACGTCAGTGCTGCCCGTTATCTGTAAATGTACATTCAGTGGAGGCATGAGGAGATCTCTTTGGCTGCTCTGTAAGGGAATCAGGAGTTGGACTTTACTCTCATTTGTTACTGGGGACTTGAATTCTGTTAAGCCGAATGGGAAAAGTCTTTCTTCAAATACATACGTTACAGCATATAAAGGAAAAGCTCCCTTAACTGCCTGCTAATATAAATCTACAGATTGTACATTAATAATAGGAAGCCAATTGTTAATATTCCTGAGGCCACATTACTTCACCTTTCATGTACAATGCCTACAGCCATTAAATATACTATTGCCATTTAGTAACATTCTAAGGCATGTCTTTTATATAACAGAATATGTTGATATTACCAAAGTAAAAGCAACAGTGCTTGAGAAATTAATTTTATGGTCCCTCAGTGGATGTCTGGATCAATACTTTTAGTTAAGACATCAGATGTTAATTACTAATGTCTTTATGTTCCCTTCCACGTATTGTCCTTTCTATTATATTTTATGACTTAGGCTGTACTTTGCCTGTGGGATGGAGGTGCTGAGTGTTTGCTTTTCCTTTCGTCTCTGAAAAGTGGAGATTACAATGCGAAATGTTTAGGCAGGGAGAGCAATGGACACAATATCCTTAGGAGTAGTGCAATTACTCCTGCATCGTTAGAGGACTCATGTGGAGTCTTAATCTGTTTGTCTTTGGAGTGGGAGCAGGGGAATGAGTTGGGCTTGCATGGTGGCAGTTGGAAGGGAAAGGCACTGCAGAGGGACTGAGCACTTGCTGAAAGCTTTGCAAAAGCCCAAGCAGAGCCTTTCCGAACTGTTTCCATCTCTGCACTTCTACTTTTATTGGTGCTGACCCTCACCTCTCAATTACGCTGGAATAAATCTACAGTAACTCCACTGAAGTTATAGTTTTGTAAATCATCTTCAACGGACTGTACCACTATCTTTGTTCTAGGATAGAGACTAATTCTGCTTATTATGGATTCTAAAAATGCATAATAAAGTACAAGCTTTAATATTTGTTCTATGTATTAAACTTCATGGATTCAAGTTTAACTTAAACCTATTCTTAAAAGGAAGCAAACCCCTCACTGCTTTATAGAGAAAGGATTTTTCAGCTGAAGTTTTTAATCCAAAGTTAATTATCTAAATCCCTGTAAATTAAGTAGTTTTGTTTTCTGAGCTACTGAGTCCCAGATATACTCCCTGACTTCATGCAATGATGAAGCAGCTCATTAATACCCAAATTCAAAATCTTAATCTTTTTTATAACAAATGAAAATGCATGTAATATTTTAATTTCATTGACTTCTGATGTGATATTTTCGTAAGATTAGTCATGTCCCGAAAGAAAAAAACGTCAATATTCTGCAAAGAGTGATGGAGCAGGGATAATGAAGACTAGGAAACCCTTTTAAAGATATTGCTGGGAAAAATTACTATCTTAACCTTGCTTTGTAATATAGTCTATGAAGCCAGCATATTCTGGGGTGGCCATAAGCATTTTCTCTATTTTATTTCCTTACAAGCAGATCTCATTGGAGACAAACTATAGATCTGTGTAACTTTGTTGTGTACCAGAAAGTTGTGTGGAACAGAACTGTGGGTTTCTGAGACCATTTTCATTTGCAGCATTTAGTGTGCTATGAACTGGAGGCTTTCAAAGTCTAATCACTTCCTGTATCTTTATAGTATTAACTTGTCACTTAGGCCCTTCAGGAAGTTACACTACAAGCAAATTTCCTCTTTAAAAATATCTAATGTTACTCCACCCTGCTAAAATGCACAGAATTGGGTTTGGTTTTTTTTTCTCCTTCTTCTTTCTAAAGATCCCAAATGTTTGATTTGATGCATCTCATACAACTCCATTTTGTGGAAACAGACAACTGTCTGTGATTCCTTCTAATAACTGTGAAGCAGAGGTCTTTGAAAAGTTTCAGAAGATAAAACTTACCTGAATTAAGATGTCAGATATCACGGCATTTGGTAATTATACAAAAGTAATAGAGGTGTGTAGAGATTTTTGCTAAGATGCAAAAACATGTGTTACAAAGGTCCAGAATCGTAGGGGCATGTGAATAACAAATAATATTTGGCTATCTAGATTTCTTGTGCATCTTGCATTTTCTTGCATTTTTACACTGCTGAAACAGAAAAATTTTAGGTTCTTTTACTGTGAAGTTCAAGGTAAGGAAAAAAACCCTTCATAAGTACCACACACTTTGTTTGTTGGGCTAGCACATAGAAGAAAGGTAGTTACAGGATGGTGAAAAAAGCAAACAATTGCTGGTATTCACTTTTACAGAGAACCTGAGCTCAAATTATATGTTGGAATGGGAGTATGGTTAGCAAATAATTAGATAATGCACTTTTTAATTGACAAAACTCTTACTGTGCCATAAAGTCTTTGGAAGTCTCAGAGATCTCCAGTGAGACTGAGAGGCTTGATTTAGTTAAACACAGTGACCTGCTGGTTGAGCACATTCTCTTTCTCCAGTGGACCTTTCTCACCTTATTTGCTACCCTCCCATATGTTGTTTCTCTCTCCTACTTCCTGCCCTATTTCTCCTCTTTCTTAAGTCTTACAATCTCAGTTCTGCAAATCCTTCTTCTGTCTCTGGCAATTACCAATTGAGTATTTTCTGCTGTGGACACAGAAGAAAAGTCCTCTGAGAAGAACATCAGAGCCAGGCAACAAAAAGTCATTGCTGTTTTCACAGTCTTCTTCTTTCCAGTTTACCTGCTGCAGAATGGTTTCAGACAGCTCCTGAAACTAATGTTAGTCTGTCTGTGCCTCCAGAATCACAATGTCTCAGGCCTGGGATGAGCAAAATTCAACTCTGCATAAGCAGCAGCTCTTGTAGTTGTTACCTTACTTTACTTATTGGAGAAGTATAAATACAATACTGTATAAAATGTTTGCAGTGTTATGGTAAAAACTGCATCATAACTGATGTCTAAGGTGAGGAAGTACAATATTTGTGCTCATGGTTTTATTAAACACTGCATTTGTAGGTCACTTTTCCTGTCACTGTGGTTTAATTAAGCAGCACTCTAGCATTGTGCATCAGCGTTGTCGGTGGAAAAGGAAAAAACACTGAGCAATGACGTTGTATTGACGCCGTAAGCCAGACACAAGTGTCTCAATTAGATGCTGGTTTGGGGAATGAGAGATTGTTGACTTCAGAGCTGGAGAATATGTTCTTGTTTTCTTTCTTTTGATGTAGGCTCCCAGTAAACAAAATAGCAATGGTGCAGAGGTAATCTGCTGAAAATATCGTCAGAATGCTTACAGTAGCTGTAGAAAGAGTTCACTGTGTTGTCCCTTTCAGTGTCATTTGTGGTCCAAGCAGCAAGGAAGTGAGTTGATCAAAACGCAGATGCAATTGTGGTCTTTGTCATTATGCTGTCAGAATAATCTATACAGCATAGCTGTGGATTTCCTGTCAAATAAAACAGACGCACAAAGGCTTTGTGGCAGCATTGCGGACATGTACGGACACTTGCCCCACAGTTAATCTTCAGGTGCATCCACTCTGCATCTGTGAAGTTGCCTGGTTTAAAAACAGTTATTATCAGGCATGATGGATCCACGTGAAATGACACGTTTCAGAAGTTCAGGTGTTCGTCACACTTTACTATAATACGAAAACTGTGGTTGCTCCTTACCCAAAAGGGTAAAGGCATTTAACATCCAGTCCTAGATGCTCCCATTGCATGGGGTGATAATCTGCTTAACACTTCTGAACATTGGACCTTGGAAATTTAAAGGTGATGTGTAAGTGTCAGCCATGCTGTCATGTCTAGGACATTCTTCAGTGAAGAAGAGTAGAACAAAAAAACCCCAGAGACAAGGTTTTCCGTTGCTTGGCACTTCTTTTGTGGCAGTGGGCACAGCAAAGCTGGAGAGCAAGTTAGACTGGCTGTGGGCTACCAGAGCTGCCATGGGTGGACAGGCTGGACACCGCCAGAGCCCCCATCGCCTTAGGTGTCAAGGGCTTAGCTGAGAAAGACTTAGGTGCCTGATTTGAGAAAAGTTCTTGTGTAAACCAAAAAGAGCTAAGGTGGAAGTAATTATTAACTGGGGTAGCACAGTTCAGCCTGGAGAAGAGAAGGCTCTGGGGAAACTTTTCTGTGGCCTTTCAGTACTCAAAAGATAGGGACAGACCCTTCAGTAGCAGTCCTGTGGTGAGTAATAGGACATGGGGTAATTGTTTAAACTAAAAGACGGTAAATTCAGAGGGGCTATAAGGAAGGCTTCTTTTTCAATGACAGTAGAGAAACTCTTGAATAGATTTCCCAGAGAAGTGTTGGGTGCCCTGTCCCTGGAAGATTTCAAGGTCAGGTTGAACTGGGCTCTGAGCAACCTGATCTAGTTAAAGATGTTCTGGCTGATTGCAGGGGGTTGGACTAGGTGACCTTTAAAAGGTCACTTCCAACACAAAATATTCCACGATTCTATGAATTTTACCCCCAGGGGCTGCTGCCTAGGCCACTGTCTTTTATTTTTGCATTGGGAAATGGGAGAAATACAAAATTTGCACAAATGTGCCGAAAAATGACAGGTAAACCAATGAGCTAGTCTGCACTGACTTGTCTCTTTTTTCCTTGCCATCAAAGAAGAATTTGATTGCCAAGCTAATTTGTCTCTATAATTCATTTTAAGAGGTCATAAATGAAGTTATTGCTGAGGATACAGCCATCCTAGAGGAACTCGTGCCAGGATCCTTTTATCTATCCATTGACTGCATGCTTCTGGAATAGCTGTCCAGGCCTTGCGCCAGGTCTGCCTGTGTGTGGGTGTGTGAATGAGGAGCAGGTTGTTTCTTCAGCAGCTGCTGGGAGAGACTTGTCCTCTGCCTACCTCTGAGTTTAAAGGTGTTCACCCTGAAGGACTCAGTTGCTGGAAGTTGCATACACACACAGACAAATGCCCCCCCGGCCCACTTTTTTGGTTAGATTTTTATAGTAGAAGTTTTTATTTAAATAAGTATATAAGGGATTTATTTTTGCAGAAAATATTACCTTTGTAGTACATGAATGACTTCTTTTGCATACAGTGTTAAACTTCTATGAAAAAATAATGATCTTCCAGTGGTCTTATATCCACCATGCAATCCATTCCCTTACGTGCTAATCTGGCTATAAGTAAACGAATAAGGTTGAAGCTGTTTTTTAAATAAGGTTGTATAATGGATATGTAATAGAGGATGCATAATGTAATCTAATCTTGAACCAAATGTCAAAGGAAAAATTTAATTTGCGTGATGTTCACAAACCCTAGATAAAGTTCCTAAATAGCTGTGTGACTAACTCCAGTCCTATTTTTAGGTACTAGTAAACAAAAGATATTCGAAGTTTTTGCCTTGTTTTTTCTTTACAGGTCTGTTTTCTGTAAACAAATCCATAGGAGGGCAGAAGGACAAAAATCCAAAGGATGAGAGCACAGGTGACAAAGTACCATGTGAAAAAGCTAGTGTATATGCTGTTCAGCATGAAGAATAACATCTTGAAAGTATACTGGAACATAATGTAGTAAATTCTGTTATCTATAAGCTACCTTGATTTCATATTTACAAGTAGAAAAACACTCTTATCCTAATACCTTATCATTATCCTAACACCATACTCTGAACATGTTTAATTTCCACAGGTGTCTGAAAAATTTCTGATCTTGTAAAAACCATGAGAAACAAACATTCACCTAAATCAATTGTAACTGCAGAGTATGTCTGGTGTAAATGATCAGAATTTAGTCAATGGTGCACCTTTACATTAGCACTTAGAAACATCTTTGTACTAGCACTTCTTATCCTGTGTCCTTTATCTTATACAACATTGATAAGGTACTAGCTTGTAGATCAGGGACGCAAAGTGAAAAATAATCTTGTTCATTAGTGTTCATCAGAACAACCGTGTATTAGCAGATCTCTTGAGCAAGAAGCTTTCCTTTCAACATGTTCTCCAACTTCAACAATCGGAGTGATTTCTATAAAACCACTTTTTCAAAATGCGTTATGATGTATGGAGCCTTTGTAAAAATCATCTTAATGAGGCTGTCAGTTTTTCATAGCTCTCAATTATCCTCACAAAAAAGGTTCCTTTCAAGTAGACTCCTCTTTATTTCCCATGCAAATACGTACATCAGTCCCTTCCACCCAATCTGAGCGCGTAAACAGGGCCCAGACAGAATTATTGCCTCTGTTACTGTTTTGGAGGAAGTAGATGGAAATAAACCTACATTTTGAACAAAGATCTGAAATTTGCTTCTCACTTCAAAGTGGCAGCAGCTACATTTCGCTGCAATAATAAAAACATAATTTGATTATAACACGTCTTCTTGCAAACCATTCCATGAAAACTTTCAGATATTCTTACACATAATGATGGGGTACACTGTGTGGTGAGTAGGAGGAACACATAAATGTGTATTCACAGGTGAAGATGTTATATAAAAACTGTTAATACTATTAAGATGATTTGTCTGTTTAAAGTCATAATTTCAGTCCTACGTGCTTTAAATTGCCCTAACACTAGAAAGCCTAGTTATGAGGTTAATTCCATGGCTACACATGCAGAGTTCATCTTACTTTTTACTCAAAATACAAAGGTTGTTTTTCAGTGAATGCAGAGGAGATGCCTGCAGGGGAGTGATTTAGTCCAAAACCTTTATAGGATGCCATGGTTCAAGGGTGCTTTAAACTGTACACAGGAGATCTCTCTCCTTTGACTGTAGGGGGAGCTTCAGCAGCTGCCCAGATCATGTGATGGGTCTCTCCAGTGATGCTGAGCCAGCACCAGCAAAGGTGCACCTCGTTTTGAATGACCAGAATCCAACAAGAGTGGCCACCTGTTACACAGACTGAGCAGTAGGCAGATACTGAGGTGAGAGAGGAGGAGGAGACATCCCTGTGTGCTCATGTGTGTGTAAAGCAATGAGGTTTTAAATCTAGTATACATTCTACTGGTGAAATAAATTAATCAAGATAACTGCAGAAAAGAAAAGGGAAAAATTAAATTTAACACTAGCCCTTTCCGACAGGAGACATCATTTCTGGGACATGTTAGAAGCAGAAGGCTCCATGCGACACATCTGGTTTTTGTGGATCTCTCGTTGACTCCAGACTGAGTGCCACACAGCTGGTGGCTGGCTACAGAGAAACTGAGATGCAATTAATATGCTAATTATAGTGGTCTGGTGTGTCTTTCCACTTTGATGTATATTCTCCTTTGTGGTGTTTCTTACTATTTTGCCTATGGAGTAAATTCTGTCATAATCATGTGGAAACAGAGTGGAACATTTGGAAAGTCATAGCAGGTACACCACATGGACCTGTATCATTTTATGGACTGAAGGGCAAAAAGAATGTACCAATATAACCTAGGAAAGTTGGAAACACTTTCCTGCTAGGCAGCACAGACTAATAGTTAAATAAAAAAATGCTGATATCTCGTTTCTGTTCTTTACAATGAGAACCTGTTATGTTTAGGAGAGTCATGCAGGTTCTATGAAACTGCAGCAGGATCCTATATACAAATAATTAATCATGTTTCCCAGAAAAAAAGTGTCTCCAGTTTCCTTGGTTTTCTTACAACTTCTACCACTCTACTTGCAAATGAAATTATTTGAAGAACACGTTTTTGAAGAACAAACCCCCACTTTGACCTTACATATGTTTATATAGTCACATTTGTTAACTGGGGAAGTAGTTGGTGATATTATCAGAACTTGTCCATAGTTTTTATTTTAAGGATGAGAAATATCAGGGAAGTTAAGGCCAGCACTTTCAAAGTACAAAGGTTTAGCTACTCTTGTGATTTGCAG
Source organism: Lycocorax pyrrhopterus obiensis (assembly GCA_014706295.1). Taxonomy (NCBI): domain Eukaryota; kingdom Metazoa; phylum Chordata; class Aves; order Passeriformes; family Paradisaeidae; genus Lycocorax; species Lycocorax pyrrhopterus. Next base: position 12,277,692 of record JACSVZ010000014.1, on the reverse strand, counting down.
TAAGACCCTTTCATAAAAAAACATGAAGCAACTTTCTCTATGGAGTATTTGAGTCTCTGACTTCAGTTAACAACCCTTCTAACTTTCAAACCAACTAAACATCCACAATGATTCTCTATGTTCAGACCAGTTCAGTACCTTTAAAATTGTTCTTAGAGCAGTCGCATGATAGATACCTAATATTAAATTTCTCCCAATCTGGATTCTTCTAAAATAGATTTATGTGAGTCATTTGAAATCAGCCAGTGGAAGAAATCAGGTATCTCTGTCGTCCAGTCTACTACTAGACCTGCTGGCCTGTTTCCTCAAAAGTCTGGTACAGATTTCTGTTTTACACGGAGATAGTGATTTTTCACTCAGCCAAGCAGCAAATGCCAAAGTGTAAGAACATATATATCTATATTGGTTTAGAAAAAAGTGCCAGATTGTGAACTGAGTAATCGTGCTTTATGTAGTTCCCTTGTTCAACAAATATTTTGGAACTAGTACTCTGGCTTGATTTAGGTGTTAGAATGGGACCACACAGAAAAAGATGTGGAAGTTGAGCAACAAGTTTTCTCCCTCTTCCCATGGCACAGATCTTTTCCATGTCTGTATTTCTGTCAGTATCTGATTATGGGATATTTAACTGTGACATTGTAAGAGCATCCTCAGTGGCTGTCTGACTTCCCTCCTTACTGACCCTTCTAGCAGACATTTGCCTCTGAAGAATACAACGTCTGTGGTGTGCAACCACAGAGGTGGTTGCTTAGCAGCTATATTAGAAAACACTCTTCACAGAATGGACATAGAAAAGCAACAGAATACATTTTTTTGTTATAAGAATGAGATACTACATTCATATGCATTTAACCTTTGACATTGCTCCTGACATCATCAGTATGTCAACTGCAGCAGATAGTGTGAAACTACCAACCTCATAGTTACAGATTTTAAAATGAAAGCAACAGATTTTATACCTAAGTTTTCTTCCTAAACAGGCCCAGAAATACTCTGTCACTTCAATGACGGAACAGTCATGGCTCAGCATAAACAAGCACTGAGCCAAATTTAAACTAGGGATTTTAGAGTGAAAATTTCTCTTGTTCTCATATTCATCTTAACTTTCTCTGAATTATTTAATTACTGTGTTCAAGTCTAATTGGTGTGTGTGAGTATTAGATTATTCTTCATGCATGGAGCAATGTTGAACTACCTGCAGTATTATGCATTGTAAATAGTTGTGTATAAAATAATTATTTAAATGCCAATGATCAGTAAATGTAAGTCTTCTGTATCCATGTATGATAAAGGCAAGTGTGTTTCCCAAAAGAAAACTCTGCCATGCAAAAGCTTGTGACACAGCTGTGGAATTCATGAAGCTCCTCTGTTAAAATCCTTTGGGGCAATTAAAACACTATCACTCACTGTTAGCATAACAGGGACATGTGCTTCAGAGGAAGCAGCAGCTCATGAGAGTCTGTTCCATTTTCTAGGGGAATTGAGTTCATTTGTGTTTGTGCTGCTGCTGTTTCCACTTTCATGGACTATTTGGCCACTGGGATTTAAAAGCCCTGATAACTAGCCTTGTGCAGCCCACAGAGCTGTCCTGGCTGTGCAGACTACATGTCTGCTTGGCTTCAGCCTCACCATGTTACAGCCTGCATCTTGCACCAGGAAGCAAAATAAATATAAATAAAGGCTGTGGAGAAGAACAGGAGTCAGGGCATTACCAAGCAACGCTGGGACACAAAACTGTAGGGAATCAAGTTTCATCTCTGCTGTTGTTGCTCATAGAGCTGTTTGTTTTTCAGAGACCAATCCATGTGCCATGAAGGTCACAGATAGCCTTTTTGTTTCTTTCTTTTTCGGGTAGTCTTTATCTTACCTTCTTGGAGGTTTTGGTTTGTATTCAAAATGAGAAAAGAGAAACATTTGTGTAACAAACTGGCTGATGCACACTTGCACTTCAGCTCTGAGGCTGAGCAGCTATTTATTCTAACATAGTCTAGAGCCAAACAAATGGGACTAATTCTCCTTCCCATCCTGGCCAAGCCTGGATTGCTGAGCTTGGTGCCAGAGGGCTCCTGCAGGAGAAAGTGTCAGCTTCACCTGGGTCACAGATAGTCCTTGTCTACACACAGTGTGTTCCTGTGACTCTCACTGCCCTTCCTGCCTTTGTGCTCCTTCTGTATGGGAAAAATCACAGATAGACCATGTAGCATCAGAGCCCTGCTCTCTGGTTCTCCTCAGCTTGTCTTCTCCCCATACATCTATAAGCTCTACAACTCATTATTCTTCACCTATTTGAGTGGTCAGAGGGATCTCTGGGGATGTATAGAAAAGGACTGATTTCTTTAGGGCTAATTGCTGAGGTGTAAATGTGCCCATCATGGTGAGAAGGCTGAGGAGAGCAGAGAAACTGTGCTGCTCACAGCCCTCTGTAATGCTCTGATCTTGTGGTTGTGATGTGGAAATGCAAACAACTGACTAAGATGACAGAGACTCTATTTGGGTGTCATCAGCCCCTGTTTCAGTGTTTCTGACTGAGCAGCTGGGACAATGGCATGTCCCTACCCTACCTTTTACACATCTGTTAGGAAGTAAGACAGCATGGGATGTGGATGAATGTTTCTAGATGAATGAAACATGCAGAAACACATCTCCATTTAATTTTTATCAGCGTTGTTAGAAGTTGGAGTGATCTGAGCATCTCACTGAGCTCACATTTGGGCCCTGATTTGAATCCTATTGTACATACTGTGAGAAACAGAGCAAGCTATTGCATTTCTTTTCAGCAGAGTAGAAGTCTGAATGTTGTCTGCTCATAATCAGTTGATCTGGTTTTAATTTGCTCTGACCAAATCTCACATTTTTCTGTGAATGATTTGCATCCTGCAGGGACTATTCCACTGCCCCCTCAACTGATGTTGCAACTGGAACAATGCTTAGAACATTTATAGTGCTTTTTTTTCCCCTGTTTTGGTTTTTTAAAAATAAATGGTCTCTGAACTGCTTTTTCTTTTCTAGATTCACTGTCTATATTTTCAAGGCATGCACAGGCACCCTTCCTCTCAGCTATAGTTATTTAGCTTCCTTTGAAACATGGCAGTGAACTAAGCTTGATTTTTTTTCCAAAAAATGTAGGGTTTTTTTAAAGGAAATTGATCCTCTGCTCTGATTATTAGGTCAAAACCAGGCCATAATGAACCAAAGCTGTAAACCATATCCAGTGGGACTGCTGTCAGAACAAAACTCAACTCAGCTTCTTCTATCTAGCCCAAATTCACTCCGTTCAAGATAAAAGACTTCAAAAGACTTTACATCAGCTTTAAGGTAGTGTAGGATTAGGTCCATAATCCTACTTTTACTTTAGGTGATTTGATATTATTGCAGGTGAACTTGGAGAACACCTTCTCCCTCAATCATATACTTCAGGCACAGAAGGTTACCTGAAGCTGCAGCATGTTGACTATTTAATTAGGTTTAAAATACCAGTCTTCAGTGGGAGCAAATATGATCATTTCATGTTACTGCTTCCCATTGCACAGCTGTCGCTGCTACCCTCTGTTGCTGCCACTGATAAGATATACCATTATTTGAGAATTAAGCTTGCAAAATTCTGTGGCCAGACTTCTCATGAAGGTGTTGTACCAATTTTACCCTTAATGACTGTATACATATGTATACAAATACTTTATATACATATAAAGTATTTTAAATTGTTGAAATAGTCTTCAAAAGCCTTATAAATAGTCTTAAATCAAACACAGTGAAAAAGATAGCACAAGATGTTGTGTTTGCTGAATAGATTCTTAACTGTTTCACCGTTCTGGTGCTGAATTTATTTAAGAGATTCTCCTCTTCTAGATTTTGCTGTTGCAAAGAGGTGGACATAAAGGCGGCTTATATAACAACACTGACAAAAGAAATAAAGATGGTAGCAACTTCATTCCAGATTAGGAATCATGTTGCACCATACAGCAATACCAGAGGAGAAAGAATACTGCTAGAATGAAGGAAAGAGTTGGACAAAAATACTATGAGAAGATAATCTGTGTTCATGATATGGTGTCATACGATTTTGTAAGCCAGTGATGTTAATTTCCCATGATCTCTGATTTTTTTACTTGGTAAGACTATGTGAAGAATATAAATTTTAATTTGATATACTCTAGATTACTAGAATACACTAGATTTACTAGAATTACAAGAATTACTAGAATATACACTAGATTACTAGAACACTATTGAATTTGCTTGCCAAAATCGGCTAGCTTTTTGTTGCTCAGTTAAATAAACCTTGAAAAAATTAATGGTTTGTGGGTGTGAAACAGAAGGAAATATAGCCGCAATTTAACTGCCAATGTACATTCACCTACAAACCTAGTATAGACGTGTGAATTCTCTGTTCTACACACTCAAACACAGAAACAAATAGATTTAACATCACTGATTTTCTTCTTTCCAGCAGCATCTGTACTGGAAACTCTCAGTTATCTGACAGTGTAGTGTGGACCTAACTCTTGAGGGTATTTTGTGTTATTACTACTCCTTGGAAAAGATATTTACGTGGGTGGATATAATTTTTCATGATGTACAATCCACTTTTTGCAGCATATCACCTGGTGTACTCTGAAAAAAACCTCATGGGAAAAAAAGAGATTTCTCTAGTTTATGGACTTGTACCTGCACATTATTGAAATTATTTGGCAAATAATTAAATTGCTCTTCAAAGACAACAAAAAATCTTGTCCAATAGAAAATGTGAGGCAGCTGAAACCCACGAGTTCGTACCAGCTCTCCACTAACAAAATAATCTGAAGGACAAATAGAACAAAAGTAAATAACCATTCAAATGCTTACCTCGTGCAATGGTGAGTCACTGCACAAATGCTTTCGACACACATCCTTTCTCTGAAGCTGCCCAATTTATCTGCACATTGTTTCCCAAGTGTCTTGGATATGCATAGCTGGGAGAGATCTTAAGAGATCCTCTGCAGAAACTGTCTTGCTTGGAAGAGGATTGGCTATATTGAGACCAACTATAAAAATATCTGTCTTAAAATCCCCCAGTGAAGGACTTTCTCTAATAACCCTAGCTAGCTTTCTTCCCAAGTGGAAGACTGTCTTTATTATTGTAATAAATGTTCTTGAAAGCAGCATATTTTTACAGAACAAATTAAATTGAATTTTTTCCTACCCCCAACGGGCGTGAAGGACAATTGAATGGATTTCTTCTTTTTGCTTTCCTAACCCAAGTCCAACTGTTACAAGCTACTCATCTTACCCCAAGAAAAGTCCTTGGAAAGTAAACCAGATTTGCTTTCTCAGCCATTGTGCAGTTGCTGGCATGGTGGGTGTTAAGACTGAAGCTGTTTTTACAACACAAAGAAATTAAAAGAGCAACAACGGATTTGTGGGAGAATCTTGCAGAACTAGGGTCATCATGCATTGACGTAAAACACACACATATTTTCACAGTATGTGAGTATCCCCATCTGCCTATTTCATCATGGTGAACTTTGGGGCCTTCAAAAATGGACTACTTATATCCTGTTTCTTTCCACTTTACAGAACTAAACCAAGACGATCACGAGTGAATTTCATCAGTCCCAAAAGTGAGTGCAACAAACAAAATGGAACTCCAGTTATCTCAGAGTCTCAGTAGTATCAGGGTCATGGAATCATAGAATGGTTTGGGTTGGAAGGGGTCTTAAATATCACCTGGTTCCAGCTCCTGCTGTGGGTAGGGACAACTTGCACTAGAAAAGATTGCTCAGAGCTCCATCCAACCTCTAATCAATTTGATGACCTTCTTTGGGACTCGGTCCAGCAGGTCCCTGTCCTTCCTGCGTTGGGACCCCAGAGCTGGATGCAGTGGTCCAGGTGGGTCTCACCAGAGCAGAGCAGAGGGACAGAATCCCCTCCCTCCCCTGCTGCCCACGGGGCTCTGGATGCAGCCCAGGACACATTTGGCTCTCTGGGCTGTGAGTGCCATGGCTGGGTCATGTCCAGCCTCTCACCCACAGCACCCCCAAGTCCCTCTGGGCAGGGCTGATCTCGGTCTGTTCATGCCCAGCCTGTGCTGATACTGGGGACTGTCCCTCCCCACGAGCAGCAGCAGCACTCGGTCTTGTTAAATAAACCTCATCAGATTCCCACAGGCCCCTTCTCGAGCTTGTCCAGATCCCTCTGGATGGCATCCCATCCTTCAGGTGCGTCATCAGCACCACTCAGCTTGGTGTCATCTGCAAATTTGCTGAGGGTGCACTCGATTCCTTCATCTATGTCATTAATGAAGATATTAAATAACACTGGTCCCAGTACAGACCCCTGATCAGGGACACCACTTATCACTGATGTCTATCAAGACTCTGAGCCATGCACCACTCTCCTCTGGATGCAACTGTCCAACTGCTTTCCTATCCATCTAGCAGTCTACGCATCAAACCCATGTCTCTCCAATTTAGAGAGAAGGATGACCATGTAAAAGGCTTTACAGAGGTTCAGAAAAAGGGCATCTGTAGCCCTTCCCTTGTCCACTGATGTGGTCACTCCCCTACAGAAGGTCACTAGGTGGGTCAGGCAGGACTTGCCCTCAATGAAGCTGGGCTGGCTGTCCTGAATCACCTACCTGTCCTCCATGTGCCTCAGCCCAGCTTCTTTGAGGATCTGTTCTGTGATCTTCCCAGGCACAGAGGTGAGGCTGACAGGTTGGTAGTTCCTAGGGTCCTGCCTTCTGCTCTTTTTAAAGCTGTGCACTATGTTTTCCTTTTTCCAGTCACCTGAGACTTCACCTGACTGCCATAATTTTTCAAATATCATGGACAGCTAAAACTACACAGAGGAATAAAAATTCAGCCTGAAACAGGCAGTGGCAAATAGGGATGTGCCATCTTAAAAATAAGGTAAGGCTGTATTTTACTTCAGCTGGTGTGGAGGACAAGCTCCTACCAACTTCTGTAGAATTGATTTAGGGCTTTAGCCAGTGTACAGTTGAATGAGTTAACCTCATAAACTACAATCACATAAACTCAGTGATCCCTCTAGACACATACTCACTGCCGTATTTGAACTCCCAGGCTTTCCCTACTGCTCCATGGAGTCTGTGCAACCAGAGTCATGTTTTCATGCAGGACAATGGGTGTCTGGTCCCCTTTGCTGGAGATCAGAGGCTGCAGGGACACCATGAAGTAACGGTGTGCAGAGAGCCCCATGGCTGCTCCATGTGGTCTGGGCTCCTCCAATCCTTACCCTGCTGCAGTCTCACCTCAGTCTGAAAGCAGGGGGATGGCAAGACCATAAAACAATAATGGGACACCTTAAATGCATTAGTGTCATATCCTTTTGCCATATCCTTTAATTCTCCCTAAGAACGTAGCAGGTAGTCAGTTCCTCTGAAGTTGCTCATAGAAATCTGATCAAATAGACAATAGTAAAAGGGCTGTATTAAAATTACTCACTTGAGGACATCCATAACCTATGATTATGAACATTAGATCTGGGTCAGCACAGTATGCTGAAATGGATTGCATCTATAGGAGTTTGGCTGTGTACTGTCCAGTTTGTTAATCCCCAGGCATGTCTTTATCTGACAAAATATTTCATCTTCCTCTGCAGAAGAGACATTACAAATAATCCTTTAAATCAGGAATTCATAATATTTAGAAGTTCTTTTATGATGTGTCTTCCGAGTTGCAGTTGAAAGAAGAAAAACTTGTACTAGGAGCCAAACAGCTGCCAGAATTAAGCCAAGTATATTTGATTTGAATGTAGCTAGTCTGCAGTTTTATTTTAAAGCTGTAACATCACAAGACTTAGAGATCCCACCTCTTGAAATAAGGAAATTCAGACAGCAACTTGGACAACTTCACATTTATTTAATTTTCCTTTTTAAAAGGTATCCTCTCTTAGAGCTATGTGTAGCTGTCAGCCACTGTCCTTTTAGGACATGCTTTACCTGCAAAGATATAACGAATATTTTGCACCTATTATCTGATTTATCTCTATAAATATTTTTACTGTGTGTAAATGGCATTTTTTAAATCCTTGATTACTATTTGTAAAGCATGAAATAAACTATTAGTTTTATTTGTATCAACCTCCATAATAACATCTGTGCCGTGCTTGCCAAAAACCCCATTAAACACATATGTGTTTTGACACAGCAGTTCCTGTGACAGAATGTGTACCACTTACTAGCAGCTGCAGCTACACTGGTTACTGAAAATTAAACTAAACAAACTGAGAGCTACTTGAAGAAAGTGTTTTTGACACCCTGTCTGGAGTTTTGCAAAGTAAAGTTTCAAGCTTTAGCTTAAAAATAACTCTCCTTAAGTGCTATTTCCAATCAGATTGAACCTGCAGTTTGCTAATTTGTCTGAGAAGGAGGACATATTATTGATACCCAGCTTGTCTTGGTGATTTTGGAATCCCTCAGTAATACGTCATAATTGTAAATGATATTTATCTTGATGCAACACTACTCTTGGAACAGTGCATGATGTGATTCATGCATGGAAAAAAAGGAGGAGAGGTTCGGAGAGGTTTGGAGAGGTTCGGAGAGGAGAAGTTTGGAGAGGAGAGGTTCGGAGAGGTTTGGAGAGGTTCGGAGAGGTTCGGTTCGGAGAGGTTCGGTTTGGAGAGGTTCGGAGAGGTTCGGAGAGGAGAGGTTCGGTTCGGAGAGGTTCGGAGAGGAGAGGTTCAGAGAGGTTCGGAGAGGTTCGGAGAGGAGAGGTTCAGAGAGGTTCGGAGAGGTTCGGAGAGGTTCGGAGAGGAGAGGTTTGGAGAGGAGAGGTTCGGAGAGGTTTGGAGAGGTTCGGAGAGGAGAGGTTCAGAGAGGTTCGGAGAGGTTCGGAGAGGAGAGGTTTGGAGAGGAGAGGTTCAGAGAGGTTCGGAGAGGTTCGGAGAGGTTCGGAGAGGTTCAGAGAGGTTCGGTTTGGAGAGGTTCGGAGAGGTTCGGTTCGGAGAGGTTCGGAGAGGTTCGGAGAGGTTCAGAGAGGTTCAGAGAGGAGAGGTTTGGAGAGGAGAGGTTCGGAGAGGTTCGGAGAGGTTCAGAGAGGAGAGGAGAGGAGACTGGATCTTTTTGCAGCAGCAGCCTCACTATTTACCCACCCCAGAAATATGGGCTTGAGAGACTGGATTTTTGGTCAGATAAAAACTCTAGCCTCTTATTTAACATTTGTATTTTTAATATATGAAGTGATTAATGAAGAAAGTTGATTTAGTCTGCTGAGCAAAACCCATCTTATTTACACACTAAATTTCAATGAGTCTAGTAAAATTCTTCAAAAAAGTAGGGGAACTTTGAGAAGAGTGACATGAAATGAACAGGAATTCAATTCATGAACAGTTTAGATCACAATTTACTGAGGGCAAGGAAAAGAGTGCAGTAGAGTGACTTACAAATATCAGTTAAAGCAAGAATCGAAACCATTGCTCTGCTTAGAGGGAAATCCTGGTAATATCACAGGAGTTCAAAAACCCCAAATAAATAATGTCTTTTTCAGAAGACATACTTAGTTTCTTTCCATCCTAATTACTAAAATTTACCTTTTTGTTACTACCTGCAGTATATGAGCCAATACATTTGTGCAAACCATAAGAGAATAGTACACAACACAGAGTCAGAAATAAGCATTTTTTTTTCCTCAGTTTGTGACTAGATTCAAAACATTTGCAAAACAGACTCTCATAGGGGGAGGAAAGAAAAGCCGATACAGCCAACTCATAAATTAGCTGCTAAAATTTAGTCATATATTGTAAAATGTTCACCTAATTGTCACCTTGAAAAAGATTGTGATAAAGCAAATAAACCAGCATGGAAAACGTATGAAAATACCAGGAGAAATTAATGAGAATCAGGAACTTACTTTGCATTGTACCAGATAACAATGAGGTGTCTTCTGCAACCTTCGGTCCCACATTTTATTTCTAGTATTACAGTTAAGGATTGTTTTTCTGGGGTGGTAAGTGTGAAACACTGCTTTTATCAGAGAATGCAGCTATTCTAGATGTGGGAGGATGACTTCAGTAGCAGGGTAAAATTTTGATGAGCCAGAGAATACTTTGTGATCAAAGAAGAATTTGTTCCTGCTTTTGTGTTCTGGATAATAAGTATTGGATTTCTGGCTGGCTCTTGTTTCATCTGGACAGGTTCATCTATACAAATCTTCTATTATCACTTTACCATGTTTCAGAATGCAACAACACAAAGAAGAGTGCACTTGCAGGCATCAAAGAAAATGTAGCTGAAATTTCTTATTATTTTTATCTGGAGAAAAAATAAAATCTTACACTATCTGCCATTAAAAAAAAAATAATCTGATGTACCTGTGTCATTTAAAGGCAGTGTGTTGTGGAAATAAACCCCATGGGTTAGTGAGAAAGAACATGTGCATCATGCCCCGGGCTTCACAGTGAAGTGGAAATGCTGAGAGAACTTTTCCCTGTCATCCCTTGTGGAAGAATGGAGTTGTAGCTACAGGACCTGCATTGTATTTTCCAAATGGCCAAACATGAAGATGGGATGTAGTCAATATGAAGAGGGAACAAAAAAAGAGATGCATGGTAGCTCTAGGTCATTGTCTAGGCTATACCTATTGCCTGAAATATAAAGAATAAAATACTGTCCACCAAAGATTCCTCCATTTTCTTCTTAAAGGTGCAGTTGAGTAAATGAAATTTTTGTGGGAAACAGCTACTTTCAGTTATCTTCTTCAGAAAAGCCAACTTTATTTTTCTATTTTACTTTTTTGGGACAGTGTGACAGTGAGTCACAAAACATCCGGGTGCATCTTATAACCCAAGATACTTTTGTAAATGGAATACTGTATAATGGCATCCTGATATGACATCCAGCCCATGAAATCTCAAGACAAAGTGAGATTGTTTAGCAGAACACCAGTGAGTACTATGTACTTTAATTTTTTTTTCTTTAGAATATGCTTTTTCAGGAAAAATATGATAGTTGCAATTGAATTGCTTCTTTCAATAGACAGTCTCCGCCGTATTTCAGTTCTTGTAAGACTGAGAGGTTCCTTTAAAGCAGGAAATTGTCAGGCTTTACTTCAATTCAGACTTATTTTTTATTTCTCCTCTAGAAACGGCAGTGGTCTAATTATAATCTATCAGACACAAAAAAGCAAAATTCTGACTGAGTGTGCCAGCCAGGGTCCTACTCTGAGAAGCATTTCCAGAGCAACTCTTCAAAAGCTGATGAGCCTTGTACATGACTTAAGGCAGGAGAGGCCTTCCTAAATCCTGGCTGCTGGTAACAGCTCAAGGACCAGGACTCCTGGGGTACAGGAAAGAGCTGTCTGTGCTCCTGTGTCACCTCTTCAGGCTTCAGCTCACCAACCCACAGCCAGGTCCGCAACAAGAAACATAAATGGTTTTCCCACATACCCTAAGGAACAGATCAACTGTTTTTAATTCTGGTCTATACCAGTGGTAGGAACTATGATCTGTAATTTTGAAATAAATTCAATAAATGACCCTTTCATTGAACATGTTGAAGCATGGTGTGATTTGTGAGAAGCTCAGGTATCCTCAGGCACAGCTCCGTCTCTCAGAAGGGCCAGGCAAGGGGTAGGGCCATGACAAATTTCATCTGCTTAGTGTTCATCTGTTTCTGTGTATGCACCTTACCCCAAAGGCCACTTGAAAGAGTGTGGCATCAGGGAAGGACTCATGTCTGGCCTAAAACCACATCATCATTTTTATTTCCCTGAGACACTCAGGGAAATTTCTCAGCAGTGTCTTCTGTGAAAGCAACACAATTTGGAGCAGTGGGAAAATGCAATCAAGTCACTTCTGACTTTTGCTGCCATCACTGTCAGTGGCTGTCTCAATTAAAATTTTTATCTTACATAAGCAAAGCTATGCTAAAACAAAAAATCAAAAACATCACTGCCAGTACTTTGAACATGAGCAAAACCATGTATTTTTTCTTTGTCTTGTGCTTGGAAATGGTGGAGTCATGTTGGCTACAGTTTTCACAAAAAAAATTTCACTGGGGGCAAATAAGCAGATAAGAAAGTTTATTGATGAAATGTTCTGCTAGACAGCATGATAAGTGATGAAAAAAGATGTTTTTTAAAGCAGGCGTGAGATGCTGTAGCTCTCACATGTCAGGAAATGTAGTAGTAAAATAGTAATAGTAATATAGTAGTAAAACTGTAATACCAGTGGTGTGTAAAACACCAAAATGTTATTTAAATCTCGTAATGATGCAAGGGAATGATTTTTTTTCACGAGCCCGTTTTACAGAAGGGATCTTGGAATCCCTGTCCTGAGACTGGCAGCAGGAAGGACCACTTGCACCTGGAATACTGTTTGATACAGTTCATGATGCAAGATAACAGAACATGCAACCTATATTTCATAGTTTGGCTCTGAGATTTTACACGTGGATCCTTGTGTCTATATCTTCACCTGCACAGGATGCACCACTGCTGCATGGTGTCATTTGCTCATTCAGTGCATGTCAGCAGGTGGATTTTAGCTGATTTCTTACAAAAAGCCATTGACAACTGGCCACAGTGAGTCTCTGACACAGCTGAGGTGTGACTCATGCTGGAGTCAGAAGTCTGCAAGTGGGTCCTTCCCTGAGACAGGATGCTGTCTACTGCCAGATTTCTCTGTGAACTATTCATTTGTCTTCTGAACAGAATTACTCCTCCAATTTTTCTGACTTTGACTTTATAGTGAATGTTCTAGGAAAGTAACTTTTCATCAGGCATCACTCAAAACCCAGTTGTTTTCAACAGACAAAAGGACTGAATGAGGGTGGTAGGCAAGAGGGGTACTGAAATCACACAGCCCTTTTTTTGCACTTACGAGATCACTCATGGCAAGAGCTGTTACCGGAGCGTAAGGAAAGGATGGATCTCAGAATGCTAATGATCTGCCTCTGTATCTCTGTCTATAGGTACAGATATTTGTCTAATCTTCTCCTAAAAGCTGGTGATGGTGATGGTCATCCAGCACATGCAGACTCTGTATTCCAGTGCTAAACTGTTTTAGGATTAGAAGTGTTTCTTTGTGTTTTATCTGGCAGTGAAAGTGGCATATCTACTTATCCTATTTGCAGAAGAGAAGGAGAACTGTTAGCTCTCTCTTTTCTGAGTCTTTTCTGGCCTGAAGTGATGCATGTGCCAGATCGCAGGCTTCTCTTCAATAGCCCAACCCACCTAATTTCCTTTAGCGTGCTCCCACAAATCATGTTTTTTGGTTCGCTGGGTGCTCTCCTCTGCACTCCTCTCATTTGCACCAAGCTATTGCAGCTTCCCAAACAGGACATGATGCTGGGGCCCTGCCAATGCTAAGTAGAGCAGAAGGCTTTCTTCTCATCTGGTGGGATGTAGTCCTCCAGCTGGAAATTTGAATTTTCTTTGTAGTATCATGATGGGGACTCTTGTTCTGCCTGTACTTCACAACGATCTTAAGATCCTTTTCTTCAGCTTGTTGTTCCTGCTCCCATGCAGTTGACACTTGTCTGCATAGGGTACCCTGCAGCTCTCTGGTTTGTCTGAGGTGTTTTGATTTCTCATTTTCTGCTCCAACATGACAACTGTCCGTTTGTGCAATGAACCTGCTGTCTCTTCTCCTGCCCAGTTTCCAGTAAGAACACTCAACAGAACTGGACCTTTGACAGCTGTCTGTTGCTCATCTGCTGTTATCTTCTTTAGAAATAGATATCTACATCTACATCTATCTATGCCTATATATATATATATATAACAATCCAGTAACAGACATTAAATCAGGTGGTCTGCAATGCCTCCATTCTAACTTCTATGAAAAAGCCCATTAGTGTCCTTTTCAATATTTTAGTTCAAGGATTTTGAATTTTCAGAGCTAACTACTCACCAGTTCTGAGGTGGTTTTGGTCAGGCTTTTGGGTTTTTGTGTTGTTTTTGTTTGGGTTTGTTTGTTTGTGAGTGTTTCTTGTTGTTGTTCACTTGGTTTGGTTTTTCTTTTTTTCTTTTTTTTTTGTTTTAATCCTGGTTTGCCAGATTTATGTGGTTTAAAAAAAATAAATCTCTCAACGGACATACTCTTTAATTTGCTCCTAGTGTTTCTAGTTTGAAATATTAGGCTTTTGTCATTGGTATTAGACAGATGGTTTTACTGAACCTTCTTAGTGAATATTGATATAAAGAAGACAATAAGGGCTTTGGCTTTCTCCATCTCATTTGGCAATAGCCTTCCCTCCTGCTGAATATATGGCCAGTGTTCATATTGGTCTTCTTTCACCTTCCAGGACAAATTTCTTCCGGTCTCTTGTTAGCTGTGTCTCTGTTAGTGACTTGCCCTTTCTGGTTTCTACCATACATAATTATTTATACACGTCCTTAGCAACCTCTCCTAGTTACCCCCTCCTGCATATTTGCTTTTTGTGTTTGACCTTGGTGAAAGGCCCCTCTGCTCCTGCATCCTGCCTGCATAATGGGGAATTTGATACTCCTCCCACTTCTTCAGAAGACTAACAGTTCTTCAAAACTTCTTTGTGCCTTTGCAATTGTTTCTCTAGCTCTTGTGCCTGGACTTTTTAAACTCTTTGTTCTTGGAGGCCAATTATTTTTAATTTTTTTTTCCTTTTCTTCTCCTGTTTCTTTTTCTTTTCCAAAAATTACTATTTGGTTATTTTTCACTCAGTCTTGTCCTGGTTTTCTTCTACTCCTCTGTAAGAATACAAATTAGGATACTGTTTTTGCCATCTATGACAAAATGCTCACACATGTTCCAAGTACTCTTTGGATATTTCATGTTTTACTGTATTTTTTCTGACAAATGTTCTTTTCAGATGTCGCACATTACATTTATCACCTGTGTGACACTACAGCAAAGAAAGTATCAGTGGTACAAGTGGGAACATCTGTTATATTTGGCAGCCATGATATACAGCTGAAATGGGAGTAAATTTCTTAGGAACAATGTCATAAATTCAGGCAAATTCAGCTGGAAGTATCAAGACTCTTTAAGCAAGTATTGCAGAATAAGACTGGACAGAGTAATCAAAACTCCAAAATGAGACAGAGCCTGAGCTAAGGAGCAAGAGGGTGGAATGCACTGCTGTTCATGGTCAGTACTTTCCAGGATAAAGTTCCTGACCCCCAAAAATATAGGGCATAGAATAAAGGCAACCAGGCAGTGATGTTGTACAAGTACACTGAGCAGTTATGGGGAAGTTCTGAACAAAGGGCATGAACTTTTCTGGTGTCACATGCCTGCTATTAAATCCTAGTGTATCAGACAGCTAAAATTAGAAAAGATTTGCAATGCTTCTTTAATAGGTCATGCATTTGTTTCATAGGTTGACTGACATGGTAGCCTAGTTAGTGGTGTGTGACGGCTGCTGGTTTCTGGTCTTACAGGTAATTGTGTTAAGACATCACCACAGGTTTCAGTTCATGTAACCTGTCCACTTCACATGGCTTGCTTTTAAGGTTTTAAACTCCATGAAACCAAGTCACAGGGAGCAATTATTAATTTTGTTAACCGTAAATATGATGAAAAAGAGGTATGAATTGGAGGACTAGGAAACAATATTCTTCAAAAATTTGTATTAAAATTTGTAAAAAATTTTAGATTCATCAAAATATTCCATTTGATCTCAGTTACACCTAATCTGAAAGTATTGAGCAATAATCACAACCACGAGATTTTGTGAAGCAGTTACTGTGAAGTGCAAAGTTTGGTAAATTTATTCACATATCCATTGCCCAAGTTGGCAGAATATTTCTGACTTTTAACTTTAAATAAATTATGTGTGGAACAATTCCAAGGCGCCTAAAGAGGGAGAGAGATTCTAAAGAGGAGGGTCTGATCTCTCATATTCGAGAGCCAGCCTACAAACTTTCCACTATTCTACTTATTCTAGCTCATTTGGGCAAGAAGATATATATGCTCAGAAAACTATTTTTGTAGTTTTATAATTCCAGAACAGCCTAACTCACTTTTAGCAAGTGTCTCCAGCCACATTCCCAGTTTAGCAGCCTAAATCTGTATTTATTTAATTCCTTTCACTTTGATATAGAAGAGGGATACGTTTGTTTTTAAAGGTGATTTGACCTTGAATACTTAAGTATTAGAAGTTGGTTTCTTACCATGTAAAGTATAAAAAAATAGCTATCTGACATTAGTTTTAAATTCAATTACATAAAGTACATATAAGGCACAGGAAAAGTGTTTCTTGTTAAGTCCTCACTTACATTTAAGTATTTATGCACAGTCATCTGGTCAAATGGAACATGACAGCAATGTCAGTAGCAGTTTTCCATAGCAGGGCAAAAATAAAATATTTTTAAGGGAAGTACATATGAAGGAAAAAGAAGTTAATTTACGGGGGATTTTCAGAAATACCTCATAGGGATCAGTAACACGATGTTCACATGTAGCTGCAAAGAAAACTTTCCTTATTACAGCTGAGGCCTTAGCAATCATAATGATTTTTGCCCATATTTTCTGTTCTCATAAGCTAAGAACTGTAAGTTCAAAGATGGGGACCTGAGAAAAAATGTAGTTCAGTGTTGCTTTTATTTTATTATGCTGTTTTGCAATATTTGGTATTTTCCTGGAAATGTCCCAGGTCCTGGAAACAACACTAAAAGGATTACAAATAAGAGCTTTAAGAACTTGATCATGCCATGTGATGCAAAAAAAAAAAAAAAAAAAAAAAAAAAAGTCTCAATCATCATAAAACCACAGAAAACAAATAATAGAAGACCTTTCTTCTTAATTTCCTTATTTTCCTTTTTTTTTTAAGGGAAGATGAAATTATGTTAATGAGTTTTTAGAATGCTTTGATGAGGCACCTGTTGTGATTGAAAGGGAATAAAGTCCCGATTTCAAGTTACTGGCTTTTTTTCTTCTAGTCTATTGAGGCTCTGAAATAACATTGTGTTTTACAATCCTAATTTCTAATGAAATCGTGTGGTCATAGAGTAACTTGGGCTTCCAGAGGTCTCTAATCTCTCTGTCCACTCAAAGCAAGACCATCTTCAAAGTGAGCTGAATTTGTTTCAGTGCCTTATCCAGATGGATATTGAATATTGTTAAGGATGGAGGTTGCACAGCTTTCTGGACAACCTGCTCATGCACAGCCACCTTCTCTATAAAAGTTATTTCAGTTTTCTTTGTTGCAAGATGGGATCGCTCTTTGCCTTTGTGTGCACCTGAGAGAAGAATCAGTCTCACTCATCACTGTAAACACCCATTTGGCCTGAAGACAACAGCGAGGCTCCTCCCTGGGGGAAGTAAGCTCAGCTCCCCTGGCCCGTCCTGGCCTGGCTTGTCGTCACTGCAGTGGAGTTCACTTGGCTCACTGTAGTTTCTCTTTGTTTCTCGTGCACTGGGTGCCTGAAAGAGTCAGTGCTCTGCAGCAGCTGCAAAGCTGAGGTGATGGGAATATCATGTCTACCTATTTACCAGATGTGGGCTCACTAGTACGGTCTGCATGCAGGAGCAGGTTCTTTAAGGCTTATGAATTTCTATTTGTACTTGGAACCAATATGCCATTTGCAGAGTTATATTTTCTCCATAGGTTCTGAGCAAAATCTAACACTCTTCATTTGGTTTGACAAAGTAGGTTAAGCTTTACAGCTTCATGTCTGTCCTTATTTGCTTCCCTTGGAGGACTTCGATGAGAAATATTCAGGTAGTTTGAATCTACATGAGCTGAAACAAATGCTGGTTTTAGTACAGATGCATCCATAGAGACAATATCTAGAAATCAACCCACACCGAAACTGCAGGTTTCACTGTGCACCTTAAACATGAGGCAATCACCCATGAAAACTGAAAGATACTCCAAGTTTTTTATTGAATTGCTACCTCTCAGCCACCACAGATAATCGTGGCAACAGGTTACTGTTTGTCTAGCCTAAAGTAGGTTCAGTGATAAAAACTATAGAGTATGGATGGGAAAACTGGGCGTGCATGCCAGAAAAGGTATATAAAATGTCTGGAGAAGTTAAGATCACATGCCCCTCTAGATGATCTCTGAATGATGCAAGAGTTTTACACCAGAAATCTGGAAATAAGACTTATTGACATAAGTATAATAATTTAGATTAAATTATTAATGTTATACCATTAGCCATCCACTGAGTGCAATCAAAATTTATTTTTTCCTGTAGTTACTTTTTAACCTGCGCATTCTCTTTAGGTCTTCATTTCTTGGTGGCATTTACTATCAAAAGAGCCAAAACAGTGGCAGAACGATATTTTCGTATATTTATGACTTAGCCAAAGCAGGAAACACTGAAAATACTGCAAGAGGTTCAAGTATCTCATGTAATTTCCAGTTTGGCTGACCAAAGAGCTGGGTTGATCATACAGTCTGAATCACTAAACAGAGTGTGATTATCACTCATTGTTGGTAACAAGTTGCACTCTTATTAAACAATCATTGACTCATTTAGTTGACACAATTAGAGATTTTAAATAGTTCTTGTTGTGGCAGTTGCACTTCCATGGTTATGAAATTGTTTGTGACTTGCTCTGCTTGACTGCTTGTTTTTCATTGCTTGAGAAGGGTGATTTTTTACTGGATGCAAGCTGGTACTGTTTACTCCTTTTATGTGAATGACTGATATTTTGAGATTTCCGTATGGGAATTTGACCTGTAATATATGTTATCAGATGCACAGTAGGCTGTTCTGAAGCTGATGAAAGTTCTTGAATGTATTAACGTATTAATTGCGACCCCATAAATCACAGATAAATAAAGTCTGTGATTAGAGACCTTCCAGTTCTCACATTTCAGACAGTCTTTGGAGACACTACCAGCCCCAGAACTTATCTCTGTTTATCTGAATTGCAAAGCCCATTCTACACCTCAATGGAAATAATTTGTGCTTCCATTTTAGCTATCGTGGAGAAATAGATTGGAGCACTTCACTCTGCAGGAGTGAGCCAGCACCAGATGAGAAGCTCTGTGCTCCTGTCTGGATGGCGTGTTTTGATGTTTGCCAGATGCTTTGAAGTCATCTTCACTCCTGGTCAGGTTAGAGTAAAAGCGAGTAAAAGCAATTAAAAGCATTTTATTTACAAAATCCAAAACCAGCCAAAGTGGTTACAGAAGTAACAGGGATTACTAGAAATAAAAGTAAACCATGCACGTATTTTCTTTTCGAGAGCTTTCCTTGAAGTCTGGTTGCTGCTAGCAAGCTGTTTAGTCAGTCTCCAAATCTCTGGCACACATGGCAATCTTTAAATCTTAAATAGAATATTGTAGTTTCAAGGGCAAAGGAGCATTTTCTATCCAGTGTCTTCTTGGGTTAATCAAGGATTCATTCAAACTCATATCCTTTGCTCTTCCAACTATTTTTCCTCTCAAGAGAAAACATAAACCTTTTCTTACTTGGAAGACAGATTTAACATAGTTATGCCAGTATTCTTAACCACCCTTGTGCTTAATTAAACAACTAATAAGTTATCCACCTCTATAATCCATCAATTTTTCATTGTGGCCAGTGGATATCAATAAACTTTTCAGAGCATTTCACACATAGTTCTTCATGAAGAACGTGTAACTTAACACCAAATGCTTGCATGCAAACACCAAATATATTTCATGCCTGTGGCTCATTGCAGGCCCTTATTTGTAGTATGAGCAGATTAGATCTGCCAATAATCAATAATATTAGGAAGATAATTCCAGGTGTCTGACCCTCTAGGATCTTTTCTAGGCATACTTACATGCTGGCCTGATTACACCATGGTTTTCAAGCCTGTCTCTGTTACAAACTGGGCAGTTTCTTCTTGTGGTTGAGACCTCTTGGAGGAAAAAACTGCCGCCCATGGTACTACAAGCAGTTCAGCAACCTGATAGAGCATCCCACACAGCTCAGAAAGTAAGGCCTTGCCCAAGGAAGCTGGTGTTCAGTGAATTTATGGCCATGGTATCTAGAGGCAGGCAGTAACTGATAAAGTTGGAGTGTGCACCAGACTACCGTCACCAGTGGTGTGGCAGCTTCAGGGGGGGTGCTCAGTGTCACAGTTCATTCAGGACTGTTGACTCTAAAGTTCAAGCACAAGAAGTCTAGTAGATTTTTGCTCTATGTTCTCCCAAATTCATGATGAAAGGAATACGAATAATACAGTGTGAATCTCTTGTGATTTATGGATATGGGCTTTTTTGGTTGTGGAAAGGACCAGCTAATGACAGCCAAATTATTGTGTGTTTTTTAGTGTCTTCATTACTCAATCATTTGCACTTCAGCTGTCCTTGTGAAATTGTATGCACTTTGTTTTTGCAGACTACATACAGAAGGGACCTTAAGCAAACTGGTGCCTTTCATAATGAGTCTCTGCTAGCCTTTAAAATGCAGTGATTCATCTGATGGATCATTTAAATTTACTTCAATAAACAGAGATTTCCAGTAAAACATGGAAATATAAATGGGAAAGCTCAATCAGCAGCCTAGAGTTTTCCAAAATGGAAGAATATAATTTTTTGTGTTTTCGCCTGTAGCATAGCATCTCCTGGAAATATCAGGAGATATAACAGTAGAAAAGTTACAGATCATATCTTTATTCTAACTTTCTCACATATAAGAGTTACATTGTTATAATTTAGAATCAAAATAGGACTGAGCAGTGAATTTGCCTGGGTGGTTGGCCACTGTCTTTCCTATAGGGAGGTGAAAGATTTATTTGATAATCCTGATTGGTTTTTTTGTTTGTTTGTTTGGTTTTTTTGTTTGTTTGTTTTGTTTCATTTCTAAAACTTACGTAACTATTTGCAGCTAAACATGGAGAGTGTGGAGAGTATAAATTCTGAACATCAAGAGGACCATTAAATTGTGGTTTATTTTTGCTATCACTTATTAAAAACTTCAGCTCACTGCAAACTTGCAGTTTAAACTTTGCTGTTGCTGAAATGGCAGGATGGAGACTTGCACTCATCACCAGTGTCCTCCCCACTGTGCTGGACACAGAAACTGCCCAGGACTCATCTCCTGAACAAGAACTTCTCCTTATTCCACCCCATCATGATAATCTATTCAAAGAAGTCAGCCTGTGCTCTGCCAATCTGTCATCCATTATCAGATATAATGAATATACCTGATTTTGGTGACAGGTATTTTGCTGATTCTGCTGGTCCTTCAGTTCATCCATCTCTGGCATTAAACCTTTGGACAACTTCTGATCTCCTTACTCAAGGACCTAAGAACTCAGAGGAATTGACTATGAAACTTCCTGCCTCAGCTCTCTGACAATGCACAGCAGCTCGTTTTTCAGTGGCATTACACTGGCAAGTAAATACACAGAAAGTGACCAGGGAAACTGGGACCTTGCTGCCTCTGCAGATTCCAGAGCGGCTGTCTGCAGACGCCCATATGGTGCTCTCTGGCTGATATTTGTTGCCAGTGATCTCTGAGCACGAAATGTAAGTGTAAGCTAGCCTATATTACTGAGACTGGAAGGTGTGTTTTGTATAAATTCGGTCAAAATGTCCTCAGAAATATTCTGTTAGTTCTTGCCGTTCTTTGTCCAGCACTAGTTGCTGTTATCTGGGTTTGGTATTATCCTGAGTGTGTCAGATGATGTAAAAATTAACACACTGCACATACAGCACCTCCATTGCTGCACTTTTTGTGTGCTTGGAAATGGGCAGCATGCCCAAGAATACTGCAGCACATCCATGCAGTCAGTGGCCAAGCCTCTCACCACATACTACTGCATTGGATTTGAGGTACATTCTCCAGTACTTTGCTTTGTTCTGTGTGGTCAAGCTCATTTTCATCTACTAGGTTTAGTCTTACTTAGGTAGCAGTGGAAAAAACAAAGAAAGAAGCTTTTTTTAACTGGCCATATCAAATGAATATAGAAGGCCAAATTATTAGCAAGGAAAAGACCAGCAAAAACAATTAAGCTAAGAGTTTGATCCAATACACCTAATAGAAACTTGATCCTGGGAAGCAGATAATGTTGATCCTGCTTAATGGGAGGAAATTAATAATTTGAATCATATTTTGTACCAAAATAATGTGGTTCAATAAAGAAAAAAAGCTTATGTTATTAAATCAACTGAATTATTTGTCAAGAGGTTAACTGAATAGTGTATTACAGTTCAGTTTCAATTGATCAGATTTCAGGGTTAGGCGGGCTGTGTTTCCGTATGGTCCTTCACACAGCCCAGCCTGAGGTTTTTGATAAGGACAATGTGCATTAGGTCTGCCTAGCTGAGTTTAGCTACTGGTGTCTCTTCTCCCTCACCTGTGGAAAGTGGTTCTGCACCTTAGTGGGAACTAAGACATACGTATGTCTGTGTTCCATGACACAAGGACAAGTCCTCTTTTTCCAGCATAGGTCAGAGGTGGGATTGGTCCCTCAGCTTCAGTGTGACAGCAGCAGGGCTGCACTGCCCCTGTGCCACAGCATTTTGCAGCCTCATGGATTCATTCCACACTGTCTGTACCTCTGCAGCTGCTGCAGTGACCCTCCCCAGCACCAGTCCAACCAGCAGAGAAACGCCTTGTCCTGTTTCCTCCAAAGCAGGAGCGAGATACAGAGGTGTGAGGTGACAGCTCCTTTTCTCTTCACATGCTCAATCTGAGAGACTCTGTCTGATCACAGTTTCCTTCATCCCCTGTTTTGTGAAATATGTACAGTAGTGACTGTACAAGACAGACAAGGTCTGATCTTGCTTTCTTCTGCTTTTCAGTTCTGAGCAAGATGCAAGTTCAAAGGTTAAGCATGTGGAGTATTTTAAAAGTAAGAGTTTCAGAAAGGCTTGAGCTGCATGTGCCATCCAGACCTTCCAGGTAAATATTTCATAAACCAATAAGATGAAAAGTATTCAGAGGCTTCAAAGTTTTTAAAAATTAAAATATTTGGACTGTGCCATTCTATGGGAAATTAAAAATTGGGTTATTGTTATGATTCAGCTTAATGGTTTTTAACATCTGTGGACCTATTTTAGATGCTGGGTGACTTCACATTGAAAATCTATGATCTTTCTTGATTTTTTTAGACAATATCTTGCTAACAAAAAAAATTTGTGATCACACCAGAAACCGTAGTTATGGTAGTTCTTCATAGAAAGGATATTCAAATTTCCTATTTCCTTTAGTAAAATAATGACAAAATCCAAGGTTCTCTTTCAGTTTTGAAAAAAACCCCAGTTTTCAGAAATGCCAAGAAACCACACATACTATCTTCCAGAATATTAGACACTGCTTCTTTTTTATGTATAAAAACACTATTTGGGAGGCAGGATCTGCTTCAAAGTGGACTTCAAAGGGACTTTGAAAGTGTCCTTTTGTTTGCCATTTTATGAACACTGAAGAACACCCTCTTTGGTGCTTTTCTTTGGAAATACTAGGATTGTTAAGTGTTTTCCTACCTGATATTAGTTCATTATTTTTACCTAGTCAGTAAAGTTACATCAGTGTTATATACTGAAGTGAATCAATGAACCATTTTGACACTCAATTTTGTTGTTCTTCATTACCCTGGGAGAACCTCTAAGGAGTTTTTAGGAATTTTACAGCGACCCATCATGCCTTAGTTGAAGTGGCAAAAATGTCACGTATTGTATTGGAGTGGTTAAACAGTCAAAAACAAAGGATTGTGCACAGTCCAACAAAAAGTCAGGTTTCCTGTCAAATTGCTCAATTGTATTCTCTTTAGTCCATCATGACATCATCATTCAACTGTTCCCCTGTCATCACACAATCTTGGAAGAAAGAGAGAACCTGAATTTATATTGCAAAAAAACAAGCCAAGTAAAAGGAAGTTTGTTTGGGAAAAAGAAAAAACAAAAACAAACCAAACATATTTCAGAACAGCTTTATCTATTACAAAGACACAAAAGGCTGCTTAGGTCCAATTCTTGCTTTTTTCTACCAGTGGAGAATTCCAAATGGCATGCGGTTTTTCCCATACGAAGTGCCCTGACTGTGGAATGAAAGCTGTACATCACGCATGGGCAGAGACACAGTGAAGTCAGTGAGCTCTGTGTGGGTGTGCAATAGATCACAGCCCAAAGAACCATATTTCAGGGCCTGCTCAGGGACTGTGTTGCAACGAGGTCTGGGGATGAGAGTGTGCTGGATGCTTCCTGCCTTTGATCACTGCAGATCTTCAGTGGCTGCCAAGCCTGAACAAAGAGGCAGAGCTGTTGCAGACCAAAGTCTCAGAGGCCAGCTGCAGAGACCAGAATTATGAGAATTTGGGGAATTCTCAGTATTTTATTCTTTAGGCATAGGAACTCGGCAAATAAAACTAGCAGCTGCTGGGACAACAGAAGATGGCCAAAGGAAAGAAGATGCAAATCAAAAAAACCTGGCTACTGAAACTGGGCTAGTTTTCTGTCTGAAATTGTAAAAGTATAAAAACTAAGGAATGTGTCCCACAGAAGAAAACACTTGAAAACTACAATCGTAGGCTGGAGATCATGGTGCGTTTTGAATGGAGATTTGAAGACATGATAAGGCCAAAAGGGAAAATTCCACAGACACACAGTAAAGTTGCAACAGCTCTTCATCTAAATCACCTAAGAGCACTCCATGAACGGTGCTGTTATATTTTAGCAAAACTAAAAATTTTGGCCCACTGCTCCTGTAATGACTTTTTTTAAAATATACTATCACTTTTTGTATTCACGGTTTTCCGTCAAAATGTCTAGATGGCCAATTTAAATACTCGCCTCTTTGCCAGTATTGTCCTGCAATAAAAGTAGCCCTTTTCTCTCCTAATTTATCCTTCATTAGAAATGTATGGACAGCAAGCATAGTCATAATATTCATTCAACCTTCATTTTCCTAGATTAGTCAAGACTTTCTTTTTCTAGTGTCTTCAGCTGAGAGTTGAGTACCTCTGACCACCTTAGCAGTCAGCCTCACAGTTTGCTCTTTTTGAAACTTAATTGAACGTGGCTTCCTGGAGTGCAAATAAGCAAATTATCATCAGTATCTTGCTCAATTAAAATAAAAATTCTCTCTGGGTAAATCCTGACAAATATCTTGCCTTTTGTTATAAATGCATTATTTTGACATTTTACTGTTGTCCTACGGTCAACTCATACCTGTGTTTTTTCTTCTCTCAAGATATTCCTAGCCAATCACAAGCCTCTCTTCTTTGGTCATGTATTATATTCCCAGGTCTCGCATATCTTGGAAATAATTAGTTTCCACACATCTGTTACTCTAGTAAAGTATGTAGTTTGTTCTTGTGCATGTTCCTACCTTTTAAGTTGAGTTTTTAATGCAAATATTTAACAAGGTCTGTCATGTGCCTGAGCACGAAAAACTCCACTAGCGTTCAGACAAGTATCTTCTCTCTGAGATGTACCAGCTGTCACTTTCTCTTTAACATTTCCAGTCCAGTATGCCTGCTGAAAAGTACAGCCTCTAACTCCTTTCCCGTCTTCCACATTCTTCCCTTCTGCTGCCAAGTCAGCTTCCTATCTAGCAGCAGTCTTGTCCTGCTTTGTTTCCTTTACCACGAATCCTTGTTCTCCTGCCCTTCTTCTAACCAGAATCTCAATCCACCCTCACAGTTATTTCACCTTCTCATATGGCTTCATGGTAGTTGACTGTGTTGGGTGGAAGTCCTGTCCTGCCCTACTTTTGATGATCCCTGTGTTATGGAGTTCCTGCTTTCTGCATCAACCGGCTCTCTTACCTGCACCTGAAAAACCTGAAATTTGTTTTTGAACAACTTTCAGCACATCCATCACCCACTTCTCTCATCATGTTGACAGTTTCAAAGATGGCAAATTATGATATCACCCATCAGATGAGCTGCCTATCCATCAACAGATGTCTTATCCTTCCCTCGTCACCAGACTGTTTTTCATCTGTTCTGTTCCTCTAGTCCACTTCCTTACCCAGTGATCTGTTCCTGTCCCTTTTTTTTCATTTCAGGCAAGTTCTTTTCCATTTGCTGAAAAGTTAAACTCACTTGTTGCTGATCTGAAAGAGTACTGGTCTCTTCTGATCTGTTTTTATGTTCATGCTCCTTCTTCCCAAACTCATATCCTGTTTTGTTATGGCCCTTTAGGCAGAAATCATATCATGCATTTCTATTCCCTGCCAACCTGGAGTCCCTCTTCCACAGCTTTGAAACACAGGGCTTCAGAAGGTGCTGTGGGTGGGAGTAGGTCTGTCCTAGCACAGGGCAGCTCACCTGGGATGTCTGACTCAGCTTACCAGCTCTTGGAGCAAACTACCCTCTGTAACCAGGGTAGTGCAAAGGCCATTTATCCAGCTCCTCACCAGTCAGCAGGACTGGGCAAAGGTGCAGCAACGTTGTGCCACTGATTTTTGAGATTCAGGCGACATGGGCAGGAGAGGCTGGGAGCAAATAGCCTCAGTACCACCACACAGGAGCATCTGCTGCACACATGTGGCAGCTCTGACGTATCTTCCACTACGCTGCTGCTATAAAACAGGATTAAAAATGTATTCTCTCAGTTAAGTTCAGCACTGAAACCACATTTATACTTTTTGTTAAAAAAATGCTTTAAAAATCTGATCTTTATAGCAGTCTTTCCCTCTAATTTTCTGGTGTTTGATCTTAGTATTATTTGCATGATGAAGGACCAGGGTAAATACTCCATCATGGTCACAATCAAATTTTTTAGGAGTTTTTTTCTCTTCTCTTAGTAAATTGATATTATGTGTGTTTGTTAAGAGTCAGGGGATGGATTAGCTGACCGGAGATTGCTGATGGCTTATCTTTGCTTTATCTTTACAACTTCAGAAAAGTAGCATAGTGACACTAAGGACAACCACAACACTCTGATACTCAACGCAACTCTTTGACATAGATTGTAAGTGAATCAATTAGTAAATAAATCACTAATTCTCTGTTTTTGAAGGTTAGATCACTTTCTTTTCACAACTCATTATAATTATCACCTTTTTAATTAAAAAGTCTGGACCAAAACAAGTTTTTGTGAAATTCTGCAGTGTCGTTAGCACCTGAGCAAAAGCAGTCTAAAGAGACAGAGGTCAGGCTCTCAGAATCAGGGTGAATATCTTCATTATTACTTCTCCAAGTGAGAAAAATATGAACCAATATTGTTCTAGACCCATGGAGACAGCAG